>CM069921.1:25722568-26383547 GCA_036172225.1 Cryptocoryne crispatula var. balansae
GGTTAAAAATTAAATTATTGTATATATGATAAACAGTAAATATTTATAAAAAAATAATTATAAACTAATTAAAAATAAATTTAAATATATTTTACAAAAATGATTATTTAAATGAGTATAATAAAAATATAAAATTATATGCTGAACTATCTAGGTGTCTATATTTATGATGCATTTAAATAAAAAATAAATTTAAATTATTATTATTATTAAATATATCAAAAAAATATATAATATAAATTTTTTACATTTAAATTTTACTTAAAAATAAATAAAATTTTGGTAGAAGAGACCAAAAAACATATCAGAATAGTTTACAAAGTAAGTTAAAAAAATCTATAAAATTTGATCATCAACCTAACATATTATGGTTTTTACTATTATTAAAACATATTTCTAATACATGATTAACTCATGTTTTAAAAAAATTCGTAAGTAATAAAATTTTGGTCATAATATATAAATTACCTTTTAAAAGTTAAACAATAAATATTCTAAAAATGTTTTACAAATAATTAAAAGGTTAAAAATATTTTCATAGAAATTATTTTCCTGGATACCAAATAAGATATTTGATTTTTATTTTTTCATGGAAAAATGGTTACGTGTAAAATATTTTCAACTGATTGAACTTTTACATGGATCCAAATGCACCCTATACCTCATCCCTAGTCCAGCTAGCATCCTCTTTTCAACTGGACTTCTTCTCTGCCGGTGTGGCTGAAAACGCCAGGTTCACAGGTTCTGCAAATTTTTGTATGGATTGACGAGATCAATTGAATTGAAATGGGTACCGATGTCAGCTATCAGTCCAGCAAGGAGGAGAGCTATATGGACAACACTGTGTGAAGGGGTGAGTGATCAGTCGGGTAGCTGCGCAACCTCTGCTCTAACTGAATCCTTTGCCACAATGGAACTCCATTTACTGCACCACTATTCTGCTCTACAGCAGAAAGCAGCTGCAGCCTGCAGGAGGAATCTCTTCCTCTCCCTCCTTTGTACTGCACCTTTTGACCTATGGACTACAACATCCATCTTGTCATGCTAGCTAGTAGCTTCACCCCGCCATACCACCCAAAACTTACCACCCAAAACTTCGGATAGACGGATACCGTTGGATACCCCTCTCTCTCTCTCTCTTGATCTCGTTCTCTTGATCTCGATCTCGAGCTGCCGTCCCTTATCTGAATCTGTTCGGGCCACGTGGTGACCTCTTCCTATCGAAAAGCTTCTTCCGACGGACCATCGTTACCACCGTTGCCATCATGGGCTCATGATGTTATCCGGTTATGATGCTCTGTTAGGCCCTCTTTGCAAGTGTTCGGATTCCTTCGGACAGATGTCTCGGGAGACTTCATCAATCTCAGACTCAATAGATATATTATAATCCCATCGTATCAATGTGTGATCCATCAAACTGCACTCTTGTGAACGTCGGACCTGACCAAAATTCTTTCTCATCTGCTGTTTGATTTTACTTATATATTCTCAATGTAGCCTAGTGATGAAATATGAATGTATATGTGCAAATATATTAAATTTTGTTCTATAACTTTACACAAAGTGAGAACACCGTGTTATTTTGACAACGGGACGACAGCACGTGATACATAGAAGATGAAGTGTGAATATATTTTAACGAGGGCATAAAATGAAAGTGACGCCATTCAATAGCGAGTTAGTAGATAGTCGATAGTTGATTTTCGAAGTCTCAATAGTTTGGTAGCTAGTTAATAGAATGTCGATAGTGAATTCTTAAAAAATCGACAAAAATTTAATAGAGTCTCGGTAACGGATCTCGATGTAACAAGTTTTTAAAAATTCGATAGTATATTAATGCAAATTCGATAATGATGTCTTAGGAAGTCAAAAAGATGTCACATAATCTTTAAAGTGTATTGTCACTTCGTCTTTCACGAATTACATGTCTAAAATATCGTTGAAGATGGTGAGAGCTCTCTTCAATCGGAGACTGAGTGATCCAATCTCTATTTTGGCGGGTATGCATTTCGGCCCCGTACGTGAAGGCGAGCCGCGGCGTCTGAGCCGCGTGAAGAGCCGTGCACGGCTGCGCCTGCTCGTGCTCCGTTCTTCCCGACCTAACGGGCCGCCGCCCGTGCCTTGCCGGCTCGGCTCCAGCCTCGTGAGTACCTACGCTGCCAGCCGCGACGCCACCTGTCAGTGCGCTCCCGTCCTCCGCCCGGTGGCTCTGCCTCCTCACCCCTAAAGCCCGTTGTTAACCGTGACACGACAGATGGTACGGTACTAGTGTTTGTGTATTTTTATGATATTAATAATCACTAAAAATCAAATGTGATTAATTGTTTATTCTGGTTTCTGCTTATTTATTTAAATATTTAGTCGACGATTCACGTGAAAGTGTCTTTGCAAGCAAAAACTATTTCGAACCCCGCAGTTGCGTCGAGGCAAAATTCATGATCTTTGACCGGTTCTTACTAGACTTCGCTAAGGTCCGAGCCCGAAGTTTGACTGGGTCAAACTAGAAGCCAGGGCATGCGGATACCTTTTTTGGTAACTCGAGGTCCCGGGTTATCGTGTCCTGTCACTGGTTTTTACCCACGCAGAACAGAAGCCGGTGGTGCAGGGAGGTAAGCTGGAAAGTGGGTGATGGCATTCAAACTGCAGAACGGAACCCACAAGCGCAGCTCAGCTCTGGTTCATCCTCTGGAAGCTTTCATCCTCTTTTATGCTTCACGGGTCACTCCCCTTCACTGCCCCCCATCCCCCTCTCTCTCTCTCTCTCTCTCTGCGCGAGCTTTACACCTTCATTCTCCTGCAAACGCACCGCCTTGCAAGGACACAGCGGGTTGCAATTCTCTCTCTCTCTCTCTCTGAACGTGGACGCGAACAATCGTCATGAGGACGAAGAGGATGCATGGGTTCATGTGTCGGTCGCAGGCCTCGACGGCAGTGTGCATCCCGGGGGATGCCCGGTCGGTGGTGGTGCCGTGGAGGCCTGACAGAACGCTGGTCGGCCACTCCAAGATCTCCGACGGCAAGTACTCCCGCCTGACGATGGATGGCCGGCGGCACCCCGCCCCGGCGGCGAGGGGCGGCGATAAGAGGCTGCAGATGATAACGGTGCCAGTCGCGACGGCGGCGAACGGCGGCGAGAAGAGGCTGCAGCTGATGGCCCTACCGACGACGAGACCCAAGGAGAGAGTGGCGATGCCCCCGGCAACGGTTAAGGGTGCCAAGGACGTGCCTTGCGTGGTAACAGCAAGGCCCTGCGACGCCCCGCTTTCCCTTCTGGCGCCTGGGAACCCCTCCTTCCAGGTTGGTACTCAAAGATAGAAAGAAGGTTTCGAACGTCTTTCATTAGTCAGTTAGACCGGTGATCTGCGCACGTTCTCATCTGCGTAAACCTCGATAAATTGGATGAGTTCTTTTTCTTCAGTGACATGTTCGTTCATCTACTATTAGTTGATCTTTCTCCGTTCAAGCAGCATTTCCAATCTTACCATGTTGGCAAGAACAGAACATAGAGTTGTAATTAACCTTTTAATTTTGGGAATCTGATTTCGCGGACGGATGTGGGTCAGGAGGCATTGTAGTTATTTACTTCTTCAACTGTACACTCTAAAGAGGATGGCCTTCGGGTCATGGACCACTGCAAGCATTTGCTTCGTCTTCTGACAGACGCTGTCTTCCTCCAGCTGTTATTGCCTATTCTTTTCGCTTGTAAATAAAAGTTCTTGAAACATATATTGTGCAGGTCGTGGTGATGAGGGTTTCTATCCACTGCCAAGGCTGCGCCGGGAAGGTTAAGAAGCTTATCTCTAAGATGGACGGTACCCCATAGACATGCCTCCGCTACCAACTTACTAGTTCTTTGATGATCTACAGCAAGATGCATATAAGACGCTGTTTCCGTCTGTTTGCGCAGGAGTTACGTCGTTCAGCATAGATCTGGAGGCCAAGCGTGTGACAGTGAGGGGGCACATATCCCCGGAGGATGTGCTGGAGAGCATCTCCAGGGTGAAGAAGGCAGAGTTCTGGCCCAGCTCAGCGCCTGCCATGGCAGATCTGAAGCAAGAGCCGGTGGCCTTCGCCGTCCCGCGCGGCATCATCGCCGTCGCGCCATGAGAGAGGGCGCGCGCATGCAGAGCAAATTTAGAGAGGATCGAGAGGCGATTTCAGAGCACGAGGGTCCCTTCTGCTCCCTTGCCTCCGATCGATCCCCTCCATGTTTTCAAGTTGTTTCAACTATCGCTAGGTCCCCGCGTCCTTGTTACAGTGTCTTGCAGATGAAGATGTCTCCCCACTAGGAAGTCGAGATCGACTTCTCTTCTGAATATTAACTGGGGCTCATCTCTTCTGCATTTATCCTTTAATGATCACGAGCCTATGCTCTTCCTTCATTCCGCAAGATTATCTTTATAGCTCGATCGTGTGTTTGTGATCCTCATAATAAAAAAGCTGAATAAACTTGTCTTGATCAGCTACAAGCATATATGGTTGGCTAATCTGCTTAGCATCCGGACATCGCCGGTCGTCAGCGGGCACGTGGGATTCGTGACAACTCGTGGGAAGAAACCTGGAGCGCGTTTAGTAGACTCGCACCCGTGACCCGCTCGATCTCTAACCGATCCAAAAGGACGGCAACGACCGAGTCTACTAGAGCGGGTTGTCACCCAACAAGAAATGCATCTCTCTCTCTCTCTCTCACTAGTCTCTGCTGCAACACGCGCGCGCCGTTGCCTCTCCTCTTGCTGGAGCGCACCACCCGCAGAGAAGGTGGTGGGATCGTCCGTGCAGGTGATAACGGCGCCGCCTCGCCCGAGAAGACCCCGGCGGTCCAGTGTCGTCATGGGGGAGGAACATCGGCGAAGTTGGTTGAGTGGCCCTTTTACCGTCGCGAGCTTTCGATGTGGAATTTGCTTGTGGGGTCGACGGCTTCACGGGTTCTTCCCAGGCGACCAGCACTCAGCTCAACGACAACTACCGATGAGTGTAAAATATAAGAGACCGGATCACCTCCCGGGGCGGCCTCGTCCCCCACCACTACGTCGATTTTTTTTTAACTAACATTAACTTTTAATTTTGCAAAACTGATCCAATTGGATGAAAATCATGGTAAAAAATCTGACTTTACGTCAAAATGTTAAAGTTAGACTTCAACAGAAAAATCGAATTTTTAATATCTGACTTGTATAAGACACTAATTTTTACATGTTAATTTTTAAAAGTTGGAGTTAAAAACTCTAATTTTAACATCTTGATCTTAGAATTTTTGAATCCAATTTCGAGATTAAAATATAAAATTTGAATTTTTTAAGTTCAACTTTAATATAAAACTCAGAGTAAAATATTTTCAACTTTATTTTTTTACTTTAGAAATTGTTTTCTATTATATTGACTTTATTATCTTATAACTTTAATTAAATTTTTTATTAAAAAATCGGACTTTAATTATAATATTATATTGACTTTAATTAAATTTTATTTTTTAATACAAAATATTAAAGTCAAACTTAAAATGTCTAACTTGCTTCAAAGTCGGACTTAACGAAAGGGTGTTAGTCTTGCAAAATTAAAAAGATCGGGTGTCATTATTAAAAAAATAGTGTTAGTTAAAAAATACCCTGCCACGTCGATTTTTTTGGCTGGGCATGGGGTAGGGGTGTAAATAGAATCCGATATTCCGATATTCTGATTCGATTTCGATAAAAATTAACGGGTTTGGAACTTGTTTTTGTATCCTATAAGCTATCGGAATCGGAATCGGATATTCCGGTAGCTTATCGGAATCGGAATCGGAATCAGTTGGTTCCATTTCGGTTAATCCGATTTCGATAAAAAATAATTATATATAAATAAAATTAAATAAAACAAAGTCAAATAAATTATAAAATATAATATATAAATTGATAAAATAATAAAAATAAAATTTTTAAGAAGATTATATCAAAATGTATTAATTATATGTAAATTATTGACTCACTTTTGAATAAAAATTAATATTTAATATGCATTTCGGATTTTATCGGATTCGGTTCCTATTTCGATAACAGAATCGGAATCGGATCAAAATCGGAACATAGTGATTCTGAAATTATCAGAATCGGAATCGAAACCCCTTAACCCTTATCGGATTCCGGTGAATCCGCTATCGAATCTGACCCATTTTACAGCCCTACATGGGGGGATCCCCCAGTCACCTGACGTGGGGGCGCAGCCTTAGTTCTCCGGTTGGAACACCCACGTCCCCGAGGAGAGTTTTTTTAGTAAAGTTATTTTTATTAGCGAAATAACATTAAAAGTTTAAATCAGTGGAATAATTAAATAGGATAGTTGAGAGTCAGACTTCTAAAAGTCCCACTTCTATTAAAAGTCAAGTTGTAATTAACCAATTTTAAACAAAATGATTATGTCATACCAAGGAATATCAGGCATCTTAATTATCAAAAGAAGTGGAAGTTGAGTCTGACTTCAGTTAGCGGAGTTGTTCAATCAAAGGGATCCGGTTGAGAATGAACCAGTGAGAGTAAGGCCTTGTGTTGATTCGGCTGAATCATCCCTTTTTCTTTTATTCGGTCAAACTTTAGATATTTCAAGATGTCTGATAAAATCTCTTATCTGACATCTGAATTTATCACTTCTCTTAAAATCATCTAAACAACTCAGATATTAATTTTAACTTCTTTTGGTTTAAAGGAAAAAGGGGCTCACACGCCTCACGGTGATAGAGAGGGGGCTCGCAACTCATGGGGGATCTCAGAAGGGGGCTTGCGACGAAGGAGGTCGTGCCGACAGGGAAGGGGATGCACTGCTCACGACGATTGGGAAGGGGGCTCATAGCGAGTCAGCGACAATATGGAAGGGGACTTGTGGCCACGGTGAATCTCGATAGGGAACCTGTTCACCCCGTCAGGGTTGCCCCCATGCAAGGTTTTGAGGAGGCTGCGACAGAGGTTGGGGTGAACAAGTTCAAATCGTTCACAAGTCTAGTAGACATCTCATCTCCTGCTGGTGACCTCGCCAAGCCGGAAAATGCCTACAACCGTAAGCATAGTTTACGGAATCGGTGGAATCGGACCGATTCCGACCGATTCCGGAATCGGATCGGTGGATTCCGATCCGATTCCTGGCGGAAGGACCGATTCCGGGAAAAATTCCGCGGAATCGGTATGAATCGCCTGGAATCGGTCGGAATCGATCCGATTCCGACCGATTCCTTGTGGAATCGGTCGATCCGACCGATTCCTTCGGAAGACCGGTTGAACCGGCCCGGTTCGATTCTCGGTTCGATTCTGGACCGGGAATCGAACCGATTCCTGCCCTTTTAGGGCCGGAATCGACCGCCGCGGTCGATTCTGTCGATCCCGCGGCGGTAGGGCTCGATTCCGGCGATTCTGCGGCGATTCCAGCTTCGATCCGGCGATCCAGGCGTCGATCCGAGCTACCAGCACCGATTACAGAAGGATTCCAGCGATTCAGCACCGATTCCGTCGATTCCAGCTTCTTCCCGCGGCGATTCCGGCGATTCCAGCGATTCCAAGCGATTCCTTCAGCCGATTCCGCCGATTCAAGCTCGGACCGGCATCGAATCAACCTCTTCTTCGATCTTTGACCGGTTTTTGATAAGATTTCTTCGCCGAAAGCTTCATACGTCCATTCTTACACGTTTCCGACGAGTCCGAGCGTCGTTAAACGTTGTGATTTCCGACCGAACAAGTCCATCCAAGTTTTGAACTATTCGTTTAAGTCCATTTTGCACGGGAAAAATTCCGGATATCCCGTACGTTAATTTACGACCGTTTCCGACAAATACGTAACCCTTTAAACATACCGAATGGTGTGTTACTTGGGTTGTCTGTTTCCCGAACAGCATCTAAATCAATTTTTATGTTATCTAATCATTTTAGTGCATTGTTTACAATTTTTGCAGATATAAGCGATGGCCGATCAATGTGATGCAGCAGCAGCACGTGCTTCCGACGTAGGTTGGGAACACGGCGGATGGTAGACACCAACAGAGAAAGTCTGATGCAAATGGTGTGGGAAGGAGATGAACGGGGGGGTGTTCCGGCTGAAACAACATATTGCCGGAACAGGTGGGAATGTCAAGAAATGTGACAAGGTGCCCAGGGAGAAGAGTGAGGAGATGAGAGGCTACATGACAGGTAGATCCTCTCAACGGGCGATTAGGATCGAGCAGAGGGAGGAGTTGCACGATGAGCTACTCCAGAGGAGGAGGGACCGCGATTTGCCTACCTCGAAAGGGAAATGCAAGGGGAAGGCACCAGCTGAGCCCGAGCCAGAGAGCGAGGACAAGTCCACAGACTCCGAGCTTGGACGTGCTAGGCATGCTAGCAAGCGTGCACTTGCTGAGGAGAAGGAGGGGAGGAGGGGAGCACGAGGGTCTGGGTCCAGAGTTGACCCAGCTTTGGGCCGATCAGCATCGGCTCGCCCGGACCGGGACCGAGAGACTGACCCCAGGAGACAGGATCCATACCGTCGTTCCATTTCTACCAGCACTCGATTTACACCGAGTGACGGTATTTATTTAGGAAACAAGAGTGTCTTGGGCGGGGATGAGGATAAAAAACAGCAATGAAAGGGTGAAGGCAACAGAACGGCTGCAAAGAGAGCCGTTCGCCACATCGTGAAATGGTTTTTACATGCATGTATCACTCTTTAAATTAAAATTGACATTATGTGTGTTTTATTTACTAAAACTTAATTTTAGCCTGATCCCAATTTTTTTTAACTTGATGTAGGCATCCCAGCACATGCAGCCACCAGCCCCTACTTCCAGACAATGGTGGATGCCGTGGGTGAGGCTGGACCGGGTTTGCAAGCCCCGGGCAGCAGACACATATACGGCGCTGGCCTGGATGAGGAGGTCCAGGAGTTGAGGGAGTGGATGGATGAGTTTAAGTTGGTGTGGAAGGAGATGGGTTGCACAATTATGTGCGATGGGTGGACAGGTATCACCAAGAGGAGTATGATAAACTTCTTGGTCCAGCCACCTGCAGCTTTAGCCCCAGCTACAGCTCCAGTCCCCCCAGCAGCCGCTACCCAGCCCATTCGCAGTCCGGGGAAAACGAAAACAAAGATGACTGCACGGAAAATGGGAGGATTTGCAAAGTTGAAAAAAACTTTGGGTTCCGGTCCTTCTGGTACTTCAGAGATGGCTGAAGAGGTGAAGAGAAGGAAGCTAGAGGTCGGCGTCCCGTCGTCACCAAATGACAAGACGTTGTGCTCCTTCTCACTCCTCAGGTGATGATGACGCCCATTGCATACCAGCGACGCAGCCATCAGCAACAGCTGAGTCTCCTGATTCACGGCTTCCAAAGCCGTATTACACGCTGGATGAGCAGACACCGCATTCTTATATTATGGAGCCACAGTATCCAGCATTTGGCCAGGTTGACCAGCAGTGGATTACACCACCAGCTCCACCATCCTCTGCTTACGTCCCGGTCATCCCGCAGTCCGATCCATACGATCTTGATGGCATGGCATCGGCATTATTTTCATATGGATATGGTCCCGGACAGTATACAAGACTGAGCACGAGGGAGGAGCATCACGAGCAGCAGGGAGAGGAGGAAGACCCATATCTATATCCTAGATATTGGTAGTAGATTGATATGATGTAATTTTTTTTTATGATGTATCAACTCTTTGATTTTTGAATCAATGGAATTGGAATATGTACTTAACTTCAAGTCTTTAATTGGAGTTCATTAGTATTTATTCGATGTGGTCCTGTGGATGAATGTATTGGTTATTTTTAAAAATTTTCTAACTCATTTCCTATTTTTTTAGAATTTTTTATGAATTTTTTGAATTTTTTTGACGAAAAAAAAATTTAAAAAAAAAACCCGATTCCGGACCGATTCGGAATCGATTCCCTTCTCAGGAATCGGTCCCAACCGATTCCGGAATCCTTGACCGTAAGTGAAAGAACCTCCTGGCATTCAACATCAACTAGGATCGATGAACTCCCCTTAGAAATCCCATAGGTGGCTGCACAACTAAGAGGCAGGCGAATTCAAGCTATAATATAGCTGCGTTGGACGGCGGCGGTTCGGAGGGGGAGCATGACTTGCTGCGACCACGGCTATAGTCGCCCCTATACCCTAACAATGGCAAGGACTCCTCACCGCAGAGGTGCTCTTTCTCCACGAGGTCCTTCTCCATGATGGATCTTCAGGGACCAAAAGCTTCGTCCTCTACTTCCGTCATACCTGCTGAGAAGCTGTGGCCAGGACTCCATCAATAAACTTGTGCATCAACGAGGACATGATGGGATCTGGTAGAAAGTGAGGTTCATATCTTGCTCGTTCTCCCGCTCCTCCTCCTCCTCATCTCTTTTTCATCCATTTTTGGAGCTTGGAGTGTGATTTGGTGCCTACAACTTGAATCCTATTCCAGGCCAAAATGAGGGGACGATCTTTGTAAATTTTTAGTTCTTGTAAATGGTTGTCTTCTGATCATAGGTACTAACTCAAGAATGGACATTGGATCGCTTGCTCCCTTTGTTGATGTTGTACGAGATCATTTCTATAATAGTGATCTCATGAGCTCTTATCATGGATGAATGCTGATCTCTTTAGATAATATCTATGATGATCAATGCGTCTTATGGTTAATATTTAATTATTTTATTATTTAAGAAAGATTAAGAGGATTATTCAGGTTTGTAATCAAATAAATTTTATTACTTATGTCTTAATCAAAATTAACACTTTTTTATCACTCATTGAGAGGTTAGAAATAAAATTGAGAGTTTAAATTTTTATATTAAACATAATCAAACGTCACCTAAGAAAGTGATATGTTGACTTAAGTGTCCCGGAATGGGAATCCACCCTCATTCTCGAACTTGGGTGAAGGCTTCTTGATCCAGATAGAGAGGGTTGACCGACTCTCATCGGGAGTTACTTGGTTCCTTCTTGAGTAGGTGAATCAAGCACTTAGAGTCCATTTGGATCTCCGTAAAAGAGGGTGTTGGTATCAAATTTTTAGAAAAGCTCATTATAACGTTGGTTTGGTTACCTATATTATAAGAGAGTAGATTCTCTCAGAAAATCTTTTGAAAGGATTTTCTCATATAAATAAGGATGTAAGAAGTATTTAATCACTATTAAATGAGGATACAAGAGCCATTAAATCATCTTTACACTCTCATTTATGTGAGAAGATTTAGAGATTTTCGTAAGGAAATCTACTCTCGTATTATAAGAGTCGACGAAAAACCTTTTCAATTGACCAAGTATCAGTTGGCGTACGTCGTGTGCCATTTTCCGGATGGAAGAGAAGGTGGACAAGTTCACACGTTCTATGGAGAGGGGGTTGAATATTTCTAATTTAAAATCATATTTTATAATATAAAATCACGAAGATTGATATACACAATATTTATATTATGACATAAAATATTTTTTTAAAATAAAATATTTATAGGCAATAAACTTTTGTAGTAACACAATATAAAAAGTTTTTTTTTAAATCTAATATCAAACAGTTTGATAATATTTTGAAACTAAGTAAATAACTGTTGCCATTTTCAGAAATTTATTTTCGGACCTTACAAATAAAAGACGTATATTCTTTTCAATGAAAATTTGATTCTGTAGAATAGTTTCGATGTTTTCTCTTACTCGTCCTGTAACTCGATGGAACCAAATATTTCAAATAAAGCAAATTTTACACTAAAATATTTTACATGAAACCAAAATTTTAAGAAATTTTTTTAAAATCATTATTTGATTTATTTGAAAATTAATTTGCTAAAAAAATAAATGGAATAAAAATATGTAGCTATTTTTGTATTATTTTATAACTCTTATTATATCAATTTCTAAAACATCAAAATTTATAAAATTATTTATGAAAATATTTTTAGGGGAATAATATTTTACGCTAATTTTACTTTTACATGCATTCAAATAGACCTTTAGGGACGATCAATCCGCTCATTCCAATTTTCGGTGCTTCTAATCCCCAGGTAAGAAATATGAATTTTACCTTCTATTTCTAACCTAATGACATTAATTCGGTAAGAAAATATATCATTTATCAATTCCTTATATCTACTAAATCAATGGTATCTATGAACGAGGTTCGACATAGATAATGAGATGTTTGATTGCGTAATAAGTTTTTGTATGATAAAAATTTATATTAAAATAAAATGAGTTAATCAATGATAAAAAATTATCATAGAGAGATGTGATCTTAAAAAGGAGTATTTACTATTTATATTATCAAATAAAGCGGAGACCACAATATAAAAAAAGTGAGACTCTCTTTTATCATTTTTTTTAATATAAAATTATATTGTCAAAAAATTTTAATAACAATATTTATTTTAAAACATAAATTTTTAACAAAAATTGAAATTATCGCATAACCAAAAAATTTTAAACAACTTCGTATTTAAGGGTGTAAATGAGCCGAACTGAGTTGAGTAATATGATGTTTAAACTTGACTTGCTTATTTTACATAAGTTCGAGTTCGAGCTTAAAATTTAATGAGTATGGTGAATCCTCATCATAGTTGTTAAAGCGCCCACCTAGGCAAGATGCTTTCCCAATAGTGCCTTACCAGGATGTCTTGTCTGGGGCCAAAAAGGTGCCTAAGACACCCGCTTAGGCGTCCAAGGCGTTAGGTGCCCAAGGCACCCAGGCAAGGTGTCCTGAGTATTTTATATGATTAAAAAAATAATTTTAACAAGTTTTATCCCCTTGATATCCCTTACAAGAGATACTTATTTAATGATAGTTTAAATATATTAATATATTTCACTATCACTTATACTCTCATACATATTTAAGATTTATGATTATAAATATATATTATATACTTAATTAAGTTCTTTTTCAACTCTTTATTCTCTCTCTGTCTCACTTAAGTTACCAAGTTAACTCTTTATCTAAAAATAAATACTCACACTTTCATAATTACATATATAAGATCACTTATACTATTACATATATTTTTTCTTTCGGAGGACTTTTTCCCCCTGACAACCCCCCACAAGGGGCGCTACCCTCTTGACCCCTCGCGACTACTCTGCGGCCTCCCCCCTCCCCCCATTTAATAATATTATAACAATTCATCATCACTTATACTATTGCACATATAAAAATTTTATAATCATAAATGTTATATACTTAAATTTTATAAAAATCTACTTAACACTATTCTCTTTCACACACATCATATTTACTTATGTATATAGATAAAACACTCATATTCATTATAAAAAAAATTATATTTATGCTTAATTTTATGTACAACAATCCCCCGACCCAGTCTTCCTTGAAAATCGCCTTGACCGCCTAGGCAACGCCTAAGTGGCCGCCTTGTCGCCTTGACAACTATGATCCTCATTCAAACTTGATTCGTTTATCAATCGATCCAAGTTGAGTTTAAACTCAAGTAGTAATTAGACTAAAATTTAATTCACATTCAAACTTAAGTTATATATAAACTCGTTTATAAAAATTAAAATCAATAAAAAATTATTTATAAATTTTTTGATTTAATTAATTTATGAAATCTATCTACATTTAAATTCACATATAAATTATTTTATATATTTAAAATAATAATATAAATTTATTAATATTTTTAATTTAATTTTAAAAAAACAAATATATAATAATTTATTTAATCGAATTATTTGTGAATTTATTGAGTCAAATAAAAATCTGTTTAAATTTGACTATGAGTTATATTTTATTTTTTTATTTAAATTTATTTAATTAACATAATAAATGAATCGAGATAAATTTTTATCGACCGAAACTTCCAATTACTCGTCGAAACGTATTAATTCGTTTGCACCCAACTCATGCTCGAGCTGGTTCCTCACGGCCATCGATCAAACCCCGCAGGAGGTCAAGCGGGAAGGGTGGTGGCCATCTATGTCACCTCCTCTTTGCTCCCTAGGTAAGGCAAAACGTTGGTCACCGGGGTGGTCTTCTTCGGCCATTTCCCCCATTCCGGTTGTTTCTTCGATGTATTCGAGGATTTTCCCGTGGTAATGACCGCGCCTCCATCAGAGATGGGAAGGGTTCCTGGGGGAAGATGGCGGAGCCGTGGAAATCATACCAAGTGCTCAGGAAACTACGAGTTCATTGGTAGGTGTAGCTTTTTCTAGAACCCTTGCCCCCGATTGCCATACGGCCTTAACCGTGTGTTGTATTGCAGGTCGTCCGGTGAGAGCAGTGGTACACCTGCGGTGTCAACGAGACCTCTAGCACCGTCAACGTGGTTATCAGGCTCACTTATCTTGAGGTATCATACTTCTGGCATTTTATTTTCCTTTTTGACTGATTACAAATGATTCCAAATTATGATGCGATTGCACAGTTAAGTTTTCCACGTTTCAATTTCTGCTTGTCTAAATATTTCTTCATGCGTTTTTCCTAAGAATATGCTCATTCCTGATCTTTTCAAGTCAGGGAGACTGAAGAGATTTCTAAAAGTAAAGATTAAAGTCTGTAGACCAGGAAGATATGCCATTGTTTGAGGCAAACAAAGGAGGTAAAGATGTGGGGGCAAAATGAGAATGAAGAGAAAGAAGCAGAGGATAAGGTAATTATCTCTGTTTTTTTTCTTTTCTGTTCTTTGTTTCTTGTACTTTTGTATCTCTTCCATTTCTGTCTGTAATGAACCCTATGTAGTCACAGGTGTGAGGCGAGGGACCCCTCACCTCACCTCAGGTGCTTGAGGCGGGCACGCCAGGCGCCTGAGACGATATTTTTTATTATTATATTTATTTTCAAAGTTGAAAATATATAAAAATTGAAAATATATAAAAATACAGTGAATACATCATAAATGCAGGAAATATATATGAAAATGTAAGAAATATATCTAAAAATACAAGAAAAATATAAATACAACAATTATGTCCGAAAATGTAGATAAAATTATCTAAAAATATTGAACATATCTAAAAAAATGTGAGAAATACAAAAACAGCAGAAATTACATTAAAAATGCATAAATTGATATCCGACTTGTTCGGTAAAATTTTCCAAACCAAATGAAGACAACGTTCGACTCTCTGCCTCTCTGGTGTGCTATTAATAAAGATTGAATCACGTTTACAGCATAAATCGAAAAATAAAATAAAAATAAAAGAACATATCTTTTACGGCTAAAAACAGTCTTCCGACAAACTATGACAATAGAGAAGAATTCAGATGTTATTAGGAGGATGTTACGTTGCAATAATGTGCATAAACAAAAAAAAAAACAAACTCAAAAAGAAAAAACGAAAAGAAAAACTCAAAAAACCCTAAAACACACCTGTGTAACACCTTCAAGAATGGGGTGATGCCATAGGGAACTTCTCCAGCACAAGATGGCGTCGACGGTGGGTGCTGCGGCTGTAGACAGTGGTGATGGCTGGTTCTCCAGCAGCGAATGGCGGAGAGGGGCGCTGGAGGGGGGAGGCGGACAAGCTTCCGCAGGTTTCCGGTTCGGGGGAGAGAGGGTCACGACTGTCGGGGAGAGAGAAGGGGGGGGGGGGGGGGGTTTAAGTCAAATGGATCAGGGCCGGGTCCGGTTCGGGCCTAGATCCTGTCGCGACTGAGGTGATCGCCTTGCTGCCTCGCTGCGGCGGCTGAGGCGGATGAGGTGTTCGCCTGAGGCGAATGCGGGTGAGATGAGGCACTGCACCCTCGCCTTACCTAGCCTCATCACCTAGGCGGCTGAGGCGCTCGCCTCTGATAACGTAGAATGAACCACACCTTTTATATTCTTAATTTAGTCCTTTTTATCAGGACTTCATTTCTTACTCGTCCATTTTTGTCCTCTGTATCTTGTACAGATGAATTAAGTGAATACGTGGCATGTAACATGAAGTTCCTTTCTTAGCAGATAGCTAGAATGTAGCATGAAGCATCATCCACCAAATGTCATTGACTTCGTTTAATCTCCAAATGCTACAATAGATAATTAGGTGAAAACAGCATGGAAACCCACATTTCAACTTTTGTATCAAGGTACACCACAAAATTTCTACCAATTGGATGCTTATAAATATATGAGCATTCACTGCAAATGTCTCATTGCAAAAGAAGCAGCATAAATAGAATGAAGGAATTTACTCACGGTTATATAGGTATTTTCTAAGGTTTCTATGCCTTAATTTTTTAAATTCTTTGCATTTTTGGTTTTGGGACTTAGAACAAACCTCAGATTTCTCTTGTTCCAGTTTGTTTATCCCTTTTCTTCATAGCTGCAGATTTTTCTGGTTTTCTGCAGTTTCAGATTCTTAACTTTTATATTTGACTTAATTTTGGCTTTTGATTAATTTTCATATTTTCTGAGCTTATTTTCAGATCCGAGCTTTATTTAATTTTTTGAACATGTGAGTTTCATATTTTTGCTGTCTTTGCATCTTTCAAATTTGTGGATTTTTCAGATTCTTAGGTTGTGTAGATCTTGGGTTTCCAACGGTCATATCTTACTTTTGTCTCAGGTTCTTAGGATCTAAAGTTATAAACTATAAGATTATCACTTTTGGTTTCTTATAACCTCCAACTTTCATAGTTAAATCTTTATGGATTTTGGGGTTTCTTGAGATCTTGGAACAGTATATTCTAGGATTTCTGCGATTTCTTAATTCAACAGATTTTCATATTTAATTCTTCTTCGGATCCTCTAGTCAAATGATTCTTGAATTCTTCAAATTCTTTTAATATTTCTTGGTTTTCTGACTTGCCAAGTTTTCAGGTTTTTGGACTCTTAAAAGCTTTCAAATTGCTCGAGTTCTAAGAGTTCTAGGCTTCAATTTTCTTTAGATTTGACATATTTGGCCTTTAGACAAACTTACAGCCAAGGATCGCGGGATCGGGATCGGATCGGTCCGGATCGGCCGATCCTCCGGAAGAAAGGGCGTCCGGGATCGGTCCGGATCGGACAAATTTTTTTAATTTTTTTAAATCATAAAAATCCTCAAAAAATCAGAAAAAATCAGAAAAATCATAGAAATAAATAAAAATTTAAAAAATAAAAAATAATGTGGATGACATTCTATCAAATAATGCCATACAACGTAAGTTTCTTTCAAGAAACTATCATATAAGTATAAATTATTATATAAAAGAGAGAGAAGAGAGTTAAAATAGATCTTTATGTAAATTTAAGCATATAATATATATTTATGATTATGAATCTTCTATATATGTGATAGTAGTACGAGTGATGAAATATATTAATATGTTTACACTATCATCACGGGACGCAGTAGTCGCGGATCGACCAACGTTTAAGGTGGATTGTTAGGGGAGGGGTCTCAGGGGGAGCCTCAGCAACAAAGGGGGGAGTGAGAATGAGGGGTGGAAAGGGGGAATCGGTCTGATCTCCCGGCTGGATCGGTAGTTCGGGCTGAAATCGGATCGATGGGTACCGATCCGATCCAAGAATCGGCCGATCCCGATCCGGATCGGCCGATTCTGCAATCCATGCTTACAACTGGTTTCCAGGTTCCCCATTTGCCTAACTTTCAAACTCTTTTAACTTTTCGGAATACTCAAATGTTTTTTCAAGACTTAGGGATTTTGATTTTTTGTTCTTTTCAGGATTTCTGATTTCTGGAAACTTTTTTGGATTTTAGAGACTACTAATGGTGAGGACACCTGAGCTCGGATCCGCTTAGATTCGAACCGAGTATGCCGATGTCGCCGTCTGATCATAGACTCTATGGATCGGGGATGATTAGTTGACATCGGGTGTTATTAAAAAATATATTTAGGCAATTTATATTAATTAAATATTTTTGTGTATTTGTGGGAAAATTTTGGATTTATTTTAAATTTTGTATTCCACACCTAAGGACCCCCACCGCCCATGTACGCACGTTGATGGTATATGGAGTGAACAAAAAAAGAGTTGCTGTGTGCCTTCTCCTCCCCCGGACCAGGTCCGGTTCCTTCCCCTTCACTCCCAGAGGTCCGATTCCTTCTCCCTCTCTGGAAGAACCCCTGTCCGATTTTCCCCTCCATCTTCTCTTCCTCTCCTTCTCTCGTCGATGCCATCAGCTTCGCTTAGCGCTGGACCGTTGCTAGCAGGTCCATCTGCCTCTTGCTGCCGTTGACGCCTCCACCTTCCCCTGCTCTTGTCGTTGCCATCCCCTGTAGCTGCTGGCTCAATCGCTGCCGCCACACCCTCTGCCTCCTGCTGCTGTCACCACCGCCGCCTCCATCTCCGGTCGCCCTGCCATCGCCGTCTCACCAGTAGTTGCCGCCTCCACCGCTCTCAGTCGTTGTCATCGTCCCCACTTCTAGCTGCCTCAACCGCCGCACGAACAGGGACCGCGGGCGTAGAAACCCCCTCGGTTACTATAACTAAATTAGAACTTAGGGGTACTATAGCATTATTGCTACAGTACACGCTACAGTAACCTGGTTATTGTAGCAGGAGCTCGGTTTATAAAAGAAAAGAAGGGAAAAGGCCGGTTTTGTTCAGAACTGACCATAAAAAGGGGTTTATTCAAAAAAAAAGAGAAGAGTCGGTTAAAAAAAAGTGTTTGAAAAAAAATAAAAAATAAAAAAGAGGTCTGTGACAAAAAAAGAGAGAAGAGTATTATGACAAAAAGAGAGAAAAGAAAGAGAAAGTATTTATGAGTTTAAGTTGGCTAGAAAATTTCGATATTGATTATATTATTATTATTTTATCTTTACGTCGCATCTGGTCGTGTCAGTGTCAGTCGTACATGTTTTTTGAGATATTAATTACAGTTCAATGAATCTAAGTAGTCAAGTCATAATTGTGTACAGATTTTAGGAAGTCAAGTTCAAATTGTATTCTTACTTAGATGTCAAGTTCAATTTGTATTTTTATTTTAAGTAGTCAAATTCAAATTGTATTCTTATTTTTTGATAGTTAAGTTCAATTTGTATTCTTATTTTAAGAAGTCAAGTCAAAATTGTACTCTTATTTTAAGTAGTCAATTTTAGTTTGTACACGTATTTCAAGTAGGCATTAGCAAGGTTTGCCGTCTCGGACCTCGGCTTCGTCTCGAGGGGGGTGTGGAAGGGAAGAGATCTCGGAAAAATCTCGGGAGATCGGATCTCGGATTCTTGGATCAAAATGTATATATGTAATATGTATAAAATGACAAACATAACATAATATATTATAAAGATGAGAGTACATCAATGAATTCACATACATTACATGAAAATAAATAACACAATATTTTTGCACACTAATTGTGTGAAGGAACAATCACAAAACACTCTTAATGTTAAACTCCACTTTCACACCAGCTGTGTGAATGAATAATAAGAAAACACTCTTAATACCAAAAAGATGATTTATGTGCTTCTGATATATCACTTTGTTGGTCACTTTGTGATTGTTGTGCCACAAAATCACCAACAAAATCATAATATTGACCCCATGACATATGAGGCTGACGGTCTCCCTCGTGGTAAACTGAATCTTTGTTGATAAGAATCAGATATGTTTGAAGAGTCATCTTGTGTTGTATATCTATAGCCATAGGGACCATGACTGTGACCATAACCATAATAACTATTGTCATATAGTATGTTTGAAGGAATATGTTCACTTGTAGTATGCCCATATCCATATGAAGATTCATCTCCTTCATTATAAAATGTATGTGAAGACCCTCGTTGCATTTCCCCATATCCATGTCTGTGTTCATATTCATATGATGATGAATCTTGAGAGTATCCATATCCATAATATCCCCTATCAGAAATATCTATTGAACTGAATGTGTGAGAAAGATCATATTTCTCAAGTTGTGACAAACCTTGTTGATGTGACAGACCAGCACTCTTCTTCTTGCGTCTATATGTTTTGTCACGTTGATGATGAACTTCCTTAGCAGCATCAGTGGGGAATGATTGGTTTTCTTCTACGTCGTCAGCACCACCATCACGAAAGACATTCCTTCCATCTCCATCATCATCACTTCCACGTCCATTGGAAGTATCTATATCAGAGGTTGGATCATCATTGTGAAGATGAGTTGACTTAGAAGTTAGAAGATGATTAAAGAATTTGTTGTATAGTTGCATCTACATCCATTTCGGTTTCACATGCAGCACTAACAATTTCTTCAGATGGGCGGCCATCATGTTCATCCATATCATTGTTTGCAACCCACTCGACATAAGGATTATCTCGATCATCCATGTCATTCTCTCCTAATAGTGCAAAATAATCAAGTGGGTCATCTTTTGGATCACTTCCTTGCTTTTGTTCAGCCTTCATTCTCCTTACTTTTAGCTTCATATTATAATGACAATAAACTAGTTTCTTCATCTTTGAATATGACAACCTATTTCTAGGTTTTATATGTATCAAAGAAAAAGTGCTACAGTTTCTTTCACAAGGAGAAGCTGATGAAGTCTGCGATAAAACTTTAATTGCAAGTTTTCTTAAAGTTGGGGAATCATCTCCGTACATTTTTCACCATTCACCTGAAAGTGAAACAAATAATCATATATTTGTAATTCGAATCAAGTAAGTTGTTTTTTTGATTAAATAATTACTAACCTGGCCACATAGATTCTCTGCTTACAATATCACTTTTTGTCCCAAAAGAGGCCAATGCATCTTTAAACTTTATAATCTAGTATATAAAAATATTTAATGTTAATATCAACTTAAAAGATGAAATCTATAAATATTGTAGCGTTACTTCATTTCCAAATTGGCCTCTTCCTTTAGATTTTGGAAACAACTTCTCGTAAACTTGATGAAGTGCTTTAATAAGTGCATGATTGTCTCCAAGATGCAATTTATATTGGTACTTTGGATTGAGAAAATATGCTCTACATGCAAATATTATTATTCAAAATGTTAGTTTTATACATTTATAACAAAAATTCATACTTTGGGTAAATGAAGAGAACATACCAGCCTTGTAGATAGGTGTATTCATTGATTTTGTCCATCTATCATCTATGATCTTATGAACCCATGTGTAATTTCTTGGTGAAGTTGTCTTTATCACGTCCTTCATCACAATGATCGCATGATATACACTGCCCATGGTTGGATAATTTTCAGTGTCCATCACTCTCAAAACTTTATACATGGGTTCCATGATCTTTATCGAATCTCTTGCATAATCCCAAAACATAGGATTGCATATGATTTGTTCAACGTTCTTTCCAATAGGAGTGTTCCTGAACTCCGAATTAAACCACTCCGAATAAAGAAAGAAGCCTTTCAAACTATCTTTTTCACACAACAAACTTTGTAATGCAAGATAATTTGTGGCAAAACAGTGGCACCAGGTCAAATTAAATCACGTCGACAAGCCTTTCTACTCGATTCACAACCCAATCATGATTATATATGAAACGTGTAACAATTCAACCCATGTCTATAGCTTTTTTTACCATAGCACTCTTTGCCACATATTCAAACATCAAATCTATATAATGAGCATCACATGGTGACAAAAAAAGATTATATTTTGATGCCATAAGTGTTCCGGCCTTTTTATAACTGCTGGCATTGTCGGTTATAATTTGTATAACCCTATTTCTTCCAACTTCCTTAATCTTGTCCTCCATCAACTGCATAATGAACTCATGATTCTTCTCTTTACCTGATGCATCAATTGAATCTAAAAATATAACATTTCCAGCACTATAAACCATAAAGTTAATGATGGACATTCTTATGGGTCATGTCCGTCTATCACATAAAAGAGAACAACCATGGGTATCCCAATGTGGTTCTAATTTTTTTATTTCTGTTTGCATGTCTACAACTAGTTCATTCAAATATTTTCCTAATATGTCTTTGGGTGTTGGAGGTTTGACTGTACGTCCAAGATTTTGTGCTTCAACAATCATATTTTTGAAATGATGATCTCCTACAACATGAGCTGGAATATGATTGAATATGAAAAATTTTGAAACCATCTTACCAAGCGATTCTCTTAAAGGTCTTTTATTTACCATTTCTTTCATTCCTTTTTGTCATGCATCATCTGATTTATACAAACTACCTTCTACAACTGAACCTTTACCAATACCTACTGATCCATGTCCACCACGACGCATAAAGTCAGTTATGCTTAGTTTCATTATTTTCATTCCACTTCCACTTCTAATCACAATTCCTGCAGTATCACTACTTCCGGCTCCAATTGTTTGTGAATGCCTTATTTGACGTTCTGACTCATCAATTTGCCACCTAGCTTCAGCAGATGTTTTTGCAATTTCCTGTTGTATTCTTTTCTCAGATCTTTCTTTTTCATCTGACGAGAAACCTTCAGAATGACCACCCATCTGTCGAAGTTCATCCATGACTATTTCTTTTGCCAATTTATTCTTCATAGTTTGTATGTTTTTTTGAGATTTCAATTCTTTCAATTGTTTTCGCACTTCAGGTGGACAACTTACACATTTACTTACATCTGATCCTTTGTCTCCAATTAAGTGGTATTTCAATCTAGCAACACCACCTGCTTGCATTACTTTCTCATAAAAGTTACATTTAGAACCCTTATTACCAACAGGAGTTCCATATTGCCAGCCTATGTCATTCGCAGACATCTTCCTTCGCCAATTAAAAATATAAATCACCAAATAGAACTTTCAGTGATATTTTATGTAGCAAAAATATAAAATTAGAAAAAATAAGAAATAAGAATTATTTCTAAAAGAATGTGATTGACAGTTAAAAGTTATAATATATATTCCATAACGTGTGCGATATTAGTTTATTATTATAATATATATTCTGGCGATAATATATATTATGGCAATATTACTTTATATTATAATATATATTCTGCAATGTGTACCCATATACTTATAACTTAAACTTTATCTTTTCGAATATAAAGTATTAAAGCTGAAAATAAGGTAGAATTTAAAAAAATAGTATTCACCTTGAATTTTAAAAAATAATGAATTGTTAATAAATTTTATACCTTAAACTACAAAGTATAAAAAATAGATTAATATTTTATAATTTATATAATAGTTAAATGTTATATAACTTATTATAATTAGTATTATTCATTTTAAAGTGCAAACTACAATAAAACCAAAATACAGAATGATAATTGATAATTTGTGTTATATTTATACCTTATATAATCTTATTATATTTATACAAAATATAATACAATTGAAAAATTGATTAATATTTTATAATCTTTTATTACACATAAACATTATATAATCTAATTATACTTAAACTACAAAACTAGCAACAAACTAAGTAAAATATTTAAACGATATATAACTTATCATAATTAATAATATTGTATTTAATCGGTAAATCACAATGAAACCAAAATATAGAATGATACTAAATAATTTGTGTTATATTTACTATTTATATAATCTAATCATATTTGTAGAAACTATATAAATCTGAAAAATAGATTAATATTTTTTAATTTTTTATTACATATAAACTTTATATAATCTTTTTATACTTAAACTACAAAACTAGCAACAAACTAAGTTAAATATTCACATAATATTTAAAATTTTTATTTATATTTAAACTACATAATATCTTACTATATTTTATCTTACAATATTTAAACTACAAAATAATAATAATGTTATTATAACTAATATTATTATATTTATACTATATTTAATAATTTGAATTACATATAAATTTTATATAATGCTGTTATAAATTTATAATTAATCGTATTATGTTTTAACTGCAAATTACAATAAATTGTTATTATAATTAATCTTTTCATATTTAAACTTTGTAGTTTGTATTACATATTAACTTTATATAATATTATTATATTTGTACAACAAAGTACAAATTGCAATAAGACCAAAAAATAGATTAATATTTAATAAATTTTATATAATCATACAATGTTATTATAACAAATTTTATTACATTTATACTACAAACATACCAAAAAAATATGAATATTTAATAATTTTTATTATGTATAAAATTTATATAGTGTTATTATAAATTTATAATTAATCTTATTATATTTAAACTGTAAAGTACAATAATTTTTTATTATAATTAATCTTATCATATTTAAACTACAAACTTAGAAAATTTAAAAAATATATTAATATTTAATACTTTGTATTACATATAAAATTTATATAATTTTATTATATTGATAGACTACAACAAAACTAAAAAATAGATTAATATTTAACCATTTTTACCACGTAAAAATTTTTATATAATGTCATTGTAATTAATTTTATTACTTTTGACTACAAATTAAAAAATTTAACAATTATATTAATATCTAATAATTTATATTATGTTATAACATTGTGTAATCTTTTTATATTTATTTATTTACCTAATTAAATAACAATATGCAAATTATAAAAAATAAAAAACAGTGTAATACTTAATATTGTATTATTTTTAAAGTTTAAATAATATAATAGAGTAATTAATAAACAGGTTGAATGTTTTTACTGAGGCATCTGTACAATAAATGTTTCCCAAACTATACTTACTGTTTACCCGTCACACAGAGTCTTCGAGTGCCTAAATCGGGGTCCGGCGATGTCGCCGACGCTGCTGCGGAGCACCTCACCGCGAGAGCCGGAGCCAGAGCCTGAGCCGGAGGTCGCCGCCGACGTCGTGAGAGCCGTAGCTGGTGGTCGCCGTCGACGTCATGAGAGCCGGAGCCGGAGGTCGCTGTTGCTATGAGAGTTGTAGGTCGTTGCCGCACTTGGAAGCTGCCGTGAGAGCCGGAGATATCGCCGCGTCCTCTGTCTCCCGTTGGGGTGGTCTGGCGAGGGGTTTTAAACACCCTGCGTGAAGTTGCGTGGCTGACCAGCTGATGGCGTCCGTTTGCCGCGTGCAGTGTCATCGACGGCGTGGCGGACCGGCGAGGAGGTAATCATCCTTCCCTTTGCCCCTTTGTGCCCGCCTGCCTAGCCCTTCTTTCCATTGCTGTCGGGAGGCCACACTTATGCCCTTGTATGCCCGCGGGACCAGTTTCGGCTGTCTCGTTTTCGCCGTGCCCACGAGACCGAGGATCTCGCGAGATTCTCGTGAGATGACGTTCCATGAGCATTAGTTATACATCACGTCAGTGTCAAGTCAGTGTCACGTCAGTCACGTCAATGTCAAGTCACTTCGATCATCACATGATTTGAGGCATTCTAAATCAACGTACCTCGAGGGATGTGTGAAACATATGGTTCAAGACAAACCGATTGATGAGAAAGCAATGAGAGGATCAAGGCTACTACAATATCAGTTGACTTATCAACTTATCGATCGGAGCGCGAGCAGCCAAGCAGGAGACACCCACGTCATGGGGTGGAGGTACAACTCTCACACTCACCCTCTATAGTTATTTCTGCTTATTTATTATAAGTTCGTTTGCCGTGTCGCTCGAGAGGATAGGCGCCTAGCTTGCAATTCGAAATCACTGTCAGCATGAGCTGAGCGAACCTATTTCGATTCTACTAGATCGGTGTTTGAATTTGAGCGTCTTAAACTCGGGTAGTTGTTCAACTACCTCAGTCCCGTTCAATCATGGGCCTGCACCTCAGGTCGCTTCTAGTTAACTTAGCCGTCAATTTTGAAATATTGCGAACATCGATATTTTGGCACACGTGAATATTGACTTGTTGTTGTCCAATATCCGACATAGAGGTTGCCCCGTGTCAACCAACCTTTATGATTTCCTATTACATGTTACAGTCAGAAATTTGGCCCTTATGCTTTCTGCAGAATGCTCATATTACAGTGTTTTTCTCCTTACATGTTTCAGTTTATTTTATTTTGTTTGACTTTATGTTGTGAAATGTGTGAATTTTGTCCGTTGGGGTATTTTTGGCTTGTTTTGGTATGTTTTAATCATTTTTTATTTTTAGGCTAATTTTGACCAGTTTGGGGGTATTTTCAGTTTTATTGACTTATTTTCATATCACACAACAAAATCACACAGTAGAAAAAAAACTAAAGCACACATCTCCATTTGTTTGACTGCATAGCACTCAATATTTCATTCTTCCAATTATCAGAATACATATAATTAATATATGCTAAAACACAAGTTTATAGCATAATGTAAATTTTGGAAATACAAAGCTGCTGTGAACTATTCTGCATGTAATAGTCAGCTGAAACAAAATTCACTCTACCCCAAAAAACTTAAGCACAGGAACCACGACAGTATTTCCTTGTGGGGTATCAGTGAAAAGGACCAACTAAAATAAGTAGATTATTCTTAAAAAATTGTTCTATGGGAAGAAGATATTAGTGCATTAATCATACTACAAATATAGGGATAGGCCATCCTTGGAAGATGAACTTGTTTTGTATGAAAAGATTGCCATCATTTACTGTCGAAGGTCTAATGAGCATGACAAACTTCATTAACATGAGGTGAATGAAGTCATCTATTTTCTATATTTGCTTTTGTGGGCAGATTGGTCAAACCTGGAACATTTGATTCTTTTGGTTTTGGCCTGTTTGCACAACCATTGGAACCTCAGGGTTTAATGCCCATTCCATAGAAGCATTCAGAGCAATTTTTATACTTATCCATGTTTAGGCTTCCACATATGCATGTTTTAGAAATAAAATGAGACTATTCTAATTTGAATTATGGTGAACCCTTGTCCCATATATGCTTACTAGAATGGGTTTATATTTATACTGAAGAGTCCATCTTCCTTTTTTTATTAACTCATTTATGTTAAGACAGAACCGAACTGATGTCAGATTGGGCTTTTAGTCAAAACACCTCTGGTTGTAGACACTTGCGTATTCATTGTTGTGATTAACCTCATTGATTATAGTTGTTTACTTCTATTGAGGCTATACTTCTGTTGAAGCTAGATGCCCCTTTCTTCGTTAAACAAACATATCCTCGATGTATGTGATTGACTAGATAGAGTTTACTAGAGGGAAAGAGGCCATATCTAAGAACTATTTTGGCTTGGTTTGCGGAAGAACATCAAGGACTGCTTGGTAGATGGAATGTTTTAAATTTTTGCTTCCCTCTATTTCTTCTAAATTTTTACCTAAAGAGAATTCCTTCCGGTAAGGAATTTTTATCTTCACTAGATTATTCAACTAAAGTAGACTTCTCATGAGAACATCCTTTTGTTCACTTTGCGTGATGGAATCTATATCAGTGGGAACTATACGAAGACCAGTCTCAGGTACTGTGTTAACTAGATAGAACTTCTTTATGCATGAGAGAAAGAAACAAGATTGTTATATTTCAGGTGAGATTGTTGAGTGTTATGTAGGGCAATCCAGTTCATTTCTTAATGATTCTATTTGCGGAAGAATATCTGAGTTATTCATGGTTAGTCCTTTTCTCATTTCAGTTAATTCAAAACTTTTTTTTGTTTTAGGTTCTTTTGGCACTCATTGAATTTAACGTCAAGATTGGAGGCCCTATTCATAAAGGTTTGTAGCTTAAGCTCAAGGTCAACACATTTCCTTTTTAGTTCTCTGAATTAAGTAACAAAGGGCTCAGACAGAAAATTTTCCTTGTCTTCAAGATTTTCTGTTAGCTGATAAATGCTGAGCATAGATTGAAAATTTTATGGTTCGAGATTATTTGAAGAAAGCTTGCCAAGGAATACACTTGGTGTACAACTTACACCAGATGCAATTCTTTTTGTGAAACATCCATCATTATGGGAAAAGCTAAGAGTAGTCTCACTTTGATGATACCCTACTTTGAATCTTTCATCTTAAGCATAAGCTCTAAGTTCTAAGTAATGACACCATCTGTTATTTTAATGAGTGACATAATTACAGTTATTCAGTAGCATAATAGATTGAGAATTACTTGCCAACCTCATAGGTCACGCATTATGCAAACAATCACACACATGCACATGTTTGATTAGTAAACACTGACAGAGGGATGCATATTGACCACGGGTTTTAGTAATTGTAGTTCTTTTTCTGTGAAACACCTTTCCTTATCTAAATTTCTCTTGCTCTATGTTTCATCGTCATTACAAACACATGCAAAATTGGTTCAAGAAAAATTTCCAGTGATTAGTAGAGCAACCAAGACTCACATACATCCCACCACCATAAATTTTTTTACTTGTCCTTGTTTTTGTATTCATTTGACATTGACATGAAGGTGTGGAACATATTACCAATGTTGCAGAAGCTATTAGGTATGTGGATGTTGTTCTTTTCAAGGTTGTCTTCTATTTCTCCTTAACATTTGTTAATAGTTTAAGCACTGAAGGACAGTCTGTTGGTAGCTGATGTAGGGTGGTTGTACATTTAAATGAAAACCTTTTTGTGATTCTAGTTTATATATAAAACAACGGCAGGTTTAGCTCATAGATAATGTACAAATGGTTGAGATTGTGTATCACTTGGGATTTTAATGATTAAAATCCTTTCATAATCCCAACCAAATGTAGCCTAAGCTTAGAAGGAAATTCTTTTTTTTTGTAGGTTTTATGAATTTGAGGTGTGTTATTGTTGGAATTCTAGCACAATACTCAAGCCTTCGTACTTGATAGAAAATGGGCTTAGATTGATTATAGATACCTTAGGGGTCTAGATTAACCAATTCCAAGAGAATGAGGTATCTGTTATATATGTCAACAAGCCAAGTGCCCATCTCTGTTAAAGATATTATAGGAAAAGAACAAGAGATGCTGTTGGAAGTCACATATTATAGTTCCAAGACTATGTACTATGTTATCCTTATTTTTCTATTTATATTACTCACAAATATTACAAAGTTTTTATAATTTTTTTATCTTGTCATTGTAGCTTGTTTTCAATGATAAATGATTGATGAAAATTCCCTGTGGTTGACAAACAACTATATTTCAAATTGTGTATGTGGAGCATTGAGAAAGATGTCTTTCATGAGGAACTTTTATTGTGGTCAAATTTGATAGTGATTTGGTTGAAAAATCCTAAAAAATTGTGTATTTGAGAATTTTATCATGCTTTGGATCTCATGTATACATGATATCTTAATTGATGTGCTGTATGTTATGTTGAACGATGGAATTTGTAGTCTCAACAATTTCTCTGTGTTCATTGTGTTAATTGAACATGTTGTGTTTGGATACTTGGGATAGTTATGAAACCATTGTGAGAATAGTGAAACTCAATAGGAATGTCGTGTGCTATATGTTGTGAAATGCTGAAATTGGTTGTGAATGTATTGTGTTTGGATGTTAAAACATGTCATGGAAGTATTGTATTTGGATGTTGTGCCTTGTGAATTTTTTTTTGCATCTTTGAAATGTAAATTTAAGTGGTGTTGAGTGTATAAATTGTATGCATTTACTTATATTATGGATACTCTTCGCGAGGGTAAATGTAATACCCACATGTTATTAGGAATATGTTTTTTTCTATAAAACATGATTTACCTATGGGAATGTCCATAGGTACAAGGGTGTAGTTATAGGTATTGCCTCTTTTATTTACGTATATCAGACAATAGAAATAGGTCTAAATCGTCAAACTAAGTTTTACCTATCGGCACTAGTCTGCAGGTATAGGTTGGTACTATACCACAAAAGTGTATCCATCCATAGGTGTGGTACATGTCTTATACTTATGGATTTGTTCATGGATAAACTTTTACTTACGGGCACTGGTCTGTAGGTATAGGTCGGTACTATATCATGGAAGTGTATCCATCCATAGGTGTGGTACATGTCCTATACTTACGGATTTATTCGCAGATAAACTTTTACCTACTTGTACTATACATACGAATGATTCCCTATATAGCTCCATAGGTAAATCTATTTACCTATAGGAAAATGGCTTACACATAAAATGCTAAATTTGGCATAGTGGGCTCGTCAGATCTCATAATTACTTTTCAATGACATAAATGGTTACAATAAAGAGAAAGCCCTAGATGCCATCTTCTACTCCTACACAAGATACATCAATGTCTTCCATTAGTGCATAAGGCACTAAAGGTCACGTAGGAGAATAAGCCATGGGCTATGTTGGCGCCTAGTTTTTTCAAAAAAAAAGAGAAGACGATTGGGCCAAAGAAAAATGGGCTTAAGTGTAGGGTCTACGGTCCACAATTCAGCCAATATTTGGGCCCAATTGGCAACCCATTTCCAGCCCATAACCAGAAAAATTTGACCCTTGAATAGGCCTTTTTGCACAGCCCTCAACAGTGGGGAGGGGGGCTGGGCCGCGGCCCACATGCAGGCCCATAACTGCCCTGCTGCCACCTGCGGCCAGGTGTGAACAGCACCTGCCAAAACCTCCTGCCACCTCAGCAACCAGCCGCACCAGACAGCCAACCCAGCCCTGCGGTCAGTTAAAGAAAGGGGGAGAAAGAAGAGGCAGCCAGTTAGTAAGTCCATTCAATGCAATGACTGCATGGGGGGAGGCCAAGAGGCCTGCGTACAAACCCAGGCCCATGCGCAGCCACCTGATGGCTCTCCACCTCCCCTCCAGCCCCTATAAGAAGAGGGGGGCGCACCAGCATCTGGAGAGGCTGCTGGGGACGCCGCCAGGCTGCTGGTTCAAGCCCTCATCCTGCTGCCCTTGCTGCCACCTGCTGCCTGCAACCAAGGAGAAGAAGAAGAAGATGAGAAGGAGGAGAAGAAGAAGAAGGACAGGTGGGTTAATATTCTATAAATATGTAGCCTCTAAGGGCACCCCTCCTCTTGTCTTTCTCTCCCTCTGTCCGGCCCATCCAGCAGCCCCCAGGTGACCAATTTTCAGCCCTTTGCGGCATACCAAAAAGAAGGCAAACAGCAGCCGGCCAAGCTACAAAATCTGCCATTTTCAGCAATGGTGGGTAGGGGCGATGTCCCGGACCCTCTCGGAATCCGTACGATGGGCCGATTGTTTTGTCCGGGCGGGTCCTTACCTTACCATCAAGACGGAGGGAGGCGCACAAGCCCAAGATAGGTCCTTCCGGCTCAAGAGCCCCAAACAGGTCCTGTTTGCTTCAAAAGAAAGGAGTTCGGAGTCCCCTTCCAGCAGCCCCCCTTGTGGCCTTCCGGAGAAGATATCGACCCATGGAGCTTCAAAAGAGAAGCAGCTCCGCAGCAGCCGGCCAAGTTACAAAAATCTGCCATTTTCAGCAATGGTGGGTAGGGGCGATGTCCTGGACCCTCTCGGAATCAGTACGATGGGCCGATTGTTTTGTCCGGGCGGGTCCTTATTCTACTATCAAGACGGAGGGAGGCGCACAAGTCCAAGATAGTTCCTTCCGGCCCAAGAATAGTCCAACACAGGCCCTTCCGGCCCAAGAAGACCGAAGACCGGCTTTGAACGTCGATGAAACTCAAAACCGGCCCGAGTGGCCTTTTAAAATAATAAAAAATAGAAATAAAACTAAAAAGAAATGGACGGCTCCCCAGGGTACGTCCTGGGATGTCGATCCGGACGCGGGCGCGGGCAAGCTCCCGTAGCCGTTGATCCTTCCCCCAATTTTGGTTAAGTCATTGGCTAGCCATGTTGGACGGGTAATAAACTTCACCAAGTTAGAAACTTGTCGGCATGTCGTTGTAATGTCGAAATTTTTCTAAGTCGGTGAAGAACCTAAGTTGGGGGAAGGATCACCACTCATTGTACTCTGATGTACTTCACTTGCAATGAAATGAAGCGACTCCGATGTTGACTTGAGGTGTTTGATTCCGGGTGCCCAATAGTGGCCCGATGGGTCGGAGGCGATGCAAACCGCCAAATTAAAACAAAAAATAAAATTATTTCAAACCCAATCTGAAAATTCAAACAGAAAAATAAAAATAAAAAACAGAAAACAAGATCTGCAAATTCAAACAAAAAATCAGAGCTTAAATAAATCTGAAATTCAACTTGAACTTTTCTCAGTTTCAACAAAAACCGACCTTTAAGAAGAAGGAACCGGTTCCAAACCAACTTTCAACAACAAAAATCAGATTTTGAACCGTACTGAACATCAAAAATCAGGTTTCAATAAAAATCTGTCAACTACAAAAAAAATCAGATTTCAATAAAAATCTGTCAAAACAAAAATCAGATTTAAGCAATCTACTAAAACAGATTCTAACCAAACTTCAAAATCTGATTTTAGCAATCTGAAAATCCACCTAAAACCCACTAAGCTTCTCCCCAAAGAAATCGAATGAATAACACTTTGAATATCCAAGTGGATCAAAAAATCAACATAAAAGAAACCAGAAAATTCAGATTGTTAACTAAATCTAAACCAAAATTCAGATTGTTAACAACAACAAAAATCAATCAAACCAAAACCTCACAATTGAAATGAAAACAACCCAATCCGGTCAAACCCAAATAAAAAAAGGCCAAACCGAAACCAAAATAAACAACAAACAAATCAATCAAACAAATTGATTCAAAACCCAAAAACCAACAAAACCGACTTTCAAGTCAACCAACAAACAAATAAAACAAACCCGAACAAAGCGGTTTGCATCCGATCGGACCCAAAAGGCCGTTGTCCTTTTGAGTTCTTTACTTTATTTTGTGGATGTGCACGTCTCCGAAAAACAGGTTGCCGCGACGGTTAATCAAAGGCGTTCGAGCCGTTGCTTGATGTAAGCTAACATCGGATACTCGCACCATCCGGCGGAGAAGGGTCAAAAAATCAAAATTTTCAAAGAACCCGAACCTCGGTTCTAATATTTTTAAACTATCACCGGACTACCTAATATCTTAGGTATTATCTATTTTTCTAAATAAGTCCGGAGATGTCTTTCTTTCTAAAGAACAAACGCATAAAAAAGAAGTTCACACATGCTATTACTAAAGAAGGTTGATGGTACTTTCCATTGTCTATGTCTAAATTAAAGTGGACATCCAAAACTTAAAATTTCTGATGGGGACATATTTTTGATGTTTTGGGTTTTTTTTCTTTTAATTGTGTCCCTGCGAGGACGAGTCTGTAAATAGTCGGTCTTAGAGGGTCTTTTATTAAAATGTTCTCCTCTCCCCCCCCTATATGAGGAGAACCGGTGTACATAGTTTAAACAATCAATAGAGTGAAGAATTTTTGGAAGCCCTTTGGGTTGTTCTCCCGTGCAAGGGGCTGCGGCCCCATTCTCCCCCACCTCCGGCATGAGGCCGGCTCTTCTTCACCTCCGGGGAGGATTCCCGGCATTCTCCTTCCACCTTCCAAGCCCGGCAGGTAGCCGATCCTTTCCTCCCCCTCATCCTCTGGCCTCCGTGCCATTCCCCCTCCCTTTCCCCTTCTCGGTTCGACAGTAGCCCAGCCAACGATTCCCCGTCTCCCGCCTCTCCTTCGGATCCAATTTTCACCAGTCTGCGGCGCGAGATCGACGACGGAAGAAGAGGAAGAAGAAGAATAGGAGGCTGCGGGAAGGGCAGATCCGGCGATCCCCGGATCTGTGCCCCCCCCCTCCGGTTCCCCTGCTTCCGCAGTTCCTCCGTCGGAGATGCCTTCGCGGGGCCATTCCGGTGACTCCCTCCACAGCCACGGCGGGCCAGGTCCACCACTTCTCCCTCCTGCTTCGTTCGCGCAAAGAGGGCCAAGGGAGAAGAAGAAATAGAAGAAGACGCCGGCGCGAGCCATCGACGGCGCCGGATTCTCCCCCCCGATTGGCCCCCCTGCTCTGCCTCCCTGCTCCGCCGCGTCCGCCTGCAATCGGACAAAACCGAGGCGTCGGGGCCCTGCCATCTGCGCACTGCCGGACGACGACGCCGCTGCGACGATCGGGCGAGGGCGACGAGCGCGGGCGGGTGTGCTCGCGGCGTTTGTCGCGGCTCGGGCTCGCGAGAGAACCGCGGCGATGCCGCCACGGCATCGGGAGGGGACGTCGGATCGCGGCCACGCCACCCCGGGCCCTTCTCCTCTCCACGCGCCACGACCCCCCGTCGGGGTACGCTCGCGCCCGCGAGCGCGGGCGACGCACGCGACCGGTCGCCGGTTCGCCCGGTCGCCAGTTCGCAGCCCAGACCGGCGGTTCAACCGGTCCGACCGGGTTTAAGGCCGGTTCAACCCGGTTCGACCCGGTCCAGCACCTGAACCGGCCGGTTCAGTCCGGTTCAGGCCATTTTGGACTGTTCTGGACCCGGTTCAGGGTGATTCGACTCGGTTCGGCACCGTTTCGGCCTGTTTCGACCGGTTCGGGCCGATTTTAGGCCGATTTTGGGTTTTTTTAGATGTTTTAGCGGCGATTAGCGCCGGTTTGTCTCGTTTTCGGTCGGTTTAGCCGGTTTGTCCCGCATCAATTTCTCTATCATCTTTTAAGATAATCACCTAAACATTGTCTTCACTCTGTTTTATTTTCAACTTTCTTTCACTGGCCCAGTTTACCTCTCTCTAACCCTCCATTCGTGCAGCATCTGGAATCCCAAACCATGTGAGGCTTCTCCCTAGAGCCCTCGTCAAACCTCATCAGTCAGTCTACGACTATAGCCCTGTGCCTTCTGAAGCTATACGTCATATGACAGCAAAATTGAAGGCCTATGATGCTTCTGATGAGGGCAAGCCCATTTATGTTGTTATAAAGGGAAACATCTATGACATCACTGCCGGCAATGGTTTCTATGGCCTCATGGGTGCCTACTACATGTTCTCTAGGAAGGATATAAGCTGCACCCATGGCTAAGATGAGTAAGATCTAGAAGGGTGTGCAATGATCTCACCGAGATGGAGCTCAGCATGCTTGATGACTAGGAGAAGAAGTTCCCAGGCCAAGTGCCCTATCGTCAGCTACCTTGTTCATGTAGTCGAAACCTCTAGTGTGTCTAATGAACCCATACCATTGTAGATGTGTCACAAATCAATCATTCTTATGTAATGAAGCTTAAACATTTGGAATCTCTATATCTTGACTTGAATCTTGTGTTTTCTCTTATTACTAATATGCTTTTCGTTGAATTGATTGATAGTTAAGTGGAAAAAAAGCTACGGGTTTGCTTATTGCATCTTTATGCACTCTTTGTACCAATCTAATTTTATGCACTCTTTTCTTTGCACAAATCTAAATGCAAATTGTAAAATTTTTCTTCCTGATATAATTTCATTTTCTATTCATATAGCTGACATTTTCTAGTCTAACAAACTAATGACTATTTTTATTACGTGCATATCTTTTGGCAATGAATGGAGCTCTTTTATATTTGGCAAAGATGATCAAATGATATCTTAGTTTATAGTTTTATTTGTGGAAATAGCTATTGGCAAAAAAGATGTAAAATGCCAATGCACACAACTAGCAAAATTCGTTGATTCTTAGGACTCCTGATGAATATAATAAGGGATTTATTTTTTAAAATCTTTATGGGTCCTTGTACCTGACCACTGTAAATTTGTTCCACCTAATAGCTTTCCTTCCAAAGGAACTGTGTTGATGAAACTAGTTTTTTTCTAAGTTTGCTACTAAAAGAGTCCAGTTATCTGTTTCTGCCATTTCTACCTGGTTAATGTAGTATCCATATCTTTTTATTCAACTAGCATTAATTGACAGGCCTCTGTAACAGCTTGAGTGCAGTACAAGCATGTGATAGCATCTGAAAGCATTGAAGTCATTGACGCTGTAGAATTGAAGCTTCAAGATATCCTTAATTTACCACCACTTGATGTTGCATGAAAACAATAGGCACATTGGCCGAGAAAAAGGAAGTTGATACTGCTTTGATGCTGATGCTAATCAAATCCTGGTCAGTTACCAATCAATCAAACTTGATGAAGGATGAGGTGTGTTTGGTTATTTCTAGTACCATGCTTGATTTGAACTATTTCACCTTCTGCCATGCCTTAAAATTTGTTCTATGTTACATACTTACTCTGAACAGGTAAGGGACATCTTGCATCATCTCTACTTGACTGCAAGAGGAAACCTATCGAAGCTCATGCCAAAGAAAATTAGAATTCTCAAGTATCTTCTGTCAATTGAAGACCCTGGGAGCAGTATGCTCTAGAAAAGTCAAATGCTGAAGAAAAAAGTGGACTGTTTATAGCAATTTTTCTTAGTTATTTTTTTACAGCATGTGCATATTACTCACAAAATGAAAATTTTGTGATCCACAAATTGTATCATTGACATTCCATGATTTTTTTAGGTTCATGAATGTGTTATTGAAGATGTTGCATGGTATTTGAGACATGAATGCCTGTTTGGTTCAATTGGTGATGGCCATCATTTGTTCATATAGGAATTGATCACCATCACCAACCAAGTCCAATCAGTCTGTGGTTGCTAGTCAAGGAGTGGCTGGTGCTTAGTTTTCTTAGTTCTGTTCAGCTTTTCTTTCTTCTGATGTCTTCACTTTTCTGCTTGAATGAATAATAGATCTAAGTGTAACCAATCTGTTTGCATATTGAACATCTCTAAATAGCACAACCCTTTTTGTAACTTTTTCCCCGAGTGTAGCTCATCTACACAAACTGCACTTCCATATCAATTACTAGTGGAAACCAGACAAAAAACTTTTTATCTTTTGTATAAAGGAGTATTCCCCTGCTAGTTACACAAGAAAATGCTCCTATATAGATTATGAAGTTGATGGGGTTGATTCAAAAGAACACGTGATACTAGATGAGCAATGGAGATTGTAGGTATCACCTCAGATGAACAGGAAAAAGGAATACAAGAATTAGAAAGAAGAATTATAGAACAGTTAAGAAGATTGCAAGCTCCGAGAGACATGTTAGAGATATTGATGTATCCTCAATTGTTAAATAACTCGGTGAGTTTTACATTTTTTATCATTAAATATTAGAAGTTGAATATTCTAAGCAACGTTAAACTTTTGTTTATCCTTCGGATTTCCTGCAACAATATAATATTGGATTTCTCCTTGCCTAAAGGTTAGTTTTCTCATGTAAACAAGACTATTTCAGATCCACCCAAGATGATAATTTCTTCTTTATGACATCAACTTTCTCAACGGATCAAATCGGGTATTGCGTTATATTGTGTTTTCTAGAAGACTTAGGTGGTGTGATTAGGCTTAATATGAAAATTTTAATTCTTAATTTTATGTCTAACCTCTTAATGTGTGATAAAAAAGTACTTAATTTGATTAAGGTATAAGTGATTTATGTTAGTGTTTGATAAAAAATTTGAATCATCCATTTAATTTTTCCTAAATAATAAAATGATTAAATATTCACTTTTAATATAATCTATTACGTACAAATCATACGTATACATTTTGAAATATAACTAATTTCTTTTGAGCCTTCCTTTATAAAAGAAGAGGTGCTATAGGCATCCCAAGAATTTGAAATCGGAATTTTCTCTTTCTAGCTATGGAATTTTGTCCTCTATATCTTCTTCATTCACAACCCTAGCCTCCCCTCAATGAATCTAACATCTTGGAGTGTTGCCGGATTACTTGTAGATTGAACCTTCCATGGAGAGTTCCTCACATGCGTGGTCTCTTCATCGTTAGAACTTAGAATCATTCAGACGGCTTGCCATATCTATATGAGGACATCATTGCTGTTTGATCTTTCGATTTTTTATTGTTCTTCTTCATCATTTAGTTTGTGGTTTAGCATCATTCATTTTTTATTGCATTCATATATCTAAAAATATCAAAAAGAGTGGTTAGGCTCTAGCCCCCAACATGTGTGTTCTCTTTCAATATCTATTTGTGTTCATTTTTTTCATAGATACTATACTATTTTCATTGTTCTAATCCTCTATCATGTCATTTCTCATGTTTTGTTCAACATAGGCAAAGCATCAAAGAGCAAACCTGGACTCCTTGTCTTTGGCTAGCCGGTGAAGAGGAAGTTGGAATCCCACACATCTTCCCCCATTAAGGTATGCATGTTATTTTCTTCTTTCACTTTTACATTTTAGAGCCCATGGCTCTTAATGATCATATCCTTTGTTCTTAGGTGTTAGACCGATCCTTAAGTCAACCACACCTTATATAAACTTTGCCAACCCTTGACTTTCCTAAAACCCCAAAATTTTAATTATGCGCCATCTAATTGGTTCTTTGGCATTTCTCTTCTTTTTCTAATACTACTTAGGTTGTCTGCTTGTACTTGGGAGCTCTAGCAATGTTAGTACTAGTTCTTTTTGTTGCCATAGTGGTGATGGTGGTGTATATGACTCACATGGTTGGTCACCTTCACAATTTGCCCCTTGTATGAAAACTTAATTTATTGATGGTTCATGGAGGTTACTATCTCAAGTGCTTCCAAATAAGTGTGTCCCAAGATAGTTTTGTTTGTGGTGTTGATTTTCGACGCATAAAAATCAATTGTGACAATCTTGGGTCCTAGCTCGATATTAAGAGTGATAATGTCATTTGTGGGCTTTTTCAAATTGTCGAATACAGTCACAATGATGTTGGAGGGTTTGATCTTATATTCAAAAATGTCACAAATGTTCAAAGGTACTAGTGGCACAATATTTAGAGATGTGGCAGTATCCACTGAATAAGTTTCAATTGCTACCCTTTTAATGTTAATCATCAGGCATAGGGCACATGTTCTCACTTCTGCAGTGGCCAACTCTACATTGGTGAATGTGACAGTGGGATGCTTACTTTTTGGTGCTAAGATAGCTGTGATTTTTTTGCTAGGAGACTTTCATTGACTATAACCCATTGTAGGTATTAATGTAAAACTTCCTGATACACCTTGCATCTTTTAAACAACTCAATAATGGAGATCTTGGATGAGATTTTGTTTACATGTTTCAATAAGTCATACGATGCCCTCTGTATTGATTCTTTAATTAGATATTCTTCCATTTCTTGTGGTGTTTACACAGTTTGTGTTGCACTAGCCTGAGGGAATAGGTATTGGAGCATATGCCCACTCTGTAATACTATGGTGAGTCAAGGTGTGAGATGGTGAAGTAGAGTCATGGTTGTGTTTTGTTGTGAGGGAGTAGGGGTTAGTGTGGTGTGTGATGGTTTGGGTTGAATAAAATAGGTGGTGGAGAGTTAGTGATGGTAGGTTGTAAGGTTGAGGTCCTTTATGGGGCAATGATGATATGGGGCAAGGATGTAACAGGGTATGGTGTTAATCGGATGATAGGCCCAAGAGGAGGCACATACATGGCAAATGATGGGGTGTCTAGTTGGATTATGATCCTTCCAAGGTGAAGTGGTGTGGTAGAGGGTCATATGATAGGTGGAAGGTTGGGAATGATTAGGATGGCTCATGGTATTAAGAGGATATTTTTGCTGTTAGTTAGAGGAAGGTGATTTACTTAGAAGGTGATGGCGATGTTCTCAACTTGTTAATTTTGTACCCAATCTTGAAGATTATTTGAAGAGGCTAAAATGTGATCGATCAGGTGGTTAGCATTTGTTGGAGTGTTTGTATGAACCTACACTTTCCTCATGCTGGGGTTCTATTATTGTTGATGCTACTACTGTGCCCTATGTTGTTGTTGTTGTTGTTGATGATGATGATGTTGTTGTTGTTGTTATTGTTGCTGGAGGTGTGCCTTGAGTGATTATATATATATATATTCTTTCATTTGTGTCTAATCATGAATATAATATTTAAATAGAAAACAATTTTTAGCTATATGATTGAATAATGTGTGATATATGCAGTATTTTTCAGTGTTTGCCTTGTCAGGTCAATTGGGCTTTTCTCTTGGAAGCACAATTTGTTTAGCTACAATCAAAATATTTAAAATGTCTATAAGAGAGTAGGGTAGAGGTGGGTAGTGCTCTCTTTTTTTGCTCAAATTCTTTTGGGCATATGCAGCTAGAGGTGGTGCTTGATTGTAATTGGTCGATTGCATAGATTGATTGTTGGAGTTGTTAGGGTTGAGGAGCAGCTTCTTGTTGCTAGAAAGGTCAAGGTACGTTTTACTGAAATTGAAGCTAATGAAGTGGAGGAGGGAGTTGAGGTTGTTGAAGTTGTCGGGATTGTTGAGTTCAAGGTTAGAAATTTTGTATGTTGAGATTTGATTGGAAATTTTTAAAATGAGACCGAAAGTTGTAGGTTGGTTTTCCCACCAAACTCACATTTTCATTATTTACTACCCATTAAGTGACTAGGCTAGTGGTGGAGTAAATGATTTTCTTGGTTGCTCAGGGCTTTGGGTCATAGAGATTCATCAAGGGCGTGTCTTTGAGTTGGGTCTAGATATATTGTTCCCTTTCGTACAGCTAAACTATATTGTTTGGATGGTGCATGACAAGAATATTTCTCAAAGTTAGAGTGGCATTGGCGATAAGTGTCTTGGCATGTTTGTCTTCTGAGATTGGATTTGTTAATCTCTTGATCATGCTCCTCCTTCTATCATATTACTCCACAAACTCTTCGTCATTTCTCATTCTTTCTACCTAAAGATCAATAATTATAAACTTTGGGCCTATCCTATTTTTGTATCTCTACAAGAATTTAGACTTAACTATATTAAAGTTACTGGTTTCATATGAGTCAAGTGAGTAAAACCATTCAAAAGTGGGTGCTTCTAGTGAACTTCTAAATAGATATGCTAGGGGTCCAATGATCATCTTGGTAGAATGAAGATTCATAAAGAAAATATTTAACATGAATGTAAGCCCATTGTAGCGACAATAGATTGGTAATTCAGATGGAGGAAGATGGAGTACAAGAAGAGGGGGAAGGGAGATATGTGGGGTTGCCTAAGTGTCAATCAAGTGGCATAGCTTTTTGCATTACTTCTTGAGTTCATTGAAGGCCATCGGGTCAGCAGTTGGTTCCCAAAATTGGGGGGGGGAGTGTAAGTATGTGCTTGGGCAATGCTTGATTTTGGTAGGCTAAAGCAGGCATAGGGGTAAGGTGTATAGATGGGTACACCAAAAGAGGGGGTTGATGATTAGAGGAGTAGATTGAGAGCCTAGATGGCCCAAAAATATTGGGGTCTGGGTGGTTAAGATTCACCACCAGATTAGAAGGATTGAGGGCCATAGACCCAATATGAGAATGATTGTGTGGTTCCATGTCAGGTTGGCAGGCCACTAATCGAGAAGTTGAGACATGAGGACCACCCTCCGAGGGAGGATAGTCAATGGGAGATTTACTTGTAAGGATTGTTTAAAGTATGGAATGCCAGATTGGAATCCGGGTCGCGACCCAGGCCCAATCCAGTCAGATTTTGGGCCGACCGACCAGATCAGGATTTGGCTTGCCCGACCCGAGTGGGGGATCCCCTCAGGTCGCACGACCCAGTCACTAGGTCGCGTGACCCCAGGATCCCACAGAAGATATTGCTTCCTGTGGGAGGCAAGCAAGGGGGGTTCTTGATGCCGCCCTTGCGCCCCTTGGGGGCCTATAAGGCCCTTATACCCACCCCTCCCTCCTCATCTTAAGCCCTATAGGCCTTGCGTTTAAAGGCCAATTTCCACCCCACCAAAGTCCTTATTTCTTTTAGTGAAGGTTAAGTTGTTTAATTGTTCTTCTCCTTATTGTTTACTTTGGTTCACCATGGCTTCTTCAAGTGATGACACCGAAGTTACTGGGTCAACCCAGAATGATCTGGCTTGGCTACATTGCACTTTGCTATCCATGATGGCCAAGAAAGTGTAATATAAATACTGTGATAAAGTTATGCACGGTGGTATTTTTAGATTAAAACACTACCTTGCAGGGATGAAGGGCAACGTGCTCCTGTGCTCTTGTGCTCCACCAAAGGTAAGAGCACAATTCCGATGGCATCTACTAGAATTAGAAGTGATGAAGGGAACTTGAAAGCGACATAAGGATACAGTTCGGGAAGAAATTGCCGAACCAGCAAGACATTCTGTACATATATATGGGATTGGACAACAGTGTTCGTGCATTCATCGTGATATAGGTCTTGAAGATGGTATGTACTATGTATTATTTATCTCTTACCCTAATAAGTTTATTACCTTCTTTACTTTTATGATTGAAAATTAGAGGATTTGTACCGGGCTATAGAGGCAAGTCAGAAGTCATTTGCCGATGAAGACATTTTGCGCCGCACCAGTTGATCAATTGGTCAATGATCTGGGAGTAAAGGGGGATCAAACCCATTTGTGGAGGAGGAGATTCATGATCTCACTCAAGATGATGACCCAAGAGCGAGTCCTGTTGATCCCATTGTCACCCGACCACGACAACGCCAAACATCAATAACGATGGCATTGAAGAATTTGAAAATTTGCAAAGAAAAGATCGGATGGGAAACATCAAGGTTCTTTCATCATAGTATACCGGTGAATGCTGCCAATGGACCATACTATGAAAACATGATTGACACCATTGGCGACGTTGGAAAAGGAGTGCCTGGACCTAACCCAAAAGAGATATACAATATATATCTTCCCATGGAGGTGGACGATACAAGAAAGTACATTAAGTCCTTTGAAAGGATTTGGGATGAAAGAGATTGTACGTTGATGACAGATGGTTGAACAAGTAAGCTCACTATACAGACATTTTACTTAATTTGTTTTATGTTATACCTAATTCTTTAATATTATTCTTAATATGTATATCTAAAAAGATGATGATAAACTTTCTAGTTTATTATTAAGCTGGCACTATGTTTTGGAAGTTGGTTGATGCATTAGAGAAGGTCAAGAACTCCGAATATCTTTTTGAGTTGATAGATAGAGTTATCTAGGAGATAGGGGAGGACAGGGTTGTCCAAGTAGTTACGGACAACATGACTGCATACAAAGCGGCCGGTCAAATGTTGATAGTCAAGGGATCAAAAATGTATTGGACACCATGTTCTGCACATTCCCTAGATTTAATGTTAGAGGACATTTACAAAGATAGTCAAATAGACCGGGTTGTGAAGTTAGCCCAATTTGTCTCATCATTCATCTATAACCACAACTTCATCCATAACCTAATGAGGGAACATACGAAGGGAAGAGAGCTTCTCAGACCTGGTGCCACCCTCTTCGCCTCCCATTATATCTCCTTAGAGAGTCTATTGACTCATAGGAGAGCTCTTTGTCACATGGTTATCTCACTGGGGTGGGGTACTTGGTTAGCTAGTTGTAACCCGTTAGATAAGCAAAGAGGGAAGAAGGTTGAGGAAACAATTGAGAGTGGAGATTTCGTGAAAGTTGTGAAGAAGACATTGAACATTGTAGGTCCTATAGTGAAGGTGCTAAGGATAGTCGACGATGATAGAAAAGCGGACATGGGCTATTTATACAATGCAATAGACAGGGCAAAGGATGAGATTGCAAAGACCGTGTCTGACTTTGATAAGTGGTGGGACATTATTGACCGTTAGTGGGAGCGAACATTACATTAGCCAATACATGATGCAAGTATATTTCATTACTCCTTTACTTCATTCATTTGTATTTGAAAATATGATTTGATTGATTAGTAACATTTGTATCTTGTTAGGTTACTTCTTCAACACCCGTTACTTTAACAGTCAACAATTCAGGGCAACAAATGAATTACTTGATGATGTCAAGAAAGTCATCACATTATTGATCCCTCTGACTTAGTTCTGTTTTTGTAGTTGATTGGTGGATGGACCATGGCAAAGCACCCGATTATGAAGATTTGGTAGATGTGGCTATCATAGTGCTTAGCCAAATGACTTCAGCATCCGGCTGCGAGAGAAATTGGTTGACATTCAGCTTGATCCACACAAAGCAGAGGAACATGTTGACGTCAAAAGACTTGAAGACCTTATGTATTGCCACTACAACATGAGGCTCAAGTTAAAAATTCTAGACAAAATGTAGCAAAATCAATGGGAAGAACAACGGTGGAGGACAGCCAGCTCAGGTGGTCAAATTGAGGAACCAATGATCCAAGAGGAAGACATCAACTTGGATCAAATATTTGATGAGAGAAATCTATTAGGAGCATGGGTGAACGACCAAAGGGATGGGCAAGCCTGAGTTCAAGCTTGAAGATTGACAATGAGCTGAAGGAGTGCTTGATGACGTCCCTCTCGCCCAAGAATTTCAGATTCTGCCCGCCGTGGCAAAGAGACAGAAGACCGGTGAAGGATCTAGTAGAGGTGCATTGAGTAAGGGAAAGGGTAAGCAAGTTTTAATTGATCCTCTTGACAAAGCAGATGCATAGACACTTGACGAGGATCGGGAAGACACCTCGAAGCCTGACATCTAAGTGCAGTATCAAACCTTGGAGGATTCTTCTTCAAAGAGCAGTAGCGGTGATGGAGTGGGGCACCAAGGATAGGGAGCCACAGCTTCAAGCAGGCAGAGATCCATGGATGTGGGAAGAGCTCCTACTATGGCAGAACGCTTCACTGGAGAAGAACAATATACCCATGCGACCCAAGATGGAACACAACATACCCAACATGACGGACATCAGTACTATGGATATGAACAATCGACCTATGGGTATGATTCATCTCAAAGCTCTTGGTTTCCTACAAATGACCAAGAGTGGAGTGGGATGAATTATGGATCAACCATATGTAGACACGCCAAATTGGCCTAATTCGGAGCCCCAGACTCTTATTCCATAGGCGATATCCATTATTTGACCGATTATCTGATCCGGATTACCTCGTGGAGATGAGGTAAGGACATTGGTGGAGTCCCTCATGAGTTGGGAATGGACCAATGATTTTAGAAACAATGCAGCAACGTTCAAGTGAGAGCCGCACTAGTTTACCGACTTGAGGATGTGCGGTTGAAGGCCCTTTTTCCAACGCAACAAATGGGAGACGAATCGGACATCCCGTTTGCAAGTTACGGCTCGTGGAACACGCGCGTAGGAGAGAGAGTCTACCGCGCCCCCGCTCCCCATAAAATGGGAGGGCGTGCCCTGCGCACCCCCGCTTCCTTTGAAACACGGGGGCACGGTCAATTTCCAAAAATCGGAAATTTCCCCGGTTTACACCTTCTAAACCGGATTTTTGGAAGGTTGCCATGGATGATTTTCGATTATTTGTACCGCGCCCCCGGTTCGGGGGCGCATTACGTTTGTCAAGTCAATTTCTTAGCAATTTCTGGAAGATTCCGTTGATTTTTAACAGTGAGACGTGTAACATGCCCCCGCTTTTTTTGAAATAGAGAGGCACGCAGACCGCGCCCCCGGGTTGAGGGCGCGCCCTGCGCGCCCCTGGTTTGAGGGCTCGCCCTAAGCGCCCTCACCTCCTTTGAAAGGAGGGGGTGCGGTAGGTCCAGTTTCCTTATTTTGCACCGATTTCTCTCCTCTATAAATTGAGGGTCATTCTCAATGACCCAAGGTGAATCCCCCATGCCTAGCTCATCCTGAGGTCGTCGAAGCTCTCTCTCAAAGTCATCCCGACGTCCAAAGGCGATCCGACGTCGAGAGATCTATCCTGAGGCGAAGGAGAAGCCCGATCCGTGCGTTCCGCATCAACCAACTTCATCAGCTTATGTATAAAATTTTGAGCTCCTGATAAAAATTTTTTAACATAGGAGTTGTTCCACTATTCGTCCTCTTTCATTTGCAACTGGTGGCACTCGATTCTGACTTGTCATCTGTCTGTGACGATTGCTGCACTGAGGGCACGTATCCAGGTTCTGTTTTCTACATCCGTCCACTTTCAGAATTTTTACAGACTTTTAAAGGTGGAATCTGAAGAGGTCATCAACATAAGAACTCTTCCTCTCCAAGTCTTCTGTCTACTAAAATAAACGGCACTCAATTATGACATTGGAACTGCCTGTGGCGAGCTCTGCACCAAAGTTGTGCTAGACAGTGCAACACGCCCCCGAACCAAGGGCGCGCAGACCCCTCATACCTAGGGCGCGCCCACCACACCCATAAACCCAAGGCACGTTCAGTCCAGTGCATTGTCCGGCCATATTGGTGATATCTTCTCAGTTTTAGCTCCGATTTGAGCCGTTCAAGTTTCTATGTCTTCGTCATTCTTCCATAATCATTTTAGAATTATTTTTATTTAGTTTTTTTGCATAATTTTATATCACAAAAAAATACACAAAAAGGGGTTAAGGCTCACCCCGAAGTAGGTGAGTTCGATTCCAATTGCTTCTTTCTCATCTTCTCTCTATAGTTACTACACTTCTCATAAGTCTAATCAAACTCTTCATTTGTTTTATTGTCTTAAGTTGCACAGATTGATCAAACTAGCATTGGTTCAACTCTCCCTCATCGGCCGGCCGATGAGGAAGAAGGTTTAACTCACATATTATCTCCCGTGCTAAGATACACACGGTCAACTCATTTCTTGATTTATATTCCATAAAGGAGCCCACGGCTCCTGGCGACCACAATTTCTCTTATCATGTTCTAAGTTATTCTATTCCTCACTCTCCTCCCACATGACCCGAACCGTCTCCGGTGCTCGAGCGACGCCGTGAGATGAAAGTTCCGGGAATCAATGTGAGTATGGGACCGAGGTGAGGACTTTTTACCGCTTTTTGAGTGTTTTTCGATTCACTCTCTTTCCCCTATTCTATCATTCATCTTCCCTTGAGGTGCCAATCCGGAACCCGTTTTCAGAGTCGACAGCTTTTTGGTGACCACGGTGGGACAACCAATGTCTTCAACCGTGCTAGCTTGATGGAACCGTGCAGCTAGTTGTTTTCCGATTTGGTTCCCACGTGAACCGGCTTGTCCTTTACCTTTTCCATGTTCATTTACCTTTAAACTTGCTGTTTACTCTTCCTTTAAAGATTGTCCCCCATGTGGACTTGATTTGCTTGTCTTAATTTCAACCCAGTTCCCGCGTGAACCACTTTTCTTCTTATAAACCGGTTCCCACGTGAACCACATTTCTTTTCCAACTCGGTTCCCGCGTGAACCAACTTATTTTTAGATCGGTCCCCGCGTGGACCACCTCTTTACAGCACCTTCAGATTGGCCCCACGTGGCCCTCTTTCTATTTTGTCAACTCTTACACTAGTTCCCGCGTGAACCACCCTTTTCTTCACAAAAACCGGTTCCCGCGTGAACCAACCCCTTTTCTAAGCCGGTTCCCGCGTGAACCACCTTTAGTTGCTAGTTGCTAGTTACTTGTTTACTTTATCATTGCTTGTCTTGATTGCATTCACTTGCTTGATTTATTAGCTTTCATTCATTTCATGTTGCATATTTATTGCTTCTTCTCCTCTTACCCTCCATTTTTACTTTTGCATTAGCTTTTTTGCATCGGGTACTGGACTTGCTCCGATCCGTAGGACATTCGAGGCGGGGGCTCTCTCTCCCAACACACCCTCACCCTCCAAACACCTTCTTGGTGGATTCTAACCTCTCTTCTGGGATATTTCTTCCTAGTTGATTTGGTTGTTTCCATCAAGGCCTCCATAAGTTCCCATCCGTGGAGTATTCCTCTCCGCACGATTGGGCCGGTTGTACCACTTTCCCAAAACCAGAAGAACCCAAGTACATACTTGTGGTGATTGAGTGATAACCTTATGGGGTGTTTGGTTGCATGCTAATTTTTTGTACACTTTCATGATAAAAAATTGTATTAAAATAAAAAGTTGACCAACTCATGACATAAAATTATCATGTTTGGAGGGATGTGATTACAAAAAAGAGTAACCACCGCACATGACCAAATAAAGTGGGCGACCACAAGAAAAAAGAAAGAGGTGAGACCCTCTTTTTTTGTTTAAGAAGAAAATCACTTTCAAAACATAAAATTGTCATGGTTGTCAAACACCTCTTTTAACAAGTTTTCTTACAATTTTTAAAAATTAAAATAAAAACCTCAATTATCATGCAACCAAACACCCCATTAGGTCTTGAAGATTGAAGCAATATGAACCATACCCATTTGAGTGAACAATTGCTAACAATCTATCTAATCTAAGGTTTCAACCCAAAAATTGTCGAGTAGTCATTTTAAAAACTTGTTTGCATAACTTGTTTGCTCACAACAATTGAAAATAACAAAAAACAAATTCTTCTTTCAAAACACCTAAAACAAAAAAAATCTCTTTAATTTTTGTGTTCAACTTGCTTGCCAAACAATAAAATTAAAACCAAATCAAATCAAACAAAAAAAACAAAGCATAACCTAACAAAATCCTCTTTGCATTTACACCTTTTATTTTCTTTCTTTCAACCTTTTTGTAAGAAAATCGACAGGATGCTCATGATGCTAAGGTCCGAAAGACGTGTAAGGATGCTGGACTACTACAAGACGAGCCACTACGAGCTACAACAACCCATGGTCCAAGCAGAGGGCCATGTCAATGCCGTCAGGGAGCCTGAAGTTCAAAATCCTACTCATCCACCTGCTTCACTTAGTGTGGAACAAATCCTCCAGGGTCTATCCCTCCATCTAGATCCTGAATCCTTTTCACTTGTGCAATCTTTAACAAAGGGCAAGATGCCCGCCAATCAAGATCCGATCGAGGGAAATCAAGCCCCCTCACCACCCCAATCGACAATCAGGCCCCTCATCATCTCCTCTCCTGGGCAACCCTGTTGTGCCTCTACTCACCCCATTGTGGGGCATTCATATAATTCTATACTAGTTCCTACTTTGAAGCCACCTTTTCCAACCCATTCATCTAAATACCTTGCACCGATGGCTCATGAACCCAGCCTCACTCAAGCATTCATGGACAAACTCAACCAAATGGATGAGCACTTTGAAGAGCTGAGGCACCGTTTAGACTCGAAGGCCATCCCTGAAATATCTGCTCCATCTTTCCCAGCCCCATATATTCCTCCATCACAAACAGCAGCCTACCATTGCTACAATGGCTCAGGTGACCCCTTTAGCCATGTCAATGATTTTTTGAGCAAATCGTCTCGATGGCTAAATGATCGAAGAGCTCTTGCTATTCTTTTTAAGAGATCATTGGATGGTGTAGCCCTAGAATGGTTTTTTTTCACTAGGGGAAATAGAGATATGGGATTTCAAAATTATCAAGGCCAAATTTTTGCAACGATATGAGCCGGGTTATTCAATAATTGGGGATGCAAAAGGAGATGTGGAATTAATGCAATATTTTGATGAATTGAGCCCCATGGCTAAGAAGAGCATTGATGCTATACACCAACCTAGGAGCTCTCCTCAACCCCATTCAGATCATTATCATTGGCCAACTCCTCGACACCAGTTGATTAGGCCACCCATGCCTCAACCTCAACCAGTCATGCAACCCGAGTCAATGGCACAACCAACCACGCTTAATAAAGCTCCTCTTATTGCTTGTGCGAATACTCCATTACTTCAACTGGCTCCCCAGCCTTCGGCCAATCATCTGACCATTGGTTTCTCAGCCTATTCCAACAACAACCCCTCGGCTAGCCATGCAAGCCTTGGCCTCTCAACCCGCTTCACCAACGGTCCCTCGGCCAATCATTCATCCTAAGCCGATCGAGCAAACCCCGGCTTCTCAACCAATCCCACTGCATAGGGATCCTCCTCAGTTGGTTGCACAACAACCAATCATTTCTTCTATTACTCTTGCCTCAACAAAGGAATCAATCACTCCAACCGTTTGTGCTCCTACCATGGCAGAGGAATCAACTCCTCAACATATCCTTGCTCTCTCTCAAGATCAAAGTCAGCCAGTAGGGGTGGTCGAACCAAACTCTTCTATCATTCTAGAATCCCCTAAACTAGGCATGCCCTCTTCCCCAGAACAACCTGAGGAGAAGCCAGTACTGTAAGGAGCTTAGGTGAGGAGATCATAAATTTTGTTGATTGTCAAGGACTAGGAAAGGATTCTTCAGGTATAGATCCACTATCGTCATCATTGGAATTTATCCCTAAATTTTTTCAGATTGAATTGACCCCTGAGCTAGGAAGTAAGGAGACCGAATTGGTCAGTGAAATGGGAAAGGAATCTATAAACCTCCAGAAGGAATATGCAAACCTTAGCAAGGGGATACTAGGACCTTCTCCAGCTAGGCAGGTAAATTCCTTAGCATCAATCTTAGGGCCACGACCCTTACCCTATTCTTCTCCTAAGCAACAATCCGGCCCATGGGCCCATGATCAATCAATCTTAGGGTCACGACCCTTTCTTTATTCTCTTCCAAATCAATGATTGGGCCCATGGGCCCACAATTCCTCAATCTTAGGGCGACTGCCCTTTCTTTATCCTTCTTACAACCATCAATCAGGCCCATGAGTCCAAAATCTGTCAATCTTAGGGCCATGGCCCACACCCCATCCCACTCAATTGGGCTCTTATGCCCCTCTTCTACAATTGGGCCCTTATGCCCCATTTTTGGCACTTATGCCCCTTTTCATCAATTGGGCTCTTATGCCCCTTTTCATCAACTGGGCCCATGTGCCCCTTTCCATCAGCCGGGCCCACGTGCCCCCTTTATCCAACCGGGCCCATGTGTCCCTTTTAATCAACCGGGTTCTTATGCCCCTTTTCTTCAACTGGGCCCATGTGCCCCTTTAAATCAATCGGGCTTGCATGCCCCTTTCCTTCAACTGGGCCCATGTGCCCCTTTTCCCCAACTAGGCCTACGTAACCCTTTCCTTCCATCGGGCCCACAAGCCCATAATTCTTTCCAATCGGGCCCATGTGCCCTTAATTTTTCTAAATCGGGCCCACGTGCCCTCAATTCGCCTTAGCCGGGCTCACATGCCCATGTTTTTCTACAACCGGGCCCATGTGCCCAAATTTCTTCTAAATCTGGTCCACATGCCCACCTTCCAACAAACTCGGGCACACATGCCCACACTCTTTCAACTTCGGGCCTGTATGCCCCCGTTTCTTCACCATCGGGCCCGCGTGCCCATACTTCTTCAAAATTAGGCCCCCGTGCCCCCACTTCAACTTTGGGATTATGCACCCATACTCTTCAATGGCGCTAGCGAGCCCATCATAAATCACAATCTTGCTCCCAACCATTTAAATCGGGTCCACGTGCCCACTCTTTTCATTGAGTCCCTCGGGCTCAACCTCCAATCGGGCCCTCATGCCCATCAACATCAACCGGGCCCTCTATCCCACATTCAAATCTTGGGCTCACGTGCCTCTTGATTCCAACTACTCCCAGGCCTTCAAGCCCACTTCCAACTCACGGGCCCAAGAGCCCATTTTAACCCACTTTTGTTTCCAAGCATGTTTATTTTCTTTCAAATTCTCTTTCATTTTCTAAGTTTTACTTTCAACAAAAAAATCAAGGTAGAGAAATTTCCTGGGTGATACCACAATCTTTGCCTTTTACATCATTAATTTTGACTCCGCCATGCTAAATCAGATCCTCCACATTTTCACTTCATCCTATGACTATGAATCTTCAATCCAATGCAATATGGTGCATATCAACAGTAGAAGCAGTTGGGCAAGGCAAGGCAAGGCATGGCAGACAAGTCAAGGCAAGCACAAGCAAAGCCGTCATCAACAATGAACTTCTTCTTCTCTCAGGTATTACATGAAATTGCATTCATCATCATTATGTCATCTCCAAAGTAATATTTTTTTAAAAAATGATTTTAAATTTCACATGACAATTTTAATTGAGAGAAATTCATGATTGACGATATTTATAGCTACCTTGTTCTTATTAAACAAATTCTTTACATTACAAAGCATGTTTTCAATTGATTTACCTATGGAATGTAATCTACCTCAAAAAATGGAGAGAACTACTAGTATGACTTAAGTCCACATGTTCTAGATTGTTGTCTAGGAGTCGAGGGTAGATACCATTCTACCCACAATACACATCCTGATCCCAGAATCCGGAAGACCCAACACCCGAGAGAAGCTAGTCAAAGCTCAGAGGTGGAAGGAAAACCCTCACCATATTCTCTTCTGTTCGGTCCAAGATAGGCGAAGGGGACTAGAGGGGGAGAGTATCAAAAGCATCCACCGCCTTAGTAGAAGGCCGTCTCAAAAGGTCCAACTTCTCAAAATAAAAGGGTGCCAAAAGATGGGCAATGAACCCCACATGTTTAAACAAATATGGGCCTGCCTGAATGAGTACCCAGAAAAGTAGAAAATGAAAAAAGGCACCAAAAGATGGGCAATGACCCCACAGGTCAAAGACTAGTCTAAGTGAGTGTCACATGTAGAAAAGACCTGAAGAGGCCGAACCCCTATGGGCAATTAGGTGTGAGTAGAGAAATCCCTCTCAACATCTCCAAAGCTTATCAAGGACGTCCTTATCAATTCTTTATTCTTAACCCCCCAAGGTGCGGGTGGACCAACCAAATCAAAGCTAAACTCTAGCCGATCAGAGGTTGAAGGTTAGAAAGATTCTGGGCAAGGAACCCAATTTTGCACATGGTGTCTACCAACGAACATAGAAGAACAACCAAGTGATGAGAACTTGTGTCAATATTGATTTTTCTCTCCCAAAAAAAGTTTTCAAAAGAAAAACTCTCAAAAAGTTGAATATTTTTAAAAACTCCAAAAAAATTAAATATTTTCAAAAACTCAAAAAAAGAATATTTGAATCTTTTCAAAAAAAAGAAACCTTCATTTTCAAATTCCAACAAAATTTTAAAAAAATTTTAAAAAAAAATCATCACCATGCTTGGTTTTAATTCTTGTCTTTACATTCATTGTATATTTGCTGTTTTATTTTTACACCCTTAAGAAGGCTATTACTCCTTGACAAAGGTCAAGGCATACTGCAACTTGCAAGGGGGATAAGCCGCATTGTTGTTATAATCTCTTTCTTCTAAGTGTTTCAGGCACAAGAAAAACTTTACACCCCCTGACAAAGGTCAAGACATACTGCAACTTGCAAGGGGGATAACCCATATTGGCATTCTAATCTTCTTTTTCCAGTGTTTCAGGCACGAAGAACAAACAAGGAGAACTACACAACAAGGCGATGCTTGCCACTTCCCTCCCCTGAGGATTCTTAGGAGGAGGTGTCACCATAACCTCAGCTTCAACTTTACCGAGGAGCTTTGTTTTTCAAGATTTCAATAAGGCGATGCTCGTCACTTCCGTCCCTTGAGGATTCTCAGGAGGAGCCATCATCATTACCTCGGCCTCAACTTTGCCAAGAAGCTTTTACTCTGTGTCCTCATTAGGACACATGAACTCTTTTGTGAGAATGCATGTCATCACACCGCAAACTCACCGTTATCATTTCCTTTCTTAGCATATATTAGGTGTATTCCTATTTATTTTATGCATTGATGTTGAAGACCGCAAATGCAAAGAAGACCAGGCTCGAGATCCCCTTCATTAAAATCCACGACGGTCGGGTCATTCTTTGTTCTCACGGATAAGCCAAAATTGTGCAATGAGGGACGATAGTTCCCGAATGGGTATCTTGACCTCATAGACAATCTATATCTTCAACTATTTGTTATACAAGTTTTGTTTTGTTTTTTTGAGCCCAACATGCATCATGTAGCATTAATTGCATTACATTTTGTTTTGTTTTTGCATAAATATTTTCATAATCTTCACCTTCTCACCCTAGTCTCTAAATCTTTTATCCTAATTCCGATTATTCTGAACTCCACCGTGTTTTCTAATCCCACCGTGTTCTCTAGTCCCACAGACCCTTCAGATATCCCACCGTGTCTGCTAATCCCACCGTGTTCGGTAATCACCTTGTGCCTTCAACTCCTTCATTTCTATCACTACTGTGGCCATTGCAACAACTTTCTTGCTATTCATCCCACTGTGGCAGTGAATTCATCCCGCCAAGGGCCTCCTATTCGATCTAAACTTTCATTATCGTTATCTTCACGGTCTAAGCTTTAACATTTGCCTTTTGGAATTTGAGATCATTCCATTCCGAATTGAATCTTGTCTCTTGGAAGACATAAATAAATCTAAAAGCCTGAATGTGCTCGATTGGCATTCTTTTACTTTTTCAAAACAAATCTTTTTTAAAACTTTATCCCATCACAGTATAGGAACACCGCAAAGATCGAGTTACCGACTGATGATGAACCTACGAACCCATGTTTCGGGGACTCCCCACCGCATTGGGGGTTGGCTATTCTTCTCTCGTGCCAATGGCACATCTCTTATCAATCGAACACAGGAAGACTTGATGAAACATGGCAGTTAACAAGGAGACTTAAGAAGATTCATCTTACCGAATCTGGTCGTTGAGCATGTCTATATCTACACCTTGATGCCACCTTTTTAGTCCATCGCCATTTCACTCCACTACATTCCACTATGATCCATCTCGCTTCGCTACGTTTCTCTATGTTTTACTTCGCTTCGCTACACGCCATTCCCTTGCAAAGCAGACATCAAGGCGAGGCAAGCTGTAGACACGCCAATTTGGCCTAATTCGGAGCCCCAAACTCTTATTCCATAGGCGATATCCATTATTTGACCGATTATCTGATCCAGATTACCTCATGGACATTGGTGGAGCCCCTCATGAGTTGGGAATGGACAAATGATTTTAGGAACAATGCCGTAACCTTCAAGCGAGAGCCGCACATGAACCGTAAAAAAACACGAAGCCTGCTCGATGACCGACATTGAATGGTCCATGCTTGAACATCTCGGGAGTCCCGCGTGTGTTCCGTAACATTCGGGGTTTCCGACAAGTCATTTCGGTAGGCGTTAGTCTATAACGGTTTCTTCGTTATGGCTTTTCGATCTGTACTAACACGGCTATCCCGGACCACGCGTTAGGCCTTTTCGGTCATCACCGGGTCTTTTCGGGTCATCCGGGTCAATCCTAGCCGTATATTTCATCAACCGGGGCCATACGGCCATTTCGGTCGATTTTAGGGTTTTACGACTTTTTCGAGTTTCAGTTCACATTTACCGGGTTAATCTTAGATTTTTCGATGATTTCGGGTTTTTTGACCGTACCGGACTTGTTCGGTCATCATTTTAAGTCATCCCAAGTTGACCCGAGATTCTTCGACCGGAACCGTGCCCTTCTGGATCTCCGCCGCGGTTTTTGGCTTTTCGCGAAAGGGTAAACCGGTAGAAAGCCCCATGCGACCGTCTCGGGAGTCATGCTGGCTGGTTTACCAACTTGAGGAGGTGCGGTTGAAGGCCCTCTTTCCAACGCAACAAACGAGAGCCGAATTAGACATCCCGTTTGCAAGTTACAGTTCGCGGAACACGCGCGCAGTAGAGAGAGTCTACCGCGCCCCCGCTCCCCATGAAAGGGGAGGGCACGCCCTGCGCGCCCTCAAACTGGGGATGTGCCTTGCGCGCCCTTGCTTCCTTTGAAACGCGGGGGCACGGTCAGTTTCCGAAAATCGGAAATTGCTCTGGTTTACACCTTCTAAACCGGATTTTTGGAAGGTTGCCGTGGATGATTTTTGATTATTTTTACCACGCCCCCGGTTCGGGGGCGCGTTACGTTTGTCTAGTCAATTTCTTAGCAATTTCTGGAAGATTCCATCGATTTTTAGCAGTGAGATGCGTAACGCGCCCCTGCTTCCTTTGAAACAGGGGGGCGCGCAGACCGCGCCCCTGGTTTGAGGGCGCTCCCTGAGCGCCCTCGCCTCCTTTGAAAGGAGGGGGCGCGGTAGGTCCAGTTTCCATATTTTGCACCGATTTCTCTGCTCTATAAATTGAGGGCCATTCTCAACGACCCAAGGTGAATCCCCCGTGCCTAGCTCATCCTGAGGTCGTCCAAGCTCTCTCCCAAAGTCATCTCGACGTCCAAAGGAGAACCGACGTCGAGAGATCGATCCCGAGGCAAAGAAGAAGCCCGATCCGTGCATTCTGCATCAACCAACTTCATCGGCTTATGTAGAAAATTTGGAGCTCCTGATGCAAAAGTCTTCAACATAGGAGTTGTTCCTCTCTTCGTTCTCTTTCATTTGCAACTGGCGTCTGTCTGTGGCGTTTGCTGCACTGAGGGCGCGCATCCAGGTTCTGTTTTCTACATCCATCCACTTTCAGAATGTTTACAGACTTCTACAGGCAGATTCTGAAGAGGTCATCAACATAAGTCCTCTCCAAGTCTTCTGTCTACTACAACAAATGGCACTCAATTCTGATATCGGGACTGCCCGTGGAAAGCTTTGCACCGAAGTTGTGCCAGACAGTGCAACGCGTCCCTAAACCAAGGGCGCGCAGATTGCGCCCTCATACCTAGGGCGCACCCACTGTGCCCTTAAACCCAGGGCACGTTCAATCCAGTGTGCTGTCTGGCCATATTGGTGATATCTTCTCCGTTTGAGCTCCGATTTGAGCCGTTCAAGTTTCTATGTCTTCGTCATTCTTCCATAATCATTTTGGCATTATTTTTATTTAGTTTTTTGCATAATTTTATATCACAAAAAATACACAAAAAGGGGTTAAGGCTCACCCCATAGCCGGTGAGTTTGATTCCAATTGCTTCTTTCTCATCTTCTCTCTACAGTTACTACACTTCTCATAAGTCTAATCAAACTCTTCATTTGTTTTATTGTCTTAAGTTGCACAGATTGATCAAGCTAGCATCGGTTGGACTCTCCCTCATCGGCTGGCCGATGAGGAAGAAGGTTTAACCCACATATCATCTCCCGCGCTAAGGTACACACGGTCAACTCATTTCTTGATTTATATTCCATAAAGCGGAGTCTGCGGCTCCTGGTGACCACAATTTCTCTTATCATGTTCTAAGTTATTCTATTTCTCACTCTCCTCCCACATGACCCAAACCGTCTCCGGTGCTTGAGTGACGCCGTGAGATGAAAGTTCAGGGATCAATGTGAGTGTGGGACCGAGGTGAGGACTTTTTACCGCTTTCCGAGTGTTTTTCGATCCACTCCCTTTCCCCTATTCTATCGTTCACCTTCCCTTGAGGTGCCGATACAGAACTCGGTTTTGGAGTCGACACCATAGACATCCCGATTCAATCCCCATATGAACATTACTTTGGTGGTTTTTTATGACCCAGTAGCAACAGTAGGGTCATTATAGAAGGGACTCCAAAATATAATATTCATCAGCATGTGTGACAGACTATATATAATACAATGTCGTGAGAAGAGTATAAAGCTTATATAGAAAATATAGACCAAATCATGTTTATGTAAACTATAAACTAAAGTTTGTGTTAATGATAGAAAATATTTCTATTCTTATACTTCTTATTTTTCAATTTTTTTTCAATTTTTTGACATTTTTTTTGAATTATCAAAAAAATATTAAAAAAATCGGATCGGACCGGGTCAACCCAGAGTTGGGCCGACCCGGTCACGATCTAGGATCTAGCATTCCTTGGTTTGGAAGCTAAAAGGAGCTGGTATGATTAGCTTGGGATAAAGCTTCATGAAGAGAGGGGAGGTTAGAGGAGGGATGTGCCAAAAAAACTTCACATGGATCTTCACGGTTATAGACAACATATTTATGGCTTGGCATAGCCTATTGAATAGAATACTCACCAAGTCTATCATTTATACACCTTATGTATTAAGAAATGAGAGGAAATCGAATATGAATTATCTTAGGAAATGGGGATGTATGCCCATGTTCTCACTCAGAACAATTTAGAACAAGTTGGAATCAAGAAGTTGAATGCAAGTTAATTGGATATAATGAAAAATTGAATGACTATAGGTTCTTTCATAAAGAAAAGGAGATCATTGCATATAGGAATGCTATATTCCTTGAAAATTTAGAAGAAGAGGAATCACATGTGATTGAGAAAGAACCTCAAATTGTAATAGATTATGACTATTATATTAAAAGTTTTAAAAATGATCCCCCAGTTGAAGAAGAATCTAGGATAACTGAACAATCTCAACAAGAAATTGTTGAAGAATATAATAATCCTATGATAGAAGTATAGCCTGATAAACCTACAATTGTCAACAAGAGAACTAGAACTCCACTAACATAGATGGATGATTTTTATTGATATAATCATGAGAGCCTTCATGTCTAATAGTAGTCATAGATGAGGAAAATCACATAGAATCAATACACTTTATTGATGCAATGAAATACTATGAATTAAAATTATGGTCATATGCCATGAAAGAAGAAATGAACTCCATAGAAATTAATGAAGTGTGTGAATTGTGTGATTTGCCAAAAATTAGGATGGCTATTGGGTGTAAATGTGTATTTTAAAAAAAAGCTTCTAGCTGATGGGTCTATAGAAAAGAATAAGATTCCATTAGTTGCCAAGGTTTTTAACCAAAAGGCATGTATTTATTTTTAAGAAACTTATTCTCATGTGGTAAATATTTCATCTATGATGATACTATTAGTGATTGTTGCGTATCTTGAGCTAAAATTATACCAGTTGGATGTCAAGAGTGCATTCCTCAATGGAGAGTTAGAGGAAAACATATATATATATATATGAAATAACTTGAAGGACTTTTAGGTGGAAGGACAAGACAATAACATAGGAAAATTAAGAAAATCTTTGTACGGATTAAAATAATCATCTAGACAATGGTATCTTAAATTTCATGATGTAACTATTCATGTCAATTTTTATCCAAATTAGTTGGATAGTTGTGTGTATGTCTTGAAGAGTGTGAGTATATTCATTATATTATTCTTGTGTGTGAATGATATATTTCTCTCTAGGAATGACATAGTAAATTTGAATATTGATAAACTTGAGCTCAGTGAGAAATTTGAGATGAAGAATATGGAAGGAGAATCTGTATCCTTGGTGTCCAAAAGAAAGGGACAAGAAGTTTATATTGTTAAGAATAAACATGAAAAAGTATATTTGATCTGTAGTGAAAAGGTTTGGGATGTAGTATTGTAATTCGAAAAATAAACACTAGTTTATTGAAAGATGCTAGGTATGGAGCAATGTCTGGAATAGGGACAAGATTCACTTAACATGCCATGTGCTCAAGTAAGTTGAAAGCTTAATGTTTGTAATGCTTGTAACAAGCATGATGTAGTATTTGTAGTAAACTTGATGAGCATATATCTTATAATCGTGGTTTAGCAAATTAAGAAAATGATAAGAGAATTATGATGTACTTGAAGGGTGCATGGCATCACCAATTATTTTATAAGCAAAAATATTTGATGTGCTTGGTTACTCTGATGTGGATTTTAAAAGGGATTAAGATGATAGAAAGTCCATTTTGGGACATTCGTTCGTCTTTAGCGGTGTGACTATTTCTTGGGTAGCAAGAAACAGAAGTGTGTGGTAAGATACACATGAAGCTAAGTATATTGCATGTAGCATGGTTATTACTCATTTTATTTGGATTAGACAATTTATAATGAATTTTTGTCTCAATTTAATTGATGGTCCAATTGAGATATATTGTAATAACTAAGCTACCATCAACCTAATAAACAATGGAACAAATAGCTCAAGAAGAAAAACATATAGAAGTATAATATTATTATATAAAGGATATTATTGTTGATCATTTGACAAAGATGAGTTACATCCTCATAGTGATATGATTGTTGAGTTTTTGACAAAGGGTATAACAACATCCTCACTAGTGATATGATTGTTGATCATTTAACAAAGGGTATAACAACAGAAATTTTTATCAAGCATGTGGGTTTAATGTGACTCAAAAATGTAAGTCAATGATAATGTTCATGAACAATTATGTTATATATGGGTTGCAAAAAGAAAATATATGCATCTCACGAATAATGAATCTATATGAATAAATATGTATCTCGTATAATGGGAGTACATAAAAATAAATATACAACTAATAACTAGTAGGAGTACATAAGAATATATATGCATCTCATGGATAGTGGGAATGCATTAGAATATCTACATATTTCACATATAGTAGGAGTACATGAAGAATATATACACATCTTAGAATTTATAAATTCTTATACTAGTGAATAAAGAGTATGCTATTTGAAATCACTTGATTTGTTGGCCAAGTAGGAGATGCTAGCATGTGACCAACCAATCTGAAGAAGTTGGGGAAGCCATGTTTGTCTAAAACTACCAAAAGGGGTGGTTTTGGGAGAACGTGGAGGCGAAAGTGGTCGGGGTGGAGGCGAAGGTAGAAATGCCTCAAAATAAGAGAATAATCGGAAGAATGTGATCCCAATTGTGTAGTCTCCATGAGAACCCAAAAATGCTGCTTAAAAATCATCTCTCTCTCTCTCTCTCTTTCATTTGGTTGATCTCTTTTTCTCTAGATCTATTCTTCAAACCCGCCCAAAATTAATAGTGGACCCTCACAACTGTGTATCATGGGAGGATGATGCCATTGTAGTACTCCACCATGTCCACCAGCTATGTCTCGAAGGTGGCCTTCTTGCGGCCATCCTTGAAACCAAAGCAACACAACCATTAGTAGTTGTTAGTGCTAGTGTTCCATGGAATTGTCTCCACCAAGTAGTTGGGCTCATAACAACCCTTCCAGAGAATGGAAATTGTTAAAGCTCTCGTTGAAGTAACTATTTTTGACTCTCATGTAGGCATAAATGGTGTCAAGCACCTCACAATAGGCATCGCTACCCATCACTTCACCCATCACAAATCTCATGGTGAACTAACATTTTTCTCCACCCACCGTTCTCCCCTTGGCTCCTACCAATGGTGGTGGAGCACTCGGTACTATTCCATTGTAGCATTTTCTTGGTGCCTGGAGTCGTTGGGTAGACGTGGTGGTGGAGCATGCCTCCTATGTTGTGATTTTGGGGGCACAACCATGTTGGTGAACACTGCTACTAGAAGAACCCATATTTCACAATTTGTGTTTGGGGGAAGGGGGAGGGGGAGGATCGTGATAGAGAAGAGAAGAAGCAACCATCATGATTGGAAGAGAGAGGTTGTGCTACATATCCATCGAACTATATGATGATAGTTTTGACCATGCAACTTTTACATTACAATTTATATTACTAAAATTAGTTCTTTCTTAGTCTTGTGATTTAATTCCTACAATATTTAGATTTGGATATTTTTAAAAGTTATGATAGTGCTAATTTTTATTTTCTTTTGTACAACTAGCTCTCATAAAGTTCCGAGAAGACAAAATAGCAATTTAAATGAAAAATTAAGATAGATTCATTGGTTTTGTCAAGCAACCTAAGTATGTACAAGAAGGCAATAATCACACCATGAGCCCAAGTTGAATCTATCTAACATCAATTCCTCTCACTATAAGTATATTTATATGATTATGTTATTTTGTATTTTTTATAAGAATAAAGCATTTTATTTGAAATTGTGTTCATATTTTTTTATATTCATATGTGAATTATGTAGGAAGTAATTACAAATATGATAAACTATCTAGCCATTGCCACTAACCTAAAAGCTATCACAAAAGCACATTGGCAATGGCTTCAAAGTTGTAGACATGCCATCGCAAATAAAGCCCATCACCAATGACACTGGCGATGGCTAAATGGAGAGTCATCACTAATAAACTTATAAGAGACGTTTGGGGCATCCATTGCTAATAAACTTGTATGCGATGGCTTAAAAGTTGTGGCTAATAACGTATAAGCAAGAACTTTAATAGCCATTCTTACTACATCATGGCAACAACAGAAGATGGCTATTATCATTTTCATGATGTATATAATAATTTTTATATATTGGTGATGGATGTTGCCATAGCCAAAGTAGACTGGAAAAATCTGTGCAGGGTTTTTCTAATTTGGTTTGTGATAGCTATTAGTTGTCGCCAACATTTTAGGTGATGGCTTTAGTCATTGCTATCTAGCCATCGTCAATAATATTGAAAATAGAAAAGTATTTTAAATTAAGATAAAATTAGTTTACAATAACCTGGATTTTACATAAACATGCCTTGTACATTTACATATTTAAATGAGTCCATAATGACCCATGTAAGCACATTTCATTTAAATAAAATTTTTCTGCACATTCCATTTATCAAGACTTTCATTTCTTTCATTTGCATCTAGAATGATCCACAACTACATTTCATTCAAATACAAATTAATTAAACTACATGCACAATTGAGTTCATTATTACAATATAAAAAGGAAGAGTGCACATGGCATTCATCTCACCAAATGACTCTTCCTCTGCCTCCTCCTCCTCATCCTCCTCTCTCACTCTAACTAGTGGCATTGATGCCGATGGATCAATTGATCTCAATAATTAGGCTAACCTAGTTGTTGAATTAGTTGACTAAATCTTTCATCAAACAATTTTTGTTGATTTAAATGTTGTTGCTGCAAAGCGGCAACTCGAGATTCATATTGTGAAATCATATCAATATGCCTTTCTAGACTCTTCACCTTATCCAGCAATTCATCAACCATGATATTTAAAAAAGTGCCTCCACTAGTTTCACTATACCAAGTGGTGTGAGTCTGTCCTTACCCTACATATTGAACTTGACGTAGTCTATCTCTACCTATGATGTTTATAAAAACATTCTCTGTAGTAAAATGATGATGCTCTAGTATTTGACTTCTCAAATGCTGGGTAGTCAACAATTGCATTATATTATCCTATAAAATACATACTATAAATATTTTGATTTAAGATGCAAAATTAGATGAATAAAATAAGATTTAAAAATAAATTACCATCAATTGAGAACTTTTTTGTTGTCCCAGATAATATTTCTATTAAGCCCTTCACAAGTTTGGGACATCTAGAAAATCTATGGACATGTAGGTGGATGACCTTCTTTTGACTCCATCGATTATAGATTTTAAATTAGCTTAATAAATGTTAAGTAAATAATAAATAAATTACAAGGAATAAATACTTGCAAAATCTTTTAATAGTTGATGAATATTGGTCCTGCCTCTTCTATAAGGCATATAGAGGTGAGCTCTATTGCTTTTATTTCTGTCATCGAGTGTCTACAATCAATTTTATTAAATTTTATAAAACACATTAACAAGTTTTAAGATGTGCAGAATTTTTTTATCTTATGGTCATCTCGCACCCATAAGTCACATATATGACACCATTGTTCTGGTTCGATTTGTGGAGGCACATACTCATATGCCTCCTCTAGAGGATGTCCTACAAAATATTGAGTATATAATAACTATTAGTAATAATTGACAACAATAAAAAATAAGTTAAATAATTTAGTACTTTGAAAGATAGCTTTCTTCTTCTTTGGAGAGAGTGATATAATTTTGTTACTACAAATTATAATGTACTTTGTTACAAACTCCAAGTTAAGTAGTAAAATATAACCCACAAGGACCAATAGCCAACCTGCCTACCAAGTCGACCGACAAGGTCTATCTGGTGCTAATGTCATGACATTATATGATTTGATAGGGCCTCTCCCATGCCTAGAAGATGTAATTAATTAAACATAAAAAGTAAACACATCATTAATATATATATTTATTAGTAGTTGACAATGTGGTAGATATATACCTAAGGCATATGAAGAGGAACTATCAAAATACCAAAGTATTTGGGATGGAGTATGCTGAGAAGCACCTAGATAAAGTATAGGGGATGGAGAAGGCTAAGAATCAACTAGTTGAGGTGCTAGAGATGGAGCAGGTTGAGAAGCCACTAGCCAAGGTAGACCCAACCGATTAGCTTTGGATTGATATGCATCTGATCGAGTGGCATCAGATTGAGATTTCCTAGCTTGTGATGTCCGCTGACTCTTGATGAATACCTTCATTTACCACATAATAAAAAATATTTTTATTAGCCTAAAGGGCCATAAAATGCCTACATGCTCATTTTTGGGCTTCTATGGCCATTTAGGCCAATCCAAAATAGTTTCCAATTTGAATTGGCATAAACGACTGTAAAATTTCTTCATAGTCAATTTTGGGGTTCTATGTCCGTTTAGGCCAATGCAAACTGGTTTCCAATTTAGAATGGCCTAAAGGGCCATATCAATTTTGGGTTTCTATGACCATTTTCACCTATCCAAATTGAAAATTGGTTTGGATTGGGCTAAATGACCATAAAATGCCTCCATACTCAATTTTAGGGTTCTATGCCCATTTATGCCAATGCAAACTAGCTTTTAGTTTGGATTGGCCTAAACATCCATATAATGTGTTGATTATAAATTTTGCACTTCTATGGCTAGACTAATCAAAACCTAAAATTGGATTAGATTGGGCTAAACAACCATAGAAGCCCTTTGTACATAATTTTGAAGGCTAAAGCCATCTACAGCTAACACAAGTTGAATGCTACATTTCTCCAATCTAAAATTGGGATATAATTCATCAACTTGTCTCCAAGAATTGGCATGATGATATATTTTCTAAGAAATCATCCTATAAAATTTATTTGGTGCAACAAAAGCGACGATTCCTTTGGGTTTATTTAGAACCTATCTTAATTAGAATTGGATGATGAAAACTAAAAATTGATCAAAATGGTTCAAATATACTTGGTAGAGATTCATATAATCCCATGGAGAGGAAGAAGATGAGCTTCTGAAGCTCTAAAAGATGTTCAAATGTTTGGTCTCCAACGGTATCCACATAAACTTCATTCACAACAAGTTCTCCCTTCGCGTTGGCCTTGAGAACTGTTCCCCAACGGAGCTCTATCGCCCATGGACACCTTCCAGAGAGAGAAGGAGATTGGGAGAAGGCTTAGGACATGATTTTCACCCTTGGCTTGATAGGGTTTGACTGAAACCATTCGTATTTATAAAGAATTTTGAAATGTTTAATAAAAACTCAAAATCTGTATAAGTTACACTTTTGCTCTTGTACTTATGGATAAGTCCTTATGTGTGGCCCACTAGGCCCAATAACCTATTTGGTTGAAGCGTAATTAAAACAAAACAATTCTATTAAATTAAATTAAATTTGTTATCTAATAAAAGATTAATCGGTCTACCAATCATGAAGGGTACAAACTACATCCTATGATCCTAAATACTATGAGGATTATCTTATCTCTATTGAGCATTTTCATCATCAGTTACCACATGGATATAAACCCTCGTTCATCCAATATTTTGGTGGGAAAGAAGTACGGCATCGACTGTCAACTCCTTAGTATACCGACTCTATAAGATCATGTACTCGAAATTGAAGCAATTGGAAAACTCCTTTTCCAATCATCCTGTCTACCCTGGCTAAGAATTTAGAGTACAATCACATAGGACATTCACTCTCACTTACTGAGAGTGGATGATTCTTTCTTGTACACTTAATTACCTTCATTAGGTTTTCCTTGTACCTGATCCATCATTATTTTGGACCATCTAAATGGTGATCCATAAGTTAATGGTCAAAGTATAAGTTTCACCCAACAAGGCATCTTTGTTGACTTAGATTAAAGGTTCAACAATGCAACCGTTATGATAGAAAATTTTGATCGACAGTTTGGTAAGATACCATTCAAGATTTCTAATTTGGTTAGTTCAATAATCTCATTCAACTAAGAAGCACCTGTATTGTATCTCAGTGTTTTCACACTAATGACCAATGAGATCAGCCATTCTCATCACATGAGAAGACATCATATACACTAATCTATCCATATCTTTGATGTTATGTCTCAAGGATCCTATGACTAGGAACATTTAGTTCACATATCTCTAGATGATCGATCTCATTATCATGATCTCATCATGATTTAATCATCATTATATGTGATCAAAGACTTCATTGCATTATTCACATCTAATAAGAATTAGTAATGAAGATTTGCCTAGTTAATTGAATGAGATATTTCTAAAAATGTTGAATTATATCATATATGATTGGCTTGAAAGACATACATTATTATCACATATCATATATCATATCATATATCCCCATACACTTAGAGGAAGCAAAAACAACAAAAAATTGAAAAATTGAAAAAACAAAAGTGGACTACCTCGACTCCTATTAGGACTTGCATTTAGTATTGCATCTATCAAAATAAATAATATTTAAGATATTGAAGACCTCAAGTCTAGAGGGGGCTGAGCCTGAGAACCCCTTCAACAAAATCAGTGAGGGCTCAGTCATTCCCTAGCCTTGCGGATAGGCCAAAGTTGAATATGCGGGGACGACAGTTTCTTTGCGGATGTCCTGACCCGTTATGTTCAACCTATATCTTCAACTATTTTCTTATACTTATTTGTATTTCTTTAAACCCAGCATGCATCATTTCATATCATGCATCATCCCACCACAACCATTTCCTGCTTCATAATCCTGCCATAACCTCCTTCCAGTCACATCGTGAACATTTTAAAAATGGTCTTTTATAGCTCTAGAGAAGGTCTTGATTTTTCAGAGAATCAGTTTCCAACGGGTTTTAACAATGATTTCATCAAAACAAGAAGTTTTTCCATGTCGAACTGAACCGGTATTGTTGAGTAAAACCTTATGAATTTGAAGAACCCAACCTTGGTTGATTGGCTGTCTCCTCTTTACTTTTCACAATTTACTGCATTTCTACCAAGTCCAGCAGACCATGCAGTTCGGGTCCTGGCCGGTAACAATTCTCCCCCACGTGGGATTTTAGTTATTTACTTTCAGTACTGTTCTTCTCTTTAACCAATCAACCAGAGGGAAGGTTTCGATAAGACAAAGGGTAATCTCGGAGTCCGGTAAAGTTTTATTCCACTCAACTAGGCCAATGAGGGCGTGTCTAAATCTACACCTTGGCGTCACCTTTTCAGTCCATTACCACTTCATTCCGTTATGCCTCATTACGCTTCGCTACATTCGCCTACGTTTCATTCGTGTCACTCCCCTACAAAGCCGACGCCAAGGCGAGGAAAGCTGTAGACATACAATTTTGGCCTAGTTGAAGAGCTTAAATTCTTATTTTTATGAATAATATTTGAGTAACCTTTCAAGAGAACCGAGTTTTCTGAAAAAATCAAGTTTTTCGGCGCATTTCGAAGAAGATCGATAGGCGTTGACCAGGGTCAAAGCGCCCTATATACAGGGCACCTGGCACCCTGTATATAGGGCACCTGGCGCCCTGTATATAGGGCACCTGGCGCCCTACTTATAGGGCACCAGGCGTTCTATAAATAGGGCACCAGGCGCCCTGTATATAGGGCACCTGGCGCCCTATATATAGGGCGCCAGGTGCCCTATATACAGGGCGCCTGGCACCAAATCAAATCGATTCGACAGGCTGATTTGACCTCCCGCAGTGACTCGTCTTGTTAACCTGACAGACCTCATGATGCTGGTGCCCCATATACAGGGCGCTATGCCGCGTGGCACTATTTTTCGAAAATGGCCAAAGTGCCATCTTTTGAGCTATAAATAGACCTCCATTTGGAGCTTGGAGGAGGTTCCAACTTCGTGCCACCCTAGAGCTCATCCAACACCACGTTTATAAGCCATTTTCATCCCCCATAAGCCTCCAAACCAATCCAAAATTGTCCACCAAAAACCCAAAAAACCTTCTGTTTCTGTCACCCAGAAACATGTTTTTTCTCCAACTTTGAGAGCTTCTATCTGTCTCTCCTCTTACATCCAGCATCCAAACCACCTTTCATTAGCTTCATTTGCATATTGTCTACAAGGAGGAGCCCCTACTTCGTCCCGGAAGCCGCCCAGCACTCCGGAGCGACGTTGCGAATAGGGGAAGAAAATATGTTCGGGCCAGACTTAGTGCCCCGTATACAGGGTGCTTTGACCTTGGTCAACGTGCCCCATAAGGGGGGCACCTGCTCCTAGCGCCATATATATAGGGCACCGGGAGGGGCAGAAGCTCGTTTTGTCATTTTCGGAGTCCGATCGCCCGTTTAATCGAGTTTTTGTCTTCCTCTTTCGTCTTAGCACTGTTTATCATGGCATGTCTTAGATCATTTTGCATCTCATATATGCTTAAAAACCTACCAAAAATAGGGGTTGGGATTCCGTCCCGATCCGGTTAGTTCATTCCCTTTTGCATGATTCAGAGTTGTTCTCAAGCATGATGCTATACTTGCACCAGAGGTAATGATCTTCATTTGTCTTTTCTTCATGTTTTGTGTAGGACATTCTTAGGTAAATCAACCGGAGTGAAGCTTCAATCCGATCGTAGGTGAAAGAACTCCCTAAAGCTCTCCCCTCTCGGCCGGTCGATAAAGGAGAAGTTAGAACCTAACAATCTCCCCCTGTTTACATCCCCAAGGTACGACGGTCAAACTCTCTCTTCTTCTAGTTCATTTGCTTAATACTCAATCACACTTTGGAGCCTTCGTCTCCTGGCGACCACACACTTCACCTTCCTTCACCTTCACACATACACACTCTCCTTCTCCTCTTCTTCTCTCTCCCTCGCCGACGCACGCGCGAGCCGAGCCGGCTCATCCGAGTGCCAACACAAGTGCCAACTACACCGTCCTGGCAGCGCCATCACCAACAACGAAGTTCATCCTCTCTCAGGTACTACATGCATGTATTTATCATTATCATGTTATCCTCGAGGCATTCATTTCAAAAGCATTTACGAGTATAATCGTAACATGTCTTAAAAATATTTTGCGTAGAGAGGATAGCTAAGAGAATTTGATGATGTTAAAGTACATTTTCAACAAGGATGAAAATATTGGAAAGATAATGAGTGATGCAAGGCAAGGCATAGTGAATCATCCACGGAATCATTTCTTCTTGAAAATGTTTTTATTTTTTGATAAAAATTACAAAAACTCATAAATACTCAAAATCGAGAGGATGGCTATCATAATCCAAATTCCACTAACTTTTGGGTGCCTTAACTTTTTCTTTAAGAATTAAGAGTAGGCACCATTCTTCACACCACATGCCTAGATTTTGGAATCCTGATGACCAGACACCAGAAAGAAAGCTAGTCAAAGTTTAGAGAAGGAAGTTTAGCCCTATCCCATTCTTTTCTTATTTCGGTCTGAAGTGGATGTAGGGGACTAGAAGGAGGAGTATCGAAAGTGCCCATTGCCTTAGTAGGAGGCCGTCTCGGAAGGTCCAACTTCTCAAAAAAAAGAGAAAGAAAAATGGTGCCAAAAGATGGGCAATGACCCCTCAGGACAACAAAAGAAAAGACCTGTCTGAATGAGTACCACAAAAATAGCCCAAGAAAAGAAAAGAAAGAGCTCTAAAATATGGGCAATGAACCCCTCAGGTAAAATAAAAAAAAGACATGTCTGAATGTGGGCTACCAAAGAATATGGGCAAATCAATAAAAGAAGGAAGGACCCAAAGAAGCCGAATCCCAATGGGAAATTGAGTATTAGTAGAGAAACGAATTTTACATCCCCGAAGTCTACTGAAGACTTGCCCCCGGTATTCTTCCTTCTTTAACCCCCATGGGTAAGGCAAACCAACCAGATCTAGGCAAAACCCAGCTGATGAATGGTCGAAAGTCAAAAGGATTCTGAAAGAAAGGCTTCCCACTCATCACGTGGTGCATGCTCTTGCTCCTTGGAGAACAATTGGGGACACCCATTCCAAGTGGATCAAGGCAAATTACAACCATCCTCTCTATAAAAATTGGAAATTTAGAAAAGACAAACAAATTGAAAAGTCTCAAAACTCAAACAAATTTGAAAATCTTCAAAAACCAAAACACTTTTTAATGCCTTTTGCATTTAGTCTTACATGCATCAAAACTTTAAAACTCAAAAAAACTTGAAAAATTTCAAAACGAAAACATTTTAATTGCATGTCCTTTGCATTTAGTGTCAATCTTGCATTCATCAAGTTTTAAAAATAAAAATAAAAATCTTCAAAAAAATCAATCATATGCTTTCACATCTGCATTTAATTTTAGTCTTGCACAAGTCAAAGGAATCTAAAACCCAAACAAATTGAAAAATCTTCAAAACCAAAAAAACATTTTTGCTTATGCATGCATATTTAATTCCAGTCTTGCATGTCTATTTTATGTAATGCATATTTAATTTTTCTTGTTATCACTTTTGTCTTTCATAAAGGCTTACATCCCTTGACAAAAGGATCAAGGCAACTTCTGCCCTCCTCATGCAAGGGAACTAAGCCACAATAAAGTTCTAATCATCTTTGTACAAGTTAATACAGGAAATGAAGACCCCATACAAGGGAGCTTATGCATCAACTCTCTTCCTCAAGCACTTGAATTAGAGATGGCAAAACAACAACAAAATTAGAAAATAGAAAAATCAAGAAAGAGGGTTTCCCCGACCCCTATTAGGACTTGCATTTTAGTATTGCATCTATCAAAATAATAGTATTTGAAATGTTGAAGACCTCAAGTCTAGAGGGGGCTGAGCCTGAGAACCCCCTCAACAAAATCAGTGATGGCTCGGTCACTCACTTGACTTGCGGATAAGCCAAAGTTGTATGTAAGAGGATAATGGTTCCTTTTTGAGGTATCTTGACCCGTCACATGCAACCTATATCTTCAACTATTTTCTTATGCTAATTTTCATTTCTTTAAACCCTGCATGCATTATTTCATGCATCTCATGACATATTGTGTTCGAAACCATCCTAAAGCCTATCCCACCTTCCAAGTGTCACACCATCTTGGGCTTGGCATCCCATCATAAAGTCCTGCCATGTCATCATCCCATTGTAGTCACATTCTTTATCCCACTACGATCTTATTTCACATCTCACTATGTTACTTTTTCACTTCCGGTCCCCACATGGGCCATCATGTTTTAGCTCACATCATGGCACTCTCCACTCCCGGTCCCCATACAAACCATTTACATTCCCGCCTAGGCATATCCCTTGTGCAGACCCCATCATCTTCAGTCCCCCGTGTGGTCCACCTTTATAACCCTCAGATGTAATCATGGATTTTCCGAACAATCAGTTTCTTAGCAAGCTTCAATGATGATTTTCTATGAAATATGAGGTTATTCTACTTTGAGCTAAGCCAATGCTCTTGAGAAAACCCTAATGAGCCTGAAGACCCAACCCTAGTCGATTGGAATTTTTGCTTGAGCACACCACACAGTTCAGGTGCTAGCCAATGGTGATTTCCCCACCACGCGGGATGCAATTTATTCTCCCATCACATGGGGTGTGTCTTTTAGTTTACTATTTGTGCCCATGGCACATCCTTCTTAACCAATCGACCAAGGAGAAGGTTCGGAAGGAACAAGAGGGTGATCTCAGAATACGACAATACTCAATTTGCTCAACTAGGTCTTTATGAGTGTGTCTATATTAACATCTCGGCATCATTCTACAATGCCTCATTTTACTAGACTCTAAGCTTGCCTAGTTGAGAGCTTAAAACTCATGTTTTCATAGATAACATTCTAGACCATCTGGGACTGATTTGTGCAAGTATGCTTAATGTGTCCTTGGAGGACGACCATCATTGGTTAAATGAAATCCAATTGAAAGGACTTCTTCCCCGGCTAAATATCTTTCATTTGTGACAAACGGGAAGTTAATCCGATTTCTCATTTGATCGTATCAAGCATCGGAAGAAAATTGCACTTTACAACACTTGCTTGTATTTATAAGCTTATGAAGGGTATTATACTTGTCTTTTATCCAATATAACTATTGTATGATCTTTCTTGGCCTGTTAGCTTTTATATGCAACAAACGGAAGTGAAATCGGAGCTGTCGTTTGTCCGTAGCAACCTCCGGAAGGAAGTCGCGCAGAAGGAAGAACCCAGGCGACCCGGCAGATGGGTCGCCCAGGCGACCCGATGCCAGGTCGCCCAGGTGACCCGGCAGACGGGTCGCCTGGGCAATTTGGACACCCAACGACAGCTATTATATATGTCTAAATTGAATGTTGAAGACCTCGAGTTTAGGACAGTTGAGCTTGAGAACCCCCTCAACAAAAACAATGATGGATCAACTGTTTCTAGACTCGCGGATAGGCCAAAGTCTTATGTACGGGGACGACGGTTCTCTCCAAGAGTATCCTAACCCGTTAAACATAGGATCTATATTTTCAACTATTTGCCTATTTTTGAGTTTGTATTTTTATTTTTCCCCACAAAAAATTATAAATCATGCATCATGCATCGCATACTCTCCGGACACTTCAAACGAGCTGTATTCCGGTGTTCCGAAAAGTTTCTCGCTAGATTCAGTAATTTCTAGAAGAACATGGAGTCATTCCACTCCGGACAAAATCGGTACCCTTGCAAGAACCAAATGAACTCGAAAGACATAACCCCGAAATGATTGGATGTTCACCCTTTGTTTTCGTTAGTTTAGTTAGCCCTTCTCGGTACAAGCACGCCACGGAGCTTGGCCGCTAACCGAGATGAACTCACGAGCCACGACTCGGGGGTCCCCCACGCTGGGGGGCAGGCTTCTCTCTTTATTTTCATGCCCGTGGCACTGTATCCATCCAATCAATGATGGGAATGATCTGAGGGGAACAAATGGGAACAGCAAAGGACCTGTAATGTCCGCCCATTGCCCAATTAGGCAGTAGCATGCGTGTCTAAATCTACACCTTGGTGCCACCTTTTCAGTCCGCGCCATTGCACGCCGCTACGCCTCATTACATTTCATTTCATTCATCTACGCTTCATTCCATATCGCTCCCCTACAAAGCCGACACCAAGGCGAGGCAAGCTGTAGACACGCAAACTTTGCCTATTTGAGGAGCTTAGGATTCATGTTTTCTTAGAAGATACTCAGGTTTTCCGATAAACAAACCGGATCTCCAAAAAATGGCTCAAAAATGAACTCTGGAGGTGTAGATGACCCGTCTGCCGGGTCACCTGTGCAGATGACCCGTCTGCCGGGTCACCTGGGCAACCCCCCTGCCAGGTCGCCTGGGCGACCCGTCTGCCGGGTCTTTTCCCAATTCCCGCCAATTCATCCGTTCTGACGGTGGTAGGTGGGGGGTCACGTCCGGTTAGGTACGGAAAGCGACCCGGTCGATGAGTCGCCTGCGAGAACAGTGTACGAACTGAACGAAGTGACCTGTGAATGGCGCACACTCGTCCGGACGGTCGGAATCGATTGGGCGTAGGTGACCCGTCTGACGGGTCGCCTGCCACTGTAGTAGTTTCCGAACGACGGCCGACCAACTTTCGGCGCACACGCATTTTAATGCATTTATGGTTCCGCAGGTGACCCGTCAGACGGGTCGCCCAGGCGACCCGACAGACGGGTCGCTTGCTGATTCCGAAAAGTGCTTTTTATGCCTAAAATGCCCCTGTGACCCTTTTGCCTATAAAAAGGGACCCCCTAACCACTTTTTCAAGGGTTGGAAAGTTGTGGAAAGGTTGTGAACGTCCCAAACTCCCAAGAGAGAGCCCTAGAGAGATTCAAACCATCTCCATCCTCCAAACTTCATTGTCCAAGAGATTGAAAGCTTCCCACTTCCATCCACCTCCGTAAATCGACGTTCTTCATCCCGTTTCTCCATCGGCATCCATTTTGAAGCTTCTCAAGCTCCTACATCCAAGGGGGGATCATCATCCACGTCCTAGGAGCTTCCGGGAGTCGTCATCAAGCTTCCAAAGCCATCCGAAAGCATCGTGGGAGCATCCGGGAGTAAACCGAATCCTGGTGCAGGAAGTGACCCGCCTGCCGGGTCGCCTAGGTGACCCATTTGCCAGGTCGCCTAGGTGACCCCCCTGCCGGGTTGCCTGGGGTTCCAGATTGCCGTTTTTGGAGCCGAAACCCGTTTTTCTTCCACCACCTTCTAGCATTACTTTGTTTCTATGTTTTCCATCATAGATCATCATGTTTACATGCATATTTAACTTAGTTATATCATCTATTATCATCCAAAAACACATAAAAAGGGGGGTTGGGAGTTATTCCCAATCCGGTTAGTCCATCTCCATTTGTGATTTTTAGTTCATTTCTTTTGCAAGATGCTTCACCGTCTTAGTTCTAATCCGCTTTCACCTATTTTCGTGGCTTACTTATTTTTGTAGGAACAACTAAAGTGCTTCAAGCTCTTTCTTCTCGGCCGGCCAAAAAGGAAGAAGATGGAACCCATAATCTCCCAACACGATCTCCCCGCTTAGGTACGTTTGGTCATTTTCTTTAATACTTACATCGTTTCTTGTCTTTTACTCTCGGAGCTCGCGGCTCCTAGCGACCACAACCCTACACCACCGGCGAAACAAAAAGGAGGAGCGGCGCTCGTCGTTCCGACCCGGGGAAGGGAAGAGAAGAAGAACCGGGTCCGAATCGGGAGTTCCACAGGTAGCTCCAGGTTTCAAAGTTAGATGATGTTCAACTAACGAGTTGTCTAACCCCAGCATGTCTTCGTATGTCCATGCGAATGTGTCCTTGTATTCTTCCAAAATTTTAATTAAGCTCTGTTCCTCAGTGGGAGTGAGGTTTGCACTTAGGAGGACTATCTTGGGATCTTCCGGTGTTTCGAGATTCAATTCTTTTGTCGGTTCATCCACCGTGGCTAATGGTTCTTCAAACCTTTTAAGTCCAGATGCATATGCATCAGCCAAGTCCTCAATTCCATCCTTGAAATCAAGATCCTTTTTTGATAAAACCTCGTAAACTCCCAGTGTATGATCTACACTGAATTCATCCTCATATTGGATTTCGTCAAGCTGGATAGCATTTTCCAAAACCCTTGTCAGCCTCGCACATTCCTTGCATTTTTGAGCTATTTGCTGGAGATATCTCTCTGGAACATGTTTATCTCGAATTTTCTTCCTTTTTACCCTAACTACTCCTAAAGAAGACGAAATTGGAAAAGCGATATCTACAGTGGGTGAAGGATTGAGCAAATCGATCAGTGAGTCAGAGAAGAGGGGTCCCTGGTTGGGAGCACCCTCTGAGTCAAGAAGAGACATCTCCTCAACGGAAAATTGTGTTTGTGAGAAGACATTTTTTTTGGGTGTTTTCAATAACGGAAAGAAAATGAGCCAGTGGGGCTCGAGCAGAAGTAGAAAGCTTAAGCAAATGAGAGAAAAATGGGCTCGCGGGCCCGCCAATGACAAAACATGGGCAGATAGACCCAAAGCTAAGGAAAAGATCTAAGGGGCACGTGGGCCCAAAGCTAGAAAAGAAATTTAAAGGACAGAGGGCCCGATTGTTGGGCATGCGGGCCCAAGGTGGTTGGATTGAAATGGGCATAGAAGCCCAGTGGAGTAAGAAGATTTGAATGGGCTCTCAGGCCTAGTGATCAGTGTCGACTCCAGAAACGGGTTCCGGATCGGCACCTCAAGATAAGGTGAAAGATGGAAAAGGAGAAAAAGGGAGTGAATCGAAAAACACTTGGAAAGTAGTAAAAGGTCCTCACCTCGATCCCACACTCACATTGATCCCCGAACTTTCATCTCACGGCATCGCTCGAGCACCGGAGATGGTTCGGGTCATGTGAGAGGAGAGTGAGGAGGAGATGAAATTAGCACATAAGTAAAGGGTGGTCGCCAGGAGCCGCGGGCTCCGCTTTATGGAATAAAAACAAGAGATGAGTTGGTTTGACCGTGTACCTTAGCGCGGGACATCGGGATATCGGTTCAACCTTCTTCTTCCTCGGCCGGCCGATGAAGAAGAGTCTCCAACCGATGCTAGCTTGATAGACCTGTGCAACTAGAACAATAAACCAAGTGAAAGAAAACGATTAGAACTATGGGAAGTGTAGTAACTGTAGTAAGAAGATGAGAAAGAAGCAATTGGAATTGGACTCACCGGCTTAGGGGTGAGCCTTAACCCCTTTTTTTGTATTTTTGATTATGTAAAAATGATTCAAATGAACTAAAATATGCTTTAAAACAGTAAATGAACTGAGTTAAATGAGTTGAGCAAGCTTATGGAATGGATCGGCTTGAGTTGAAGCCGAGTTGGTTGAAGAAGGCCGGTTCGGGTAGATTTGCACCCTTCTGGCGCGACTTTGGTGCAGAGGATGCTACAGACGACCCCAATGTCAGAATCGAGTGCCGTTTGTTGGAGTAAATAGAAGACTCGGAGATTAAGAGTTACTATGTTGATGATTTCTCCGAAATCCTCCTGTAGAAGTCTGTAAAAATTATGAAAATGGGAGGATAAAGAAAACAGAACCTGGATGCGCACCCTTGGTGCAGAAACCGTCACGAACAAACGGCAAGTCGGAATTGAGTGCCGTCAGTTGGAGATGAAAGAGGACGAAGAGAGGAACAACTTCTATGTTGAAGACTTTTGCAGAAGGAGTCCCTGATTTTATGCAGAAGTCGATGAATATGGTTGATGCAGAACGCCCGGATCGAGCCTACTCCTTCACTTCGGGATCGATTTCTTAATGTCGGATCACCTTTGGACGTCGGGACGGCTTTGGAGAAGAGCTTGGATGACCTCTGGACGAGGTAGGCATGGGGAATTAACCCTGGGTCATTGAGAATGGCCCTTAATTTATAGGGGAAGGAAGCCGGTGCAAAATTTGGAAACTGGACCGACCGTGCCCCCGCTTTTCAAAGGTGACGAGGGCGCGCAGGGCGCGCCCCCACTTCGGGGACGCGGTCTGCGCGCCCCCCTGTTTCAAAGGGAGCGGGGGCGCGTTACGTGTCTCACTGCTAAAATTCGATGGAATCTTCTGGAAATTGCTAAAAATTGACTTGACATACGTAACGCGCCCCCGAACCGGGGGCGCAGTACAAATAATCGTAAATCAACCACGGAAACCTTCCAAAAATCTTGTTTAGAAGGTGCTAATCGGGGCAATTTCCGATTTTTGGAAACCGACCGCGCCCTCTCTTTTCAAAGGAACCGGAGGCACGCAGGGCACGCCCCCAGTTTGAGGGCGCGCAGGGCGCGCCCCCGGGTTGAGGGCACGCAGAGCGCGCCCTCCCCTTTCAAGCGGAGTGGGGGCGCGGTACACTCTCTCTCCTGCGTGCGTGTTCCGCGAGCCGTATCTTGCAAACGGGATGTCCGATTCGGCTCCCGTTTGTCGCGTTGGAAAGAGGGCCTTCAACCGCACCTCCTCAAGTCGGTAAACCAGCCGGCATGACTCCCGATATGTTCGCACGGGGCTTTCTACCAGTTTACCCTCTCGCGGAAAGCCGAAACTCATGGCGAAGATCCGAAAGAGTCGACCCGGATGACCCGATTGATGAAAATATTCGACTTGGGCGTATGGCCATGATTGATGAAAATATTCGGCTAGAATCGACCCGGATGACCCGAAAAGACCCGGTGATGACCGAAAAGGCCTAACACGTGATCCGGGATAGCCGTGTCAGCATAGATCGAAAAAGCCGTAACGAAAGCCGTCATTGACCGACACCTACCGAAATGACTTCTCGGAAACCCTGAATGTTACGGAACACATGCGGGACTCCCGAGACCTTCAATTATGGACCATTCAAGGTCGGTCATCGAGCAGGCTTCGTGTTTTTACAGTTCACGTGCGGCTCTCGCTTAAAGGTTTCGGCATAATTCTGGAAATCATTGGTCCATTCTCAACTCACAAGGGGATCCTCCAATGTCCTTAGCTCGTCTCCATGAGATAATCCGGATCAGATAACGGTCAAATAAAAGATATCGCTTATGGAATAAGAGTCTAGGGCTCCGAATCAAGCCAATTTGGCATGTCTACAATCGGTTCACGGGGCCATTTTGGCCCAGAAGTAGGAATTGGGCTAGATAGCCCATCAAGTGAATTTAGGGGGGAGAGTGTAAGGATTTTGAAATACGTGACCGTAGGATACGGTTCACGTGGAACGTTGGTTGGAGGTTGGTTTGAGTGGACAAGTTGTTTAGAGATGGACTTGCCCTCGACTAGTTCTTCCTCCTCTATGAACAACCGAGCTAGAGATGAACTCAGGTTGTCCACTTCCTCCTCTTGCTCGGGTGCCTTCTTCCTCTTGACTGGTTCTTCTTCTTCGTCTCCGGCCATCATCATGGTCTCCCCTTTGATCAAGAATTTTTGGAGTCCCATGGCATTTTTTGGCCGGTAGACCATCCTCGGAGTGAAATTGGGCTCGTAGCCAAGCCCATGCCTCTTTGGTCTTTGTACAACTTTAATGGGGTGTACAACCCCCTGCAGCTCCTTTCCCAACCCCTTTCCTGATTGATAGCCCATCCCTTTCATTATCCGCCATGCAACCGTATCTGGAGGCATCGTTATCATCACGACCTCAGGCAGCTCTGTAGTTGAAACCAATGGCTGGACAAATTCTGATATTGGCAGTGCAGAAGAAGGGTCATCCATGTCATTTAGAATGGGGATGTTGGTTACTTTAATTACCTGACCCTTGTATGGGAACTTCAGACATTGATGATTAGTGGAGGCAACAGCTCCTATTACCTCTGGATATGGGAGTCCCAAAATAGCTTTGAATGTAGGATCCAGTTCTAGAACATGAAACTTGGCGGTGACAGCACACGGCCCGAGCCCTACTTCCAACGTAACTACCCCTCGTGCCAGCTTCCGGGAGTTATCATAGGCTGTCACCGTGACGACAGAAGGCTCGATTTATTCATCGGAGACGCCGCAAAGTTGTAATGTTTCTGGAGGCATGACATTTATAGATGCTCCGGTGTCAATCAAGCATGACTTAATCTACACACCTCTGATGACTACTGCAATGCGCAAAGTGTACTTTCTGATCTCTGGCCGTGCCAACTCCTCCTGTGTAAATGTCCGGATGTTCACTCCTCGAGATCAGGACAGTAATGATCTTCTTGGGCGGGAGGTCCTCATTGACCATGACCCGCTATAAATACTGTTGTAGAATGTTTTGATGGTTCTTCGACCTCTTTATCAACTCCAAAATTGGAATCCGTGCCAGCATTTTGTCCAAGTGCTTCAATAGGTCATATGCCATGCCGGGCAACGGTTCTTCTACTGCCTCCTCCTCTACTTGCTCCTGTGGTTGCATCCCAGCCTGAGGGAAGACCCTTTGGAACATCCTCCCGCTATGAATTACCAGCGCCAACGTGGTAGGGGGGAGTGGTGATGACGGTGATGGTAGGGTTTGTTGGTATGTTGAGGGGCCCGTGGTAGGTAGGGGTGGTGAGGATCGAATGACGAGGGGTCGTGGATTGGTGGAGGCCAGTATGTTGGGTGATGGTTGGGGTGTTGGTGGTGACTGTCTAATGATGAGAGGTTGTGGAGTGGCAGTGACTGGTAGGTTGGGTGATAGTTGGGGTGTTGTTGGTGATGGGCGGATAATTAAGGGTCGCGGAGTGGTGGCGACTGGCAGGTTAGGTGACGGTCAGATAATGAGAGGTTGATGGGTGGTGGAGGCTGGTAGGTTAGGTGATGTTTGGGGTGTTGGTGGAGGTTTAATGATTAGACGCCAAGAAGGCTTAATGGTGGTTGGTAGGTTAGGTGATGGTTGGGGTGCTGGTTGGGATGCTAGTGGCGGTCTAATGATTAGGCGCCGTGGAGGGTTAATGGTTGGTGAGGGTAGTGGTTTCTGGGGTAGTTTGTGGGTTGGGGGCAGCTCTTGGTATGGAGAGTATGGTGCGGTTTGTTGGTGGGGTTGGTCTGGCGGGCATGGAGGCGGTTTGATCCTCAACCTGCCAACCCTGGGAATGGTGGGTTGATTCCTCGATGGTGGAGTGGACGAGGCCGAGTCGTTGGTTTGGTGGTGCTAGTGCCGGTGCTTGAACGGGTGTACGTACTGGTAGCGGATCGTGTACTATGCCCAGGAAGGGCTGCTGTTGTTCTTGCTGTTGTCGTGGTTGATTCTAACATGCCTTCATTGCTCGAATAGATTCTCCCATCTATCCCCAGTCAATGTTACCCTGATCATTGAGGTCATGAATGTAATCTTTAAACTGGAAATAGACATCTACCGTGTGCCCAGGATACCGATGGTAAGCGCAATACTTTGTAATGTCAACATTCGCCAGCCATCCTTCTCTCTCCTTCGGAAGCTCTAGCTGCTGTTCAGCCATCAATGCATTGAAAATATCGGTGAGGGGGAATGGCAGTTGAGGATAATACTCTCTCTTGGGTCCCCCCTCCTAGGTTGGTTGGCTGGTGGTGGCACTTGGTTGTAAGCTTGTTGTTGTTGCGGTGGTTGTCGGTTGTAGATGGGTTGTTGTTGAGGCGCTCGGGTGTAGGCATTTTGCTGCTGGGGCACTCGGTTGTAGGTGGGCTGCTGTGGTGGTGCTCGGTTGTATGCAAGTTGTTGCTGGGGCTGAGGAGTTGGTTGAGGAGCTGGGCGGTATTGTTGGTTGGGTGGTGGGTTACGGTATTGGCTTTGGCGATACCCACCCTGATTACCTATGGCATTGACGCTCTCGTTGTTTACTACCCCTTCGGTGGTGGGCCCTACAGGTGTAGGCTTTCTAGTGTTACGGGGTTTGGGGTCAAATGGATTGATCATGGATGCATCTTAAAATGCGCTTGGAGGTAGCGGGCGCTATCACATAGCTCACTCATGGTTGTTGGGCGGTGCATGATCAGGAGGTTGCGAAGGTTAGGCGTGGTGTTCCCGATGAGCATCCTCACCTGCTCCCCTTCTGAGATGGTATCAACTAGCCTCTCAGCCTTCCCCTCCATCGATCAGCAAACCTGGCAAAGTCTTCATCCGGCCTCATCTTCTCGGCAATTAGATCAGTTATGGAGTAGGCTAGCCCCACCCGATCCTTGTACCTCTGCAGAAACTTCGCTTTAACAATGTCGAAATCTGCCGCCTCAATAGAATCAAGAGAATAAAACCAGTCAAGTGCGAATCCCTCCAATGACGGACGAAGTAGGAAGGCAAGTGCTTTGCGGTCATTTTTTCAGAATGCAGAGTCATAGAGAAAGCTCTTTAGGTGGTTAAAGGGATTCCCGGTTCCATTATAGCGTTGAAAGATTGGTATTTCAGAAGAAGGGAGATGTAGGACCGGGAAAGATGGAACAAAAATTTCTGGGGTGGCTTTAGAATCGAGGCGGTGCCTCAGTTCTTCAAAATTCTCATCCATATGGTTAAGTTTTTCTATGAATGCTTGGGTGAGGCTGGATTCCTGAGTCACCGGAGCAAAGTGTTTAGGTGAATGGGTTGGAAGAGGTGGGTTGGAAACGAGAACTGGTGCAGAATTATGTGAATGCCCCACAACGGGGTGAGTAGAGACACGACAAGGTTGCATAGGAGAAGAGATGATCAAGGGCCTGACTGCCGATTGGGGTGGTGAGGGGGTTTGATTTCCCTCGATCGGATCTTGATTGGCGGGATCTTGCCCTTTGTTAAAGATTGCACAAGTGAAAAGGATTTAGGATCTAGATGGAGGGATAGACCCTGGAGGATTTGTTAAAGATAGACCCTGGAGGATTTGTTCCACAAGTGAAAAGGATTCAGGTACCATCACAGCATTAACATGGCCATCTGGTTGGACCATGGGTTGCTGAAGCTCGTAGTGACCCGTCTCGTACTCCTCTTCTTGCCCGTAGTAGTCCAACATCCCCATGTGTCTTCCGGACCTTAGTGTCATGGGCATCCTGTCAAATTTTCTTACAAAATGGTTGAAGAAAGCAAATGAAAAGTGTAAATGCAAAGAAAATTTTTGTTTGGTTATGCTTTGTTTTTGTTTGAATTGATTTGGTTTCAATTTTGTTGTTTGGCAAGCAAGTTGAACACAAAAATTAAAGGGATTTTTTTAGGTGTTTTTAAAGAAGAAATTTTTTTTGGTTGTTTTCAATTGTTTATGAGCAAGCAAGTTGTGCAAACAAGTTTTTAAAATGACTACTCGACAATTTTTGGGTTGAAACCTTATATTAGATAGATTGTTAGCAATTGTTCACTCAAGTGGGTATGGTTCCTATTGCTTCAATCTTCAAGACCTAAGGTTGTCACTCAATCACCACGAGTAGGTACTTGGGTTCTTCGGGTTTTGGGAAGTGGTACAACCGGCCCAATCGTGCGGAGAGGAATACTCCACAGATGGGGACCTACGGAGGCCTTGATGGAAACAACCAAATCAACTAGGAATGAATATCCCAGAAGAGAGGTTAGAATCCACCAAGAAGGTGTTTGTAGGGTGAGGGTGTGTTGGGAGAGAGAGCCCCGGCCTCAAATGCCCTACGGATCGGAACAAGTCCGGTACCCGATGCAAAAGCTAATGCAAAAAATGAAAAATGAAGGGTAGGAGGAGAAGAAGCAATCAATATGCAAACATGAATGAAAGCTATTAAATAAATCAAGTAAGTGAATGCAATCAAGGCAAACAATGATAAATTAAACAAGTAACTAGCAACTAGCAACTAAAAGGTGGTTCACGCGGGAACCGGCTTGTGTTGGAGTGTCCAAGTTGGGATAAATCTGAAGTAAAGGAAAAAGGATGGTCCACGCGGGGACCGATTTGAAAATAAAGTAGCTCACACGGGAGCCGGTTTTTGGAAAGGTAGGTGGTTCACGTGGGAACTGATTTTTGAAGGAAAAAGGGGTGGTTCACGTGGGAACCGGTTTGTTTGATTGGAAAAAGGAAAGGAGGGCCACGTGGGGCCAATCTAAAGTGGTGCAAAAGGGTGGTCCACGTGGGGACCGATCTGAAAGTGGGTTGGTTCACGCGGGAACCGGTTTATAAGAGGGGTTGGTTAATGCGGGAACCAGTTTTTTTGTGAAGAAAAGGGTGGTTCACACAGGAACCGGTGTAAGAGTTGACAAAATAGAAAGAGGGTCACGTGGGGCCAATCTAAAGGTGCTTTAAAGAGGTGGTCCACGTGGGGATCGATCTGAAAATAAGTTGATTCACACGGGAACCGAGTTGGAAAAGAAAGATGGTTCACGCAGGAACCGGTTTATAAGAAGAAAAGTGGTTCATGTGGGAACCGGGTTGAAATTAAAGACAAGTAAATCAAGTCCACATGGAGGACAATCTTTAAAGGAAGAGTAAACAGCAAGTTTAAAGGTAAATGAACATGGAAAAGGTAAAGGACAAGCCGGTTCACGCGGGAACCAAGTTGGAAAACAACTAGTTGCACGGTTGAATCAAGCTAGCACGGTTGAAGTCATTGGTTGTCCCACCGTGGTCGCCAAAAAGTTGTCGACTCCGAAAATGGGTTCCAGATCGGCACCTCAAGAGAAGGTGAAAGATAGAATGGGGGAAGGGGAGTGAATCGGTAAACACTCAGAAAGCAGTAAAATCCTCACCTCGGTCCCACACTCACATTGATCCCCGAACTTTCATCTCACGGTGTCGCTCGAGCACCGGAGACGGTTCGGGTCATGTGGGAGGAGAGTGAGGAAGAGATGAAATTAAAACATAAATGAAAGGTGGTCACCAGGAGCTGCGGGCTCGCTTTATGGAATTGACAAATAAAAGAAGTTGAATTTGACCGTGTACCTTAGCGTGGGAGATTAGGATGTGGGTTCAACCTTCTTCTTCTTCGGCCGGCCGATGAAGAAGAGTCTCCAACCGATGCTAGCTTGATCAACCTGTGCAACTAGAACAATAAACCAAATGAAAGAAACCGATTAGAACTATGGGAAGTGTAGAAGCTATAGAAGAAGAGATGAAATAAAGAAGCAATTGGAATCGAACTCACCGGATTGGGGCGAGCCCTAACCCCTTTTTTGTATTTTTAGTTATGTAAAATGATGAAAATGAACTAAAATATGCTATAACAATTAAATGAACTGAGTTAAGAGAAACTTATAGAATGAAACGGCTTGAGTTGAAGCCGAGATGAGTAAAACAAGCCGGTTCGGGTAGCTTTGCACCCTTCTGGCGCGACTTTAGTGCAGAGAATGCTACAGACGACCCCGATGTCATAATTGAGTTATGTTTGTTGGAGTAGACAGAAGACTTAGAGGGTAAGAGTTATTATGTTGATGATTTCTCCGAAATCCTCCTGTAGACGTCTGTAAAAATTATGAAAGTGGGAGGATGTGGAAAACAGAACCTGGATGCGCGCCCTCAATGAAGAAACCGCCAAGAACAAACGGCAAGTCAGAATCAAGTGCCGTTAGTTGGAGATGAAAGAGGACAAAGAAAGGAACAACTTCTATGTTGAAGTATTTAGCAGAAGGAGTCCCGGATTTTCTTCAGAAGTCGATGAAGTCGGTTGATGCAGAACGCCCGGATTGAACCTTCTCTTTCACTACGAGATCGATCTCTTGACGTAGGACCGGCTTTGGACGTCGAGATGGCCTTGGGAGAGAGCTTGGACGACCTCAGGATGAGATAGGCATGGGGGATTCACCTTGGGTTGTTGAGAATAGCTCTCAATTTATAGGGGAAGGAAGCCGGTGCAAAATATGGAAATTGGACCGACCGCGCCCCCGCTCTTCAAAGGAGATGAGGGCGCGCAAGGCGCGCCCTCCACCTGAGGGTGCGCAGGGCGCGCCCTCACTTTGGGGGCGCGGTCTGTGCACCCCCCAGTTTCAAAGAAATCGGGGGCGCGTTACACGTCTCAGTGCTAAAATTCGCCAGAAACTTCTGGAAATTACTAAAATTCGACTTGACATACGTAACACGCCCCCGAACCGGGGGCGCGGTACAAATAATCGAAAATCGTCCTCGAAAACCTTCCAAAAATCCGGTTTAGAAGATGCTAATCGGGGCAATTTTCGATTTTCAGAAACTGACCGTGCCCCCACTTTTCAAAGGAAGCGGGGGCGCGCAGGGCACGCCCCCAGTTTGAGGGCGCACAGGGCGCGCCCTCCCTTTTCAAAGGGAGCGGGGGCGCGGTAGACTCTCTCTCCTGCGCGCGCGTTCTGCGAGCCGTATCTTGCAAACGAGATGTCTGATTCAGCTCCCGTTTGTTGCATTGGAAAGAGGACCTTAAGCCGCACCTCCTCAAGTTAGTAAACTAGCCGGCATGACTCCCGAGACATTTGCACAGGGCTTTCTACCAGTTTTCCCTTTGGTGGAAGCCGAAACCCGTGGCGAAAATCCAAAAGAGCACGGTTCCGGTTGAGAAATCTCGGGTCAACTCGGGATGACTTAAAATGATGATCAAACAAGTCCAGTACGATCAAAAAATCCGAAGTCATCGAAAAATCTGAGATTAACCCGGTAAACGTGAACTGAAACCCGGAAAAGTCGTGAAACCCTAAAATTGACCGAACCGGACGTATGGCCATGATTGACAAAAATATTCGGCTAGAATTGACCCTGATGACCCGAAAAGACCTGGTGATGACTGGAAAGGCCTAACGTGTGGTCCGGGATAGCCGTGTTAGTACAGATCGAAAAAGCCATAACGAAAGTTGTCATTGACCGACGCCTATCGAAATGACTTCTCGGAAACCCTGATTGTTACGGAACACATGCGGGACTCCCGAGACCTTCAATTATGGACCATTCAAGGTCGGTCATCGAGCAGGCTTCGTGTTTTTACAGTTCACGTGCGGCTCTCGCTTGAAGGTTACGGTATCATTTCGTAAATCATTGGTCCATTCTCAACTTGCGAGGGGCTCTACCAGCATCCTTAGCTCATCTCCACGAGGTAATCCGGATCAGATAACAGTCAAATAAAAGATATTGCCTATGGAATAAGAGTCTAGGGCTCCGAATCAGGCCAATTTGGCGTGTCTACAGGTGACTGTCTAATAATTTGATGCGAAAGAGGATTAATGGTGGTTGGTAGGTTAGATGATGGTTGGGGTGCTGGTGGCAGTCTAATGATTAGGCGCCGTGGAGGGTTAATGGTGGGTGAGGGCAGTGGTGTTTGGGTAGTTTGTGGGCTGGGGGCAGCTCTTGGTATGGAGAGTATGGTGCGGTTTGTAGGTGGGGTTGGTCTGGCGGGCATGGAGGCGGTTTGATCCTCAACCTGCCAACCCTGGGAATGGTGGGTTGACTCCTTGATGGTGGAGTGGACAAGGCTGAGTCGTTGGTTTGGTGGTGCTGGTGCCGATGCTTGAACGGGTGCATGTATCGGGAGCGGATCTTGGATTATGCCCAGGCCGGGCTGCTATTGTGCTTGAGGTTGCTGTCGCCGAGGTTGATTCTGTCGTGCCTTCATTGCTTGTATGGACTCCCCCATTTGTGCCCAGTCAATGTTCCCCTGATCGTTGAGGTCATGAATGTAGTCTTTAAATTGAAAACATACATCCACCGTGTGCCCAGGATACTGATGGTAAGCGCAGTACTTTGTCATGTCAACATTCGCCGACCATCCTTCTCTCTCCTTTGGAAGCTCCAATTGCTGTTTAGCCATCAATGCATTGAAAATATCAGTGAGGGGGAAGGCAGTTGAGGATAGTACTCTCTTTTGGATCCCCCCTCCTAGGTCGGTTGGCTGGTGGTGGCACTTGGTTGTAGGCTTGTTGTTGTTATGGTTGTCGTCAGTTGTAGATGGGTTGTTGCTGAGGTGCTCGGTTGTAGGCATTTTGCTGCTGGGGCGCTCGGTTGTAGGTGGGTTGCTGTGGTGGTGCTCGGTTGTATGCAAGTTGTTGCTAGGGCTGAGGAGCTAGTTGAGGTGCTGGCCAGTTGTAAGCACCCGAAACGGGATATCCGTAGATCTCCCTTTTCTGGCCCCCACGCTTGATTTGGAGACTTGGTGGATGAGATGTTAATGGTTTGTGGTCTCCAAGAGCCAAAGGCTTCAAAATATAGTAGAAAGAAATAAAAATGATCGTCGTACCTTCAGAAGCAGGGAGATTGTTGGGTTCCGACTTCTCCTCTCTCGGCCGGCCGAAAGAAGAGAGCTTAGTGAGTCCTTCGTCTTTGATCCGGTTGAAACTCCGCCTTGGCCGAATTTACCTACAAATGTTCATATGAAAACATAGAAACAAGTGAAAAGATCATTAGTTCTAGTGAAAGTGTAGAATCATGCTCAAATTCGAACTTAAACATGCAAAAGGGAAGGAACTAACCGGATTGGGACTAAATCCCAACCCCTATTTTTGATAGGTTTTTAAAGATGTATGAAGATGCAAATGTGTGACTTAATGCATGGTAAATGACATGTTAATGAAAGTTAAAATGAAAGGGGAGAGTAAAGGATCAACCGGAAAGGTAAATAAACTCAAAAAAATGCAAAACGGGGTCTGCCCCTGCTAGTGCCCCATATATGGGGCGCTAGCTGCAGGTGTCCCCTTGATGGGGCGCGTTGACCAAAGTCAAAGCGCCCTATTTATGGGGCACCAGGGACTAGTTTCAGCATATTTTTGTGGGAACCTCGGGAATCATTTTTTTTCTTGGAAAAGATTTCTGAAATGTATTTTTTGTTTTTTGTATGTTTTGAAATATCGACATCCAAATTTTCTAGTAAAGTAGGTGATAGACCATAAAAATACTAGATAGTCCGAGTGATATTAAAAGAGTAAAGAATCGAGGTTCAGGTTCTGTGAAAATATTTTTGACCTCTCTCCATCAGATGGTGCGAATATCCGATGTTCATTTACATCGAGCAAACACTCGAACACCCTTGATTAACTGCCATAGCGATCTTGTTTGACGAGAGCGTGCACATCCACAATGTATAAAGAACACAAAGGGCCCTGGCCTTTTAGGCCCGATGAGATGCAAACAAGTTTGATTAGATTTTGTTTGGAGTTGGTTTATGCTGATTTATGAATTGATTTTTGATGTAGTTTGAAATGTTGAGTTCATATTTTGATTTGACTTGGATTTGAATGTTATTTGTTTCAGTTTGTTTTAATTGTTTGGTTTGCATCACATCCGGTCTGTCGGGCTAGTGTCGATGCCCAGTCACATGCAATCAACTCGGCACTTGAAATGTTCATTGAATATTCATGTTCATGCTGGTGTACATTAGATGTGGCAGTTCATATGCCATAATGCTTGTTGAAGTGTCAAAGTCCTTCCCTTGGTGTAAAATCTCACTTGATCAGGAGAATTTTGGCAGCATGCCGCCTTATTTTCCAATCAGTGTGAAATTTTACCCATCCTACAAGGCATAGTCATTTGACTTTCCAAGTAGTGGGAAGGGTCCGTCTGCAGTGGGAAGCGTGTCCCATGCCTACGCCCGGGTCAGCGTTCCGGTGCATGCCGGATGAGCCGCCCAATGAAGCGTCCAGTTGTGGACTAACTCCTTATTTAATTTTGGCATTTCACCTTCAACTTTAGTTAAGTGTGCTTTTTAAATGTCCAAGGCCCAATGGGCCAGCTTCATCAGCACAATGGGCTGGTCTTCATGTCATGTCAGCCTGGTAAGGCTCATTCTTGAGCTTCATGGGCCCTGGCGGCCTGATTTGCACTCCATGACCCAATGGGCCTGATTTGCACCTCCATGGCCCGGTTGGCCTGATTTGCACTCCATTTTTGCACCTTGACATCTTGCTGTAGCAGCGGAGTAGGTGAGCCTCAAAGGGGCTGGAATGGGTTGGCTAAGGTGCTGTTTAGGTGGGCTTTTGGTAGGACTGCACAAGAGGCAGGTTTAGGTGTGAACTAGGACTGGTTTAGGAATGCACAAAGGGCATTTTGACATGTAGAAATCAGGGCCACCTGGCTTAACTCTTGGCCCGTCCGGCGGATTCCAAGAGGCCCGGGCTGTCACCCCTCCTTCCACACATCAAAGAGGATGTTTGGTTTGTTAGGGGGTGCTGTAGGAGCTGATTTGGGTGTGTTGCACATAGGACAAACTAGGTGACCATCAAAGGGGCCTGACATGGGTGCTCACAAGGGGGGCAGAACTTGGGCCAGCAAGGGGGCCTGTTTTGCATGCCATTCGGTGCCTGATTGGGGGAGGCAGGAGGTGCATGTCCAAGTGACCATCAGTGGGGTCAAACCAAGCATGATAGTAGAAGGTTTAGAGGCCAACATAGAGGGCCAAAAGGGTGCACAAAGGGGCTGGTTCAGAGGCCTGTTTTAAGAGGCAGCAAGGGGTTGTTTTTGTGATGGCCAAATAGAGGGTACACTTGGGGCTTTCTATAGACAAACGTGAAGGGAACTCAAAGGGGGCTGAATGGGCATTACTCAGAGGGTATGCCACCATGGAGAGGGGTAGAGAAGAGAAGGGGAAGAGTTGAATTAAAAGGCTACATTGGAACACACTTTTTCAACTCACCGGTTTTTTCTTCTCTCTTGCACTGCAGGTGGTGTTGAAAATGATGGGCTGAAGGTGCCACCAAACCCTTATTCTCTTGCTGTTGGATGAGAAAAAGGGGGTCTTCTCCTTGCTGATGTTGATGGATGGAGCAAAGGAATGAAGAGAGCTTGCTGCACTTGCTGAAGTTGGCACACCAATCAGGTGGGCTGGTTGCACCTGCTGCTGGCGCGCCTGCTGGAGGGAGGCCTTTTCTCCTTCTTATTATTCACTTGGAACACCACAAGGGGGCTGGAGAGTTTCCTGACTTGCTGATGAAGACGTCCAAGCAAGGAGAAGCTGTCTTGGAGAAGGGTAGAGGGAGGAGAGGCAGGGCGATCAGCTTGTCCTGCACATGGCCAGCTGAGGGGGCTTTTATAGGGGCTGAGGGGCGCCATCTCCAGGAGGAGATAAGGCTGGATGTTGTTGAGAGGATATAAGTATAACTCAAGGGAGGTTGGGGATGATAAGGATAACCCATAGTTGGTTGTTGAGGATGATTATGCGCCAACTAGAAAGAGAGGGAGAGAAGGGTGCGCACCATCTCCTCCTTTCAAGGAGGTGTGTGCACATGACATGTGGCAAGAAGGCTGGTTCGACCAAGGCTTGGATGAGGATAGGCTTAGTTAGTTGTAGGATTAGTTAGGATGAAGATAAACCAAGGGAGAGATAGGGATAAGCCATGGGAGGTGGTTGAGGGAGGTGGTTGAGTGGGACCCACCAGCCAAGGAAGGAGGAGGTGGATGCGCCTCCCTCCCCTATTTTCTAGGGCTTCTTGCGCACACATAAGATGAGGGAGGATGGGGTTCGGCCATGATAGGTTAGGTTAGCCCATCTTGGGTTAGGTTTAACCCTGGTTTAATCAGAGTGCTCCCGATCCAACGGCTAGCATTAATTCCAGCCAAAATCAATTAAATAAATCCCAAATTGACTTCAAAAAAATTCAGATCATACCCTGATGGCCATTGATCTTATGCTCCATCCTTATGTGTGGTTGATATCACTTGAATTGCAACGGATCTCCTGATTTAGCTAGTTTCTCCGATCGGTGCGATCTCGACCGTCGATAATGCCGAAAAATGTATCTGAGTGCAATTACCTTCTCCCATTGGCCAAATTTACTTTTCATGCATCAATATTCATGAGATAAAAGTTTTGGGTCATGAAAATTGAAATTTTTAGCCCGTGGGTCGATCCGGAGCTAATCGGACCATTATGCCCCTGGTGCGAGAACATACGGCTTTCCGTCCGGATTTGCTCTTTCTTGCATATCTCTTCATCCGGGGGTCGGATTTTCGATCCGTTTCAAGCGTTGCCTAGATCTATCAAATCTTGACAATGTGGTAAAGTTGGAATGCCATGTTAGAGTCCCAATTTGTCCCAAAGTGTCTAGGGCAAAATGGTCATTTCGGCCTTCCGGTGTCCATTTTTCATGTTTTGGGCACTGTTGTGAAGCTCTTAACCGGGGCTATGTAATGAGCACATTATCTTGGCCATTTGTAGCATGTAAGGCCATGCTAAGGCATTTCCAAAGCCTGTTTACATCATCTATTCATGAATTTTCCAAATCTGGATCAGTTTTTTTGCACCGGCTTCGGCATTGCTGAAACTTATATCAAGCAAGCTAAGCGGAAAAATTTGATGCCAACAATTTTCTTCCCTTCTTCGCGGTGTCGCCCTAGAGTGTAGGAAGACCTCCAAGATGGAAGAAGTTCTTCAAGCAGCCAATACTAAAGTGAAGCTAATGGAAGAGTTTTTTGGCACTAGATGTAAGGGAAATGGAGTGTAGAGGCCCTCAAAGTCAGAGAAAAATCATATTTTTGAAGAATGAAACTGCAGGTGTTTGGAGTTTTTGGGAGAGGGTTTTGGAATGGTTTGAGAGCTTGGAGAGGGGTTGTAAGGCCTTGGAAGTGTTGTGGTGGATGAGAGAGTTTGGGGGGCGCCCTTGGTGTGTCCTAAAGCCTCCAAATGAGGGTCTTTTTATAGCCAAGAAGAGGGAAACTTTATCTGCAGAACTGTCCCATCAATCTGTCCAATCAATCAGACCAGGTGCTGGTGCCCTATAAGTAGGGCGCCTGGTGCCCTGTATATAGGGCGCTTTGACCCTGGTCAACGCCTATCGATCTTCTTCGAAATGTGCCGAAAAACTTGATTTTTCCAGAAAATTCGGTTTCCTTGAAAGGTTACTCAAATATTATTCATAAAAACAAGAATTCAAGCACTTCAATTGGACCAAAATTGCGTGTCTACAGCTTGCCTCGCCTTGGCGTCGGCTTTGCAAGGGAGTGACATGAATAAAGCATAGGCTAATGTAGTGAAGTATAGTGAGGCGTAGTGGAATGAAGTGGTAACAAACTGAAAAGGTGACACCAAGGTGTAGATTTAAACACACCTTCATTGTCCTAGTTGAGTGGAATAAAACTTTATCGGACTTCGAGATTACCCTTTGTCTTATCGAAACCTTCCCTCTGGTTGATTGGCTAAAGAGAAGAACGGTACTTAAAGTAAATAACTAAAATCCCACGTGGGGGAGAATTGTTACCGGCCAGGACCCGAACTGCATAGTGTGCTGGACTTGGTAGAGATGCATTGAAAAGTAAACTGCAAAAAGTAAAGAGGAGACAGCCAATCAACAAAGGTTGGGTTCTTCAAGTTCATAAGGTTTTACTCAACAATACCGGTTCAGTTCGACATGGAATAACTTCTTTGTTTTGATGAAATCATTGTTCAAACATGTTGGAAACTGATTCTCTGAAAAATCAAGACCTCCTCTGGGGCTATAAAAGACAATCTTTAAAATGTTCATAGTGGACAGGAAAGAGGTCATGGCAGGATTATGGTGGGGGTGATGCATGTATGAAATGATGCATGCTGGGTTTAAAGAAATACAACTAAGTATAAAAAAATAGTTGAAGATATAGGTTGAACATAACGGGTCAGGACATCCGTGAAGAAATCGTCGTCCCTGCATATTCAACTTTGGCCTATCCGCAAACCTAGGGAATGACTGAGCCCTCACTGATTTTGTTGAAGGGGTTCTCAGGCTTAGCCCCCTCTAGACTTGAGGTCTTCAACATCTCAAATATTATTTATTTTGATAGATGCAATACTAAATGCAAGTCCTAATAGGGGTCGGGGTAGTCCACTTTTGTTTTTCAATTTTTGATTTTTTTGTTGCTTTTTCTAAGTGTCTGGGGATATGAAGCTGGCATGCCTTCTCCTGTTCCTGCACCCACTTGAGAGAAGATATTAGAACTTTATTTTGGTTTAGTCCCTTGCGAGGAGAGGGTAAAGTTGCCTTGATATTTTGTCAAGGGACATCGGCCTTATCAAGGTAAAGATAACAGAAAAACATAAGTATGCACAAAAGAAAATATGCAAGACTAAAATTAAACATGAATGTAAAGGCAGCTAGTCAATTTAGAAAGCAAATTTTTAAGCGTTTTGAAATTTTTGATTTGTTTGGGTTTTGATGGTTTTATAATGTTTTTGGTGATTCGGCATTTTTATGATCTTTTTTGGTGTTTTTGTATTTTTACTTTTTTTAAGAATTTTAATTTTATGAATTTGTTTGGTATTTTTGAAGTATTCGATTTTTTTGTTCGGTGTGAAAGAAACTACCATCTCATCATTTGCCTTGCTTGCCATAGGTGCCCATCATCGTTACCCAAGGGTTAAGAGTAGGCATCACGTGTAAGAAAGTGCTTAGTCTGGAGTATTCTGACCTTCCGCCTTTGATAGGCTATGGCTGTTCTTGGATCCAGTCGGTCAACCTTACCCGCAAGGTTAAAGAGGGAAGAGGATTGATGATAAGCCCTTAATAAGATTCAGGGGTGTCGAATTTGTTTCTCTACTAGTGCCCACGTCGCCCATTTGGGATTTGACATCCTTGGGTCCTTCTTTCTAGCCCTTTTTCTTTGATGGCCCACATTCAGACATGTCTTTTTCTTTTGCTTAATTTTGACCTGAGGGGATCATTGCCCATCTTTTGGAGCCTTTTTTTTTCTTTTTTTGGGCTTTTGTTGGTACACATTCAGGCAGGTCTATTCTTTTGCCGACCTGAGGGGTCATGGCCCATCCTTTGGCACATTTTCTTTTAAGAAGTCAGACCTTCAAAGGCATCCTCCTACTGAAACAATGGGCACTTTCGATACTCCTTGTTCAAACCCCTTTCATCCCTTCTGGACCGAGATAAGAATAGAATAGGACAATGTTGACCATCTTTTGCCAAGTGTTGCCTAGCTTTCTCCTTGACTTCCAATCATTGGATTCCGAAACTTAGGTGTGTAGTGTGTGCAGTATGATGCCTATCCTTATTTCCATAAGTGACAAGTTGGGGCACCGAACAAGCAAGCGTTAGATGTTATCATCATTCTTCACGCCTTTGTATTTTATAGATTTTTTGTTTTTCTTTTAAGAGAAATATTTTTTTGAGGTATACAGCATTACAGGGATGAGCTAGTTCTTCTCCTTCTACATTAGTTAGCTTATATGAATTACCACGATAAACCACTGAGATTACATATGGACCTTCCCAATTAGGTTGAAGTTTGGAGCGAGGACCGCCAGGCTTAATGAATATTCTTTTAAGCACAACCTCACCAATTTCAAATTTTCTCTCTACCACCCTCTTCTGATAAGATATTTTAAGTCTATTCTGATAAGATCTAGCATGTTCGGTAGCGGCCAGCCTCCTTTCATCCAAGAGTTCAAGTTACGCGAGAAGGGAATCTCGGCGTTCATCTATCGGGATGTCTCAATCAATCTGGACTCGGAGGGAAGGGATAAGTACTTCATATGGTACCACTGCCTCCATCCCAAATGCCAAGGCATATGGAATTTGACCTGTTGGGGTTCGAATAGAAGTGCGGTAGGCCCATAGAGCATCAACTAACTTATCTGGCCAGTCTGTGAACTTGCTAGACTTATATGTTTTCTTAATGATTTTTATCAGAGTTTTATTTTTGGCTTCTGCTTGACCATTGCCTTGAGGATAATATGGAGATGAATGATGCAATTTGATGCAATACCTGTTGCAAAGGTCGCGCAGCTCTTGAGAGATGAATTGTGGTCCATTGTCGGTGATGATGTCGCCCGGGATCCCGAACCTGGCAATAATGTTGCATTTGATGAAGGTGCAGACTGTTGATGCCTTGATTTCCACGTATGCTTCCACTTCTGCCCATTTGGTGAAGTACTCCATTGCCGTTAGGATGAAAGACTTGGTTTTGTTTGTGGAGTTTGAGTCATCAAGGGGTCCGATAACATCAAAAGCCCACATAACGAAAGGCCATGGGGCATGAATTGGGTGAAGGGAAGATGTGAGAGAATGGATCTTGTCGGCGTGAAGTTGACATTGATGACACTGTCGGACAAAGATCGAGCAATCTTCTTCCAGAGTAGGCCAATAATACCCTTGTCTGATGATCTTCTTGGTGAGAGCTTGGGCATTTACATGGCCTCCACATACTCCAGAATGTGCTTCTTTGAGCACCGATTCAGCCTCTTCTTCATCTACGCATCTTAATAGAATGCCGGCCAGACTCCTTTTATAAAGCACTTCACCTAAGATGGTGTATCTCTGGGAGACTCTTCTTATGGCTTTTTTCTATTCGGCAATTGCTCTTGGTGGATATGTCTGATCCTGACAGTAATTCGCAATCTCATGATACCATAGTTTCTCACCCTCTTCTAATTCTTCCAACTCAACCAAAGACACTTCCTCCTTTTGCTCAACGTATTCCTTCCTTTCAAACTCTTCTTTAACCTTCAAGAATCGTGCATCTTCTACTGCCGGAATGGTACGTCGGCGGATATAGATCGTCCTAACCTGTCTGCCTAGTGGGACAGATAGTGAAGATGTCATGGAAGCGAGAGCATCGGCAAGAATATTTTGAACATGAGGAACATGAATGATTTCGAGTTTGGAGAATAGCTTGATGTAACAGGCGGTGAGTTCTTGGTATGGTCTGAGCCCAGGATGAGATGTGCGGCATTTGGCAAGCACTTGGCGGAGAATTAACTGACTATCACCGATCACCCTTAGTTCAGTGGCACCATAGAAGTGAACGGCCTCCAATCCAGCCAGTAAGGCTTCATATCAAAGATTAGGATGGGATGATAGGCCAAATGCTCAGCAATTGTATAGCCCTTGATTGCCTTCTGTTAGATGTAGGTGATGTCAAATTGAGAGAGAAAGCTCTGCCAGCGTGCCAACCGGTCAGTCAGGACAGATTTGTCTAGGAGAAACTTGATGGGATTCATGCGATCAATGAGATTAACGTCGTCAGCTAGAAAGTAATGTTTAAGCTTCTGGACAACCCAAACCAGGGCAGCACAGGTTTTTTTCCATAGTTGTATAGTTCTTCTCACAAGGATCGAAGATCTTGGATAGATAGTATGCTGCTCGCTCTCTCCCCTCGTCATCTAACTGTGCCAATACCGCTCCAAGAGATCCTTCCAAAATCGAGATGTATATGATTAAGGGTTTGCTGGGAACCAGAGGTTTGAGCACAGGTGGGCTTGACAAATATTTTTTTAAACCATCGAATGCCTCTTGGCATCTTGAATCCCATCTAAATTCGGCCTTTGCCTTGGTTAACTCATAGAAAGGTTTACACCTTTGGGAGTGTTGTGAGATAAACCGGCGAACAAATTGTAGCCTACCAATTAACCCTCTCAGCTCTTTTAAGTTCTTTGGTGGAGGCATATCAATGATGACCTTGGCCTTGTCGGGATTGATTTCAATGCCTCTTTTGCTGACGATGAACCCAAGTAATTTTCCGGATGATACACACTTTTTGGGGTTCATTTTAAGCTTATATTCCCTGGCTCGTTGCAAAACCCTTTTTAACACCTTAGCATGCTCATCTCGGGTTCGAGATTTAACCACCAGATCATCCACATACACCTCTACAAATTTATGCATCATATCATGAAATATCGCCACCATGGCCCTTTGAGAAGTTGCTCCGACATTCTTTAATCTATAGGGCATGACGATGTAGCAATAACTTCCCCAGGGTGTAGTGAATGAGGTCTTCTCTTGATCCTCTTTCGCTAACCGGATTTGATTATACCCTGAGTATCCATCCATGAATGATAGGGTTTCATATCCAGCTGTGTTATCAACAAGAACATCGATATGAGGAAGGGGGAAATCATTTTTCGGACACACCCGGTTTAAGTCCCTGAAGTCAATGCAAATTCAAACCTTTCCATCCTTCTTCATGACTGGGACTATATTTGCCACCCATTGCGGATAAAGGACGACTCTAATGAATTTTGCTTAGTGTAACTTATCGACCTCTTCCTTCATCTTCAATGCTATGTCTGGGTGGAATCTCCTTAATTTTTGCTTGACCGGGGTAGCTTCAGGTTTTAAAGTCAATCGATGCTCTACCAATGACTTGTCTAACCTCGGCATATCTTCGTATGTCCAAGCGAACGTGTCATTGTATTCTTGTAGTACCCTCATTAGATTTTTTTCTTCTAAAGGGGTGAGGTTGGTACTGATGAGGATATTCTTAGGATCTTCTGGTGTTCCAAGATTAAGTTCCTTAGTCAGTTCATTCACCGTGGCCGATGGTTCTTCAAATCCTTTTAATTCGGATGCGTAAGCATCAGCCAAATCCTCTTCTTCATCCTCAGTATTAGGATCCTTTTCCGATACAACCTCGTAAACCCCTAATGTTGTATCGATGTTGTCCTTCTCCTCATATCGAATTTCATCCAACTGGATTGCATTTTCTAGATACTCTGGTAGCTTGGCACATTCTATGCTTTTCTGAGCTAACCGATGTAGGTATCTTTCTGGAACTCTCCTTCCTCTGATTTTTGATTTTTTTTATTGGAAACTAAACCTAAAGAAGAATAAGGTAAATAAGAAGGAAGAGGAGGTGGAGGGAGTGGAATTTATTAAAGAGAATGGGGGGCAAAGGAGGTCAATCAAGGATCTGATGGCTCCTTGAGGCGAATGCCCTTCCGGGGCAAGTTGAGATGTTTCCTCGATTGAAATTTGAGTTTCAAGGAGGACATTTTTTTGGGAAGTGCTAAACATAAAGATAGAATGGGCTTTAGGTGCCCGATTTGGGGTGAGATCAACAGCAGGAGCCAAAGTAGGCGGAGATATTAATAAAGAGGGGAAGACTTCGAGCAATGTTTGATAGAGGGGGCTTTCAGGCCCAATGTTGTTAGAAAGAGGTGATGGGTCAATAGGCTGGATGATCATGGAGGAAGGTGGGTTTATGGATCCAATAAGAGGAAGATGCGGGCTCGAGGGCCCGGGTTTAGGAGATGGGCTTGAGGGCCCAAGAGTTGAAGAAAATGGGCACAAAGGCCCGGATTCAGTAGAGGGGCTCGATGGCCCAAGAGCAACAAGTGGGTACGCGGACTCATAAGTTGGGCCTGGGGGCCCAGAAATAGGGATTGGGCCAAGAAGTCCAGGAAGAGCATCACAGTAAGTTGGGGTATGGGCCCCAAAAGAGAAGATAATGAAGGAAGGCCCTCTTGGAGTTGGTTGGACTTTTCCTTGAGTCGGTTTAATGATATGACCCTCGGGTGGGTCAACAGGGGTTCAGCCTGGAGTGGTTCATTGCTTGACCCTTCTTCATCAGTGAAAAACAAAAGAGATATTTCAGGATACAAGTCATCTTCAGGGTTGTTGGTTCTTCTTCTCTTCTCTTGCTCCAACTCTTGTTCTTCCTTGTTCTCAGCCAGTTGAATGGTTTCTTTCTTGATGAAAAACTTTTGTAAGTATCTAGAGAAGTATCTGCTTTTGAGATTCTGACCATTCGCAGTCGTTCCATCATACCCAACCCCATTTTTTGATTATAACCTCATTAGATTGATTGGCTCAGCTATGCCTTGCAGTTCTTTGCCTAGTCCTTGGCCTTCTTGGTATCCCAAACTTTTCATTATATGCCACCCAATAGTTTCATTTTTCTCTCTTTTCCTTCTCCACACTTGCCTGGGCTACCTACTTATTTCTGGAAGATCCAAGATTGTCAAAATTGGCTTGTTTGGCAACTCGAGGGTTGGTGGTGGAGAAGATAGATGATCTAGGGGCATGCTAGTCACCTTAATCACATGTCCCTTGTAAGGGAATTTGAGACACTGGTGATTGGTGGAGGCGACTGCCTCTAGTGCTTCCAAATAGGGACGTCCCAGAATAGCTTTGTATGTCGGATCCATCTCAAGTATGTGAAAGTCAACAATGACTGTTCGGGGTCCAAACTTCACATTTAATGTAATCATGCCATTGGCAGGATTTTTTCAAATTGTCATATGCGGTCACTGTTATTTGAGATGGCCGGGCATACTCTTCAGAAATTTCACAAGGACATAATGTTTCTAGTGGTAGAACGTTAATGGAGGCTCCGGTATCGACTAAACATGACGTAATGCCTACTCCATTGATGTGGACCATAATACATAAGGCACATTTTCTTATTTCCGAGTCGGCCAACTCTTCCTTTGTGAATGTAAGGGCCGGGTACTCACTTCTCGGGACCAGAACTGATGAGATCTTTTCTGGGGGGAGGCTCTCATTCACCATCACCCGCTGTAAGTATTGATGGAGAACCTCTTGATGGGCTTTGGATATTTTGATTATCTCTAAGATAGAGATTCGTGCCGGGGTTTTATCAAGATGTTTCAGCAAGTCATAGGATGTCCCAGGCAACGGTTCTTCGATGTATTCTTCTTCTGCTTCTGGTACTAATCCTGACTGACCGACCTGGGGAAAGAACCTTTGAAACATGCGCCCACTCCTAAGTACTGTGGCAAGTTGAGGAGCTATAGCTGGGATGGTAGTTGTGGGTGGTGGGTTAGGTCGAATGATGAGAGCTCTTGCGATGGGTGTAATGATGATGGTTTGAGGCATGGTAGGGTAGGTTGGTTGTGAAGGTACAGTTGCTCGGGGCGGGATGATGATGGGTCCCAATGGTAGCAATGATTGTGGTGGATTAATCGGGCAGATTAGGATCCGTCCCGATTAGAGTTGTATGGCTGGTGGTGTTATGATGGGTCATGATGGTGCTCGGATGATGGGTGTCCGGTTGTGAGTAATGGGATTCGCTGATGTAGCTCGGGGTATAGAATGGACGGTTCGGTTGACATGCATGGCGGAGGTGGCTACCTCAACTTGCCAATTCTGGCCCCGATGATGATACTCCTCGGAAGAGATCAAGATGGGATTAACGTGTTGATTCCCAGGTGCGGGTGCATATGAGGGTAAAGGGTTTTGGATAATCCCCAGGTCGGGGTTCTGTTGTTGTTGCTGCTGAGCTGGTGTATGCTATCGTTGGTTTTTCACTGTTCGGATGTATTCCCCCATCTGGTCCCAGTCAATACTACCTTGCTTATTAAGGTCATGGATGTAGTCTTTGAACTAAAAGCAATTTTCCACGGTGTGCCCAGGATATCTGTGAAACAGGCAGTATCGCTCTATGTTGACATTTTGAGGCCACTCCAACTTCTCCTTTGGCAATGCAATTTGCCCTGCCGCCATGAGTGCATTAAAGATGTCCATGAGAAAGTATGGAAATGGCGGGTAATGGTTCCTCTTGGGTCCAATCTTTTGGAGTTCGTAGGCCATGGGAGGGGGTGCTTGGTTGTAGTTGGCCAGTTGTTGCCGTGGTGGTTGAGGAACTGGGGCTTGCGATTGTTGAGGAATCGGAGCTTGTTGTTGACGAGGCTGGAACTGAGGTTGATGTTGAGGTTGACGAGGGTTTCTAAATGGTTAATTTTGTTGAGGGTTCCTAAACTGGTGTTGATAATTGCTAGGTCGGTTCCCTACAACATTAAGGTTCTCGTTTGTCACTACGCCCTCAGTCACTGGGCCAGTTGTGGTAAAAGTGGTTTTCTTGACAGCTCGGGGTCTAGGATCAAACAAGTTCATGATAGGTGAGTCCCTAAGCTGTGTCTGAATGTATTGTGCCTTCTCATAGAGTTCACTCATAGAGGTGAGGTGATGCAAAGCCACCATGTTATTTAAAGATGGAGTGGCATTGGTGATGATCATCTTTACTTGCTCCAATTCCGAAATAGAATCTATAAGCCTTTCTGCCATTGACCTCCATCTATCAGCATATTTGATAAAATCTTCATCATTTCTCATTCTTTCAGCCATGAGGTCGGTGATGGAATATGTTGGTCCGATCCTATCTTGATATCTCTACAAAAATTTAGCTTTAACAGTTTCAAAGTTACTCGCCTCCTAAGAGTCAAGCGAGTAGAACCACTCTAAAGCTAAACCCTCTAATGATCTTATGAAAAGAAAAGCAAGGGCCCTTGGATCATTTTGCCACATTACCGACTCATAAAGAAAGTCTTTGATATGAATGAATGGATTACCGGTTCCATTGTAGCGATGATATACCGGCATCTCAGAGGGAGGTAGATGAAAAGTAGGGAGGGAAGAAAGAGAAATTTCACGGGCTACCTTTGTGTCGATCAAACGTCTAAGCTCTCTATATTGCTCATCCATGCGATTGATCTTGTTAATCATGGCCTGATCAACAGAAGGTTCCCTAAGAGGAGGAGGAGGAGTGGGTGCTTGGTGCACCGGAACTTGGATAGGATGGGCCGAAACGGTCGGATAAGAAGGGTACATTGGGGGATGCACCAAAGGGTGAGTAGGGTTGAGATGATTAAAAGAATGAACTAGTGGCCTAGAAGGAGCAACGGCATTCAGATCAGGGTGATCTAGATTAGCTACCGGATGAGGAGAAATTGGGGCTACGAGCCCGGTATCAGAATGGCCATGAGTGGGCACATTGGGTTGATGTGCTACCGACCGAGGGGTAGAGATGTGAAGACCACCTTCGGGAGGGATGTGTTCGGCGGGCGACTTGCCCTTGAGAATGGCATCAATAGCCTGAAGTTGAGTGGGGTCGGCATGAGAGAATGCCTCCCAAAGTGAATTTAGATTGGGTTGAGGAGAAATTTGACTAGGTTCGGGGAGAATTTCGAGTTCATTGACGGCACATATGACATCAAGGTAGAAATAAGACTGGTCATACTCCAATTGTAGTTGCTCGTATCTTTGATCCGCCATTCCGATAACTCGTCCTGACCTTAAATTCATAACAGAAAAAGAAGGTTGACAAATAAAAGCTCAATGATTTTTTTGGTTTTGATTTTTGACCCCTTTTTTGTTTTGATTTTTTTTGTCGGACAAGCAAGTTATCAAGCAAATTAACCTCAAGCAAATTTTTTGTTTTGGTTCTTTTTTAGGTGACTTTGAGATTTTTGTTTAATTTTCAGTTTTTGTTTGCAAACAAGTAATTGCAAAGAGTTGGAATGATTAACACAAATTTTTTTGTTGTTTTAACCTCAAATTAATGACTTGTTAAGAGAAATATTGTCCACTCAAATAAATGGGTAGGACCCTATACTCTCACAACGCCTAGCAATCTAAGGTTGTCACTCTTTTCACAACGAAAGATAATAGGTACTCCGAGTTTTGGGGTGAAAAGGTACAACATGCCCGATCAGTGAAGAAGGAATCCTTCACGTCTGGGGACTTACGGAGGCCTTGATGGAAGCTACCCAGTCCTTCCGAGAGGGAATCCTCGGAGGAGGAGTTGGCAACCACCAAGCGGGGTGTTTGGATGTGTGAGGCTTTGGGAGGAGAGAGCCTCCCTTCTCGGATGTCCTAAGGAGACGGGCAAACCCGAAACTCCAATGCAAACTAAATGCATGTGAAATGTCAAGGAATAAAAAGTAACCAAGAAAAAAATAAAAGCATACAATGATTAACAAGATGCTATAGGAAGCAAGTAAACAAGACAATGATATGAAATCAAACTAAGGTGAAAGAGAGAACTAATTTTGACTAAGCATGCTTTGAAAATTTATTAAAGAAGAACTAAACTTAGAAGGAAATAGGCAAGTATACTTAACAAGGGATGAAAAAAGATGACATCTAAGATGCTAAGGTGAAGTAAGTTGATAATCAAAGCTAGAAATCAGATTGTTATGCTTTAAGGACCAATGGAAGGCAAGTAAATCAGAAGGAACAAAATGATGCTTTAAGGAAATAAACAAGCATGTAAGCAAGCAAATGGAAATGTAAGAAAATGGAAATGGCTTAAATGAAAACTAGAGTGAAAATAAGCATGTTTTCAAGTGGACATTCTTAGGAAAGAAGAGAAGAACTCACTAAAGCAAAGTCGGTCCCACCATGGTCGCCAAAAGGTGTAAGCACCCGAAATGGGATATCCGTAGATCTCCCTTTTATGACCCCTACGCTTGCTTTGGAGACTTGGTGGATGAGATGTTAATGGTTTGTGGTTGCCAGGAGCCAAAGACTCCAAACTATAGTAGAAAGATATAAAAATGAAAAATAAAAATGACCGTCGTACCTTTGGAAGCGGGGAGATTGTTGGGTTCCGACTTCTCCTCTCTCGGCCGGCCGAAAGAAGAAGCTTAGTGAGTCCTTCGTCTTTGATCCGGTTGAAGCTCCGCCTCGGCCGGATTTACCTAAAAATGTCCATATGAAAACATAGAAACAAGTGAAAAGATCATTAGTTCTAGTGAAAGTGTAGAATCATGCTCAAATTCGAACTTAAACATGCAAAAGGGAAGGAACTAACCGGATTGGGACTAAATCCCAACCCCTATTTTTGATAGGTTTTTAGAGAGGTATGAAGATGCAAATGTGTGACTTAATGCATGATAAATGACATGTTAATGAAAGTTAAAATGAAAGGGGGGAGTAAAGGATCAACCAGAAAGGTAAATAAACTCAAAAAAATGTAAAATGGGGTCTGCCCCTGCTAGTGGCCCATATATGGGGTACTAGCTGTAGGTGTCCCCTTGATGGGGCGCGTTGACCAAAGTCAAAGCGCCCTATTTATGGGGCATCAGGGCTGATTTCAACAGATTTTCTTCCCTTCTTCGCGGTGTCACCCCGGAGTGTAGGAAGACCTCCAAGATGAAAGAAGTTCTTCAAGCAGTCAATACTCAAGTGAAGCTAATGGAAGAGTTTTTTGGCACTAGATGTAAGGGAAATGGAGTGTAGATGCCCTCAAAGTCGGAGAAAAATCATATTTCTGGAAAAGGAAACTGCAGGTTTTTAGGGTTTTTGGGAGAGGATTTTGGAATGGTTTGAGAGCTTGGAGAGGGGTTGTAAGGCCTTGGGAGTGTTGTGGTGGATGAGAGAGTTTGGGGGGCGCCCTTGGTGTGTCCTAAAGCCTCCAAATGGGGGGGGGGTCCTTTTATAGCCAAGAAGAGGGCAACTTTATCTGCAGAACTATCCCATCAATCTGTCCAGTCAGTCAGACCAGGTGCAGGTGCCCTATAAGTAGGGTGCCTAGTACCCTATTTATAGGGCGCCAGGTGCCCTATATAGGGCGCTTTGACCCTGGTCAATGCCTATCGATCTTCTTCGAAATGTGCCGAAAAACTTGATTTTTCCCAAAAAAAACTCGATTCCCTTGAAAGGTTACTCAAATATTATTCATGAAAACAAGAATTCAAGCACTTCAATTGGACCAAAATTGCGTGTCTACACCGGTATTGCTGGTTGGGTGGTGGGTTAGGGTATTGGCTTTGGCGATACCCACCCTGATTACCCATGGCATTGACACTCTCATTATTGACTACCCTTTCGGTGGTGGGTCCTACAGGTGTAGGCTTTCTAGTGTTACGGGGTTTGGGGTCGAATGGGTTGATCATGGATGCGTCCTTAAAATGGGCTTGGAGGTAGCGGGCGCTATCACACAGCTCACTCATGGTTGTTGGGCAGTGCATGATCAGGAGGTTGAGAAGGTTAGGCATGGTGTTCCCGATGAGCATCCTCACCTGCTCTCTTTCTGAGATGGTGTCCACTAGCCTCTCAGCCATTCCCCTCCACTGATCAGCAAACTTGGCAAAGTCTTCATCCGGCTTCATCTTCTCAGCAATTAAATCAGTTATCAAGTAGGCTGGCCCCACCCGATCCTTGTACCTCTGCAGAAACTTCGCCTTGACAATATCGAAATCTTCCACCTCAATAGAATCAAGAGAATAGAACCAGTCAAGGGAGGATCCTTCCAATGACCGACAGAATAGAAAGGCAAGTGCTTTGTGGTCATTCATCCAGAACGCGGAGTCATATAGAAAGCTCTTTAGGTGGTTAAAGGGATTCCCGATCCCATTATAGAGTTGAAATATTGGTATTTCAGAAGGAGGGAGATGTAGGACCGGGAAAGATGGGACAGAAATTTCTGGGGTGGCTTTAGAATCGAGGCGGTGCCTTAACTCTTCAAAATGCTCATCCATCTGGTTAAGTTTTTCTATGAATGCCTGGGTGAGGCTAGATTCCTGAGCCACGGGAGCAAAGTGTTTAGGTGCATGGGTTGGAAGAGGTGGGTTAGAAACAGGAGCTGGAACAACATTATGTGAATGCCCCACAACGGGGTGAGTGGAGACACGGCAGGGTTGCCTAGGAGAAGAAATGATTAGGGGCCTGACTGCCGATTGAGGTGGTGAGGAGGCTTGATTTCCCTCAACCGGATCTTGATTGGCAGGCATCTTTCCCTTTGTCAAAGATTGCACAAGCGAAAAGGATTCAGGGTCTAGATGGAGAGATAGACCCTGGAGGAGTTGCTCCACGCTAAGTGAAGCAGGTTGTTGAGTAGGATTTTGAATTTCCGGCTCCCTAACGGCGTTGACATAGCCCTCTGGTTGGACCATGGGTTGTTGCAGCTTGTAGTGGCCCGTCTTGTACTCCTCTTCTTGCCCGTAGTAGTCTGACATCCTGATGTGTCATCCGGACGTTAGCATCATGGGCATCCTGTCGATCTTTCTTACAAAATGGTTGAAAGAAAGCAAATGAAAAGTATAAATGCAAAAAGAGTTTTTGTTTGGTTATGCTTTGTTTTTTGTTTGAATTGATTTGGTTCCAATTTTGTTGTTTGGCAAGCAAGTTGAACACAAAAATTAAAGGGATTTTTTTTTTGTTTCAGGTGCTTTGAAAGAAGAAAATTTTTTTTGTTGTTTTCAATTGTTTGTGAGCAAGCAAGTTATGCAAACAAGTTCTTAAAATGACTACTCGACAATTTTTGGGTTGAAACCTTAGATTAGATTGATTGTTAGCAATTGTTCACTCAAATGGGTATGGTTCCTATTGCTTCAATCTTCAAGACCTAAGGTTATCACTCAATCACCGCGAGTAGGTACTTGGGTTCTTCGGGTTTTGAGAAAGTAGTACAACTGGCCCAGTCATGCGGAGAGGAATACTCCATGGATGGGGACTTATGGAGGCCTTTATGAAAACAAACAAATCAACTAGGAAGGAATATCCCAGAAGAGAGGTTAGAATCCACCAAGAAGGTGTTTGGAGGGTGAGGGTGTGTTGGGAGAGAGAGCCCCCGCCTCGAATGCCCTATGGATCGGAGCAAGTCCGGTACCCGATGCAAAAGCTAATGCAAAAAATGAAAAATGGAGGGTAGGAGGAGGAGAAGCAATCAATATGCAAACATGAATGAAAGCTATTAAATAAATCAAACAAGTGAATGCAAGAAAGCAATGATAAAGTAAAACAAATAACTAGCAACTAGCAACTAAAGGTGGTTCGCGCGGGAAACGGCTTGTGATGGAGTGTCCAAGTGGGGACAAATCTAAAGTAAAGGTAAAAGGATGGTCCACGCGGGGACCAATTTAAAAATAAAGTAGCTCACGGGAGCTGAGTTTTGGAAAGGTAGGTGGTTCGCGCGGGAACTGGTTTTTGAAGGAAAAGGAGTGGTTCACGTCGGAATCGGTTTGTTTGGTTGGAAAAAGAAAAGGAGGGCCACGTGCGGCCAATCTAAAATGGTGCAAAGGGGTGGTCCACATGGGGACCGATCTGAAAGTGTATTGGTTCACGCGGGAACCGGTTTAGAAAAGGGGTTGGTTCACGCGGGAACCGGTTTTGTGAAGAAAAGGGTGGTTCACGCGGGAACCGGTGTAAGAGTTGACAAAATAGAAAGAGGGCCACGTGGAGCCAATCTGAAGGTGCTCTAAAGAGGTGGTCCATGCGGGGACCGATTTGAAAATAAGTTGGTTCACACGGGAACCGAGTTGGAAAAGAAAGGTGGTTCACGCGGGAACCGGTTTATAAGAAGAAAAGTGGTTCACGCGGGAACCAGGTTGAAATTAAAGACAAGAAAATCAAGTCCACATGGGGAACAATATTTAAAGGAAGAGTAAACAACAAGTTTAAAGGTAAATGAACATAGAAAAGGTAAAGGACAAGCCGGTTCGCATGGGAACCAAATTGGAAAACAACTAGTTGCACGTTTGAATGAAGCTAGCACGGTTGAAAACATTGGTTGTCCCACAGTGGTCGCCAAAAAACTGTCAACTCCAGAAAACGGGTTCTGGATCAGCACCTCAAGATAAGGTGAAAGATGGAATAGGGGAAAAGGAGGAGTGAATCGGAAAAACTCGGAAAGCGGTAAAAAGTCCTCACCTCGGTCCAACACTCACATTGATCCCCGAACTTTCATCTCACGGCGTCGCTCGAGCACCGGAGATGGTTCGGGTCATGTGGGAGGAGAGTGAGGAGGATATGAACTTAGAACATGTATAAAAGGTGGTCGCCAGGAGCCGCGGGCTCCGCTTGATGGAATAAAAGACAAGATTGAGTTGATTTAACCGTGTGTACCTTAGCGTGGGAGATTGGGATGTAGGTTCAACCTTCTTCTTCTTCGGCCGGCCGATGAAGAAGAGTCCAACCAATGCTAGCTTAATCAACCTGTGCAACTAGAACAATAAACTAAGTGAAAGAAGCCGATTAGAACTATGGGAAGTGTAGAAACTATAGAAGAGAGATGAAACAAAGAAGCAATTGTAATAGAACTCACCGGATTGGGGCAAGCCCTAACCCCTTTTCCTTTGTGTTTTTGGTTATGTGAAATGATGAAAACTAAGTAAAATATGTTCTAACATAGTAAATAAACTGAATGAAATGAGTTAAGAAGGACTTATGAAGTGTGTGGCTTAAGTTGAAGCCAAGTTGGTTGAAGAAGGCCGGTTCCGGTAGCTTTGCACCCTTCTGGCGTGACTTTGGTGCAGAAAATGTTACGGATGACCCCAATGTCAGAATCAAGTAGAGTTTATTTCTATGGATGGATAACTCAGAGATGAAGAGATCTTATGTTGATGACTTATACTAAATTTATCTTTAGAAGTTTGTAAAAATTATGAAATTGGGCGGATGTGGAAAATAGAACCTGGATGCGCGCCCTCAGTGCAGCAATCGCCACAAACAAACGGCAAGTAGGAATCGAGTGCCGTCAGTTCGAATGAAAGAGGACTAAGATAATAACAATTCCTATGTTAAAGACTTTTGCATCAGGAGATCCAAATTTTCTACAGAAGCTGATGAAGTCGGTTGATGTAGAACACACAGATTGGGCTTCTCCTTCGCCTCGGGATCGATCTCTCGATGTCGGATCGGCTTTGAACATCGGGACAGCCTTGGGAGAGAGCTTGGATGACCATAGGATGAGCTAGGCATCGGGGATTAACCTTGGGTCATTGATAATGGCCCTCAATTTATAGAGGATGGAAACCGGTGCAAAATATGGAAACTGGACTGACCGCACTCCCGCCTTTCAAAGGAGGCGAGGGCGCACAGGGCGCGCCCTCACCATGGGGGCGCAGTATGCGCGCCCCCCTGTTTCAAAGAAACCGGGGGCGCGTTACGCGTCTTATTGCTAAAATTCACCGGAATCTTCCGAAAATTGCTAAAAATTAACTTGTCAAACGTAACGCGCCCTCGAACCGGGGGCGCGGTCAAAATAAGCGAAAATCAACGACGAAAACCTTCCAAAAAAAAGGTTTAGAAGGTGCTAATCGGGGTTATTTCCGGTTTCCGAAAATGTACAGCGCCCCCGCATTTCAAAGGAAGCGGGGGCGCGCAAGGCGCGCCCTCCTCTTTCAAGGGGAGCGGGGACGCGGTAGACTCTGTCTCATGCGCGTGTGTTCCGCAAGCCGTAACTTGCAAATGGGATGTCCGATTCGGCTCTAGTTTGTTGCGTTGGAAAGAGGGCCTTCAACTTCACCTCCTCAAGTTAGTAAACCATCCGGCATGACTCTCGAGACGTTCGCACGGGGCGTTGACTACCGGTTTACCGTTTCGCAAAAAGCCAAAAACTGCGGCGGAGATCCGGAAGGGCACGGTTCCGATCGAGGAATCTCAGGTCAGCTCGGGATGTCTTAAAATGATGACCGAACAAGTCTGGTACGGTCAAAACACTTGAAATCATCGAAAAATCTGAGATTAACCCGATAAACGTGAACCGAAACTCGGAAAAGCCGTAAAACCCTAAAATCGACCGAAATGGCCGTATGGCCCCGGTTGATGAAATATATGGCTAGGATCGACACGGATGACTTGAAAAGACCCGGTGATGACTGAAAAGGCCTAACGCGTGGTCCAGGATAGCTGTGTCAGTACAAATCGAAAAAAGCCATAACGAAAGCTGTCATTGACCGACGACTACCGAAATGACTTCTCAGAAACCCTAAATATTACAGAACACATGAGGGACTCCCGAGACCTTCAATTAAGGACTATTCAAGGTCGGTCATCGAGCAAACTCCGTGTTTTCACAATTCACGTGTGGCTCTCGCTTGAAGGTTACAACATTGTTCCGGGAATCATCGGTCCATTCCCAACTCATGAGGGGCTCCACTAGCATCCTAAACTCATCTCCACAAGGTAATCCATATCAGATAATTAGTCAAATAATGGGTATCGCCTATGGGATAAGAGTCTGGGGCTCCGAATCAGGCCAATTTGGCGTGTCTACAATATGCAAAATTAAACAAATATATAAAAATTTAAATACACAAATAATTCTAACCTAACTTCTTTCAAATGAAGCAAGTATTGAATGAGAATGTCATTTGAAACATTCTAAAAATAAGAAAAGGAGAGCTGATATTATATAAACACTAGATCAGTTTGTCATTGAAAAACCTAAAAAATCAAAATACTTCTTTTATTTAGTTTATCAGTTTAATTTGTTTTGAAAGGGCTTATGTGCTAATCCAAATCGGTAACTAGTTTGTATTAGCCTAATGATAGTGTCTTGGGTTCTATCTCATTTTTTTTGGTTTTATGGCCATTAGGCAAATCCAAATCAGTAGTTTTGATTGGCCTAACTGATCATGTTTTGGGTTCTATATCCTTTTTTGATTTTATGGCCATTTAAGTCAGTTCAAATTGAAATTTTAGTTGGATTGGCCTAACTAGTGCCACTTTGGGTTCTAACTTTTTTTTGTGTTTTATGACCATTAGGCAAATGCAAATCGAAGACTAGTTTGGATTGGTCTAACCGGCTATCTTTTGGATTTTATCACTATTTTTGGGATTTTGTTGTCATTTAAGCTAATTAAAACCAAAACTAGTTTGGAGTCACCTAATTGGCCATGTTTTAGGTTCTATCTCATTTTGGACAAACGTAACTAGTTTTCGATCATCTTAAGGCCAGTTTGGGCTAAGCTAATTGGTTTAAGTTCAAAGATGAAATAACAGAGGACAATCAATATATACTAAATAAATATACTTAAACAAAGTTAATTAATATTTAAAAATTTAATCGTAACAAACTAAACATTTGTAACCCTTAAGTCACATGCTTAGCATATTCTTATCATTTCTTACAATATTTTTATCAATATTAACATGATTAACCCTTAAATTAACATGTTTAAGATGCTAAACCCAAAACCCGAAGTTCTAAATCAACAAAATTAAGATGCTAAAGCCCTAAATCAATTCAAATGAATCCTCAATATTAGAACTAAATACCTAATTAAACATGTAATAAACAACTTTAAACAATATTTTAGATTTTATGCATACCTAAAGAAGGAATGATTCAACTCAAGGGCGACAGGTCGTAGGAAGATGCCTTGGCTAGAAAAGTTGGGTGCACAAGAGAGAATCTAGTGATGACAGCAACCACTAGAGGTGGCAGTGGTGACAACGGTGGCAATTGCAACAATTGGCGGCGGTAGAGCCTTCCCGAGAAAGGGAGTGCGAAGGAAGAAGAAGGAAGACAAGGAAGGGGGTCACATGGGTTACAGAGAGAACTATTATTGATAGCTCCTCAACCATCGCCAATGATACCTTTAAGGCCATTGGTGATAGCATTAATGTCATCACTAATAAGAGTCAACCATTGAATGGTCAACTAGTTGCCACTAGTGACAACTTAAGTCGTCACTAGTCATAATTGTTTCGAAGAATCATGAAGTCATCGTTATTAACCTTAAACTCTTTCCAAAGTGGGTTCCTCAAACTTTTCTAATTGATTTATTGGCGACTGAGCCCCATCACTAGTACTTTTGATGGAAATGGCTCTATTTAGCCATATCTAGTTCTTAAGCAGTTGCGATAGCATCCTTACAACCATAGCCAATAAGTAAACATTGGTGATGATCATTGTTCAACCATCACTAGCATGCTTATTAGGGATGGCTTTGGGAAGCTGTCACCATTAACCCATCATCAATAACCCTTTTTCATATAGTATGTAACTCGGAAAAGAGTTGGATGCAACAACCAAGGTATGATGGTTTAAAATTGTGTGATATAACTAATAAAAATAATATTTTTTATACAACATATGGGCCTAACATATACTTTATATATTTATTTGAAACAAGACAAATAAAGAGTACCTACTTGAACCAAACAAAATTTTGGATTATGTATTTGAGGTTTCATATTCTAGGAATTGAACATTGTTTCCTTGTAAGAACTACAATAATTATCTTAATGCTTAGATATGATGTCTTTGATCACCTTGTATGTGAAGGTTTTGCAAGAGATTATACTTATAAGTACTTTCATAGAGAAACAAGTATTCAAAGAGACTCAAAATCAAGCATGTATTGGAGATTTTAATCAAATAGATGACATGCGAAAAATAGTAGAAGAACTTTGTGAAAATCCAATACAAGGTGAAGATGAAGCTCAAGTAGATATTCATTAGCTAGCTTATATTAATTGAGAACCATAAATTTTTTTTGCTCTTTTGAAGGACACTGTTAAGGATTTATATCCCCATTGTGATAGTTGTATTAAACTTTCATTCCAAGTCACATTATTTCATTTAAAATTCCTTAATGGGTGGAGTCATAAATCAGGAACCATGATACTCAAGTTACTACGCAAACCACTTCCAAATGATCATACACTACCATGTTCCTATTATGAAATGAGAAAATTGATTGGAGAAATGGAACTTTATTATAAAAAGATACATGCCTACTCTAATGATTGTCAATTATATTGTAAATAACATGCTGATAAAGATTCATGACAAACATGTAAAACTTCACGTTGGAAGACAAATAAGAAAGTGCAAAAAGAGAATGGAACAAAAAAGGATAAAGTTTCTAAGAATGCTAGTAAAGTGTTGGCAATAGTCCATCATCTTCCTCTTATTCCAAGGCTTCGAAGGATGTTTATGTCATCAAAGACATTCTCTTATATAAGATAGCACGATGATAAACAAATTAAAGATGATTTACAACGTCATCCTGTAATTCACCTAATTAGAAACTCAGAATGGTTTCTTTTCTAGTTTTTTTAATAATTTTTTTATCATCACGATTGTATAGTTCAACCTTTGACCTAAGTCAATAAAAATGTCTTGCCAGGTATATCCTATAATTTGGCTATTAATTTATAGATTACCAATATGATGATTTAGTACAATTAATAGATTAAATATAAAGAAAACCCAATGGAGATAGTTGAGCAAAGAACAAGGGATAGTTCACTTTTGGTAAGTGAGAAGAATATCCTATAAGATAACACATTAAATCATTGGTCAAGATAAATAGGATAATTGTAAAAGGAGTTTTCTAATTGATGTTATCCTTAGTACATGATCCCAAAGAGTTGATATTCTATAGGGTTGGGGTTGATAGTTGGTGCCGTACCCATTTTTGACCAAGACATTGCATTGACGAGAGTTAATATCCGTATGATAATAAATGATGAAAATACTTAATGGAGATGAGATCATCTTCAAAGTCATTTGAGATCATAAGATGTGATTTGTACCATTCATGATTAGAAGGTCATTAAATATGTTATTAGAAAATGAATTTAATTTAAAAGAAATTGTTCTTTTAAGCAAGCCTCAAACAAATGGACTCTTGGGACTAGTTGTTCACACGTATTAGAATTGATCCATTAGTTCAATCATTGGCATAATTTATAGAAATTGAGAGTTTTTGTGAAAAACTTCATATTCTATAAATAATAGCAAAGTGGGTGAAACTCTATCAAGACAATGGTGCTCATTTCCTCTCCAACCATCTCCAATGTTGTTTCCCGATCCGAAGGCTGATGTCATATGGTGGAGTTTCTCTCACGAAATGTTGTTGAGGGTGTGATAGAGAACCCGACTTTAGAGGTGGTTCTTGTGAATATTGCTAGAAGCCATGCACTTGGGTTGCTCAAAGATCATGAGAATGCTCAATCTTTCTGATCTTGAAAGATTCTTTGAATCTCATAAAGATATAATTGATTTTGTTCAAATTTAGTTCTCGGTTAAGTCGTTCATTTTTGATTGAGACAATGAGTATGGTATTTCAGGAATTGACACTTATGTTATGCCTTGAGCGATTCCTCACAAGAGCTCTGTTCGAGATGAGTCATCAAATCGAATGCACCGAAAAATCTGCCTACTGAGAAAGTTCGTGTATATACTACTAGATGCCATGCATTTGAATGACTTGGAAAGTATGAGTATCTTCTTTCTTCTCCAATCTTAAGGATTTTGTTGAATCTCAAGAATATATTTTTTATTCTATTCAAATCTAATTTTTGGTAACACCATTCAGTTCCCATCAAGACGACAACAACAAAAAAATATGAAGAATCATCACTTCCATTGCTCATGGAACAATTCATTATAATTTTCTGATATATTTAAGATTCTAATATCCTTATCAATTTAAGATTCTAACCTAACTTGATCCCTTATTTCCAATGTTATTACCATGTATATTGTATTTTTTTATCATCTTTACTTCTCTCCTAGATACTACAAGAGCAAATCTTCTCATGATATGTCCGCTCAATATAAAAAATTCAGATGTTGTCCACTATAAAAAATTTGAGTTTTGCCTACTGAATCTTTGCTCTAGTTAAGAATTAGTAAGTAAATATACCTTTTACTTACCTTCTATACTTATTAAATCAATAGTCTATTTATGGACTCACCTCAGTAGATAAATATTATCTTGAATAAATTAATTTGAATGATCCATTCAAATGAATCGACGACTTTCATTGATTCATCCAAATTTTCTAAACCTTGAATCCCACCTGCCATTCCCACCCCCAATGCATGCGTGCAGCCCCTTAACCCCAACTCACAAACTCCTATTCCTTTACCTTCTATCCCTTGGGAAGACCTTATTGTTAAAAGATGAAGAAGATAAAGGAGTGCCTAGGGTTTAGCTCCTTAAGCCAAGTTGTATGCAGTGACATGTTCCTTCTTATAAGCTTTCAAGATATTGTTAAAAGAATGACTATTGTAATCATTTTCCTATAGCTTAAAAGACCTTCCATGCGGGCTAGTGTTCATATATATGGGGATATGGTTTCTTGTATCCTTCGGCATATGATTTAAGATTGTTCTTAGAAATTGCATAATCCATTCCACATATCATAAGGCTATGTCTAACCTTTCTCTAATTTTGTATTTGACTTTTTCTGTTGGTACTTCAAAAATGATTCTTCCACTTTGATGTCACATAGTTGGCCATGATCTACAAATATCATGAATACACGATCTACCAAAAGAAGATCCTTCCACTTTGATGTCGCATAGGTTGTCATGATCTACAAATTTTCTCTAAGTATGATCTACTAAAAAAGATCCATTTTCTATAATATATTTATATATCTGCATTTTTATTTGTGGTCTTTTACATTTGAAGAAGGTAGATGATACTTGGGTTGTAAATTTTGTTGTGTGCTAGTTTAAAATACAGAAAAAGCGAAAACAAGAAATCTAAATGCAATAGAAATAGAGGATTGAAAACCAAGGAAAGCAAAAAATCAAGAAGTTATATGAGTACTTTGTAGTTGAGATTTTCATATTATTAAACTCCCATGTACTTTGTAGTTTAGTTTATTTTTCTTTTAAACTTATTTGAATTACCTAATCTAAGAATTCTCAAATTTCTTCTTAGATATAGAGTTTGTTTGGGGGGTTTAATTCTGTTTGGTTGTTTGTAAGCTTGGTTCTTAATCTTGATTTCCTTATTCTAACTAACACTTAGCCATTTTAAATTTGAAATGATCAAAATTCACTTGGGTTTTGGCTTATTTTTGATAACTTAGTGTCTTTTATATTTGGGAATTTTTTTTGATTTTAAGGTTCACGTTTGATAAGGTTTGTTTTATCTTAAATGGTATATTTATTTTATGAAGATATAATTCATTTTTGATTGATTCCTCTATTTTTGGCATTAATTTTTGGTTCAAGATCTTAGATGTGCAAGTTAGGAGATTTGGAGTTAAGTTTAAACTTCAAATTTTGAGGATTAAAATATAGATTCCAATTTTAAGTTGAGGACTAATTTATAGTTTCTTCATATTTTCATGATATGGCAGTTGATCATGTCTTGATTTTACTAACTTTTATAATTTGGAAAAAATTCAGGAGATCCCAAACCTTCTGATTTGCAAAGTTTCAAACTTAATGACTTTTATTTCTTCTTTATTTTATGAAAGTCTAGGACCCTATTAACTAAATCTGTATGTTCTAACCTTACTCAAGATTTGTCATTCATGTTTGCTATCATGTTCATTAATGACTGAGTGAGGGTTCAAATCTACTTGGCTCAGAATTACTAGCCCTCCGATCAAGTTCTGTGCTTGTTTGGGTTTGCCTACTTAGTGACTGATCACCAAATCTTCAATATCTTGGGTTCGTCAAGTTGTAGACCATTCAATCATTTTTCAACCATGTTTTCAATCCCCTTTTATGTTCTAATTTGATCACTCTAATCATATTAAATTCTTTTGTTTATCAAATAGGTCATTATACTTCTAAAAATGACAGAATTAAGTGATAAGTTAACAATTGCAAAGTGACACAAGGAATAGTTACATCTTTAATATTTTTATGTGACTTAATTCATTATGAGTTTTTATATTATGGTGTGAATACAAATCCATGAACAACTATAAACTTAATTCATCATGAGTTGCTATGTAACATTTTGCACCCAACCACAAATTGCCACAAATGCTTATCCCCAAACACTTTGCATTTGGCCCAATATTTATGAGTGCTTCTTCGTGTTTCTTGCACTTACCACAGTTGAAAGTTTAGAAGATATGAAACTAGTTTTGCCTTCACGACTAAAAAATAATACTCTAACTTTGCATTTCATGTGCCCTGTTATGATGTGATGCATAATATGATAGTGTCATGTTAGATAAACATTTATAGTACACAAATATAAGATTGCATACTTGTATTTTTGTAATTTTATTGTCATTACATGTTGTTTTCAAGATAGATTGATGAACATTTCTATATATGTGGAGGAGCATTCAAAAATGTGATTCATGAGAAGCTTGGTTGTAGAGGAAGTTGAAAACTCTTGAAAACTTTTGTATATTTAATGTATATAGGATATGAATGTTTACATGTTGTTAATGTTTACTTTTTGAAATCAAACAAGTTGTTAAATTTTTTATTATTTAACAAATGAAACTTAATCAGATTGTTAATGTTTTGTTGTGAAATCAAATGGATTGTAGTTCAAGCATTTGTAAATGTTGAGTTTTATAAAACTAAATGGGTTGTGGTTCACATAGGTTGTGAATGTTGAGTTTGTGAAACTAAAAAGATTGTGGTTTAGAGATCTTTTAGATCTCATGTATGCTAGGCCGTGAATGTTGAGTTTTGTGAAATCAAAAAGTTTGTAGTTTAAATATCTTTTAGATCTCATGTATGGCAAGTTGTAAATGCTTAATTTTATGAAACTAAATATGTTGTGGATGTTGCCTAAATTCTTTATGAAATCAAATAGATTGTAAAATTTAAGTGAATTGTGTTAAGAGTTGATGTTATGTTTGTATGTATTTATTGTGCTTGTTGTTTGTTGTGTGAAAATGGGAGAGATGTAGATTGTGTAAATAGAATAGGTGTAGGTTGTATACATGTATGTGTTTATCTACAGATGATTCAAATTGCGTAAGTAAATGTAATACCAACAGTCAGTTTATGAACGATTTTAGTTTTCAGATAACCACTTTTACCTACAAGAGTATCCATAAGTATAGGGAGGATCATTCATATGTATAGCATTCTTTGTCTACGTGTGTTAGACAGAAAACTAAAATTTATCTCGGGATGTATGTACTATATATAGAGGTCAATACTATACTTACGTGTGTATATTAATCCATAGGTATAGTTCATGTCTTATATGTACTAATCCACTATAGATAGAATTTTTATCTATATGTATTAGTCGGACGGAGCTTCCTAAGGGAGAGTTCATTGATAAATCTTATTACCTATAAAAAAATGGCCTACATTTATGGATTACTCGAGTAGGTAAAGGCAAAATTTGGCATAGTGGTCCATACCTAGTTTAAAAATTCCTCTGAATTTATTTTATAAGATGTTATCTAATCAGATGGATACCAATTCAATTTAGATCAAAATTATATTCACATCTATCTATAGCCACAATTCCAACACATATTTTAGTAGTTGTCTACGCTCTATAAAAACTACAGGTGCACGAATCTCTGGGTTGAAAGTTTGTATCTCTAGTTTGTACTCATAAGCTATGTATGTATTAGGTTTATTTTTATGTGATGACCTGAAAGCTTTAATTTAATCTCTACGTGAATTGTGTTCTCATGATGTCGCCAAAGTATACCTGTCAAAAAGCCCACATTTCTTATGTATCTGCTCAAATGATACTAACTTTTTTTGAGGCAACATGAACATGTGAACCTATTTTAAAACTGGTAGTCAAGATTTGTGCAACTTGATGCCGTATGCAATCTATCTATCTATTAGAAGTGTGAGTGTCTTTTTCGTCGACAAGTACCTGTCGACGATAACGTCCAGATACATCGCCCCGTTTCGTACCACTTCACGTTTCCTCCCGGACCTGTTTAAAAAAAAAAAAAGTTTCCTCCCGGACGCGCCTGTCTCTCTCTCTCTCTCTCTCTCTCTCTCTCTCTCTCTCTCTCTCTCTCTCTCTCTCTCTCTCTCTCTCTCTCTCTCTCTCTCTCTCGGGGACGCACGTATCTTCCTCTCTCTATTAATTAAATGTAAATATATCTAGATAACTCATTTTCTTAGTCCAAAATATTTTTGAATATTATATATAATTTATTAATATTCAAATTTTGTCTAAAATACAAAAACACTTAAATTTTAGACACGTTAATTTACCATTTTTAATAAAAATTATAGATTTAAATTTATTATAAGATTACTCTAATTGAGATAATAAAATTGAAATTGAAACGAAAACATGATAACAATTTTTTTATTAATGTTTAAAGTTAGTCTACAATTCTGATTTTAGTAGTGATATATGTTTAATTAATTTTTTAATAATATTTTTATTAATATTTAAATTTAAGCACTTGATTTAGATTTTTAATTTGACGATGGTGTAATATTTAAATAAATTTTTATTAATATCTTCAACGTGATTTTCGTGAGGAATATTCAAATAGTTTTTAATAATATTTTATTCCAAGATGATGATACAATTTTTATCAATATTTAAATTCAGGTTATATAATTTTAATTTTTAATTATGTAATAGAAGATAAGAGAGTGACTTAAATGACAAGAGAGAGAGAGAGAGCGCGTCGCGAGAGAGGACGTTCCCGTTCCGTGCATCGCGAGCAAGGAGAACGTCCCTAAGTTTCACGCTCCGTACGAAACTGGGTCCTAAAAAGTAGACAAAGTGTGCTAGATGGCTAAATAAGTTTTGGAATTGTGCTATTTTTAAAAAAAAGCCTCGTCCGCCCTCAGCCACCCGATGCTTCCGCCGTCTCCTCCACACTCCCGCCTCAGCCTCCCGATGGTTCCGCCAGATCCTGATGCTTCCGCCCTCTACCCGCGCTCATCCAGCTCTCGCGCCAATCGATCCGCCCTCCGTCCCCAGCCTCCCGATGCTTCCACCGTATCCTCCGCCCTCCGCCTTAGCCCTCAGCCCTTGGCCACCCGATGATTTCGCTGGCTACCGATGCTTCTACCGCCATTGCTCGTACAGCCTCTCGCCGTTGTCGTGGAAGTCTTCCCTTAGCCGATCAGCCGACAAGATGGACAACGGGTTCAAGATCGACCTCCAGATAATCCAATGTCGTCCAAATTTTCGTGCTTGCCAAGGAAGTTCTCCCTCTTACTTAATCGTCCAGATAGACCAACACCCTCACTGATGCATTTGCGAGCCCCCTCCGCCTATATGATGTGCAGAGCACTGAAGGAGAAACCCACCCCCTTCTCTAGAGAGAGAGAGAGAGAGAGAGAGAGAGAGAGAGAGATGGCGAGCAAGATTGGGGTGATGGACTCTACCTACTTCGTTGGCTAAGAGGCAAGATCCTCTCCCCGGATCAACTCTACCCTCCATCTTAGCCTCTCCAAGGTTGAAGAGGTAAGCATCTCCTTGTAATCAATCGATTGGATCCCATGGGGTTTCTTGCCTCGTGTTTCCGATGGTTGCCGATGATTTTGCTTACAGCGTGTCCAAGGCGCTCGCGTCGGTTGATGGACTCGATGCATCCCAGGGTGGTGCCGATGCACAAGGTGAACTTTAATGCCAAGACCAATTACGAGATGATCCAGAACTACAACGATTTACAACATCACGCAACGATCAATCCTTGTTGTTTGTCATCTACTATTTCAAGAATAGTTTGATGAATTTTCCCTATGGAATAGAACTAACCGTATCTCAGCCTATGCTTAATTGATGATTACTTCCCATTCCATTTCGTCACTAATGCCTCGGGTATGGACATGAAGACCAGCTTTGCCTTTAAACACATAAAAAACCTATTTTAACCGCTATTTCTTATGTTAATGGAATACGTGTTTCTTGGATTTTTTTGGTGTGAGAAAAATGAGAAATGTATGTTGTTTTGCATTATGTGGTTTTAAAATGTTTATTTTGTATAATTATCCGGTGCAAATTTTTGCATCGCCCAAAGTTTGCAAATAACATGATATAGTAAATAAATCAGTATTTAATAATCTACATCATATTTGAAAGTTGATGTAATAAAAAAGATTAATATTTCATATTTTATATCAAATTTAATTCTCAATACAAGTCAGATTTAATAAGTATTCTCTAAATCTATTGATGTTTTATAGTCACAATTCATATGTAATAAATAGATTTGTAGTTATAATAATGTTCACTCGAACATAATAATATTTTATAGATATAATAATATTTTGTTTACTTTAAATTAAAATAAAATTTGTTAACCGATGTAGAAGTAACTTCTTATGTTTTTACGGCAAGAATAAAGTAACAAGAGAAATTACATCATCCGTGTCAATGTAGAAACAACTAAGTTGCCGCGGTGGGAAAGACATGAGCGGGAAATGGGCTCGATTTCGGAGGGCACTATCGGCATTGTGAAATCTAGGTAATGTCAACCTAATCGGAGGTCGACCGAAACGGATTATATGCATTAAAATTCTATTGACCGCCGGATTATCCATTAAAGGTATTCTGGACAATGGACCGAATCGCTAAACCAATTTTCTTATATGGAGTCAAGTCAATTTTTCTTGACTTTTAGCGTCTTGTTATAACTTGTGATTGCCTACCCAGCTATATGTTGTTACCATTTCTAGACATGTTTCGCACCCCAGAGGCATCATTCATCCATCATTTGATAGACACGTTGTTACTATTTATTTTCAAGTCTATTATATATTTTATTTACACCATATTTGTAACATCTCATTGAAACACTTCTAGAAAAATTCTAGAAGTTTGTGAATCATACTTTTGCCCATACAGATCTGAAGTTTTATTTCAAGTTCTGACATTCCTATATATGACATTTCAAGTTTGGAATGTATAAGTTTACAAACATAACAATATCTCATAACTGACTAGAATTAATTATTCTTTATATTTATTGTAAATAAATATTTTTGATAACAATAATACTGTCGGTTTACAAACGCAAAACACACATTAAAATTGCAAATATTTACTTGGATGTGCTTAATCTATCAAATTCTACTAAATTGGTGGTGATAAAAAAATTTGAGTTGTTCGACATAGTCATATCATGATTCATTGGAAAGACCAGTAACCTCGCTATGATTACTTACTTACGTGTGTATTTGAGAAGTAAAATATAACATTTTTAATCTAACTTATTTTTTATAATGTATCTATCATATATATCATAAGAATTTATCTAAACTATTATGTGAATTTATATCTAATTGGTATACAATATATTACTCAAACAAAAAAATCGGCTTTTATGATAAGATCACCTTTTGTATTAATTATATTTTAAATTTTCGATAATCATCCACAAACAATTTTTCATAGAAAGATTTGAGTTTTAAATTTCAGCTTAAATTTATCAAGGTAATTATCTTTATGTCTTTGATAATTTCAGCGTTTGGTTGCATTATATAATTATGTATCAAGTTTTGTATAAATGTCTCTCAAATCAACGTCACTTACAAATGTAAAACACTTATTACAAATGTAAATACTCACCAAATTTTATTAAATTGGTGGTAGTAAAAAATTGAGCTATTTGAGTTAAGCATACCATGATTCGTTGGATGGAATAAGAATTTGACTATGATTACTAATTTATATGTATATTTGAGAAGTAAAATATAATATTTACTATCTAACTCATTTTTTATAATGTACATGTTATATATATTATAAAATTATCTTAACTATCCTATAAATTTATATTTAATCAATATATAACATATTACTTGAACATGTGCGAAGTTTTGTTCACATACCCTTTTCGCATCCATTTTCTCTTATGTAATCGTTTTGTCACAATTTTCTTGAACTGCATAATTGGTTCATCTTTGTTTCTTTTTGCATCAATTTTCTTATGCAACCGTTTTGCCACAATTTTCTTGGACTACATAATTGGTTCATCTCCGTTTTTAGTACGTATCGTGCATGCACTCTAATAGCATAGCATAGATGGTGCATGTACATTACACAAAGATCATGCTTTGCAATAGATCAACCGATCTAGATTGGTTTGGCTGGTGCGAGCTTGATCCGGAGGAGCTTGTCCCAAGGCCAATTTCCACCGTGATCCGGATATGAATGAGTCGGCTGATTCTAGGACAAAGTCTGTGTGGGATCGTGGCCTTTGGCGGTGGGCACCATGACCCTATTCTAAGCATCTTATCAGTGTGCCCAATCCAGGGCAATCGTGGATCAATTTTTCTTATCGTGGATAGTCCAAATTTGGGCGATCCGTCCCTCTTTGTACTCGTATGGTACCTACTCTACCCTAATCTTGACCAAGAATGCCTTACATAGCATCAAAGAAAAAAAATCTGGGATTAATTCTCATGCTTGAGGAAAGTAGGGGTGTTCACAGTTTGATTTGGTCCGTTTTTGATCCATTTCTTAAAACTAAAATGAACTCGGTCCAATTAAACTCTAAAACTATAAATCACTTGTTCAAACTTTGGTTCAAACCGGTGATTTTTTATTAGATATAAAATTTAAAAATTAAATTGTTAAAAAATAACGTATATTTAAATAAATTAAATTTTTAGTGATGAGTCATTAAAAAACAACTCGAATATCTATTTAACTCAATTGTGAATGTTACTTACCTATTAGTATAGTTTTATAGACAAAATGCTTAGAGCTATTTCGATAGGGCCGATGACGAACTCAAAGTCCTCAACACTGTCATCCCCTCCAAATGTGTCGTAGCTCATATTTTTTCATGTTTTTTTGCAATTCTTTCTTGTGTTGATGCCACAGTAAATGCCTATGCAACTTTTTGCATCACGTACAAATGACATGTTCATCTTCAATGTTATATTCTTATTCATGCATGAACTCAAGGATAGCTCTCCTGAAAAAACAATTTGGTATCTCAAACTTTAGATTGAGCATTTGTAATTTAAAAGGAGATTTGAAATTGAGAATTTTCTATATACACTGTACAGGGAACCATCCAACTCTCTACCAACAGTGTAGTTATTTTTGGTATAGATGAATTCAAAAATAAATTATATTTTATTTTGATATATTTGAAATAAATTTATAAAAATATTTTTTTATCCCATCATATGTATACATAATCAAGATAAATGGATATTCAATTTTACATTAGCATATCTAATTTACCACACACACGTGCGAAGCACGTGATTTAACTAGTATACAATAAGCGCACGATAACACCGAAGAGATTCTTTATATTCCATCTTTTAGCGTATTTATATATATTCATTAATCTAATGACTTATTATCGCCATAAGCAGTCAGGCATAGCTGCGCACGAGGAGATTTGAGAAGAATGATTAAGACAGAAGTTCCTTACGGACAATTTTTTTCGTCACATAAATTACTGAAATCTGAATGACCACTGTGATGAAAAGGCACCGTGCAGCCGCACTATAGCATCTGTTGGTTGAGAAGCGTATATATGCTCTTCTTCCATTATGTATATGCATGCCTATATATACTCATGACATTGAAAACATTAATCACTAGCGAGGACATACTTGGAGAGCCTCTTCATGGATTTGTGACAACGTTCTTGTCTAGTCTAAGACAAGCCTCAACAGCTTCACAGACAGTGAGGAAGAACCACTCTCCAATTATGTCTGAAAGATTGGCCAACCTGATCTTGTGGATGACCTGCAACCCGGGATTGGCTACTGCCATCTGCAGATGAAAAAAAAAAAAACAAGGGTAGCGTCAGATTTTCATATTAACTTGATGCTAACCACCGTACCGACAAGTTGGCTCTGTCAGGGGCAAGTGAATTGAATCTATCCTCTGCTTGATTAATTATATGTCCAAACTGATTCCACATAACTTAATTTATGCTGCTCACATGGCCATCTCAAGATTTTGCGCTAAAAATGATCACCCACTCTTGCTAGGCCTCCCATAAATTATTTCCCATTCCTCCTTCAAAAGGAGCCTCTTGAAGATTGAGAGCCACTAACTTGTGACAAAGCCCAAGGAACTTTAATTTTTCCGATGTGAGGATAAACATGGGCAACCAATTATCTCAGAAGACATTCCACCCACAATCTACTTTATTTCTTTGAGTTATCAAACAGTTATTTTCTCTGACCAGCCCTATGCGTCTCGATCCATATTACCCACATAGCAATCTTAACGTTGCTTTTACCCTACCAATACCAAAGGTAGGCCCCTCTGTTCTCCCCTTTTCTCTGAAAAAGAAAATTTTCGAAGATAGAAAGTCAACTCGTTATGAAAAAGGTTCAAAAAGTTTTGTTTTATCAATTTAGGAGTAAATCAGAAAAATAAAGTCTCAGAGGCTATTCCACCTAATTAAATATTGGCTCATTCCCGAGTTAGCATAGAATTATTGCCGAGATTGATGTTGTTGTCCATTGGAGCGTTTCTGTAAACGATTTGCTATGAGTAAAGGAAAATCATCCTCTCCCAAGATTAGTGACACTCTGACCAGTGACCATCTTAAGACTTTATCTTTTCAACATCCAATATGACACTACAGGAAAAAGAGTTATTGGCGACGGATTATTGGCGACGGCTTTAAAGAGCCGTCGCCTAAACCGTTATTTGCGACGGCTACAATTAAGCCGTCGCCAATATGAGGTAAACTAGCGAAGGCTTAAAAAGCCGTCGCTAAAAATCTTTTAAGCGACAGCTCTAGCCGTCGCTAAAGGGTTTACGGACCCTCTTTTAACCGTTCAACGGTCGGGAACTAATGGCGACGGCTTCAAACCGTCGCCAATACCTTCAACGGTCGAAAGTTACATTGGCGACAACTGTTAAGCCGTCGCCAATGTAACTTAATGCACCATTGGCGACGGCTAGGAAGCCGTCGCCATTAGTTTTTTTTTTTATATCGCCCCGACGCTCCTCCTCTTCCTACCCCCGCCGTGCCTTGGTCCTGTGCCCTAGACGCTTGCTGCCGCCGCCCGTCGCCGCCGCCGTGCCGTTGCTGGCGCCGCCCGACGCCGTCGCCGCCGCAGCATCCGCCGCCGGTGCCGCCCCGATAAGAGCCGGCCTCCACCGACGGTGCCGCCGTGCCGCTTCCGCGCCGCCCGCCGCCGCTCTCCCCCGGCCGCCGGCGCCGCCCGCCGCCCGCAGTGCCTCCGCCCCGCGCCGCCCGGTGCCACCCGCCACTGCTAGTGCCGCCGAGCGCCCTCCTTTTAGGTAACAACATATTTTTTTTAGATAAATGTAATATTTATTTAGATAAATTGATTAGAATTAATGTGATATTTGTTAGTTAAATGTGCTAGTTATTATTTACGTAACCTTAAACAATCAAACCAATTTACTTTTAAGTGGTAATTTGAGGTGTTTTTTATTGGATTCTAAATTTAGAACAAATGTGGTATTTGTTCAATATCTTTTTAAGATGACAAAAATAAAATAGGACAATCATGTATCCGTTTGGGCAATCCGGCATAGGGGTGGGGCAAAAATCTCCAAATCTCAATCCGAAACCGGATTCGCCAATATGAAGCTCATTCCGGATTTGAATTGGGTAATCCGGCATCGGGTTGGGCCAAAATCCCCAATTCCCCGATCCGAAGCCATATTCGCCATTCCGAGGCTCATTCCGGGTTTGGATTGGACAATTCGGCTTCGGGTTGGGCAAAAATTTCCAAGTCTCAATCCGAAGCCGGATTCGTCATTCCGAAGCTCGTTCCGGGTTTGAATTGGCAATCCGGCATCGGGTTGGGTTAAAATCCCCAAGTCCCCAATCCGAAGCTGAATTTGCCAATCGAAGTCCGTTCCGAGTTTGGATTGGGCAATCCGGCATTGGGTTGGGCAAAAATCCCAAAGTCTCAATCCGAAGCCTTATTCGCCAATCCGAAGCTCGTTCCGTGTTTGAATTGCGTAATCTGACATCGAGTTGAGCTAAAATCCCAAGTCCCCAATCCGAAGCCGGATTCGCCAATCGAAGTCCGTTCCGAGTTTGGATTGGGCAATCCGGCATCGGGTTGGGCAAAAATTACCAATTACCCAATTCTAAGCCGGATTCGTCATTTCGAGGCTCGTTCCGGATTTGGATTAGACAATCCAACTTTAGGTTGGGAAAAAATCTCCAAGTCTTAATTCGAAGTCGGATTCACCAATCGGAAGCTCGTTCTGAGTTTAAATTGGGCAATCCAGCATTGGGTTGGGCTAAAATCCCCAAGTCCCCAATCAAAAGCCGGATTCGCCAATCGAAGTCCATTCCGAGTTTGGATTGGGCAATCCGGCATCGGGTTGGGCAAAAATCCCCAATTACCCAATTCGGAGCCAGATTCGCCATTCCGAGGCTCGTTCCGGGTTTGGATTCGACAATCCGGCTTCGAGTTGGGCCAAAATCCCTAAGTCCTCAATCCGAAGCCGGATTCGCCAATCGATGTCCGTTCCGAGTTTGGATTGGAAAAAATTCCAAAAGTTTCCAATCCGAAGGGTTTCATTGCCCAATCCAAGTCTGTTCCTATGGCATAGGGTTTATTTAAAGAGAAAATTATGTTCTTCAATTGATTATATGTCGACGTTATATATATTTGTTTTTTACCTTGTTGTCGTGAAGCTTCAAAAAGACTTGTATTCACGTGAAACTTGCTTCCTTTGGAGGACGTCTGGTTAGAGTAATCAAGTTATTACATTGTCATTTATTTTTTTGAGATATTTTTATTAGAAGAAATGAGTTCATTAGACAAATCTTGGATGCTTATTCGTAATAGATTAGATTCTATGTATGTACGAGGTGTCGAAGAATTCTTAGACTATGCTGTTGATTATTGTAGGATACAATATAGACATGGACAACATAAAGATTTAATACAATGCCCTTGTAGAGTATGTTGCAATACATTATTTTAAAAAGAAATATTGTGAAAGAACACCTAGTATGTGATGGCATATGGTTAAATTATCAAACTTGGATATGTCATGGTGAATTTGAACTTAGCTCTTGTAATGAGGATAACACACGATTAAATGAACGGCAAGAGGATAACATAGATGATGATTTAACGGAAATGCTCGAAGATATTCAAAACAATGAATTTTCTACCCGACAAAATGAGGATGAACCAAATGAAGAAAGTTTAAAATATTTTAGATTATTAAAAGATTCAGAAACACCTTTATATGATGGTGTGAAAGATGTATCTAAACTAAAATTTATTTTAAAGTTGATTCAACTTAAGTCGATGAATGGTCTCACTAGAAGATGTATGGATACGATCTTATCTTTATTTAAGGAAGTGCTACCTAATAGTGCATGTATCCCCCATAATTGGTATGAACTTAAGAAAATAGTTAAGAAATTAGGACTTACTTATGAGAAAAGTCATGCATGTAAAAATGATTGTATTATTTTTAGGAGAGATAATAAAGATGAAAGTGTTTGTCCAAAATGTAACACTTCCATATATAAAGATGATCCTCAAAACAAAAATAAAAAAGTAGCACGAAAAGTTTTACATTATTTCCCATTACGAGATAGGTTGCGTCGTCTATTCATATCATCCAATACGGCTAAATGGATGACATGGCATTGCCAACCACAAATATACCAATTGGCCGGTGAAATGCGTCATCCTTCTGATTCTCCGGCTTGGAAAAGAGTAGATGAACTTTATCCGGATTTTGCGTTAGAGAAACGCAATGTTCGGCTTGGATTGGCTTCAGATGGGTTCAATCCATTTAGTAACATGTCTTCAAGGTATAGTGTGTGGCCTGTTATAACAATGGTATATAATTTGCCACCATGGATGTGTATGAAGGCCACGTACACAATGATCTCAATGTTAATACCCGGTCCAAGAGCTCCCGAAAATGATATCGATGTATTCCTACAACCATTAGTAGAAGAGTTAAAAGATTTGTGGGAGATCGGATTGGAGACCTATGACGCAGCAAAAAAAGAAGTTTTTATGATGAGAGCCATACTTTTGAGCACAATAAATGATTTTCCAGGATATGCAAATTTATCTGGATGGAGTACTAAAGGGAAATTGGCATGTCCTATTTGTAATGAGGAAACACATTCTCTTCGACTTGCTCATAGTCGGAAACAATGTTACTTGGGTCATTGTCAGTTTTTGCCAGTAGCACATTGGTGGAGAAAGAATCAATACAATCATCTTTTCGATGGTCGTCGGTGTCCAAAGGGAACACCAAAGTTGCTTACAGGATATGAGATATGGAGCCAACAAAAACAAATGGATGTTATTAGATTCGGAAAACCATTTAAGAAGGATTTAGAAAATTTAAGGAAGAATTTGTCAAAAAATAGAAATTGGAAGAAAAAGAGTATATTTTTTGAGAAGCTTTCATATTGGCCATCTCAGATCATTCGGCACTATTTAGATGTCATGCACATTGAGAAGAATGTGTGTGATAATATATTAGATATTTTTAACATATCAGGAACCGATAAGGACAACATTATCTCAAGGAAGGATTTAGTAGATTTAAACATTTGTCCAGAGTTACATCCATATGAGGGTTCATCGAGGTTTCTTGATGCAATTTACAAGCTTAGCAACGAATAAAAGTTTAGAATACTTGATTTCATTAAGAATATTCGAGTACTAGATGGCTATTCCTCAAATTTTAGTAGATACGTAGATATAAGTAGCCGAACAATTAGTGGGTTAAAGAGTCATGATTGTCATGTCATGATGCAAATGATCATTCCTCTTGCATTTCAAGGGATAGTATCGAAGGATATACTCAGTCCCATTGTAGATTTATGCCAGTATTTTAAGATCATTTGTGCAAAAGTGTTGGATAGTAACATTTTAAGACATTGGGAGTCTAAGATTGCAGTAACATTGTGCAAGTTGGAGCAAGTTTTTCCACCATCATTTTTTGATGTTATGGTCCACTTGGTTGTGCATTTGGCTTATGAGGCCAGAATGTTTGGACCAGTTCAATATCGGTGGATGTATCCGATTGAAAGATATTTAAAGAAGCTAAAAGATTATGTCGGTAACAAGGCGAGAGTCGAAGGTTCGATTGCCCAAGGTTATTTAGTTGAGGAGTGTACACAGTTTATTTCAACATATATGAAAGATACAAGTGAATATAGTAGAGATCGAAACTTTGATGGTGTTCCATATGAGGATGATCATGACGACGCTTCTATATTCAAACCAGTTGGTCGACCATTGAAATGTAGGCGAGTGCCTAAAATTTTGACGGAAAGAGAGAAAGAGTTAATCCATACATATGTGTTGAATCAGAATGCTGATATCGATTGTTTTCGTCAAGATCATACAAATGCTCTTAATAATGGATCAACTATAGAAGCAAACTTCTTGGTGTGGTTTAGATCACACATTTTGGAGTTAAAGAATATAGGTCCTTCCAGATACACAAAGGAGTTAGATATTTTATCGCTAAGTCCATCTAGATTTGTATCATCACTATCTGGATACATATGCAACGGATTTAGGTTTCGAACATTCGATGCAGATTCAAATAAATCAACTCAACTATGTGGTGTTCTTGTCAAGGATCAACTCCAATCTGGTTGTGATGGTTATTATGGACGGATTTTAGATATACTTGAGATATCGTTCGAAAAGAATAGTCGTTTAATAGTTTTTGAATGTGAATGGTGGGATGTGTATAACAAGAATCGAGGTTTTAAACTTAACGATTATGGTTTTATATCATTAAACACACAACGAAGATTAGGAACTGATGAACCGTTTGCACTTGCAAGTCAAGTGGAACAAGTATTTTACGTGGATGACAACTCCAATAAGGGTTGGGTTTTGCCTGTAAGATCTTTACCTCGTAACTACTATACCATTACCGAAAATTAGAGTGATGATGAATTAGAACCATATCAAGAAGAACTTGTGGACGTACCTATAACATTTGGTGTAACTGATGAAGAGATACAACTCCAAACAGCACATCCATTAGAAGTAGAAATTTGACAAACCCTATCTAAACAAAAAATCCAAATACCCAATTCGAGGCCGATTTGGCCCATCCAACCCGGTGACGGGCTTGGATGGGGCAAATCGGCTACCGGTTGGTGGAAAAAATCCAAACACCCTATTCGAGGCCGATTTGGCCCATCCAACCCGGTGACGGGCTTGAATGGGGCAAATCGGCTTCCGGTTGGGGGAAAAAATCCAAACACCCAATTCGAGGCCGATTTGGCCCATTCAACCCGGTGACGGGCTTGGATGGGGCAAATCGGCTTCCGGTTGGGGGAAAAAATCCAAACACTTAATTTGAGCCCGATTTGGCCCATCGAACCCGGTGACGGGCTTGGATGGGGCAAATCGGCTACCGGTTGGTGGAAAAAATCCAAACACCCTATTCGAGGCCGACAGGGCCCATCCAACCCGGTTGACGGGCTTGGATGGGGCAAATCGGCTTCCGGTTGGGGGAAAGATACAAACAGTTAATTCGAGGCCGAGTTGGCCCGTCGAACCCGGTGACGGGCTTGGGTGGGGCAAAGCGGCTACGGGTTGGTGGAAAAATCCAAACACCCTATTCGAGGCCGATTTGGCCCATACAACCCGGTGGACGGGCTTGGATGGGGCAAATCGGCTCCGTCGGGGAAAAATCCAAACACCCACCGAGGCAGATTTGGCCCATCCAACCCGGTTACGGGCTTGGATGGGGCAAATCGGCTTCCGGTTGGGGGAAAAATCCAAACACTTAATTCGAGGCCGATTTGGCCCATCGAACCCGGTGACGGGCTTGGATGGGGCAAATCGACTACCGGTTGGTGGAAAAATTCCAAACACCCTATTCGAGGCCGATTTGGCCCATCCAACCCGGTGACGGGCTTGGATGGGGCAAATCGGCTTCCGGTTGGGGGAAAAATCCAAACACTTAATTCGAGGCCGATTTGGCCCATCGAACCCGGTGACGGGCTTGGATGGGGCAAATCGGCTTCCGGTTGGGGGAAAAAAATCCAAACACCCTATTCGAGGCCGATTTGGCCCATCCAACCCGGTGACGGGCTTGGATGGGGCAAATCGGCTATTTGGCCCATCCACCTTGGTGACGGGCTGGGATGGGGCAATTCCTCCACCGGTTGGTGGAAAAAATCCAAACACCCTATTCGAGGCCGATTTGGCCCATCCAACCCGGTGACGGGCTTGGATGGGGCAAATCGGCTACCGGTTGGTGGAAAAAATCCAAACACCCTATTCGAGGCCGATTTGGCCCATCCAACCCGGTGACGGGCTTGAATGGGGCAAATCGGCTTCCGTTGGGGGAAAAATCCAAACACCCAATTCGAGGCCGATTTGGCCCATTCACCCCGGTGACGGGCTTGGATGGGGCAAATCGGCTTCCGGTTGGGGGAAAAAATCCAAACACTTAATTTGAGCCCGATTTGGCCCATCGAACCCGGTGACGGGCTTGGATGGGGCAAATCGGCTACCGGTTGGTGGAAAAAATCCAAACACCCTATTCGAGGCCGATTAGGCCCATCCAACCCAGTGACGGGCTTGGATGGGGAAAATCGGCTTCCGGTTGGGGGAAAAATACAAACACTTAATTCGAGGCCGATTTGGCCCATCGAACCCGGTGACGGGCTTGGATGGGGCAAATCGGCTACCGGTTGGTGGAAAAAATCCAAACACCCTATTCGAGGCCGATTTGGCCCATACAACCCGGTGACGGGCTTGGATGGGGCAAATCGGCTCCGGTTGGGGGAAAAAATCCAAACACCCAATTCGAGGCAGATTTGGCCCATCCAACCCGGTTACGGGCTTGGATGGGGCAAATCGGCTTCCGGTTGGGGGAAAAATCCAAACACTTAATTCGAGGCCGATTTGGCCCATCGAACCCGGTGACGGGCTTGGATGGGGCAAATCGACTACCGGTTGGTGGAAAAATTCCAAACACCCTATTCGAGGCCGATTTGGCCCATCCAACCCGGTGACGGGCTTGGATGGGGCAAATCGGCTTCCCGTTGGGGGAAAAATCCAAACACTTAATTCGAGGCCGATTTGGCCCATCGAACCCGGTGACGGGCTTGGATGGGGCAAATCGGCTACCGGTTGGTGGAAAAAATCCAAACACCCTATTCGAGGCCGATTTGGCCCATCCAACCCGGTGACGGGCTTGGATGGGGCAAATCGGCTTACGGTTGGGGGAAAAAATCCAAACACCCAATTCGAGGCCGATTTGGCCCATCCAACCTGGTGACGGGCTTGGATGGGGCAAATCGGCTACCGGTTGGTGGAAAAAATCCAAACACCCTATTCGAGGCCGATTTGGCCCATCCAACCCGGTGACGGGCTTGGATGGGGCAAATCGGCTACCGGTTGGTGGAAAAAATCCAAACACCCTATTCGAGGCCGATTTGGCCCATCCAACCCGGTGACGGGCTTGAATGGGGCAAATCGGCTTCCGGTTGGGGGAAAAAATCCAAACACCCTATTGGAAGCCGGTTTGCCCCATCCGAACCGCCGATCATCGGTTCGGACAGGGCAAATCGGCCTCCAATTGGTAAAATAAATCCAAACACCCAATCGGAAGCCGGTTTGCCCCGTCCGAACCGATCCCGGGTTCGGACGGGGCAAATCGGCCTCCGATTGGGTTAAAAAATGTGCACACTAATTCGGAAGCCGATTTGGCCCGTCAAAACCGAAACCGGGTTTGGACGGGGCAAATCGGCCTCCAATTGGTAAAATAAATCCAAACACCCAATCGGAAGCCGGTTTGCCCCGTCCGAACCGATCCCGGGTTTGGACGGGGCAAATCGGCATCCAATTTGTAAAACAAATCCAAACACCAATCTCTTTATACTATTACAGATGAAGGGTTTCAGCAAGAGCCGTAGGACATCTCATGGGGTACACCATCGCAAAGTGGTGGACCACCCAATCGGTCCGATCGATCTCATGCATCCAGAGATCGATCTCAGTCTACTCCTTCCAGCTCTAGGAGTGTTGTGGCTCAGCCATCGCTAGAGGCACCCCGTGAGCTTGTTGCACCTCAGCCGCCACCTACAGATGGAGGTAGTCCATCTTCACACGCCTCAGGTATATGTTTCAATATTTTCAATTATATCAATTGCTTAGATAATACCTTGTATTTGAACTAATTTGCTAATTTATATGTAAATAGGTACATCAGCTCGTCGTGGGAGAGGTCCAGCAAAAGCAATGACTGTGCGAACTCTGGGACCTGATGAGTCATTTAACGTCGAATTAGTAGGTGGCTCAGGTGTGGGGTCACATGGTCAAGAGTTTACCTCCTATCTAGGGGTATGTAATAGAGTGCTTTGTAATTTATGGGAACAAAATTACATGACCATCCCACAGGAGAAGAAAGATGCCATCTTCCGTGATCTTGAGGTAAATATATTTATTTTACTCATATATTTTTAATAATCTTGATTCTCATCATTCTTTTTGCATGTAGCAACACTTTACATTCGAACGGAATGCATCTATAGATGCTCAGATTTTGAGACATATGGGCGAAATGCAAAGAAAGCAGAGGAGCACCTTAAAAAGAAAGGTAATTTTTTAATTATTCTATTCTTTGCAAGTAATGTAAAAAATTCTATTCTTTGCTGACAACATTTGTATTCAGTATTTTGCAGGACAACCGTTCGAGGAGGCTGTCGCCAATGTTCCTCCACAATGCACTGAGAAACAATGGCGACATATGTGCAATTTATGGGTTCGAGACGGAGCAAGGGTAAAATAAATTTTTATTTCGTCAATATATATATATCATTTCAAAGTTATTGAAACAGTTTATTGAAGTCTTTATGTATAACTGTATAGGCGTTGAGTGAACGAAATCAAGGAAATAGAAATAAGTTAACAATGCCGTATAGAAGAGGAAGAACAAACATACACGAGTTAGAGCGAGATTTTGTAAGTATAAAAATTTATATTTTGTTTGAATTTTTCAGTTTTCATAGACTTATTTTGTTCATATTATGTTTAAACAGGCACAAAAAGAAGGACGTCGCCCTACTCGTCCCGAGGTTTTCCAAATGACTAAGACAAACCAAGATTTAGATGGAGCAGTTATTTGGGACAATGAGCAGAGTCGTCAGATGATGGTATACAGAAACATCCAATCCGATTTCTCTCTATTTTTTTCATGTAATCCTTAATACTTTTAATACAAAATTATATTGTAAGATACTATGCATCAATTGATGCATCACCCAGCATCAGAGGAATCGGATGCTGGGGTAACACAGCCACTCACTCCTGATGATGCTTTTATATCCGTCTTCGGTAGAGATAGACCGGGACGGATCTGATGTGGTGGGCGAGGTGAAACTCGCAGCACTTGGTATGGTGGGTCAAGTGGAGGTTCTTCTTCCTCCACGTCCCAAGAGGTTCGGGAGCTTAGACAGCAGGTGGAGAGGCAAGCTCAAGTCAACGTTGAATGTCGATCGGAGATTTCCTCTTTGAAGCAACAGCTGGACGATCAACAAAGATCGTTTCAAGAAACTGTCCTACGCCTGACACAGATGTATGAAAATATTAGTCAAAGACTCCTGGCTGACATACCATCCACATCGAGGCAACCTCCAACACTTGCTCATCAGGACGACGATGGAGACAAGGACAATGAAGAGTATGAGGATGATGAGGAGGAAGGATCGTTTGAAGACGATTGATTGTCATATATTTTCTCTTCTACAATTCATGTTGTACGCTTTATGTCCAAAACTTATTGTACATCATATGTGATTTGTCTGTCTTCTGTCAATGTGTTGTAAAACTCTAAGTGAATGAATCGGTTTCAATCTATTGTTTAGTATATGTGGTTGATTCTTGTTTCGGATATGTGTTTGTGTTTGAATATGTTGTTTCGGATATATGTGTTGAATGAATTAAATTTTGGGTAAAAAGAATATGAGATGAACTTGTGTGTTATGTAAATGTATGATTGGGTTGATGAAATCATCCCCATAATGTATATTCATGTATGGATGTCAACCTGCATGGATCCGGCGAGACAAAAAAACTGTTTTTTTTTTACATTGCAAAACTATTGGCGACGGCTCCATGGAGCCGTCGCCAATAAACTAAGTAGCGACGATTTTTAGAATTTTAGCGACGGCTTATAGCCGTCGCGAAACCAGGGAATTGCACCCGCGGGACTTAGAATGAACCCATTGGCGACGGCGCAATTAAGCCGTCGCTAGTGTACTTATTAGCGACGGCTGTAAAGCCGTCGCTAAACCAGAGTTTTGCACCCCGCGGCACGTAGATTGAACCTATTGGCGACGGCGACGGTAAGCCGTCGCTAGTACACTTATTAGCGACGGCTGTAAAGCCGTTGCCAAACCAGAGAAATGCACCCCGCGGGACGTAAACTAAACCTATTGGCGACGACTTGGTTAAGCCGTCGCTAGTATACTTATTCACGACGGCTTTCTTAAGCCATCGCCAGTATTATTATAAGCGACAGCTATGAAGCCGTCGCTAATAAGAACCACGGCGACGGCTATAAGCCGTCTTTTATGCGTTTATTGGCGACGGCTTACCTAAGCCGTCGCCAATATTATTGCCGACGGGTTTATTTGCGATCACTTGGCGACGAATGTCCAGCCGTCGCCAATAATTATTGGCGACGATTTTTTGATTATTTGCGACGGCTTCCGGCCGTCGCCAGTTACCTTATTTTTTTGTAGTGTGAACCTCTTTAATTCTTTTTTTTCAAAGCAGGATCTTAGATACAGAGGTCAGTATAAAGGTCTAAAAACCTCTATTTTTTTCTATATAAAACCTCTATTTTTTCTATATATATATATAGAACTCAATTCATGCAAGAAAACCTCACACAAGTTACTGCTCTCACCTGTACGCCTTGAGCAGACAACTGTTTGTGAATCTCTTCCAAAGCAATGATCCCCGAAGTATCAATATTCGTGACATCTGCATTGCGTTTAATTCAATTAAATCAGATCAGCTCATGCTAAAATCTATGTACGAAGAGATAAATGGATGGTTGACTCTAGAGATCAGATTACTTGACAAATCAATGACCACCGAGGTAATCCTGTCTTCAGGGTTCTCTTCTGTCAAGTCTCTGTCTTGTACAACCCAATCCAGTATCCTGCGGTCGTTCATGGCAGACGCGGGTGTGAGAGCTCCGCTCCGATAACACTAACTAAACTTGTACTGTGTGTCCTCGATGGTTACCTTTCTCGTACGTAGCTGGCGTTGATGAAGGAAAGAAAAGCAGAATCTATGCGGATTGTCAGCACCTGGGGCGTCTTGCTGGCCAGAGGGAACTGCCTCGTGCTGCAGAAAGTGTCTGTCCCTTCAAGCCTCCCTAGCACTTCAATACGAGGCCGCAGAGAATGCAATATGATTTTGGCAAGTGAGATAGCTACCTGCAGGAGACAAACACACATCTATATAAGACATCAGATCTACATGCGTAACTCTTAGACAAATTTTCAGCTGAATCTCACCGCGACCAAGAGGCCGATCTCGACCGATCCGAAGAGCACACCGGTGAAGGCCCCAACGCATGCAGTGAAGTCCAGCTTATCAACTTTCCATATTCTGCGTGCCTCTCCGACATCGATTAGGCCAGGGAGGGCGGAGAGGATGATGGAAGAGAGCATGGCGGTGGGGGTGTAGTAGAGCAGTCCCGTCAGCAGCTCCAGAGATATGGCCACCGTTATGGCCATGACGATGTTGGACACCGCACTTTTGCAGCCTGCACTGAAGTTTACTGCACTCCTGGAGAAGGAACCTGCAATCGGGTGGGGTTATTGGTGTGTGGTAAGATGAAAAACTTTCTATCTAGCTTTATGGGGTGTTTGGTTGCATGATAATTTTTTGTACACTTTCATGATAAAAAATTGTATTAAAATAAAAAGTGAACCAACTCATGACATAAAATTATCATGTTTGGAAGGATGCGATTACAAAAAAGAGTAACTACCACACATGACCAAACAAAGTGGGGGACCACAAGAAAAAAGAAAGAGGTGAGACCCTCTTTTTTTGTTTAAGAAGAAAATCACTTTCAAAACATAAAATTATCATGGTTGTCAAACACCTCTTTTAACAAGTTTTCTTACAATTTTTAAAAATTAAAACAAAAACCTCAATTATCATGCAACCAAACACCCCATTAAGTGATCTTTGTGTTTCTCGAGTCACTTAGTTAACTTTTTCTTTTTTTATTGCTGAGGGTTATTGCTGTTACTAATTTTTATATTTTTATTAGTGATAAAAAATAAGACAGTTAATAATTTATATTATCTCTTAATAACATATTATACTTTTTAGTAATTAAAAAAATACAAAAACATTCACTTTGACCACCTTAAATGGGGGGAGGGGGGAGGGGGGAGTGTGACTCCTCTGAGAGCAAATCACCTCAATTCTCTAGTGAAGAGAATATCCTTTGTTATCAATCAAAAAACAACCATAACCCTGGATCATTTAAGTGACAGTTCAATACCAATTCATTGAATTGTTACTGAAAATGTATATATAATGAGTTGTAACAAGTCAGTAAAACGTTAGTAAAGATTTAGTAGTAGTTCACTAATATTTATTGTTCTAAAAATATAAATGACTGAATCATTATTATCATTTTACTAACTCGTTACTGGAATCTTTGCAATTCATTATTGATAATAACAATTTAGTCATTTTTAGTAACGGTTCATTAAATCATTACTGAATCATCACTTAAGTGGATTGAGATTGTGACTATTTTTTATCGAAGGATGTTCTCTCCACAGAAGAACTGAGCTGACCCAGACTCGACTCCCCTTGGGTAAGAGATCATTTTACTCTAGCATCATGATAATAATAACGACTAAAATAATGTGTACAGTAGTGTAAGGTTGAATATTCACCTAGGGCCATACTTAGCATTCTGGATCCGCTGATTAGGGTAAATACTCTCATGGAGCGCTTGGAAGCACAATAAGTTTCATATATTTTTATGATAAAATTCTATATTAAAATGAAATCTATTGTTAAAGATATGAAACTATCATGTTTGGTAAGGTACAATAACTAAAAAAAGTGAGAACCATATAAAACAATAAAACCCCATTAAAGAATAAAAGGAAGGTCTCACAATTTTTGTCTAATAAGCATTCTTCTGTAAATATAAAATTCTGTAACCAAGCACATAAAAGCATATTTTTATAATAGAAGCTCAATTTGTCGCGAAATCAAACACTCTATTTGAATCTATTTCTATTTTCTTATTTTGAAGGAGTTTAGTAAAATAAGTTATAGCGATGATTAGCCGCAATAGTGACAATTTTTTTTCGAGTGACTTAACGCCGCCCACACTGCGAAACAAGAAAATGTTCGCTTAAGTAAGGTTACGGGTTTGACTTTGGAAGTTCTAACGCAGCAGCCGCCGTTAAGAAATAGGATATTAGAATAAACACATGTTAGTAAAAGTATGATTAAGGTGGAAAACCTCTCCTGGGCCATCGTAGTAAGTTAGATATTTAAAGTGTAAATATGATACTATGAAGTATAAAGTTTCAATGATTTTAAGCAATTTTATTTGTTCTCGCACAATTTCTTGCAACAATTGGCATACGAGGTGTTTTGTTGCAGGATAGTTTATGCCCTGTTTGGTAACATTATTAGGTGCCTCTATCACTATCAATTTTAAAATTGATATTGATAGGAACCATTAAGAGGTGTTTGGTTAATTGTATCAATTTTAAAAATTTTAGTGCAAACAAAATATAATATATTATGTAATACAAGTGTCAACTTGTATTACTTTTGATATTGATACTCCAACATTTAAAAATATTAATATCAATATTGATATAGTATCAAAAATAAAACTCTAACCAAACAGGGTATTAGGTTTTTATTACAATGTTATAATTTTGTAACAAACTTGCAAAAAAGAGGTGTTTAAGAATCATTACAATTTAATATTTTAAAGAGATTTCTTTTCTTGACAAAAATGTGAAATTCTTTTTTATCTTGTGATCTTCCATCTCTTTTGAACATAATAGTTTATAATCTTTTTTGTCATCAAATAATGTCAATTTTACGTGGTTGGGTAGTTTACATTTTATTTTATTATCATTTTTATCATAAAAATATATAAAAATTTAATGTGTACCCAAACACGCTGCAAGACAAGAACTACTTGAATCCTGTCCTGGAGGGAACATTACGAAAAGATAATGATTCTGGAAAGAATATGCCCACCTGTTGCCACGTAGCAGGAGGAAACGGATCCCGCCAGGTTCATGCAACCCATCGCAAGCATTTCTTGATTACCATCAAGGTAATAGCCTCTCACAGAAGCGAACGACCTTCCCACGGCAATTGCTTCCTGAGAGGATCATAGCTACTGTAAATTAATGATCGTGTTTGACCGCCTTTTGACATACTGGAGAGCTCATAATCTATATATTTTGACTAACCGTGAGGGCGATGATGGCCGATATCAGACCGATCTTTGCGGTTTCTCGGAGAAGAGGCCCGTTAAGCTCCAGCTGCTTGACTGAGCTGGGATTGAGGCCACCGTCGATGTGCTTTATCGTCCTGACGCCATGGTTGTCTGCTCTCGTCAAGAAGACCAACAAAGTAGAGATAATAACTGATATCAGAGGCGAGATGGCAGGCAGCCAGAAGAGCTTCCTTCTCCTTCTACCCTGTGTATAGGACGAGCCTGAGTCTAAATGTATCTCAGAAGGGGTAAGTAGTCGAACACCAGAGTGATAGAGAAGATGTACATACGATGAATCGAGTGACCAAAATGAAGATCAAAAAGGAAGATCCGAGGAGCAAGTTGCTGGGATGCCACTAGCACAATCCACAGAAAAGAGCAGTCAGTAAAGATTGATCAAACCCGAGCTCATGGATTCTTATGCTCTCTCTCTCTCTCTCTCACACACACAGAGACACACAATTATTTTAATTTAATAGGTTCTATGTGGGTTGCAGCAAGCCTTCTTCCTTTTCATCAGGAATAGTGTTGGGAGAGAACTTACAGGTTCATGGATTGCCACCCAGACCGCCTTGATGACAGAAACAGCATCCGTCTTGTTCGTGAAGTGGGAGATGCCTAGTAGCCCTTTCAGCTGCTGCAGGCCTATGATAATGGCAGCTCCTCCCATGAACCCCACAAGAGCAGCATGAGAGAGGAAGTCCACAAGGAAGCCCAATCTGGAAAGCCATAATCATCATTCAGATACAGAAGAGACAACATAACTTGATGACCACGAACAATTATATCATCTTGTTTTAAAGGGAAACAACAATAATATAGGAGGAAGAGTTACTTGCCTCAACAAGCCGAAGGCTACTTGGAACAACCCAGCGAAGAAAGTTGCCGTGAAGACTAGCCTTCTGTATGCAGTAGGGTCAGCACCAGGGTCCGCTATCTTCTGTATCATAGATGACAAAAGCAACGAGACGACAGCCACTGGACCGATGGCTATCTCCCTTGAGCTCCCCATCACAGCGTAGATCAACGGTGGGACAACACTGGTGTCTATAGGCGTGCAACCAAGAAACAAAAGGAGCCATGACAAGTGTGAGAGATATATAGATCATAGAAAAGAAGCCAATCTCAGTTAGTGGTTTGAACCTCGTAGAAAAATTTAAATGCATAACAAAACGAAATTCTAATTAGCTTTTCCTTATGGGTAATTATCTAGCTAGCAGTTCTAAACCAGAGACTTGAAGATCATTAAAGAAAGTTGCACTATCCTGCAGGTCATTCTATATGCAAGAAACGCATATGATGAAAAAAAATGAGGGAAGCTTCGATCATATTGTCTCTCTTCTTCTTCGGGGGTTCAGTGCGACTTACATAGTCCATATTGAGGGTCTAGCTTTGCCAGATTTGCGTACCCAATGCCCTGCATGGCCGTTAAGAAGAAGGCGGAGTTCAAAACTGTGAGATGCAGAGAAAAGAAAAAAAGAAGGAATATTAGGCGAGGCAGTTCGATAGTCCAACGTAGTACATACCTGCGGAATTCCGAGACTTGCCAACGTTAGGCCCGCCATTAGATCACTCCTGAAGGTCTTCCAACTGTAAGCCCTTCCCCACCGGAGAATCGGAAAGAGGCTTTGTAGCACCGAGTACGCGGGCGGCAGCTTGCCCTTGCGGGAAAACACGGCCTCCTTCGTGAAGCTGGCAAGCTCCTGCCACAATCCCGGCGGCTCGGCAGAGCTCAGCACCGACGGAGGAGCCCTCTCGGGCGGGAGAGCCCGCTCGCCGCCGCCATGTTCCACGGGCTGTTGCACGGGAGACTCCATTGTGATCGAGCTAGCTAGGTTGAAGTGTTTGGGGGACCTCTCAGAGCTCCTCAGTGCCTAGTAATAATAGCAGGGTGAATGCGTTGCAGAAGATTCCCTCCATCTGAAGACTGAAGGGAGGACCATTCACTGGCGCAGGCCTCCAAGAGGAAAGGCGAAAAGGCCATCTGCCTAACTGCAGATGGAGGAAAGCCTGAGCGTGAGGACATGATTGCTTCGGAGGTCGATGCTCTGATTTAAAGGGAGCATTTTCGACACCACCTCTTCACCGATTTTCAGAGTTTTTTTTTAACTAACAGTGTTTTTTTTATTATTATAAAACTAACACGGTACAAATTTTATTGTAAAAGTAACACGGTTTGCTTAAAGTCGAGTTTCGAAAACTCGACTTTCCTCTTTAACAGTGATCCCGTCAGTTAAAAGTGTTTATTAAAAATCGAGTTTAAAAGTCGAGTTTAAATAACTCGACTTTTAAAAGTCGAGTGAGACAAACTCGACTTTCAAACAGGAAAACAAAAAAATGTCTGCACACAGTACGCATTAAATGCGTACAGTAACCTTAATTTTTTTTATCTTTCACTTAAAAAAATCGGATACTCGGATTAAAATTTGTCCGATCCACTCGAACCAATACATTCGGAGCATTCAAAACTATAAGGTTGAATTTTTAAATTTTTGAAAAGTGCAAGTTTTATCATTGGACGGTCCAGGATGCTCCGATTTAATAATTTAAAATTTATCGAACTCGGGATATTGAAAAATGTAATCTTAAGTATTTTGATTTTATAAATTTATTGGACGGAACGGATCGTTCAAATTCAAACTCAATAAATTATAATTAAAAATATAGGTAAACACGGTTTGATTTAAAAAAAAATCAATGTGCGCAAAGCGCACAGCATTAAATGCGCTGTAAATTTTTTTGCAAAAATCAATTCAATTTTACCTATATTTTTTATTATAATTTTATCGGGTTTGAATTTGAACGATCCGTTCCGTCCAATAAATTTAGAAAATCGAAATATTTAAGATTAGATTTTTCAATATCTCGATTTCGATAAATTTTAAATTATTAAATCGGAACATCCTGGACCGTCCAATGATAAACCTTGCATTTTTCGAAAATTTAAAAATTCAACCTTATAGTTTTGAATGCTCCGAATGCATTGGTCTGAGTGGATCGGACAAATTTTAATTCGAGTATCCGATTTTTTTAAGTGGAAGATAAAAAAAATTTAAGGTTACTGTATGCATTTAATGCCTGTGTGCGTGCGTTTTTTTCTGTTTAAAAGTCGAGTTTTTTAAACTCAACTTTTAAACTCGAGTTTTAATAAACATTTTTAACTAACGGGATCACTGTTAAAGGGAAAAGTCGAGTTTTAGAAATTCGACTTTGAATAAACCGTGTTACTTTTACAATTAAAATTTTTACCGTGTTAGTTTTATAATAATAAAAAAAACAGTGTTAGTTTAAAAAAAAACTCCCCGATTTTCATCTCTGGTTTGGTTCTCTTGAGCTTGGATCACTGCTTGCATGGGTGGTGGGGGGTGGGACTGTGCCGTTCTCTCTGATTTACATAGTTGACTTGCTGATGGGCTTCCAGATGAGAAATGCCCTTGCTGGAACAGTGCCAATTTCTGGTATCGCTTGCCCATGAATGACGTTTATCCGCTTCCTGAATGCTTCGCCGCCACAAATAATGAGGTCCGGTCTGACACATCGACCCCACGTCAGTACCATTGTGATTTGTGATATTCTCTCTTCTTTCAGAAGATTTTGCTTGGACGCTTGTCCGCATTTTGACAAGGTCACTTCTTGTCATGGGCTTCTCGCGTGCGCGCGCGCGCGCGAGTGAGAAGCAGTTTGGTTCAATGAACTTGGACGTGTCTTTAAAGTGCACGTACGGGAGGCGACCGTAGATTCTTGCTCAATTAAGTAGGGCAAAGACATAAAGAGAGAGCTTTTCCCGTAAAAAAAATAGAGCTATTCTTTCTCCGAAATTGACATTTATCAATGATTCATCTGCACTTTTTCAACTTATCATGAAAGGAACGTAAGTCACAACTTTCTAGAGATCACAGCTAATATTAAACCTGCAAATAGATTCAAGAAATCCATCGTCCTGCCTGAATCCGAAATTGAAAAGGAGATTTGGATATTACATCGATGACTTCAAATAAACTATAACTACGAGTTCGAGTGTACCCATTTTGAAATAGATTCAAATGACACGTTACGGGTTACATTCGAGAAGCCGATTGGGATTTGTTGGACCCGGTCTTTTCTTCGTTTGGCTCGGCGCAGCCACACAGTGCATCATGTTCTCGGGCTCCTGTTAGCCCGCAGCGACATACCCTTCCCCTTCCTACCTAGGGCTTCTCATCTAGTCCTCCTCTGTCCTCCTTCCTTCTCCTTCCCTCGATTCTTCACCTTTCCTCTTGCGGCGCCGCCCCGGTCCTCGCACCCTTTGAGAAGCTGCTCTTCTTCAACACCCCAACCTACGCTCCAAGTCGAACACAAATGCCACCCTCACTGGTGAGTCTATGTCATCAACGCCTCCCCCTCATCAACTCCAACGAGCAGGTCGAAATACTGGTGGGAACTCCTTGTCTTCCCGAAGTACCTCTGCTTTTTCTTCTTCTCTGCTTTTGCAAAACTCCCAGAACCCCCGTGTACACCTCTATGCACTAGGCTCTCATCCTCATGCCTACCAGGCAAGTCTGCCTCAAAATGGCCACAAACTCTGAGCTCAGCCACCCAATCCCATACACAATCAGGTCCCCACCGCCACCGAATCGAGGGACTCCCCCCGCTACAGGATCACCAGACGCCCTATAATCGGGCTGCTTGCTCCTCCATTTCCACTGTCACCTATCCTCGCAAACCCCTCTAACCTTCTCTGGGACTCTCCTGCGCTGCCTGGGGCTAGGATTAGAAATCTGTTTCCAACGGAGATGGTAGCTAGAGAAGGCCGAGGGTCCGAAGGCACCAAGATGCCAATTATCAAGGATGTGTTGCGGAAGCATGACCTCCGTAGCCATGGCGTGTAGGCACTATTTAGACGTAAAGAAAAGATCTTCCATTTCTGAATCTGTAAAGAGCCTTCATCATGGATCTCTATCTATTGTTAGGAATGAGCTAACTTGGTCATGTCTGAAGCTGACCGTGTTCTGTACATGGCCTTGCAGAATTTTCAGTCATTGTTCTTTAAGACGGAGTGGGCGAACCCAAATAATGTGGCCGCAATCAACCTTAGTGAGGATCAAGGGCTAGACTGTTTCCTCTAACCAACAGAAAATCTAAGCCTGCTGTAAGTAGGAAGGATCGATTGTGTGGTGATCCAATTCTACTTACTACTTTTTCTTCATTTTCCTTTTCCTTTTTTTTTGTTTGCACCAACCGAAAATACTCATAGCCAAATATTAGGATTTGGATCTTTTTCTTTATAAGTATTAGAGTAAGGTGTTATCACAACCTGTTTTTGGGCAAGATAATTGTTTACTTTTTTAAACAAATCAGTATTTGAAGACTCCTATCTTATATTTCTTTGCTACTTATGGAACAAAATTTCCCTCATTGGCATATAATGATTGATAAATTGTTCATTATTAGTAGTTATCTATTTAGTTACAAGTGTTCTGATGGTATATAGAGAATGTTGTACAGCCTTTTGTGATTAATTTTGATGTCTGCTGGCTAGATTCTTGTTTAGTGTATTGGCGGCCAGAAGGTCCTAGAGTTATAATTTATTTTGTTTTCTTGTTATTAAAATTTGATGAGATTACATGTTCATTAATTTCGTATGTTTATTAGAGTCATGCTTTCTTAGTGTATTGGTGGCCAGAATATTGGTGTCCAGAAGGTCCTAACTTTCTTAGTTTCTTTTAGGAATTATATATTTTGTCACAAATATGTATTCTATACATGATCTATTATACTACTTTTTTAGGTGAACAATTTCGTGACATTTTTATCATTGACTAGATATATGGCTAGTGTTTCGGATAGCACAGATCATCATATGGATAATCTAGAAACAAGTGCTACACAAGCACATAGAGGAAGAAAGCTTAGATCTATGGTTTAGTTGGATTTTGAGAGAGTGACTAATGATGATGGTAGTATGTTAGCAATTTGTAAATATTGTGAAAAATGTTTAAATGGAGGTAGTACAAGTGGTACTAAACATTTAGTAAATCGTACTGCAAAATGTGCCAATACACAAAGAATAATACAAGCAAGAGAAGTAGAACATATAGATAATGCAACAGATGATGAAAATAATACTTTTATTTTTGACAATGTGAAAAGTAGAGAAGATTTTGCTAAGATGGTCATTGTTCATCACTATCCATTCTCTATAAGTGAACATGCCTTTTTAGGCATTGCATAAAAATGTCCATCCAGAAATTACCTTGTTGTCTCGTAATATAGTTAAATCTGATTGCATGAAATTATACATGAAGGAAAAGGACAAAATTTTGTTATTGTTCAAAAATCCTGATTGTAGAATGAGTCTTACTTCAGACATGTGGACATCAATTAGTAATGTGGGTTATTTATGTTTGACATCCCATTATATTGATGATGAATAAAAATTGAGAAAAACGATAATCAATTTTGAACATGTTGAAGCACCACATGGTCATAGAGAAATTAAAGATGTGTTACTTGACAAGTTGTTTGAATGAAAAATACAAAGAAAATTGTTCTCAATTGTGTTGGATAATGCAAGTGCTAACAATAAGGCAGTGAAAGAATTGATAAGTGATACTACATTTAGGAAATTGTTAGTTCTTAATGGGTCTTTCTTTCATGTTCGTTGTAGTGCTCACATTCTGAACTTGATTGTCCAAAGTGGTCTAAAAGAGATTGGTGGCATTATTTTGAAACTACGAGAAAGTATAAAGCATGTCAAATCTTCTCAACTAAGGAAAGAAACTTTCATAAAAGTAGTTAGAAGAAAAAATGGTCCTAAAAAGTCTTTACTCCTTGATGTGCCTACTAGATGGAATTCCACATATTTGATGTTAGAAACAGCAATGGAGTTTAAAGATCACTACAGGAAACAAGATCACTGGCGATGCCTGATCGCCGTCGCCAAAAATACAAAAGTCGTCGCCAGAAACTAATAGCGACGGCTTCTAAGCCGTCGCAAGGCTGTCGCAAATAAGCTCGTTGCCAATCGTAATGGCGACGACTAATCACAAGTCGTCACTGTTAACGTTATTAGCGACGGCCATTAGCCATCGTAGTTAAGTTATTAGAGACGGCTATAGCCATCGCACATAAGGTTTTTCGCGACAGCCACATGCCGTCGCAAGTAAACTTAAAACCGGAATAAATATTAGCGATGACTTCTCGCCGTTGCCAAAACCTTTTCTTGCACCACCGGGGTGCATTTTCTGGTTTTGCGGCGTAACAAGCCGTCGCTCTGAATCTTTGTTGCGACGGCTAGAGGGAGTCATTGCTATTAACTGACAGTAATTAGAAGCGACGGTTTTCCGCCGTTGCGAAAACCCAATTTTCACCACCGGAAGTGGTCGCGGGGGTGCATTTTCTGGTTTTGCGACGGCTTTAAGCCGTTGCCATTACATAGTCAGTCGTCGCCTAAACTTGCTTTAGCGACGGCTTTAAAGAGCCGTAGCGATTAACTTGCAGTTTTTTAAAAAACATTTATTTCCCGCACACTATTGTATTCACGTAGTAACACATACATACGTGAATATACAATCTTTTCTTGTACACTTTCACATTATCACATTGACACCGTCGCTTTCAAAATTAATATTTATAGACATTCGAGGATAAATTATCCTCGTACTCCCACGTACGTGAATATACAATCACACATTCATTCATACATTCATTGACTTATAGCCATTCACATTCATAAATAAGAAACATTGACATTCTTTAACAAGAAAGATTCATATTTATAAAATGTATTCTGTACAAAACAAATATCTCAAATACAAAGAAATAGTAAAATATGGAGAAAACTCTCTCACTCATCCTCCCCATAAGAACGCTCCTCGTCGTCCGCGTCCTCGTTCTTGTTGTCATCATCGTCGCCCTCCTCCTCATCTCCCTGTGTGCCTCTATGGCCTTGGGGTGGCCTCGAACTAGACGGATCCGCAGGTGGGAGCCTACTGTTTAATTGGGCTAACATTTCTTGTGTTAGCCGTGCTATCGACTCTTGAAATTGTTGATGTTGGGCGTTCAGTTGTTGTTGGAGCGAGTCGATCATCGAGTTTTGTTTCTCGATTTGAGTATCTTGAGCATCGACTTTGTCCATCAACTCCTGATAGCCCGGACCTGCAGAGGTACTTGCACCTCCACTGCTTACACCATACTAAGTGTTGCAGGCCTGTCCTCTCCCCCCACATCGGATCCGTCCCGGCCTATCTCTTCCGAACACGGTGATGAATGCATCCTCAGGAGAGAATGGATGCTTGGAATTCCGAGCATCCGATTCCTCTGATTGGGGGGCATTCATCAACTGGCGCATCTCATCCTACATAATGTAAATATAAAGTCAGTTGCTATATGAAATGAAAATTGTCGAATGATGATACAAATAAAATATATTTTTACCATAACTTGATGGCTTTCCTCGTTGCGCTGTACGAGGGATCCATCCTCTGCCTATTTCGTCTAGGTCATCTCGAAGACCTCTGGACGGGTAGGACGGCGCCCTTCTTTGTTTGTCTGTTCAAAGAAAATCATTATGAAAACATTAGTACTAATATCAAGATATTCAATAGTGAATAAGAAAAAAAATAGAAACTTACAAAATCTATCTGAAGCTGATGAATGTTGGTTTTTCCTCGCCTATAAGGCATGCTCAAATTAGCCTTGTTTGTTTTATTCCTTTGGCTAAGTGCCTGCAAACAAGTTCTTAACACGTTAATTTTTTTATAAATAGAGTTAAAAAAATTGAGTTATCAAATGTGGATTACTTTTAAATTAAATAGATTAGTTACCTTATTGTCGTCCCTCTACCATATCTCACACATATGATGTCACTGGTCCGGATCGCATTATGGAGGCACAACGACAAGTGCCTCCTCTAGTGAGCGTCCTGTAAAATACTGTACGCAAAAATTGTATTAGTTATAGTACACAATCATTTACTAAAAAAATAAATATAAATTTTTTACCTACTTCTTCAGATGACCCCTTTGTTTTCTTTGCATCTCTCCCATATACCTTAAAATTTCCACATCTATGGATGGAGATCGCTCAAATGTAAAATGTTGCTACAAGTAGGAAAAATATATAGATTAGTAATTTTCAACTAAAAAAAACAAATAAGCTGAAGTACTTTTATTTACCTCGATATATCTAAATATCACCTCTTTCTTGTCATTTGGAAGGGTCATGTAATCCTGTTGCCATAAATTACAATGTACCCTGTTGCAGACTCCAAGATATGAGGTGAACTCCTAGCCATTCGGGCCTACACCCGATCCTCCAATGACCCAAACGTTCAAGGTCTGCCCAGGCGCTAATGTCCGCACATTATACGCCTTTGCAGGACCTCTCCCACGTCTAGCAACTGTAGCTACATGCCAAAATTTCGAACACATTTAGAATTTGATATTTATAAATCTATAAAAAATAAAAAAATTTGATATTTACCTGAGGTGGAAGAAGATGGACAGCCTGTAGGGGGCATCGCCGCAGTAGGGCAAGTGTCAACCACCCGGGATGGTCCACCTGATGGCATCGCATCCTGGGTAGACTTAGATGGGCCCTGAGAACCACCGGACTGATTGGTGGATCCACCGATTGTCCCACTCCTAGATGTACGTCAACTCTTGCTAAATTTCTTCATCTGTAATATAATCTTTCCAATTTAATTGGGTGGAGTTTGATGCCATTTTCCAATTTAATTGGCTGTTTGCCCAATCCAAGCCGGAATCTGACTTGGATCGGCCAAACCGGACTTTGGGTGGGGTTTTATGCCTTTTTCCAAACTAATCGACCGGTTTGCCCGATCGAAGCTGAAATCTGGCTTGGATTGGGCAAACCGGCCTTGGGGTGGGGTTTTATGCCTTTTTCCAAACTAACTGGTTGGTTTGCCCGATCCAAGCCAGAATCCGGCTTCAATTGGGCAAACCGGCCTTGGGGTGGGGTTTTATGCCTTTTCCAAACTAACCGGCCAGTTTGCCCGATCCATTCTTGGGGTGGGGTTTTATGCCTTTTTCCAAACTAACCGGCCGGTTTGCCCGATCCAAGCCAAAATCCGACTTCGATCGGGCAAACCGGCCTTGGGGTGGGGTTTTATGCCTTTTTCCAAACTAACTGGCCGGTTTGCCCGATCCAAGCCAGAATCCAGCTTCGATCGGGCAAACCGGCTTTGGGATGGGGTTTTATGCCTTTTTCCAAACGATTCCGGCCAAACCAATTCATGCCGATTTTCGGACAATCACATTTCCACTTCTATGTGATAGGTTGTTTGTAGTTGTACATCTTCATCGGCTACACCAAATGCGACGGGTACGCTCACAAGTTCATCTTGATAAGGTTCTACTTCATCATCGCTCCTTCCGATAAGTTATAGTAGTTACGTGAAAGTGATTTCACTGGTATCACCCATCCCTTACTCATTTTGTTTTCCACATAAAAAACTTGTTCGACTTGATTTGCAAGTGCAAATGGTTCATCTGTCCCTAATTACCTTTGTGTATTCAATGAAATAAATCCGTACTCATTAATCTTAAATCCTCTGTTCTTATTGTACACATCCCACCATTGACATTCAAACAATACCAAACGACTACTCCTATCAAACGATACCTCAACTATATCTAAAATTTGTCCATAATATCCATCACAACCAGATGGAAGTTCTGCACTTATAATGACCCCACATAGTTGAGTTGACTTGGTTGAATCTGAATTCATCGTCCGAAATCTAAATCCATTACAAATATACCTGGATAATGAAGATGCAAAAAGGGATGGACCAAGAGATAAAATCTCTCGATCCTTACTGTATCTAGAAGATCCTGTGCTTCTCAATTCTGTAACGTGTGCTCTAAACCAAACCGAAAAACTACACTCATTCCTACCTCCGTTAATAAGAGCATCATTATATTTCTGACGAAAATAATCGATATCATCAATTTGATTTAACACATATGAGTGGATTAAAGCTTGTTCTCTTTCCGTCAACATTCTAGGGACACAGGTGCATCTCAACGGACGTCCAACTGCCTTAAACATTGAACCCTGCTCACGATCATCATCATAGGGACCACCATCGTAGTTCTGATCTCTCCCATCTTCGTTTTCATGTCGCATGTACAAAGAAATAAACTGCGTGCAATCCTCTACCAAATAGCCCTGGGCAATGGAATCTTCAACTCTCGCCTTGTTGCCAACATAATCTTTCAATCTCTTTAAATATCTTTCAATCGGATACATCCACCGGTATTGAATTGGTCCGGACATTCTAGCTTCGTAAGCCAAATGCACAACAAGGTAAACCATAACATCAAAAAATGATGGTAGAAAGATTTGTTCTAACTTACATATTGTGATTACAATCTTTGATTACCAATCCCTTAAAATACTAGTATCTAAAACCTTAGCAAAAATGACTTTAAAATACTGACATAACTCTACAATGGGCTTGAGTATGTCCTTTGGTACGATCCCTTGAAAAGCCAGAGGAATAATCACTTGCATCATTACATGACAATCATGACTTTTTTGTCTACTAATGATCCTACTACTTAGATCTACGCACCTACTCAAATTTGATGAATACCCATCCGGCACTCGAATGCTCTTTAAAAATTCGAGGATGCGAGTTTTTTGTGCGTTACTCAGCTTATAAATAGCATTTGGAAACCTAGATGAACTCTTATGTGGATGTAACTCTGGACGGATTCCTAACTCTACCAAGTCCTTTCTAGAGTTCAGGTTGTCTTTATCCGATCTTGATAGGTTGAACATATCTAAAATATTGTCACACACATTCTTCTCGATGTGCATGACGTCTAAATGATGTAGGACAATCAAGGACGTCCAATATGGCAGTCACTCAAAGAAGATACTTCTTTTCTTCTAATTCTTGTTTTTTTTGCCAAATTCTTTCTCAAGCTCTATAAATCTTTCTTAAATGTTTTTCCGAATCTTACAGGGTCAATCTCCTGTTGTTGTCTCCAAATCTCATGTCCGGTTAGCATCTTTGGTGTACCCCTCTCACACTGTCGGCCATCAAATAGATGTCTGTAATGATTCTTTCTCCACCGATGTGCTATGGGTAAGAATCGTCGATGTCCTAAATAATATTGTTTCCGACCATGAACTAGTCGAACTGAATTTTTTTTCTCATTACATATTGGACATGCTAATTTTTCCTTAGTACTCCATCTAGATAGGTTGGCATAACCCGAAAAATCGTTTATGATACCCAGCAATATGGCACTCGATAGAAAATTCTCTTTCGCTAAAACATCGTATGTCTCCAATCCGATCTCCCACAAATACCTTAACTCTTCCACCTATGGCTGTAAGTATACATCGATATCATTTCCGGGGGCTTTTGGACCCGGTATTAGACATGAAATCATCGTGTTAGCGCTTTCATACACATCTATGGTGGTAAGTTATAAACCAGTGTAACTATAGGCCACACACTATACTTTGAAGACATGTTGCCAAATGGGTTAAAACCATCGGCGGCCAATCCAAGCCGAATGTTGTGTTTTTCTGACGCAAAATCCGGATAAAGTTCATCAACTCTTTTCCAAGAGGGAGAATCTGTTGGATGACGCATTTCACCTCTCGATATGTACGAACGTTGCTCACTATGCCATGACATCCACCTAGCAATGTTTGTTGATATAAACAAACGCTGCAACCTATCTTTTAAAGGGAAGTAATGTAATATCTTCCATGCCACCTTCTTACTCTTATGTTCTTGATCATCTTTGTATCTGGGAGACTCACATTGTAGACAACTAATTCTATGTTCATTCTTTTTCCAAAAGAGAACACAATCATTTTTACATGCATCTATCTTTTCGTAACTAAGTCCTAAGTCCTTAACAATTTTCTTAAGTTCATACCAAGTGTTAGGAACACTTGCATCCTTGGGTAATACATCCTTAAATAAAGACAATATACTATTCATGCATTTTCCAGTCAAACCATTTATTGACTTCAACTGAATTAACTTTAAAATAAATTTCAACTTAGATATTTCTGTGCATCCTTCATATAATGGTGTTTCTGCATCTCTTAATAGCAAGAAATGCTTGTGTGTTTCTATACTTGGTTCACCTTCATGATGTATAGATGGTCCTTGAATATTTTGAATGTCTTCAAGCATTTCTATTACATCGTCATTTAAATTCTCATGTTGTGCTTCATCTAATCGAACTTCATTAACGATACTTAAACTAGGTTCAATTTTTCCGTGACTTATCCATGTTCGATAATTGGACCATATGCTATCACATATCAGATGTTCTTTAACTACATCTCTTTTTAAAGAAAATGTGTTACAACACTGTCTACATGGACATTGAATCAAAGTTTTGTCTAATCCATGTCTAAATCGAGTCCTACATTCATCATAAGCATAATCTAGAAATTATTCTACTCTTTGAAGATACCTAGGACTTAATCTGTTAGGAATATCTATCCAAGACTTATCTAAGCTCCTCATCATGTGTTAATATAAATAAAAGATATATATGCACAAAAATAAACAATGATATAAATGAAACAAAATAAACACAAACCGAACCACCTCCAAGAGAAGAAAGTCTCGAATGAGAATGTTGTTTGAAAATACCTGAAAATAAGAAATAAAGTTGTCATAAGATAAATATATTAATGACATTGCGTTTCAAAGAGCAAAATTGATTTTGTAGGTAACTCCAATTTGGGAGAAAAAGAAACAAAATCATTTGAGAAATTCATTGGTCTATGATGCCAATTTGGGACAAATCAAACCAACTTTCCGGTTTGAGTCGGTTTCCACGGCATTTTATTCATTTAAAATAAGTTGATTGCCCTATGACACCAATTTCGGTCAAACCAAACCGGAAAACCGGTTTAAGTTGGTTTTCCATACCTTCTTAGCCAATTTAAATCCTCTTGACAATTAATGTATGACTGGCGCATATCTTGGGAGAAATCAAACCATTTTTCCGATTTCACTCAGTTTCCACGGCATATAATTTGTCCAAAACAAATCGATTTGGAAAATTAATTTACTTATAAAGCCAATTTGGGATAAATCAAACCGGCTTTCTGATTTTATTCGGTTTCCAAGGTATTTTGTTCAATTAAAACATGTTGATTGGCCTATAACGCCAATTTCGGTCAAACCAAACTGGACAAATCAAACCGGTTTTCTGGTTTTAGCCGGTTTAAAATGTCATCTTATCTCTCTTGATCTTCAACGTACAAAAATAAAATTTCCAGTTATTTTTGTTAGTGTTGTCCTATTATATATTTTAATAGAGTTAAAATCCAATTCATGGCCGGTTAGGTCAATCTAAATCAACGAAGTTAGAACCCAATTCATGATCCATTAGGTCAATTAAATCGGTTTATATTACCTAACCCAACCGCATTGGATTGGACTACTGGTTTGGATTGGGCCTAACAAATCATGAAATTCCAAAGTTAAGTTAGAATCCAATTTGTGCCCGATTAAGCCAATTTAAACCCATAACTAGATTAGATTGACCTAACTGGCCATGAAAATCTCAAAATTGAGTTAGAACTCAATTTGTGGTCGATTAGATTAGATTGACCTAACCGAGCATAACAATCTTAAAATTTAGTTAAAATCCAATCTATAGTCAATTAGGCTAATCTAAATCAATAAACATGTATCGTACGTAGCCAATTCTTAAGTAGAAACTAATGAATAAAATTTTTTAGGTTAAACTATACCTAGAGATGGAGGAGGTCGGCTGTACGGATGTAAGGAGGGGAGGGCGCCGGCAGGCTGGCGGTGGCGCAAGAAGGCAACGGCGGCACCGGTGCAAGGAGGCAAAGGCCGCGGCGGCGCAAGGAGGCAGCGCGGTAGCGGCAAGGAGGTAGCGTGGTGAAGGCGGCGGCAGCAACAACGTGGCGGCGGCGGCAGCAGTTCGGCGGCGACAGCACGGCAGCGGCGGCAGTAGCGCGGCAGCGACAGCACGACGGCGGCGGCAGAACCGGCGGCAGCAAGGTGGTGGCGGCAGCGCGTCGAGAAGCAAGCGGGGGGGAAGAGGGAAGTGGTCGATGGAGTTTTGGAAAACCCTTAATTTATTGGCAACGGCTGAAGCCGTCGCAATTGGTACGTTTAAGTACAATAGCGACGGCTAAAGCCATCGTAAACATTAGTCGATCATTGAATGGCCAAAAAAATTATTGTGATGGATTGTAGCCATTGCTATTAACTAAACTGGCAACGACTATCGCTAGCCGTCGCCATTTACCCGACCCGATGGGTGTTCCGGGTGCATTTTCTAGTTTGGCGATGGCTTGGGCCGTCACTAATAAGCGTAATTGCGACGGCTTTATTGAGCCGTCGCCTATAACTTTGTAATTGTCGACGGCTTTAATGGGGACGGCTTGAGCCGTCGCCATTTTATAGAGACGGCTTAGTAAAGCCGTCGCCATTAAACCGTCCCTAATAACATGATTTCTTGTAGTGGATGTTTTCTCTATTCTACACTTATATGATGTTTCTTATGTGTATATGCCATCTGATGATGATTGGAAAAATGTCAAGCATATTTTAGAGTGCCTAGTTATATTTTATGAAGTTACTGAGAGACTGTCAGGAAGTAAATTTACAACAGCAGATCTTCGCTTTGGGGATATTTGTATCATTCACTTGACTTTAAAATATTGGTGTTCCAATTCATTATCAATTATTTCTTTGATAGCTTCAAAAATACTTATAAAATTTGAAAAATATTGGAAAAAGACAAATACTTTGCTTGCAATTGGAGCTATTTTAGATCCAAGGTTCAAATTAATTATGGTCAAATATTTCTTTGGAAAATTATATGATGACCAAGATCAAGGGAAGATAGAAGAAGTGAACATTGAATTACAAAATCTGTATGAAACATATGTAACTTCTGATGTGGATACTTGCAATAAGCCTGATATATTGTTATCCAAAAATAGAAGATCTAGTTTAACTACCTTGGTTGCTGGGTCAAAGAGAAAGATGGGGGCATCTTCACAAAGCACATTAGCTACCTTATACATGGAATTTGACAATTTTCTTCAAGAATCCTCTATTTTTCAGTTTGAAAAAAATGATTTGCATGCATATCTCGAGGAACCCCCAATTCAAAAAATTGATTTAGATGTATTATCTTGGTGTAAAGTTAACTCTTCAAAGTATCTAATTCTTTCACGCATGGCACGAGATGTATTAGTTATCCCAATGTCTACTGTGGCATCAGAATTTGCTTTTAGCATTGAAGGTAGAGTGCTAAATAAGTATAGAAGCTCATTAGATTCAACAAGTGTTCAAGCATTGATCTACACGAAGAGTTGGCTACATGATGACACATGTAATATTGATGTAACGGAAGAAGATGCACTTGCTACTATCTTTGCAAGTAGCAAGATAAATGAAGAGAATGAGGAACTAATACTATAGGAAGTATATGATGATGATTAATTTGCGGCATTTTCACCTTCTAATTAGGTAAGTTAATTTTTAGCATGTAGTTTCATTTAACTTGTCTTCTTTAATTAAAATATTTTATGGATTGGCTATGAGTCTCATAGAAATTATTATCTTGCTCAAGAGGTTCTTCCTTTTCAAATTGGGTACCAGAAAGGTCATCATTTTGTTGTCAAAGTTGAGATCTCAAAAGATATCAGGTTTGTCATTCTTATCATTTTCCTGAACAGACTAGGATTTAAGTTATGAGCATTTGGCACTGGGGCTCCATAACTTTGCTGATGGACAGTTTTGACCTTCATTAGCTATATATGTTTTTCATGTCTTGATATTTTGCCTATCCTCCATTGAGTCAGGTTGGAAAGGTTTTGGAAAGTAGTTTTAAGGATTATGTATGTGTGTGCTATCTAAGAGTGACATATTAATCAGTGTATGAGTTTGCTCTTAGAATCTTGAGAAAGTTTTGTAATCTAGTAGGGTTCGTTCATTTCATATAAATTATGATCCACTTCTGTTGGTGTACATAGCTAAAATTCTCAAGTGCAACACTACTTCATCTTTGTTGCTATTATTGGTGTAGAGGTAATTACTTCAAGACATGAGAGATGGATTCAACTGTTATAACTGTAATAACGTGGGGGAAAAAAAAGGGGTTTTAAAAAAAATGAAAACCCTCACCTCTCGCCACGTACCCCTCCCTCACTATTCCCATCCCCCCCTTCCGGAATCTTCTCCTCCACTGCCTACATCCCATTTTATTCCGCCGGACACCGCCTCGCCGCCGTCTCGCCGCGTTGTGCTCTCTCGAGCCCCCTCCCGCTTCTCGTGGTTGTCTCCCCGAGCCAGCCCCCCGTGTCGACGCCATTGCCATCGCCACCGCGAGCCGTCGTCGTGAGGTCGCCGCTGCGACCACCTCTCCTTCTCTTCTTCCCCTTCTTCTTCTATTATTCCCTGTCCCGCGGATGTCGCCGCTGTCGCGGCCGACACCACTCTCCTCTCTCCGGTTCTTTCTCCCGCTCTCCCTCTCTTCCTCTTCTTCTTCTTCTTCTTCTTCTTCTTCCGTCGTCGCGGGCGTCGCCGAGGGCCGCCGTCGCCGTCGACCGCCACCTCCGTCGCCGTGGTCGTCCCCTTCCCTCTTTCTCGCGGTCGATGCCACTTCTGCCCCTACTCTTCTACTTCTGTTGCTTCTTTCCCTCCCTCCCACCGTGGTCGCCGTCGCGCCGCGGCTGCCACCGCCGCGCTCCTCTCTCGGGCTCTCTCTCTCTCTCTCTCTCTCTCTCTCTCTCTCTCTTTTTCCCCCCTCCGCCGCACTCCCTCTCCCCCTCTCTCTCTCTCCCATCTCCCGCGCTCTCCCTCGGACTCTCTCTCTTCTCCCCTTCTCTCTCCCCCCCCGACTTAGCCGCGCCACGCGCGGTGGGTGCAAGTGGCTGCTGCGCCACCGGCGTATGTGGCTGCGCCGCTGAGGGGGGAGGCACAAAGCCCTCCTATCTCTCTCTCTCCTCCCCCTCCTGCGCTCTCTCTCCCGCACTCTTCTCTCTCTCTTCTCTCCACTCGCTCTCTCTCTCTCTCTCACTCTCTCTTTCTCTCTCCTCCTAGTTATTTTATTAATTAAATTGGGTAGGTTAATTAACCATTTTATCATATTTAATGCCAATAGGATTGGAAGATACCCCGGTGCCGCAATCGACTCGGTCACCTCGTGATTAAACCGACTTGGGTTTTCTGGATTCAAAAATTCACTGTACTCCTTGAGGTAGGCATCCCAACTTATCATTAGCACATGATATTATAATTAATGTGTTAAAATATGTTTATTAGATTATTAGTTAGAAAATGATGGATAATTGATGGTTTTATATTTAATTGTCTGCATAAGATTAGTTAGAGGTTTATCATGTCATTCATGCATAGTTCCATGATTTGCATTAGTTAGATGCAATTTTAAATTAATGTGGTTTAGAAAATTATTAAATTAGACATATTGTGATGATTAATTAGATTGGCTGTATTAATTCATAAAAAATGAGATATGACCTGTTATGATTATATTTATACCTGATTTATGTTATGAATGACATGAATTGTTATAAGGAAATGATTTGTGACCTTTTATGATTATAATTGTATCTGATTCATGTGTAAAATGATCTTAAATCATTAATACTTATATTGGAATGGAAATTGATGGCATGATAATTATGGAACGTGGTTAATTCATATTAATAGTTGTCTGATCATGTAAAGTGCATTATTTGATTAATTGATTTGGAATTGTGATTAATTAAAGTTAATATGCCCAATTATGTTGCATATTTCTTTCTGATTGGGTCAATTGCATAAATTGGTAAAAAATTGAATTATGTGAATGATATGATATTGCATATTCTGTTCTGATTGGGTATTGCATGAATTGTTGGTATAATGAAATGGTTGTGCATGACTTGATAATTGGCATATCTGGTTCATTGAATTGGTTTTGTCTGAGTAGATATATGGCTTTTACTTGTTGAGGTCCTCCAGCCTACTTTAGTGGTCCTGGGGCAGCAGATGACGTAGTGAAATCTGGTGCATCCTTCGATCTCGGATACCACGGTTTATCCTAAGTACGCCCTGCCTAGGTGTACTAAGGATTTAGCTTACTATATGGTACTTCTTATATATATTTAGAGCTGGAGTTGAGAGGTCCAAGTATGGCATATGATTTACTCAGACATATGGAATGAAAATGGTATGGAAGCATGCACAGTTGGCTCATGCAGGTCTAGATGGCATAAACATATATATAGACCAGACTAGTTAGTAGCCAAGTTCATGTAGAGGCATGTTTAAATGGGTAATTTAGTGAAAGAAATCCCATTTAAATAAATAAACATGATAAATAGCCTATATGATATTATAGCAATTGGTGGGTCTGGTTATGCATATAATTAGCATTTAGATTTATTAGTATTTTAGGATAGTGGGGTATAAGTCATATTGAGTCACGTTGGACTCACCCCTTTCCTTTTATATGTTTTTACAGCCGATTTTGAGCACCCATCCCCTGAAGATCTGTTTGTTGGAGATTTGACTCCCACTCTGGGTTCTGGCGATGTGTGATTTGCTTATCCAGGTTAGTATCAGTCTTTTGTACCCGATATAGTTGAATCGAGTTAGGCTGTGTGAAAACGGATTTTTGGTGGCTGTGTTAGCCAGTGTTGTGAATATGTTTATACCGGTTTTTATGTTGTGTAATCGGATATATGAATCGGTTTCTGGTTGCCAGTTGTAGAAATTACAGTTAATTGAATATCATATTGTTTTCCTACCATGGGTTTATTAATTTAAACCCAGCTGTCGCGTTCTCAAGTTGCCGTGTTTTCCGCTGCGTGTGTTTATAATGTGGTAATTCAGGGGCGTGACAATAACGTTAAGCTTTGTGGTTAAAATTGTTATTGAATTAAATATGGATCAGAATTAGTTCAGATCCCTTTGGCTATCTTGCTTTTTCCTATATTAATCTTTCTATGTTCTTCATGGCATGCAGTGGGTTAATTTCTATGTTCAAGTTTGGAATATTAATCTTTCTATGTTCTTCATGGCATGCAACTGGTTAATTTCTATGTTCAAGTTTGGAGTTACACCAATCCCTTTTAGTAACAAAATATATAGATATGTGTATGTTACCTTATTGATTCCTTTGCCTTGTCATTTTATTTTCCTGGGCATCTGGTTGGTAGGCTGAGTGAATCAAAGTTAAGTACAAGAGGCAAATATTATTACTTTTTTTTCTAAATGCTCAAGGGTTTAACCTTTTATTATAATTTTTCTAGAAAACTTTAATCTGAACATTTAGATTCACATCTATCAATGGGAAACAATGCAAACTCATTTTAATAATGAGAACATAAAAGAATATTTTTGTTATATACACATTATTCTGCATCTGTTTCTTATCTCTATCTATTTTTGAATATTTACCTACGTTTTTTTATGATCAGGTGAATCAATTGGTCAAAGCCTCAAGGCAAACATAATTGCTGCGAAGGACCCAGTTTACTATCACATAGATGATGTTGTTTTGGTTTTAATTGTGCAAAATGAATGTATAACTTTGATCCTGACAATAGAAGTGGGTTTTAATATTGAAATGAGATTCTTTAAATTTTATAATTTTGTTTTGTATTTTTATTTTGGTTACAAAATGTGATCTATTTCAAATCTTCTTCTAATCTGTTTTGTAATTTTTATTTCATAAAATTGATATATTTTAATGTTGAATGATCGTTGTTCGAGTGTACCCGTATAGTGACCCGTGATTGACCTAACCCGCAAACCCGTGAGCTGCCCAGTCCCATTGCCACCCCTACATGAAGTCACACCTTTGCAAGGTGACGTGTACTGACCATGGTTAGGGCCTATTTGGATGCACGTCAAAGTGGAAGCAAGAAAACGATGTGAAGTAGGATGTAGAACGTTGCGTGTACCGATCATAGATGGGAACTATTTGGATCCACATAGAAGAAGAATAAAGAAAAACTCTTGCATGAGATGCTTCGTTTTAGAGTAAGTGAAGGCAAGAATTTATTTGATTTCGAGAAAGAAACGTTCATTTTCTTAAAAATGTTTTACTATTCTATTTTAAAATTATTGGTTTTAATCTTGAATATAGTTGTTCCTTACTGCATCATCTACGAGTAAAATTATTAGACAACATCACTCAATAAAATGAGTTCTAATGGGGTGTTTGGTTGCATGATAACGATAACGAAGGTTTTTGTTTTAATTTTTAAAAATTGTAAGAAAACTTGTTAAAAGAGGTGTTTGGAAACCATGACAATTTTATGTTTTAAAAGTGATTTTCTTCTTAAACAAAAAAAGAGGGTCTCACCTCTTTCTTTTTTCTTGTGGTCCCCACTTTGTTTGGTCAAGTGTGGTAGTTACTCTTTTTTATAATCACATCCTTCCAAACATGATAATTTTATATCATGAGTTGATTCACTTTTTATTTTAATACAATTTTTTATCATGAAAGTGTATAAAAAATTATCATACAACCAAACACCCCATAAATATCTGCATAAATTTTAGGAACTACTTTTAAAAACTAAATGAGTGTTTTCTAACCTAATAAATACTTTTTAAATAAATATTTTTTTTATAACATGAGCACTTTAACTTAGATAGATTATTTTAAATAATAAAATAGTTTATTTAATAAAATAAATTTCTCTTACTAGTATGATTGGGATTCTATAGAAATTAATTTTTTCAACAATCATACTAATTATACACATCTTGTAAAAAAAGTAATTTTTATTTAAAAATGATAACTTTACAGTTATATATATCCATATTTTCATCTACTATTTCTTTGTGATTATAATATACTGAGTAGAACATCGATCGGGAAATGGTGTACAATTCCAGGAAAAACAATTGACTAACGTGACTATTACATGCAACCAAATCACGCAGGACATCAAGAGTCTTATTCGGAAATGCCCAAACATAGCCCAATTTTACGTTGGTCATCATAAACCTAGCCAGTGCCACAAGTAGTGACGATGTTCCAGTAATATGATCCCGAACCCAACACTAAACTGTTGGAGAAGAATCTTATTTGAGTGAATAGAGAGAAAGGAACCACATTACCTTTCATTAACAAGCGTAGAAGCGCAGGACGGATCCCGAGCCCAACACTTTGCTGTTGGAGAAGAATCTCATTTGAGTGAATAGAAAAAAAGGAACCATTACGGCATTACCTTTCATTAATATGCGTGGAAACGCAAGACGGATCCTGAAGCCAACACTTGGCTGTCGGAGAAGAATCTTATTCGGTCGCCGAACGCAGACGGTGGGTCTTCCTTTCTTATATATATTCTGGAGTCTCATGGCTCAGGATGTACAACGCTCATGGTGCGCCACTTTATAAGGTGATTTTTTTCTCTCTCTCCTTTCTTTCCACGATCCGGCAGCTTTCTAGTGGTCCATGACGTTTGCTATATGTCCCCCATGAGAGTATTGCAGCTCCGTGTGATCGTGGCAGTCCATGTCTCTCTTTCGGTTTATGGTTTTGGAGATGTTACGAGTGTGGGATCTCTCTCAGTTTATGGTTTTGAAGTTGTAGTTTAGACGAGACCCGTCAATGACTCAGAGCCGCCACCAATGATTTCAGATTTTTATAGGGTGTTTGGCAGCGTTTTTAATTTTAAGATAACTTTGTTTTTGAAATCAAAATTATTCGACTACTCAATTTTATTTTTAAAATCAAAATAGTCCAATTATTTGATGTTTGGCAAAATCATCGTAATTTTTAAAATTTAGACAGTAGTGTTTGGTGATGATCAGCGACTCTACGAACATGTAGCTCTCGGAGACTCCCTCGCAGTGCAGTGTCGTCCGCCTCTCTCCCTCCCCCCGCCGGCGGCCTCCCCCCGCGGCGGTGCTCCCCCCCCGGCGAAGCCCCCCGCCGGCGGCCCCACCCCTGCGGCGGTGTCCGCCGCGGTGCTCCCCCGCCGGCGGCCTCCCCCGCCGCGGTGCTCCCCCGCCGGCGGCCCTCCCCCTGCGGCCGTCCGCCGCGGTGCTCCGCTCCCGCCAGCGAAGCCCCCTGCCGGCGGCCCTCCCCTGCGGCGGTGTCCGCCGCGGTGCTCCCCCCCCCCGCTGTCCGCTCCCCCTTCCGGCGGCCCCCCCCCCGCCGTGCCCCCCCCTCCGCCGCGGTGCCCCCCCTGCAGCGGCGTCGACGCCGCGGTGCTCCACCCCGCAGTGCACTCCCCCAGCAGCGAAGCCCCCCCCCCCCCCGCGTAGCGGCATCGACGCCGCGGTGCGCCCCCGCGCCTGTCTGCTCCCCCGCCGGCGCCCGCTGCGGGAGGTCCGCCACCGCCTCCCCCGCGGAGCCGTGCCCGCTGCCGGAGTCCGCCGCCGCCTCGCCCCCCGCGGAGCCGCGTCCGCTGTGGGAGGTCCACCCCCCCCCCCCCCCCCCCCCGCGGAGCCGCGCCCGCTGCGGGAGGCCCGCTGCCGCCTCGCCCCCCCTCCCCCCGGCCCGCGGAGCCGTGCCTGCTGCCGGAGTCCGCCTCCGTGCCCCCCCTCCCCCGCGCGGAGCCGCGCCCGCTGCGGGAGGTCCGCCACCGCCTCCCCCCCCCCCGCGGAGCCGTGCTCGCTGCCGGAGTCCGCCGCCGCCTCACCCCCCCGTGGAGCTGCGCCCACTGCGGGAGGTCCGCAACCGCCTCACCCGCTGCGGAAGGCCCCCGCACGCCGTGGTAAGCGCGAGACGTGGGGGGGGGAGACGGGCGAGTGGGAACAGACGTCCGGGTCTCTCCTGAAAATAAAACAACTCCTTCCCTGTTTTATTTTCGGGAGAGATATTAAGAGTAGGTATCTTTGTTTTCAAAAAAAGAGGAATGGGCCGGAGACGTGACCAAACACCTCTCTTTCCCTATTTTCAAATTTTAAGTAAAAAAAGGAGAAAAAACACTACCAAACACCCTATTAACCCCTCTCCATTGCAGCTGCCCTTTCATTTTCTCCTCTCTCATGCGAATATTGTTGTCGCCGGCTACTTCTTCTCCACCACCTTGCCACCAGACTTTGACCTCACCACTGGCCACAAAAAGTCGCCGTTGGTCCTCCACCACCAAATTCCTCCTTTTGATATATTTTAAACCTCTGTTTACTTTCCCTCTAATTATATTCGATTATTTAAACATCGTGTATACAAACATATTTGATCATTTCTAACCATATTTTATCGTATATTATGATATGACTAGACTATGTATACTCCCGAAGAGGATGCTAATATGTGATATCATACTCTAACAAAACACCATATTTTATCAAATTTTCTAAACAAAAACCATATTTTATCAAGGCAGAGGACAAGGACACAAAGATTGGGACTAGAGAAGCTCATAGTCTAGACTTTCTTATTTGAAAATGTGGGGACAATATATTTAAATTGTAGAAGCTAAGATTCTATAGCTACTCCCAGTTAGTCCTTTTAGTGTTTTAAATTGACATCTAACTAATTTTTTGGTCTTTATGGCCCTTTATACCAATTCGAACCAACAATCGGTTGGAATTGGCTAAAATGGGATTGATTGGCTTCGCATTCTTCTCGATGTGCATGACATATAAATGATGATGAACAATTAAAGAAGCCTAATATGATAGTTACTAAAAAAATACTTATTTTCTTCTAATGTTTGTTCCCTGATAAATTCTTTCTCAAATTCTCAAATTTTGTAGTTTTAATTAGCCAAAATAGCATTGATTAGGTTTAGATTGTCTTTATTCAATTATGTTAAATTGAAAATGTCAAAAATATTGTCACACATATTATTCTCAATGTTCATGACATCCAAATGTTGACGAACAATTAAAGAAGCACAATATGACAATTACTAATAAAATATTTTTATTTTCTAATTTTATTCTTTGCTAAATTCTTTCTCAAGTTCTGTAATTCTTTTTTAAATAGTTTTCCAAATCTTATTCCATCAATGTCCTGTTATTGTCTTTAATCTCATACCTTGTTAGCATCTTTGGTGTTCTATTCCCACACCGTCGGCTATCAAACAAATGTTTATATTTGTTCTTTCTCTAACAATGTGATATCAATATGAATCGACAATTTCATAAGTAACATTGTTTCTGACTATGAAATAGTTGAATAGAATGTGTTTCCTAATTATAAAGTGGATATGCTAATTTTTCTTTGGTACTCTATCTAGATAAGTTTGCATATCCTGAAAAATCATTTTTAGTACATAACAATATAGCTTTCATGACAAAATTCTTTTTCCTTAAAGTTTTAATTATTTTCGAACTTTGGTTTGATTTGAGTAAGTCCAACTTCAGATTGTTATAAAATTTGATTTTTCATATCTTGAGATAGATTTTAGATGTTTTGAAGTGTTTTGATGTGTTCTTTTATGGTTGGTTTTGAGTTATTTGATTTTCACTTGTTTAAGGAAGTTGAATTCCATTGGCTATCACACTGGCTAGAGAGAGGGAGAGAAAATAGCTTCGGCTAGATTAGGTGAGAGAGGGTGAGAGCTGGGGTTGTGCGTAGATCTGATAAGTGGAGAGAGGAATTGGCACCCTCCTCTTTTTTTTCTCCTAGTCTTCCTTCCATTGAGGAGTCTAAGGTATCAAATATGATGGGAGATAAGGCTAAGAGTCCTATTCTAAGAAGAAGTGTTGACCAAAGAGGATTCTATCCAATGAGGAATCCCTCTAGAGAGGGAGTCTCCAAGCAGGTGTGCACCCAGTGCTGTTTCAAAGAAAGTGTGTGCACACAAGTGAGAGTGACAGAGAGAGGATGGCACACCAAGATTGCTCTCCTAGCCTCCCATTGACTAGGGAGTCTAACTACTAAGGTGGAGATGAGATAAGGGTAAGAGTCCTATCTCACGAATAAGTCTTCCCCCATATGAATTCCAATCGGGGAGGGTGTCTTCCAAGAAGGAGTTCTATCAAAGGAGGAGTATGGGAAAGGTGATGTGTGCACAAGGTTGCCATGTGGCACACCAGCCAAGAGAGAAGAATGGAGTTGGTTTAATCTAGGTAATCTTAACCTAGGTTTGATAAAAAATGCACCATATCCAACAGATATCATTAATTTCAATCAGAATCAATTAAATAAACCCTGAACTCCCCATAAAAGTCTAAAATATTCCTTAATGTCCATTGATCTTGTGTTCCATAAATGTGTATGGCTAGGATCTCCTGAAATGCATCAGATCTCTGATTTTATCAATTTTTCCGATTAATGCGATATCGACCGTCGATAATTCTGAAAATTACAATTAGATGCAATGAATCATCTCGTTGGTCGAATTTTATTTTTGATTCATCAATATTCATGACACTAAAGTCATGGACCGAGAAATTGTAATTTTTAGCCAGTTGGTTGATCTGAAAGTTGATTGAACTATTATGCCATTGGGGTGACGGGGTACAGACTTCGGTCCATATTTGAACTTTCCTGAATAATTCTCCGATTGGAGGCCAGATTTTTTATCCATATCAAGTGTTGTCTAGATTTATCTTAAACTGACAATGTGGTGGAATCAGATCTTTCCAAGATTGATTTTATCAATCTTTCCGATTAATGCGATATCGACCGTCGATAATTCTGAAAATTACAATTAGATGCAATGAATCATCTCGTTGGTCAAATTTTATTTTTGATTCATCAATATTCGTGACACTAAAGTCATGGACCGAGAAATTGTAATTTTTAGCCGGTTGGTTGATCTGAAAGTTGATTGAATTATTATGCCATTGGGGTGACGGGGTACAGACTTCGGTCCATATTTGAACTTTCCTGAATAATTCTCCGATTGGAGGCCAGATTTTTTATCCATATCAAGTGTTGTCTAGATTTATCTTAAACTGACAATGTGGTGGAATCAGATCTTTCCAATATAGTCCTGATTTGTCCCAAAGTGTTGAGGAAAAAATGGTCATTTTGACATTTCAGTGTCCGTTTTATGTGTTTTGGGCACCGTTGAAAAGCTCCTGACTAGGACTATGTAATGAGCTCATTATCTTGGTCATTCTGGGCCTATTAAGCCATGCCGAGACATTTTCAAAGCTTGTTTATACCATTTGGCCCTTTTTTTGCCGAATTTGGGTTGGATTTCCAAATCGACTTCGACATTGCTCAAATTAGAGTTAAGTGGGCTGAATGGAAAATTTTGGCACCAGGAAAATTTTGCGCCAACATCTACTTAACAATATTTATTGATATAAATAAAACACTGCAATGTATCTTTTAATTAATAAAAAATAATGTAATATTTTTATACCACCTTCTTACTCATGTTTTTGTATCAACTTTATATCTTGGAGTCTCACATTGTGAATACCCAATTTTATCTGTATTCTCTTTCCAAAAAGAATACAAGCATTCTTACATACATCTATTTTTTGATAACTAGGCTCTAAGTCCTTTAACAGTTTTTTTAAAATTCATACCAAGTGTTAGCAATAATTGCAACTTTAGGCAATACATCTTTAAATATAGATAATATAGTATTCATATATTTTTAGTTAGACCATTTATTGACTTTAACTAAATCAACCGTTAAATAAATTTTAACTTAAATATATCTTTAAAACCTACATAGAAAAGATTTTCATCATTTTTTATCAACTTAAAATATTTTTGTTCTTCTATATTTAGTTTGTCCTTTCTATGTCTAATTTTTTTCTTATTATTTTAAATATCATGAAGCATTTCCATCACTTCATCGTATACACTTTCATCTTGTGGTGCATTAATTGAACATCATAGTCATTAAAAACTAACTTCGGTCTTACAATAACCTATCCACAATCGATAATTTGATCAAATACCATCACATATTAAATATTCTTTAACCACATCTCTTTTTAAAATAAAAGTGTTGCAACATCTTTTATAAGGATATTGAATTAAAATTTTGTCCTTACCATGTCTAAATAGAATCCTACATTCATGAGAAGCAAAATTTAAGAAATTTTTTATTCTATGAAGATACCTAGGGTCTAATCTATTAGGGATATATATCCAAAACTTGTTTATGTTTTCTATCTATCCTATTGATTTTTAATTATAAGCATAAATATATACAAAAGTTAACAATTCTATGCAAAACTAAAATAGGAAATACATAATAAATGTAATTCTAACTGAAAAAGAGCTTAGAAGCCAAACTGGTTTGGATTTGGTTTGGATTAAAGGTCTTACAAATAAAATTTGAAAAGCTTTAGAAACCAAATGAAACCTGACGATTTCTTTTACCTACTATGGTTTGGTTCGAAGAAACTTAGAAATCAGAGCAAATCAATTCACCTATTTGGTTTGGCTTTAAAGGACTTAGAATTAGTCGTTTGCTTTGGTTTCAAAGGGCAACCAAATGAAACCAAACTAAAATCAAACCAAACCAAACTGTACTAGTCTTAATTGAAATGCATTTATTAAAACATAATGTGCCTATATATTCATATATCATATAAATAATTTGAAGTTGAGAATTTTAAATAGGTATCACCTTATTTTCATTTTTTGATTATAAAGTTTGTTTTTATTCACATTATATTTCTTTAGCATTCATGAGATCTCTTCAAAAAGTTTACCAAATTAATACATTTAGTTAATAAAGTCACATCTATACTTAATGATCAAAATTACATTCATATAAATTCTAAACCACATTCATTTGAACCCTAAACTAATCATATATATTAACCAATTATATACAAGTTAAACTAATCAATATATGCTTATGCAATCCAACTAAAATGCCTATGCAACCAAACCCTAAACTAATGATATATATTAACCCTAAACTAACATGCTTATGCAATCAAAATCACAATTATATAAAGTCCAAAGTAATCATCTATATTAACATTGGCAGCCAGTAGTGGCGATGTCGGTAGTGATGGCGATGGTTACAGATACAATCTCAAATGAGAGAGAGAGAGAGAGAGAGAGAGAGAGAGAGAGGGAAGACGAAAAGGGGTCACTATGTTGTAAAGCACAAGTAATATTAGCGACAACTTCTTTAGTTTTTGCCATTGGCATAGTTATAATCACTAGTGAAGACTTAAAGTTATCACTAATAAGTTTTGATTGTTGAATGGTCAACTTTAACAAGATGTCACAATTATTTTTAACTAGCGAGGACTATAAAAGTTGTCACCAATACCTATGTTTATATGCATGTAGCAAGTTTTCAGATTTTTTTGCCGTGTTTGGACACAACTGCATACCATTGTCGCTAATGTATTATTAGAGACAATTGTTAGCTGTCACTAATAAATGTGTTGGGATGTCACGCCCCAGATTTTAACATGCACAGCGGGATAATCTGTTGACGCGACCGGGAAAATTAACCCCTTAAAATAATCGATTTGGGAAAATTGAAGACAACTAGGTCCCAGTTTATACATCCACAGAATCAAATTAATACATTGCTATGTTATAATCTAAACAAATCTAATTACCATTTAAATTACAAGAATCATCCAATTTGCTTTCTCGGGAATCGATCCACCACGCTTCTACTGCGCTAAAGCTGATTACCTGAAAATTGATAAGAGGATTGGGATGAGTACGACGACTCAGTAGACACCCCATCATCAGCCAAATCGGATAGCCGAAAAGGCCCTAGATGTTATTTAAATAGGTACCCCGACCTACAACCATTATATATAAATATAGACTAGTCAATACATTAAACATTGGTTTAATTCATGCATTTTAAACTACCAACCAACACATATAGACACACCAACCAACATTTATAAACACCTTAAAATGACCTGAAATGATGAGGTAAACATATGCATAGACACTTACTATATTCTCCATATGATGATATCACTATAAATGAGACAAATCATGTATACACCATACAACACAACATGATAATTGACAAAATGAAATACATCACTAGACCACCTATACCGTACCATGCAATAAGTGCACATATCCTCTAATGAAGGACCACATTCACACAGATGCACCTATCCTCTGATAAGAACCACACCTTTTTCTTATTAGCAAGGAATGAGTCGTCTTGCCACCTCAACCAGTTACCACCAGATCTATCATATAAAGCAGTACCATATAGCTAAACGAAATCCCATAGTGCACCTAGGCAGTGGTGGTACAGGGACAAACCGCGGTATCCGGGATCAAAGGATGCACCAGACTGTTCTAACCTCCGCTGCCCTCGGGTCACGACTAACTAGTCTGGTGTGGCTGTTTTCATTATAATTTCAATGCATCATGCATCCACCTCAATCATGCCATGCCATGATCATACTTATGCAAGATTAAATGATATAAACTATACCATGCAATGAACAAATATACCACCAATGCAAATAGCATGATCAACCACACCTAAACCACCTATGCATGATCTAGAACCATAAAATGACAAGAATAAGTAAAGACTAACATGATATCACCTCAACTATCCAACCAAACATGATAGGAACAGACCCAATCAGACCCTATCACTTAAATTAATGACAATAACATAGCCAAAACAAATGTAATAAACTAGATAAATATTATCTAATTTTATTAACCTATCACCACACCTATATAACAAGTTAACTTAAACTGTATAACAAAAGGGTAGCTAAAAACATACTAACTAAAAGAACTAAAATCAGCTAACAATCTACTAAATTAACATGATAAAAATGATATAATAATCTCCCTAACAAGAGCCCTATTATGCACAACAAAGAACAAGTCGACTAACCATGCTAGTAAATCGTGATATACAACGCTAAACCGGCTAATTAACTCAATAATAATTACTACAAGTCATGGAGGATTAAATAGGAATTTAATGATAATTAATAGACATGTCAAGGATACCTACCGGAACGACGCTGGAAGAGTTGAAACTAGCGACCAAATACGATACCGAACGTGGCAACGCAGTACACAATCCGAGCAACTCAAATAAGATCTCCCTCTACTAAGGTTGCCAAAAAAGGACATGTAATGAGGGGGTTAGGCCATCGGATAGGGGGAGAGAGAAAAATACAAGAGAGAGAAGGAGAGAATAGATAGGAGAGAGAGAAGGGGCTCATGCGGATGGGGCCGGGGTGCACCGGTGGCCCAAGTGGAGGGGCCGCACAGGGAGAGGACGATGGAGGCGCACGGCGGTAGCGCGGCTGGCGCGGGGCGGCGGGATGCCGCACGGGTGAGCGGTGGCTGCGGAAGGCGGCTCGCCGCGTGGAGGCGCGCGGGCGCTGACGTCGTCGGCGGCCGCCGACGGGGCTGCGCGGGCGGCGACCAGCGCCCAGTCCAGCCACCGGTCCAGCCGCGGTCCAGCACCTCCGAACCGCCCGGTTCAGCCGGTCGAACCGCCCGGTTCGGCACCGGTTCAGCATTTTCTAATTTTCGGATTTATTAAATCCGGATATTAGATTAAGGTCAAGAAAAATATCAAAAAAATCTAAAAAATTCTAGAAAAATCACAGGAGCTTCCAGGTAGGTTTCTCAAGCTCTTATATGTATTTGATCCCATTTTGATTAGGAAATATGCATGATTTAACTTATGGACCTTGATTTGACTAGTTTAGACTTTTGACTCATGATTAGTAAATTTTCTCAAAAATCCTTGAATCCAGAACTTTGAAAATGATATTTTGAATATTATGGGACATGTTTGGCATGATTTTGGATGGGTAGAACTATTTTTCATGAGACTTGACCATATGTTATTTATGTATATGTTTATGTGCTAGAATGAGCCTAGAATTGAAATATAATTATGTGGAGTTTTGGAAAAATCAAAAGTCATCAAATTTCACTTTTTGGAATCTGTTTAGGTCAGATTATGGGTGTTGACATCAGAAGTTAGCTTGTTTTGATTATGCCAAGCTTGATTCAAGTTAATTGTCTTGTATATGTAATTAAGTATGTCTAGTTCGGTTTGTCATTTCATGTATGTAAATCAAGTAAATTTTGGTTAGTTTGGTTTCAGATTATGTAATATGTCATGCATGATATGATTATGTTCATATGGTTAGGTATGGTATATGTTTGATTCGTAATATGTCAATCAAGTCGATTAGTACAAGTCTTGTCTAGTTATGGCAAAATATGTTTAATTTGGTTTCAGATCATGGGCTATGCTATGCATAGTTAGTCATGTCAATTTGGTCAAGATTAGTACGAGTTGTCATTCAGAACAAGTTCAATTATGTCGGGTTATCATATGTCTTGTCAAGTTCGTGGTGAATGTTATGTCTTGCATGAAGGGCTATGAAATTGATGGTTATGTCATGTATTCATGGTATGATCAAGTATGTCATGATTTGAAATTATGTTATGAACTCTTGATATGACGTGCTATGAAGGCTTCACCAGCCTATGTTAGTAAATTGCCCCGTGGGCAGCGGGTAACTTGGATGAATCCGGCCCTCCCACAGATCCCGGATTACCGCGATTTTCCCTTAGTGTCACCACTGCCTAGGTGCACTTTGGGCTAGCTTATTATATGTTACTGCTATATATATTAGAGCTGGTGAATGCATTTTGTACATGTAAAGCAAGACGACCAATTCCTTGCTCTTTGGCTATGTGTTCTGAAAAGGATATGAAATATGTTACTTGTGTGTCATGTATGGATGTTAAACCATGTCATGTTAGAAAAATCAGATTTGTCTGTTTTAATTTGGTCATGTTAAGTTAAGTCTTGAGGTCATTTAGATGATATTTGCCTAGCTTGTATGGTCTTGTATGCATTGGTCTAGAATTAATTGGCTTTGGCATAATCTTTTCTTTGAAGATAATTATGTTCAGATATGGGTTGTGAGATTAATATAGAAGACATTCTATACTTTTGTATTACATCTCAATTTAGATATGTTACATACCATTGCTTGATTATATGTTATTTACCCGATTGATGGGTGAATGGTGTAAATCCTACGGAGTCCCCGGACTCACCCCGTTGTGGGTTAAATTTTTCAGCAGGTTTTGAAGATTTAAGAGCTTGAAGATGAGGATCATGTGGAACCAAAGGAATCAGAGTCATTTGCACATGGAGATTCTTGGTATTCTCTACTTAGGTAGATGATCTTGCTTGTTTTTGAACAAGAGTGTGGATAGACTTAGAAGTATGATTCTATTACCTTGTTTTGATGGATCTTAGGAAATTAATTGTTTAAGTTTGGGTTGTGGAATCCAAGTGTTGGGTTTCATCCCACTGTCACGACATTGTGTATTTCCGCTGCGTATTTATGGTAATGTTGTTTAAATTCCAGGTCGTGACAAAAAGAGGAAGATCGAGGGCAAGACGACGATGGTGCCGAGTGCGCACGCGGGCAGCAGACGTCAACATCTATGGCAACGGCGTGTTGAGAACAGAAAAAGAAGAAAACGTTCGAAAGGGGGGAGAAAAAGAAGGAACGGCCCACTTAGCGCAAGGAAAAAAAATATTAAAGAGGAGACCATGAACGACATGCGACGACGAAGAGAGAGAGAGGAAGTTAAATAAAAGACAGCCGTATCGGCGAGAAGGAAACGGGAGTGCGTACGCCAGGTAATATAACATGCCGATAAATAGAATAGAAATTTTGATATAAATTCAACCAAATATATATATCTTGTAAAAGAGATAAATTAAGAAAATATTAAATAAATGATTAACACCTATTATAAAAATATAACGATTTCCAAAATTAATAAGACACAATATAAATAAATAAAAGGAGAAATCAACTTCTACCCCCACTTTTTGACTTCTCTTTATTTTTTAGTCCCATCTATTTCTATTTTTATTTTTCAATCCCAAATCTAAAATAGTTATAACTCCCGTCCCTATCTATCCCTCGCACCGTCAAAGTTAACTGAGCACTCTTCTTTTACCAATTTTACCCCTGATCCCTCTTAGGTAAATGAGCTCCCTGAGCATCTGTTTGGTCACTATTGGCAACAAGAATGAGCTCCTGAATTACATGAATAAGGTCTAATATCTAAAAAAATGTATGCGGCCGGATCGGGTGGGTGCCAGACGCGAAGGCGGGCGAGCAGGGTGGGCGAGCAGCGGCTGCAGTCAGCCCTCAACTTCGCGTGCGACGAGGGTAGGGTGGACTGCGCACCTATCCAGCCATTGGTGGGGGAGGGGGAGAGAGAGGCGGAGTGTGGGTAGGAGGGGATGCAGAGGCATTGGTGCTCATGCCCAGCAGGGTTGGCATGGCGAGAGAGGCATTGAAGGGAGAGTTCTGGCGAGCAGGGAGGACCTGTGCACTTACCAAGTGACGAAGCCCCCCCTCAACGGTTTTCGCAATGCAAGGCAGCTGGACGTCCCTCCTTGGCGGCTGTCGCAAGGCGATCACGGTGACGAAGCCCCACCTCGGCGGTTGTCACAGGTAGGCCGGACTCCCCAAGGAGCGAGCTAGGGTTTGGGATTTAGCCGCCATTGAACCGGCGAGGTGAATCGAATGGGTTTCACGGCAGCACGACTCTGCAGGGGATGGAGGGGTATTACAGGGATGAACTCTTTCAATTAACGGAGGGGACTAAAAATTTTAAAATACACAAAAATGGGACTAAGAAATAAGTTGGTTAAACGGTGGGACTAAAAAATAATTTTCTAATTTACAGAGGATCAAAAATTAAAAACCCCTAAATAAAATTACTTATGTATCTAAATAAATGTCTTAAAAATAATTTAAGCACACTACGAAAATAATTAAAAACACTACGATAATAACTTATATAATGCTATGAAAACCCGGAATATTACATGGGATGACTTCCCTAAGTCATCTCCATAATGCTCTCATCGGTGACAACTTCCATTAAGCCATCCCAAATAAATTCAGTGGGACAATTTTAAGTTGCGGTTCCTAATAACTTGTTGCTAATTAGTGGGACAATTTTATGTTCGCTGTAGTGTGTATTTGAGAACATATAAGATGAGTGGCATTACATGGTATCATTAGAATGTAAACTTGAAGTTAAAATCATGAATTGCATATTTGTTATCTTGCATAACATAATAGAAACAAAACAGCCAACATAATCATGAACTTGAATCATATGTATGACTTATGCTTGACTAATTACATGACTCATACACAACATGACTTACAAGTTAGATTTGTATATCCTTAAGACTATATTTGGTACAGTGATAATTATAGATAAATCTGTTTTATCCTCAATCTCCTGTCTATTTTGCAAATAAAATGAGACTTAACCTAGATTAACTCAATCCGATTTATCCCAAAAAATGAGGATAAATAAAAGGATAAGTCGTCCCATCTAGTACATGAGTTATTTTATCCTTAATTTTTTTGAGGGAAAGTCATCCTATCTAACGCATGGAATGTTTTACATTACTATTTATATATTATTTATGATATAAAATTTAAATTTTATATTAATTGTCAAATAATTTATATATATATATCGATATTAATTTTAAATTTAATAATTATATATCATTCCAAACATAGGATAAAGTTATCCTCTAAATATATCCTAACTAAAATCAAATACAATGAGGATAAAGATAGTCACAACCCATCAATTTTATCCCCGTACCAAATGGGTTCTAAAAGTACTTACATAAAAAAACAAGTGTACATAGACATCATGAATTTTGTAAAAGTTGAATAGTAAGAGACACGACTTAATCATGGTATTCTTACATAAGAACTTTCGTGGTCCATGAAGATTCATGTGATAAAATTATCTTACTATATTTTGGTTGCTCTTATTATGTTGTAATTTTATTGATCATGCACTTAAAAGTATATAAAAACTTTTATTATCACATGTCTTGCTTATACACTTATCAATGTAAGTGTTGCTTAAATGAAACATACTTGACAATTTAATTAACATGGTTCAGGGAGTTTTTTATTTTCGGATGACACTGTTTGAACATTTTATTTGCGAAATAGCACAATTTTGTAGTAATGATAAATACATTTACGACCATCATATTTTTACCCCATATTTAACAACATTTCAAAGTTATAAAATATATAATTAATGTGATATATTAAATAAATTACTATTAATAATTTATAGTTATAAATATAAATAATAAATTTAAATTTTTAGATATATTAATTGTAACTATAAACTAGATATAATAATTTATATTTATAAATAAATAAATAAATATTGTGCAATAAATATATTTGTAGTCATTAAATTTTTTTATTATAAACATAATAATATTTTATAATTATAAATTTAATATAAAAAATTTAATATAATAAATAAATATTAATTACTTGTTATTATTTTTAAATTTTAGTATTTATTAAATATAATAAATTTTTATTATAAACAAAATAATATTTTAAATGAATATTTAGCTGTTGCTTCTTTATGCTTGCTCACAAAAGAAAAATGAAATCCTTTCTTAGAAAAAATAATTTATGTCATATCAATTATACACAAATTATTAAATATTTATTTATTTATATCATTTTAAAAATAAATAATTTATATTAAAATTTATAAACAACAAAAATTTTAAAGATTAATTTATTTGTTACAATACGTTTTATATATTTGATTTATAACTGCCAATATTATTATGTTTATAATAAAAATTATAATGACTATGTATATTCATTACACAATATTTTATATTTTTATTTATAAATACTAATTATTATATATTTTTAATTAAATTTATTGTATCTAAAAATGTAAATTTATTATGTCTAATGTGTAACTATAAATTATTAATAGTAATTTATTTATTACAACTATCTCATAACTACAATTTATCATATCTAAAAATTAAATTTATTATATTAATTTAATTTATTTATTGTATTATTAATATTAATTTATTTATTGTATCATGCTAATTATATACTTTATAAATTCAATAAATTATTAAACTCAAATTAAAAATATTATAATTTTAAATATATTTTTATGATCACAAAATATCAGTATGTTTGGAGTGAAAATTTATTAAATTTTATTTATATCATGACTTAAATATGATACAAAAATAATTTATGATTAAATATTTTTAATTTATATTGACATATACATTTATATTTCAGCAAATATTATATTCAAATATTATATTTTTAAATATTTTATTAAATATTTTATCATAGATAGATTGGATTTCAAAGTTTGTCCCGACGACAAGCATGATTTTATCGATTTTAAAAAGTGCAAAATAGACACTTTAGCGAATATTTAAGGTCCCTCGGTTCCTGCCAACCGACTGCTTGTTCATTTCTTCCAAAAAAAAACGAAAAAGAAATGAAAATGTAGTGGGAGATCCACGTCACGGTTCCTCAATGGTGCTATTTTGCGAAAAAAAAATCAGAACGGTGTTATTCTGCGAATAAAATGTTCAAACAGTGCTACTCGCAAAAAAAAAAAAATCTGCATGGAGAATAAGCATATATTTCTTGTGCACACATCCATAAATGTTTATACAAGGTAATTAATCCATACCAGAAAATGAAGGGGCACAAGGGTGCATAACTTAATTGAATTTTGCGTAACTTTACTATATTTTAAAATCTATTTAAAACTGATGTACGATCCGCTAATGGGTCTTCAAAATGATTTGTAAAATTGTATCAAAAATACATCTATATTAAATTTTTGTTAAGTAATTATTATATTTGTATATTTATATTTTAAGATAAAAATATTTGAACTTTTGGGGTCTACATAAATCTAGTACAACTCTACATAAATCTTCTCATGAGTCATGTAGTTCTTAATTTACTTTCACTTAAATCATGATCAATGTCTTACAAACCCCAAAATTATGGAGTTGAGGTAGAAAGGTCGGAACATATAAGCATAATATCAAATCTATAATATTCAATATGAAATTATTCCCACAATTCTAACACATAAAATATCCAATCAGGATAACTTACTTATAATCAATATACAATATTGATGTCAACCTGTAAGCAGTATTTCTATATCTAATAAAAATATATTTATGAGAAATTAAAAAAAAAATAGTTTCTTTAACTTTTGTATACTATGGGTAAGACAACTAAATTAATAACTAATTTTAATCGAAGCTATAGAATAGATCAAGTTCACACAAATGTAATAATGGAGCATACCTATTATATTATGTCTAACTCCACAAGTCTCCAAAGGTTATCCTAAAATTTCGTCCTTAGAAACTTACGAATTTTTCATGGTATAAAACATACTTGACAAGTGTTATGCATCCTTTTTCCCAAAAGATCCATGCATTTTATTTAGTAATATGTCAAGATCTTATATATGTTTTTATTTTATGTTGTAGAGTCCTGAACGCTTCATCCCACCATGGTCTTTTCTCGGAATGGGTTATCCCAAAATGTAACTCCAAATAGAGTTATTTGTTTAAGCCAACCTACAGATACCCTAGGAATCGATAAACTAGAAAAGATTATCTTAAAATTATTGATCTAAGAGATGAAGAATTATAAATTAAATTACTTTCTTTCTTTGTTAGAATTACCTCAAAATTGGAAGACCATTATACTCTCTATAGCTTATTGACTTCTTGAATCATGGAATCCACCTTCCTGACGTATAAAGATTTCCAAAGACACCGGATTCGTATGAGTTGGTTGAGAAAAAGCTCACTCCAAATCTATTATCTATTAGAAGTGGGAGTCCTTATTTCGTCGACAAACATATAGCCTCCCTTGTTGTCTAGATACATCCTCTCTCCTCACAGTTTTGATTTATCACTATTCAATTAATTGGTGGTGTATACCATTTTATTATACCTCAGAAAAATAGTCTTTATTGTCCATATTTACCATGGACTCGTCGTGGTCTTCTTCTTTGAACCTAAATAGTATCTTAGGTTTGTGATAAATAATTATATAAATAGTTACAATTTTGTTATATAAAGGATACAAAATAAAAATAAATATTATTGAGAGTAGATTAGATGTAATAGTAATACATTCATGGTGAACTCGTGGTTAATAGTATCTTAGGTTTGTGATAAATAAATATATAAATAGTTAAAATTTTGTTATATAAAGAATACAAAATTAAAGTAAATACTAAAGATGCTAGATAAAATGTAATAGTAATATGACATTTATTAATTTATTTTTGTATAGATTAATGTAAATTATATTTTCATAAATAAAATTATTTTTATTTTTATAAAAAATCAAAATTAGGACAAAATTTCAATTTATTCAAAATAATTTAACCCTTTTCATGATAATAAATATCTATTACCAAAATTCACTACTCTCGTCACATTTTAAATTGATATTTTATTATATTGATAGCTAATAAAGTGTACCTGAACTCTAAACTTAACATCTGACATCATTATTATTCTTTATACGGTCTCATTTTGTGTGTGTAAGAAATGCAATGTTAATCACCCTTTTTACAAACTTTGTTTTATAATAATTGTCAACACCGCATAGTTGATATTATCTATTTTTTAAAATAAAACTAACATTGCATTCTATTATTTTATCTATTGGTATTATAAATGTATTTTGTGTAAATATAAATGCTATATCATTATTAAAGTATGATATAAAATTAAAATATCTAAATATGTATTTACTAGAAAAGTAAATACAGGTAACAAATGAAAGCATCTAAAAATGATATTCTTATTGATAAATCTATTTATTGCTTAGTACTTATTGTTGTCAAACAAGATTCAACAATATAATATGACGGGATATTTTTTATAAATGTGAAATCAACAACGGTCGAATAGTTTTATGACATAATGATGATAAATTACAAAATATTTTACTAATAGATTCCCAGGTAACATGAAATTTTGGCAGCATCTTAATTATATGTATTCATAAAGTGTTTGGACTTGATTTTTTATTTGTGTGATTTTTTTTTAAAATTTATAAACTACATTACGCTATTATAAAATTTAAAATTTTGGTTGGTATGTATTCATTCACGGCCTAACTTTGCTCTTACATCACGTAGGGTGTTTGGTTGCACAATAATTTTTTGTACATTTTCATGATAAAAGATTGTAACAAAATAAAGTGTAAGCTAATCACTAAAATATATTTATCAAGTTTGGGAAGATATGATAATAAGAAAATAGTGGATACCATATATGACTAAACAAGGTGGGAGATGACAAGATAAAAAAAAGGTGTCACCGGCTTTTTTTATTCAAAAAGTAAAATTCTTTAAAACTGTAAAATTATAATGATTGTCAAACACCTCTTGTAAGAAGTTTTGTTACAAAAATATAAAATGGTAATAAAATCCCAATTTATCATGCATACAAACATCCCATTATGAAAATTGTTTGTGGTATTTTTTCTATATAAAATATAATAAAATCAATAATAAAACTCTGTTGGTTGGGTTAGATTAAAATTCTTTCTTTCACAATTTTTAGACCGTCAAGATTTTATGTATCTTTAGGATCTTACTTTTTACGATTTAAGAATTTCAAACCTCAGGGAATTTTGAACTTTTCAAGTGTTTAATTAGTTTTCATATTGTCAATCTTTTCAACTTTCATTTTTCTAATCTTTTCATATTTCCAAGTTTTCGAAGTTTCCAGATTTTGAATCCCTACCCTTTTAATTTTTTTAGATTTCATAACTTTCAAATTTTTGATGTTTCTATAATATATATTTTTTATATTTTTTACATTAATTAAAATTTTTTACTTTGCAAATTTATCTATTATTTATTTATTAATTAATTATTTTTTATTCACTAAAGTATGAGTTAGCTACTTCTTACTAGGCTACACAACATAATCTTTGATCTCCATTATAATGGCCAAAGCACATTTGAGTTATACCATTTCACTTCATGTAAATATACATGTTTGGTTTGCAATACAAAATGTTATCATTTGAGCAATTCTCTCTCTCTTTCTCTCTCATATTTTATTGAAGATGCTGGTAGTTGAGAGAGTTAAATAAATGAGAAAACTTTGTATCGCAAACCAAGTCATCAAAGTAGTTACTTTAAATCTCATAAAATTTTAATGGAACATATTGTGAACTGAGTCATCAAAGTAGTTACTTTTGGACCGTTCACTAAATTTTCAAACTCTCTCATATTCAATTAAAAACCTTTAAGTGCTTTCTAATTCAAACCTAACTAATATATTTAAATAAATAATCATGAAATCTACAAACTATCTAAAATATTGCATTCAAAATAAAATATAAAATGTTATTTAAACTATGTGAACAGAGGTGTTGTCCCCTCGTCTAATTGTCCGATTTTCACCTGTGTTACAAAAGCCTACTGGCATCTCTAGCCGTTTCCGTTTTCGTCTCCACCTCTTGGCGCCATCTCTGCCCCCATCTCCTCGTTGTTATCGCCTTTCCCTCCTCATCGTTTCTCTCTCTCTCTCTCTCTCTCTCTCTCTCTCTCTCTCTCTCTCTCGCGCGCGCGCGCGCGCGCGCTTTCTGTTGACGATTAACAGTAGCCCCCCTCTCTCTCCCTTCCTGGTAGGTTTGCTTGGGCGAATGCTGTTTGTTCATCCTATCTCCCCCATCGTCCAATCAACATTGAGTCGCTCAATTCGTCCTCCAGTTCTTCCACCAACTGTCCTCCGTCAGCCATCTATTCTTGTAGAACACGTCGCATCCCGCATAACACCATATGCCCTGCATTATGGGCTTGGTGTATGCACCGGAGAATGACACCTCGTCTATGTAGAAAACATCGATCTCCTCTCTGTGCAAGGCTGCAGTGTTGCCTTTCTAAAGGAGATTTGCCGGTGTGAAGTAAAGAGGATATACCTAGCAGTGTATGCACCGAAGAATGACACCTCGTCCATGTAGAAAACACCGCTCTCCTAAAATTGAAAAATGTCAGTTCACATTGTAAACCTAAAATGTCAAAAGTAAAAATGAAATAAAGTAAGATGTAAGTTCTTAACTAAAAAGGAAATTCTCAAATTTAAAATTTGTTCTTAACTAAAAAGGAAATTCTCAAATTTAAAATTTCTATCTCTGAAGTTTAACTGAAAATTTGAATTAGGCTTTGTAGACCCAATTAGTATTTGGAGCAATTTCTATAGATCTCAGTAGTAGACCAATCCAGAGAATTAGGCTTTGTAGACCCAATTAAGATTTGGATTAATTGTTATTCCTAATCCAATTGGGATCGGATGATGTCGTCATAAGGTGAGTTTTGTTTAAGTGGAAATTATACTAGATCTAAATGTTCATTCCTATTCAAGTTCTTTTATATGCCAAAAACATTTGTGCATTGTTATTGTTGATGCAACATGATCCCACTTTCTTTCTTTTATGATTTTTTTTTGTGAAGTGGAAAGTTTGTTGGTCAGGTGAGACACATTAACGTTGTCAATTCGGAATCTGACTTGCTAGGAACAAAGTAAAATTTGAAAACATATTCCTCACTCACCTCTTTATATAGCTTCTTTGAGATGTATTCATGCACAGATGGTAGCTTATCATAACTCAGATTTTTGATGACTAAGTAAAAGTTTTGTATCAAAAACATGAGTGGCCTCTTTGTTAGTCCATATTTAATTGACATAATATTTTCGTCCTACCTATTTTGGATTGATCTATGGTAATTTATGTTGTAATATTTACTTCTTGCTAGGTTGTGGTGGATGTTTTCATTCTTCGCATCTTATTTTTCTTTCAAAATTATCTTCATTTTCATTTGGAATGTATAAGTCTAGAAATATAAAAATATATCATAACTAACTAAAATCAATCAATCTTTACCTTGGTTGCAAATAAATAAGTATGATAATAATAATAATAATGTAAAAGAAGTGGTTTATAATATTATAAACAATCTTTATAAATCAAAGTTGTTAAATTCATATAAATGTCGCTCAAATCAATGTCAGTTTGATTACTGATTTATGTGTATATTTGAAGAGTAAATTATAATATTTATAATTTAACTAATTTTTTATAATGTGCTTATCTAAAATTTATCTCAATTATCTTATAAATTTATATCTAATCAATATATAATATATTATTCGAACACGTGCGAAGCACGTGATTTGACTAGTCTATTATCTATTAGAAGTGGGAGTTCTTGTTTTGTCAACAAGCATATAGTCTCTCTTGTTGTCTAGATACATCCTCTCCTCTTACAGTTTTGATTTATCGCTATTCAATTGATTGATGGTGTATACCATTTTATTATTATACTTTAAGAAAATAGTATTTTATTGTCCATATTTATCATGGATTCGCCATGCTCTTTTTCTTTGAACCTAAATAGTATCTTAGGTTTGTGATAAATAACTAAATAAATAGTTAAAATTTTATTTTATAAATTATACAAAATAAAAGTAAATATTAATGATAGTAGATTAGATGTAATAGTAATACATTTACTATAAATGGTTAAAATTTATTTATATAAAGAATACAAAATAAAAGTAAATACTAAAGATGCTAGATTATATGAAATAGTAATATGACATTTATTATTTTATTTTTGTAATATATAAATGTCATAAATGACAAAACAAGAACTCCCACTTCTTATATTAAGTTAGATAATAGATATTATCTATTTTTTAAAATAAAACTAACATTGCATTCTATTATTTTATCGGTTGGTATTGAAATTGTATTTTGTGTAAATATAAATGCTATGTCATTATCATAGATTCGTCGTGGTCTTTTTCTTTGAACCTAAATAGTATCTTAGGTTTGTGATAAATAACTAAATAAATAGTTAAAATTTTATTTTATAAAGTATACAAAATAAAAGTAAATATTAATGATAGTAGATTAGATGTAATAGTAATACATTTACCGTTAACTCGTGGTCAGTTGATAGTATCTTAAGTTTGTGTTAAATAAATATATAAATGGTTAAAATTTATTTATATAAAGAATACAAAATAAAAGTAAAACTAAATATGATAGATTAGATGAAATAGTAATATGACATTTATTATTTTATTTTTGTAATATATAAATGTCATAAATGACAAAACAAGAACTCCCACTTCTAATAGATAATAGATATTATCTATTTTTTAAAATAAAACTAACATTGTATTCTATTATTTTATTGGTTGGTATTGTAATTGTATTTTGTGTAAATATAAATGCTATGTCATTATTATAGTATGATATAAAATTAAAATATCTAATATGTATTTACTAGAAAATTAAATAAAGGTAAAAAATGAAAGCATCTAAAGGTGATAATCTTATTGATAAATCTATTTATTACTTGGTACTTATTGTTGTCAAACAATATTCAATAATATAATATGACATCGGGATATTTTTTATAAATGTGAAATCAACAAGGGTAGAATAGTTCTAGGATATAGCGATGATAAATTACAAAATATTTTACTAATAGATTCCCGGGTAACATGAAATTTTGACAACATTTTAATTATATGTATTCATAAAGTGTTTGGACTTTATTTTTTATTCGAGTAGCTTCATTTTTAAAATTTATAAACTACATTACGCTATTATAAAATTTAAAAATTTGTTAAGCATGTATTCATTCACGGCCTAACTTTGCTCTTACATCACATAGGATGTTTGGTTGCACAATAATTTTTGTACATTTTCATGATCAAAAATTGTATTAAAATAAAGTGTAAGCTAATCAATAAAATATATTTATCAGGTTTGGAAAGATATGATAATAAAAAATAGTAGATATCATATATGACTGAACTAGGTGAGAGATGACAAGATAAAAAAAGGTGTCACTTACTTTTTTTGTTCATAAAGTAAAACTGTTTAAAATCATAAAAATGTAATTATTGTCAAACACCTCTGGTAACAAGTTTTTACAAAAATAAAAAATTGTAATAAAATCCCAATTTATCACGCATACAAACATCCCATTACGAAAATTGTTGTGGTATTTTTTCTATATAAAATATAATAAAATCAATAATAAAACTCTATTGATTGGGTTAGATTTAAATTCTTCCTTTCACAATTTTTAGACTGTCAAGATTTCATATATCTTTAGGATCTTACTTTTTACAGTTTAAGAATTTCAAACCTCAGGGATTTTTGAACTTTTCAAGTGTTTAATTAGTTTTCATATTTCCAATCTTTTCAAATTTCATTTTTTTAATCTTTTCAGATTTTCAAGTTTTCGGAGTTTCCAGATTTTGAATCCCTACCCTTTTAAATTCTTTAGATTTCATAACTTTCAGATTTCTGATGTTTCTATAGTATATATATTTTACATTAATTAATTTTTTTATTTTACAAATTTCTCTATTATTTATTTATTAATTAATTATTTTTTATTCACTAAAGTAGGAGTTAGCTACTTCCTACCGAGCTACACAACATTATCTTCATTATAATGATCAAAGCACATTTGACTTATACTATTTCACTTCATGTAAATATACATATTTGGTTTGCAATACAAAATGTTATCATTTGAGCAATTCTCTCTCTCTCTCTCTCTCATATTTTATTGAAGATGTTGAGAGTTGAGAGAGTCAGATAAATGAGAACTTTGTATTGCAAATCAAGTCATCAAAGTAGTTACTTTAAATCTCATAATATTTTAATGTAACATATTGTGAACTAAGTCATCAAAGTAGTTACTTTTGGACCTTTCACTAAATTTTCAAGGTCTTTCATATTCAATTAAAAACCACTAAGTGCTTTCTAATTCAAATCTAACTAATACATTTAAATAAATAATCATGAAATCCACAAACTATTTAAAATATTGCCTTCAAAATAAAATATAATACGTTATTTAAACTATGTGAACAGATGTGTTGTCCCCTCGTCCAATCATCCAATTTTCACCTGTGTTACAAGTGCCTACTGGCATCTCTAGCCATTTCCATCTCCACCTCCCGACACCATCTCCGCCCCCATCTCCTCACCGTTACCACCTCTCCCTTCTCATCGTTTCTCTCTCTCTCTCTCTCTCTCTCTCTCTCTCTCTCTCTCTCTCTCTCTCTCTCTCTCTCTCTCTCTCTCTCTCTCTCTCTCTCTCTCTCTCTCTCTCTTCCTGGTTGGTTTGCTCGGGCGAATGTTGTTTGTTCATCCTATCTCCCCCGATCGTCTAATCAACATTGAGTCGCTCGATTCGTCCTCCAGTTCTTACGCCAACAGACCTTCCGTTATTACGCAAATTCGTCCATCCCTACAGTTACTAAGCGCAGCCTGCCATGCCTCTGGCCGCAGCCATTTCCTTCTCCAGAAAATCTCGTCTCTCCATATCCTGTCAATGGCATTCCTCACGTCCCTCCCGTACCCGTTTTTTATCTTCTCCTTTACGTATGACAGTGTCGATCTCTAGCGTCCGATGGCAGCCGATAGTACCATCCGATCAGATTCTTCTATTGCATGATGTATTACCTCCTTCAACACTTTCTCGTATCGTCGATTTGGGATTTGCCGACGGAAGGTATGTCCTTTAGCATCTCGTGTTTGTCGTTCTTCTCCTTCAATGTCCTGCTTTCTCATCCCGCCATTATCCTTGCCATTACTCTGTGGTCGCAGCTTTCCTCTGTTAGCCATCCTTTCTTTCAGAACACGTCGCATCCCACAACACCATAGGGGCTTGGTGTATGCACTAGAGAATGACACCTCGTCCATGTAGAAAATACCGCTTTTCTCTATGTGTAAGGCTGCAGTGTTATCGTTCTAGAGGAGATTTGCTACAGTGAAGTAAAGAGGATATCTGCAACCTGTGAGACCCCTCCCCTACCTCTTGCCGGTTCATGTCGGTTTTTCACCTTTTCTGGACTTTGACTAGTTTCATGATTCTCCTCTTTCCTGTCAACAACATCTTAACTTGACACGGTAAGAGGAGTTCTCGCTAGACCCCTCAATGATGACAATGTCTGGCCTTGTGCTCCATGGAGTAGCTTTACCCCTTTCCCTCGTCTCCTATGCTTTTTCTTTTATATATGTGATTATATTTTTTATCTACACTTCATTGTTCCCTTTTTCATAGAGCAACTTTACTCTCTTTTCTTATTATTCTTAATAGGTTGGTCGTCAACTTTCATACTCTACATGAAAAAGAGTCTTGACACACTCAAATGCTACTTTTTAAGTATCTAAGGAGACTTCATAGTAATGTTAAAAATGTTTTCTCATTCTGTATATTTTCTTTTTCTGTCTATATGAGGTTATCTTTTTTATGTTCTATTTGTTTTACAATACCCTTTTCTCTTTATGTGTACATTTGGCAATTGAGATGTCTTTAGTCACATACTACATTTCTCTTGTTTTTCCCTTTACATACGTTGTTAAATTTTTTATCTTTACTTCTTCGTTCCTTTTCCACCATAGGTTACTCTCTTTCCATATTCCTATCCCGCATTTCTCATTATATATGAGAAAGAAATCAAAGAGTGATGGGTGGGAAATCTCAATTTATTATTCTCCTACTTAGCAAGAAGTGTAATAGAATTAGAGGTTTCAAAATTGGAAATAAAGGTCTAACGAATGTGACTTTATTTTTTATAAATGCCAATCCAAATACCATGATTATATACAATGATTTAAGCTTAGTTTTGTACCATAAATGACCTAAATATTTTATTGAAAGTTTCACTCAAAAGAAGGTAGACATTTCTTATAATTAGTATTTTTTGAAATAAATGAATATTTTAATTTTTTTTATGAATGTAAGATAAAGCAACTGTATTAATATAATTTATAAAGTTTAAGGAAGGACTTGAGTTGATTTGAAATTGATTCAAAATATGATTAAATCAAATTCATCTAATCTAACTTGCCACTTCTTGATTATGACCAAGGTAATCATATCTGAAAATTGAAAACTCTCAATTCTTATTGTAAACCTAAAATGTCAAAAGTAAAAATGAAATAAAGTAAGATGTATGCTCTTAACTAAAAAGAAATTCTCAAATTTAAAATTTCTATATCTGAAGTTTAACTGAAAATTTGAATTAGACTTTGTAGACCCAATTAGGATTTGGAGCAATTCTATAGGTCTCAATAGTGGACCAATTCGAAGAATTGGTCTTTGTAAACCCAATTAAGATTTGGATTAATTGTTATTCCTAATTCAATTGGGATCGGGTGATATTGTCATAAGGTGAGTTTAGTTTAAGTGGAAATTATACTAGATCTGAATGTTTGTTCCCATTCAAGTTCTTTCGTATGTCAAAAGCATTTGTGCATTGTTATTGTTTACATAAGAGGATCCCACTTTATTTTTTTTAGGAAATTTTTTTGTGAAGTGGAAAGTTTGTTGGTTAGGTGGGACACATTAACATTGTCAATTCAGAATCTAACTTGCTAGGAACAAAGTAAAATTTGAAAACATATTCCTCACTCACCTCTTTATATAACTTCTTTGAGATGTATTCATGCATGGATGGTAGCTTATTGTGACACAGATTTTTTGTGACTAAGCAAAAGTTTTGTATCAAAAGCATGAGTGGCCTTTTTGTTACTCCACATCTAATTGACATAATATTTTCGTCCTACCTATTTTGGATTGATCTATAGTAATTTATGTTGTAATATTTACTTCTTGCTAGGTTGTGGTGGATGTCTTCATTCTCCGTATCTTATTTTGCTTTCAAAATTATCTTCATTTTCATTTAAAATGTATAAGTTTAAAATTATTAAAATATATCACAAATAACTAGAATCAATCAATATTTACATTGGTTGCAATTAAATAAGTATGATAATAATAATATTAATAATGTAAAAGGAGTGTTGTTTATAATATTATAATTAATTCTTATAAATCAAAGTTGTTAAATTTATATAAATGTCGCTCAAATCAATGTTGGTTTGATTACCGATTTATGTGTATATTTCAAGAGTAAACTATAACATTTATAATTTAACTAATTTTTTATAATGTACTTATCTATCATAAGAATTTATCTCAATTATGTTATAAATTTATATCTAATCGGTATATAATACATTATTCGAACACGTGCGAAGCACGTGATTTGACTAGCGTAGAAGAAATTGCGGTGTTGTCTAATCTCTATCTAGAGACCTTCCACTTAAAAATATAAAAAAAAATATTATCCTAGGATTTTTGGTTTTTTTAAATAGGTTTTGAAGTCTCCAAATCAAGGCATAAAGGTTCTACGTGTAATAGGATAATCCCCAGGTGAATTGGTCATATTGGGCCAAACATTTAACCCTACTCAAGCTCATATATTGACATTATTTCTTGTAGCCCATCTAGGTACAAATTGGACTATGCTGGAACATAAAAATGTGTGTTTATTTATTTTATAAATTTTATGAAAGGATAAACTTATAATATTAACTTAATATAATTAATTTTAGTATATATATTTCTGAGGTTCATCAAACTATCATTTCACAGTATTTACAATTTTTTGTGAAATCATAAATTTCTTGTTCTTTGTCATTTACTAGCCAAATGACCTCCAAATTTCATAATTTTTTTCGAACCATTGTTAACCCTGTCTTAAATATTTTAATTTAAAATATTTAATTATTAAATTTTTTATTCATTGATTTTATAAATTTATTAAAATACTTATATTCATTATATTGGGCCTTTACAAATTCTTCCTTCCATATTTTAATTTAACCGCAAATAAATCAATAATTAAAAATACACTAAGTATATTTTATATATAATTAAAAATCTCATGAACATAACTTCCTGCCTCAAGTGAATAAATATGGATCCTTTTTTTTCATACTGTCCTTTGAGTTCCTATGTGACCTCTTCGCTATAATGTTTCTAAATCACTTTGATGATTATAATTTTTTCACACCTTTAGCTGATGGATAAAATGGTCTCTCATGCATATTGGAGTGGTCCCAAAAGTTAAGTCATCTCGTATCTAAGTAAGGTGGCGTTTGATTAGACTTAATATGAATGTCTTAACTCTTAATTTTACATCTAGTCTCTTAATGAGTGGTAAAAAAGTGCTGATTTTGATTAAGACATTAGTGATAAATTTGAAATCATTCTACCGGCTGACCGGCGATTTATTTATTCACGACAGAGGGAGGAGCGTCTACGTACGAGTCGAGCATTTTGTTCGGACAGATGGGGTTAACTACTTCGCTTCCTCCTTCTGGGCGGTCACCATCGCGATCCCGTCCTCGGAAACGGAGGATTTGGTCGAGAAGACGACGGGGCCGTAGACGACGGCGTAGCCGTTGTCCTGCTGGATGAGCGCGTAGTCGCCAGTCGTCGAGGTCTTGCCGCTGCTCCAGACCGTGGCAAAGTTGTCGTCCTTGATGACCATCTCGCCCTTGTGGCTGAGCCTCGGAAGCGCACTCGGTAGGCTGCTGTGGGTGTTGGACCGCCACCCCTTGGTGCCGCCGTAGAGCACCAGGTTGCGGTCGCCCCGCATCACCAGCTGGTGGTTCCTCGCCGTCGACTGCCGTCGGCGTAGAGTATCCGGCCGGAGAACGGGATGTTGGCCGTCATGGGGGTGTCCCCCAGGCGCGCGGGGCGTGTCAGGCCCCAGGGGCTGATGGTGTAGACGGCCGGACCGTAGACGATCACCTTCCCCTCCGGGTGGACGACGGCGGCGTATTTCCCGCTGGCCTTCTTGGAGCCGCCGGTCCAGATGGTAGAGCCCGCGCCGTTCTTGATGACGAGCTGGCCGATATCCCCCCTTCCTTGTCGCCGCGAGCCCCCTTCCCAGTCGCCATGAGCCGCAAGCCCCCTTCTCTGTCGCCCGAGCTTCTTCCGAGATCCCCCCCTTCCCTGTCGCCGTGAGCCCCGTTCCCTTGCTATGAGCCGCGAGCCCCCTTCCCTGTCGTCGCGAGCTCCTTCCGAGATCCCCCTTCCCTGTTGCCGCAAGCTCCTGATCCCCCTTCCCTATTGCCCCCGAGCCCCTCCTTCTTAATCGTCGGGAGCCACGAGCTGCGAGCGAGCCCCTTCGTCTGAACTAAAAAAAGCTAATATTAAGATCTGAGCTATTCAGACGCTTTTAAGAGATAAGAGATTAGCTCAGATGTTAATTGAGAGATTTTATCAAACGATATAAAATGTCTGAAATCTGAGCGAATCAGTGATAAGAGGATGATTCAGCCCAATCAAACAGAGCGTAAGAGCATAATCAAGTAAATGACTGGGATCATGAATATATATCGTTTGAGCTGAGGTACATGAAACACAGAATGATAGGTTGATAGTGCACGAGAAAGTACCAACTAATTAATGTGCCACATTACCAACAATGGTATAATAAATATAAAATTCAACTAACTTCAAATGTCAAACCTGACTACGCCTTTATAAATGAGCTTTTCAAGAACATGTATCGGCAACAGCAAACGCTGCATACTTTCTCCCCTTATTTAGATAACTCTTTTGTCGGACTTTGTGTCACGACCCGGAATATACAAATGCGCAGCGGAATAAATCCGGAAAATCGAGACAGTTTAGGAGAACAAGCTAACTCCAAAACACTCTATCAAATCTGAATAATTCAAAACAACCTGTAATGATCCAAACAAATTCAAACTCCAAGAAATACCACAATTAGCCAACACCAAATAACTAAGAAGGACTCAACACATAGTCCAATCATCAACTATAAAGTCAACCCAAGCAATTATCAACAAAAATCAGGAGGGAAATTCAAACAACCTAAAAGATATATGTGGTGATCACTCGTCACCAAACTCCTCGTCCTCTGGGTCCTCGAGTGGCTCTGGATCACCTCCAACGTCCTCCTCGAAATCCTCTCCAAAGTCCTCCTCATGGAGAGGCTACTCGAAATCAGCTGTAAAAGTTAATAATGGGAAGGGGTGAGTCACCACAGACTCAGTAGGTCTTACACCCGAACTACCCCACTATAATAATGATTTCTAATGGTATAATAGATAATAAGCCTAAAAATATAGATTATAATATAGGGTTTAAACTAATTCTATATCTTCAATTAAACTAATTAAAGAGCTTTCCTACTACCCCATGAATTGACATGATTCAATGAACAATAAACCTGACATAACCTGAGCTTTAAGAAGTCTAGGTATGCATGCATTACATAAACCTATCATAACAAAATGACCAATCTAAACCACTATCATACATGCCAAAATGCATAATAAATCATCTGTCTGAGTAAGTTATATGTTCCACTTGGACATTGTAGCAAATATCACAAAACTAACACCAGATCTACCATATATAAAAGTAACATATAGTAAGCTAAATCCCATAGTACCCCATAGGCAGGGGAGTACTTAGGATAAACCGCGGTATCCGGGATCGACGGATGCTCCGGACTGTTCTAATTCATCTGCTGCCCACAGGACCGAATTATAGTCTGGTGAAGTAGAATTCCATTACATTGCAGCCCTCTGCATACTACATCTCTCAAGATGAAAGCACATACATAACTCAGACAAGTAACCAATCAAAATAACCATGGACATGTGCATGATAATCTAAACATAGAACACATAGTTGAACAATCATAACTGTATACCTCACCTATGCATACCATACCAAAATCAAACTCAAACTATACCAATTGACTAACATCATGATACTCTAAACTTTGAATCATGCAATTCTAACATACTATCATGATGAATACATGCAATAACAATAACTATCTATCTACTACATGAATTAACAAGCTGAAACTTAAATACATCAATGCCATAACTCCTACTCCGGCTATTTATTAAATCGGGTTATCGTTTAAGGTCATCGAAATGTTAACCATACTATACTAACCATATTCTAATACAAAACATGATGTTTGACATGCTAGCATTCTTTTTAATCTAATGTCTAACATATGGTAATTATGCATGATCATTCAATCTAAAATAAACACATTGGACAAATCAACTTAACTATATCTAAGTAAGCTAATAAATCAGGTAGCCCACCAATATTTTATTTCATCTAACCCGAGTTAACTAACAACGTTTTAATGATTTAAATTAATCATATCGAAATGCTAAGAATAGTCGAGACGCCTACCTTAACAGCGACGACAACGGCACACGGAATTCCAACGGAATCGATCCGTATGACGAGTGTGTTGCCGTGGTCACGACGGCGATGGAAAATCGATCCGGATGGATGTCTTGACAAGCTGTTGGAACAAGGAGGATTAATAAAAATTAGAACAATATAGTGTGCTGTGATAGGAGAGAGTGGATAGGAGGGAGAGGATATGAGAGAGAGAGAGGGGGGTACCGCGGAGGGGGGTGGCGCACGGCGGCGCACACCGCGCGCGGGCGCGCGCGGTCGCGAGGGCAGCGGCGGCCGTGGACGGCGCGGCGGTCAACGGCGGCGGGTCCGCGCGGGGAGGCGGTGGGGCTGGCGCGGCGGCGGCGGCGTGGCACGCGCGGGCGGGCGCCGGCGGGTGACGCGGCGACGCGTGGGTGGTCAACGGGCGGCGACGGCCGCGCGGGTGGCTGAGGCGGCGGGGACGGCGGCCGAGGGCGGCGGGGCTGGCACGCGCGCGGGCGGCGCCGGCTGGTGCAGGTCAACGGGGCGGCGGCTGCGCGGGCGGCGCCGGCTGGTGCTGGCCAACGGGGCGGCGGCTGCGCGGGCGGCGCCGGCTGGTGCAGGCGGCGGACAACACGCGGCGCGCGGTCGCAGGTGGCGCTGGTGCTCGCAGGTGGCGCTGGTGCGCGCGATGGACAACGCCGCGGAGGGAGGCGGCGGGGCTGGCGTGATGCTTCCAAAGAACCTTGACCATCGGAATTTGCTTCCTCCTCAATTGCTTCACCATCCGGTCCGTGATCCGGATCGGCCTCTCATCAAAGCTCAAATTTGGCTGCACGTTGATCTCCTGGAAATCTATAACATGGGTTGGATCTGATACATACTTTCGAAGTAGAGAGACGTGGTAAACCGGATGTATCCTCGCTATTGCCGGGGGCAAAGCCAACCTGTAAGCAACCTCACCAATACGTTGCACAATCTGAAACGGACCCACATACCTTGGGTTCAACTTCCCACGCCGACCAAATCTGATAACGCCCTTAGAAGAAGAAACCTTCAAGAATACATGGTCACCCTCCTCAAATTGGACAATCATGCGCTTCAGATCAGCATAACTCTTCTGGCGACTCTGAGCAGTAAGCAACTTCTGGCGAATTACACTGACCTTCTCATTGCTATCCTGCACCCAATCTGGCCTAATAAGACTACGATCTCCAACCTCTTCCCAGCAAAAAGGTGATCTGCACGGCCTCCCATACAATGCCTCAAACGGTGCCATACCGATACTGGAATGAAAACTATTATTATAAGCAAACTCAATGAGCGGCAACTGCAAATCCCAACTGTCCTGCCATTCCAGTGCTCTAGCCCTCAACATGTCTTCCAATGTCTGAATAGTGCGTTCTAACTGACCATCTGTTTGGGGATGATATGCGAGTCGGAACTTGAGGCCGAGAGCCCAAGGCATCCTGCAATCCTTTCCACACCCTCCCAGTGAATCTGGGATCTCTGTCAGATACTATAGAAACAGGTACTCCATGATACTTGACAACCCCATCAAAGTACAACCTCACCAAGCTCTCTGTCGGTTGGGCTTCTTTAATAGGTAAGAAATGGTAACGCCTTGGTGAGTCTATCCACCACTACCCATTTGGCATTACCTTTGCTTCTTGGTTTTAGGCAAACCAGTGACAAAGTCCATGGTGATATGCTCCCACTTCCATTCTGGAATCTCTAATGGCTGAAGTGGTCCTGCTGGCTTCCTATGCTCTGCCTTCACCTGTTGACAAATCAAACATCTGGATACATAGTCAGCCACATCTCTTTTCATGCCTTCCCACCAGAACTGCCTCCTAAGATCTTGATACATCTTGTTTGCCCCTGGATGGATAGCATACTGGGATCTATGAGCTTCTGATAAAATTTCTTGCCTTAGCTCTGCATTTTCAGCCACACATAGTCTTCCTTGATGCCTGACTGTACCATCTTCATATTTAGATATATCTGGCCTTCTGACCAACTCATGCACTGCCTGATTCCCAACTTGATCTTCTTTTACCCTATCTACTAAAGCTGACCCAATAGAAAGCTGTGCCATAAAAGATGTTAAATTATCTACTTCCCTTCTGGGTGCACAATCAATCAATATTTCCATACCTTCCCATGCCTAGTGCAACTGCATAGCCATCATCTTATTCCTGCTAAGTGCATCGGCTCTGACATTAGCCTTCCCTGGATGGTAGTTTAGGCTAAAGTCATAGTCCTTCATGTACTCCACCCATCTTCTCTGCCTCAGGTTCAGGTCCTTCTGAGTGAATATATACTTCAAACTCTTGTGATCTATGAACATTTCAAAAATTTCACCATACAAGTAATGCCTCCACACCTTTAAGGCATGGATCACAGCTGCCATCTCTAAATCATGAACAGGATAATTCTTCTCATGAGGCTTCAGTTGCCTGGAAGCATAGGCAACAACTCTACCGTGCTGCATAAGCACACGGCCCAAGCCAACCCTGGATGCATCTGTGTAGACCACAAAACCTCCTGAACCAGAAGGTAGCACAAGAACAGGTGTTGTGGTCAACTTCTCCTTCAAGCACTGGAAGCTCTCATCACATTTATCTGTCCACTTAAACCCTCCTTTCTTGGTCAGAGCAGTCAATGGGGCTGATATGGAAGCAAACCCCTCAATGAACCTGCGATAATATCCTGCCAAACCAAGGAAACTCCTCACCTCAGTGGGGTTGGTAGGCCGTTCCCAGTGCACTTTTCCTCCACCTTACTTGGATCAACCTTTGCACACACTTTGCCTCAGAAATAATATGACCCAAGAAGTTAACACTCTTGAGCCAAAAGGCACACTTACTGAACTTAGCATAGAGTTGGTGCTCCCTCAAAATCTGCAAAACAATCCTCAAATGTTGACTATGCTCGTCATCACTAGCAGAGTAGATCAAAATATCATCAATAAAAACAACCACAAACTGATCAAGATATGCCATGAAAATCTGGTTCATCAGACCCATAAATGTTGCAGGTGCATTGGTAAGGCCAAAAGGCATCACCAAAAACTCATAATGGCCATACCGGGTCCTGAATGCTGACTTGGGAATATCCTCCTTGATCCTCAACTGATGATAACCTGATCTCAAATCAATCTTAGAAAATATCTTGGCATTCTGTAATTGATCAAACAAGTCATCTATATGAGGCAGGGGATACTTATTCTTGATGGTCAACTGGTTCAGCTTCCTGTAATCAATGCACAATCTCAGTGATCCATCCTTCTTCCTGACAAACAATACTGGTGCACCCCAAGGTGACACACTGGGATAAATAAAACCCAGATCTAGCAACTCTTCCAATTGTTTCTTCAGCTCTGCAGGTGCCATCCTATAAGGAGCAATAGAAATAGGGGCAGCCCCAGGGACAAGATCAATGGCAAAATCAATGTCCCTAGGTGGTGGCAAACCTGGCAACTCATCAGGAAACACATCTACAAATTCATTAACTATAGCCACATCCCCCAATGCCAGACTATCTCCTGACTTCTCCACTTTGGTAACACAGGCCAAATAAGCCTCACACTGGGCACCAATCAATCTAGAAGATTTCAATGCAGAAATCAACATCTTGGACCTGCCATAGCTAGGACACTTATAGGAAAAAGTGTCACCCCTAGGTATCTGAAAAATCACCCTCTTCTTGAAGCAATCTAGGATGGCATGGTGATGCTCTAGCCAATCCATCCCAAGGATGACATCAAAACCCTCCATCTCAAGCACAAATAACCTGGCCCTCAAAATATGACCACTAATCTCTATATCACCTTTGGGGCATGCAAAAAGATACATCTGCGATTTCACGAGGCATCACCCGACCTTGGCTTGGGCTACAATCATTAACCTCATGCTTGCAAAATTTGAACAGAAATGTAGCAAATCGGAAAGAAATAAAGGAATCCGTAGCACCAGAATCAAATAACACTCTAGCATGGTATCCAGCAACTAAAAGAGTACCTTTTGCTGCATTGGCTGCCTCAGGGAGATCCTGGTGCTCCATAGCAAATACCTTAGCTTGAGCGCTCCGTGGTGGTGGCTGTGGTGCTCGTGGTGCCCGGGGTGCTACAAACTGCCTCCTGGGTGGTGCTGGTCACTGCTGGGGCACAAATCGCTGGTGTTGGGGTGCTACGCGCTGAGGAGGTGCTGGAAGAGTGAGCTGTGGATGACGAACCTCCTCTCTAATATGAACTGGTGGTGGTGGTGCACCTCTACCCCTACTGGGACAATTTGCAATCAAGTGACCAGGCTACCCACACCTAAAACAAACTCCCCTGTTGCGGTGACAAGAGGTGCCAGAATGGTATTTCCTGCACAAACCACATGGTAACTCATACTCTACCCTCTTCCTCTTGCGATCCACCCCTTGTTGGGGTAAAGCACGTGCTGGTGCCCTCTGGTACTGAGAAGGCTTCCTGTAGGCTCCCATACTCTGCTCTACCCTGCAAGCTGCCTCATAAACTGCTGCTAGACTGCGCCAGACCTTGGACACCAACCTGTCCCTGATAGCTCCACGAAGTCCACCCACGAACTTCTTGGCTCTCTCGCATTCCTCCTCGTATAGGTTGGGTGCATAGGCCTCCAGCTCAACAAACCTGCTCTCATATTCCATCACAGTCATACTACCCTGCTCCAAAAGTAGGAACTCCAGCTTCTTCTCATCTCTGATATGCATGGGGATGTACTTGTCCTTGAAGACTCCGACAAAGTCTTCCCAATCAATCTCAGCCTCTGTCACCTCAGCATATCGGGTGCGGAGTAAAGACTCCCACCAAGCTCCTGCAGAATGAGATAGCATATGTGCGGCAAGGCGGACCATGTCCTCAGGCGGACACTACATAGCCCTGAAGATCTTACCCACTTCCCTTAGCTAGTTCTCTGCCATAGCAGGTTCCCTCTCTCCACGGAAAGCTGGTGGACTCAGCCTCTTGAACTCCTCCAAGGTGCTGATCTGCGGTCTCTCTGCTCTGGCATTCGCCTGCTGTGCCCTACCCTGCTGGGCCTAGTTCTGAGCCTGAACCGTCTGGAAGAGCTCGTGAATGGCACCAAGGATGCCAGATGCATCTGGTACCTGACCTCCAACTGCCACTACCGCTTGACCTTCATCTTGACCCTGCACTGGTGCTTGACATCCACTTTGCACTAAGTCCTGCTGGCGACGACCTTGCTGGTCCCCATTCAACTCCGGCACATTCCGTGCATCGCCATTTCCACGCCTACGGTTGTAACCCCTGAAGGCCATCCTGTTCCAAGAAACAAACATCCAATCAGATAATTCCAACATATAACTTCCAATAAGACAAAAAGATCTAAATTCCATCTGGAATCCAAAATCAACTTGATCCAAATCAAACTTTGTTCTACAAAATCCAAATAATGCATCCGGGCAGATCCAGAAGGATCTTCAGGCCGGAAGAATGCTCTGATACCAACTCCTGTCACGACCCGGAATATACAAATGCAAAGCGGAATAAATCCGGAAAATCGAGACAGTTTAGGAGAACAACCTAACTCCAAAACACTCTATCAAATATGAATAATTCAAAACAACCTGTAATGATCCAAACAAATTCAAACTCCAAGAAATACCACAATTAACCAACACCAAACAACTAAGAAGGACTCAACACATAGTCCAATCATCAACTATAAAGTCAAACCAAGCAATTATCAACCAAAATCAGGATCAGGGAACTCGTCACCAAACTCCTCGTCCTCTGTGTCCTCGAGTGGCTCTGGATCACCTCCAACGTCCTCCTCGAAATCCTCTCCGAAGTCCTCCTCAGGGAGAGGCTCTTCGAAATCAACTGAAAAAGTTAATAATGGGAAGGGGTGAGTCACCACAGACTCAGTAGGTCTTACACCCTAACTACCCCACTATAATAATGATTTCTAATTGTATAATAGATAATAAGCCTAAAAATATAGATTATAATATAGGGTTTAAACTAATTCTATATCTTCAATTAAACTAATTAAAGAGCTTTCCTACTACCCCATGAATTGACATGATTCAATGAACAATAAACCTGACATAACCTGAGCTTTAAGAAGTCTAGGTATGCATGCATTACATAAACCTATCATAACAAAATGACCAATCTAAACCACTATCATACATGCCAAAATGCATAATAAATCATCTATCTGAGTAAGTTATATGCTCCACTTGGACATTGTAGCAAATGTCACAAAACTAACACCAGATCTACCATATATAAAAGTAACATATAGTAAGCTAAATCCCATAGTGCCCCATAGGCAGGGGAGTACTTAGGATAAACCGCGGTATCCGGGATCGACGGATGCTCGGACTGTTCTAATTCATCGCTGCCCACGGAGACTCAATTATAATTAGTGAAAGTAGAATTACATTACATTGTAGCCCTCTGCATACTACATCTCTCAAGATGAAAGCACATACATAACTCAGACAAGTAACCAATCAAAATAACCATGGACATGTGCATGATAATCTAAACATAGAACACATAGTTGAACAATCATAACTGTATGCCTCACCTATGCATACCATACCAAAATCAAACTCAAACTATACCAATTGACTAACATCATGATACTCTAAACTTTGAATCATGCAATTCTAACATACTATCATGATGAATACATGCAATAACAATAACTATCTATCTAATACATGAATTAACAAGCTGAAACTTAAATACACCAATGCAATAACTCCTACTCCGGTTATTTATTAAATCGGGTTATCGTTTAAGGTCATCGAAATGTTAACCATACTATACTAACCATATTCTAATACAAAACATGATGTTTGACATGCTAGCATTCTTTCTAATCTAATGTCTAACATATGGTAATTATGCATGATCATTCAATCTAAAATAAACACATTGGACAAATCAAGTTAACTATATCTAAGTAAGCTAATAAATCAGGTAGCCCACCAATATTTTATTTCATCTAACCAGAGTTAACTAACAACGTTTTAACGATTTAAATTAATCATATCGGAATGCTAAGAATAGCCGAGATGCCTACCTTAACGGCGACGACAACGGCACACGGAATTCCAACGGAATCGATCCGGATGACGAGTGTGTTGCTGCGGTCATGACGGCGCTGGAAAATCGATCCGGATGGATGTCTTGACAAGCTGCTGGAACAAGGAGGATTAATAATAATTAGAACAATATAGTGTGCTGCGATAGGAGAGAGAGGATAGGAGGGAGAGGATATGAGAGAGAGAGAGGGGGTACCGCGGAGGGGGGTGGCGCAGGGCGGTGCACACCGCGCGCGGGCGCGCGCGGTCGCAAGGGGCAGCGGCGGCCGCGGCGGCGCGGCCGGTCAACGGCGGCGGGTCCGCGCGGGGAGGGCGGCGGGGTTGGCACGGCGGTGGCCGTGTGGCACGCGCGGGCGGGCGCCCGGCGGGTGACGCGGCGACGCGTGGGCGGTCAACGGGCGGCGGCGGCCACGCGGGTGGGCTGAGGGCGGCGGGACGGCGGCCGAGGGCGGCGGGGCTGGCGAGCGCGGGCGGCGCCAGCTGGTGCAGGTCAATGGGGCGGCGGCTGCGCGGGGGCGGCACCGGCTGGTGCAGGCCAACGGGGCGGCGGCTGCGCGGGGTGGCGCCGGCTGGTGCAGGCGGCGGACAACACACGGCAGACACGCGGCGCGCGGTCACAGGCGGCGCTGGTGCGCGCGGTGGACAGCGCCGCGCAGGGAGGCGGCGGGGCTAGCGCGGCGCGGCGGCAGTGAGGTCGACTGGGGGGCGAGAAGAAACGTCGCGCGGCGACGGAGAAGAAGAAGAAGAATTGGGCGTCGGGAGAGGAGAAAACGGTAGACGGGGGGGTTTGATGGGAGGGAAAGTAACCGAAGGAGGAAATTGTGGGAGGAATAGGGAATAATAGCAATAATAAAAATAATAACTAATTCAAAAAAAATATTTATTATCCTAAAAACAGTAACGTTACACTTTGTGTTGTCTTCAACTTATTTCCAAACAAATTCTATCTTCTTTGTGCTATCTAGCATAAAATAAAAGTTGTTTAGGCTATGAAAAGTTACTTCTACTGTCACGTCCCGAATTTTCATATACGCGGTGGAATTAATCCGGCGACGCAATAAGAGAAATTAACCCCTCAAATACATCGGTTTGAAAAAAATAGAGTAACTTAGGATATAATTCATAATTCAAATAATTCTATCAACTAAAATCATATCGTGATATAACAATTCATATACCATTCAAAAAGAATACATAATGATCTTTCAAATAAATCTTCGAGAACCAGTTCACCATGCTTCTGATACGCTAAACTTAATTATCTGAAAAATTGTTAAAAGATTTGGAATGAATACGATAACTCAGTAGACACCCCTTCAACCGCCGAATCGGATAATAAATAAACTTAAATAATAATTAAATAAATATCCAATGCTACTATTATTCTATATATGTATAGAACTAAACAATATAATAATTATCTAGCTTATCCACATATTTTTAAATCACTAATTATCAATTACACAGGCCCAATCAACACCTATAAACATCAAAAGAAGAACCTAACTTGAAAATGATAAGATATGCATGAATACCTACTATAAGACCTATACGATGAAACCACACAAATGAGACACCATGCATATTATACAACACGACTCGGTTAAGACAAACTAATGCACATTTAATGACCATATACGCTAAATCATGCAATAAATGCACCTATCCTTTGATATAATATCACACTTTTCTTATTGGCAACGAATGTGCCATCTTGCCACTTCAACTAGTTACCATCAGATCTATCATATATAACAGTAACATATAGTAAAAGGAAGTCCCCTAGTGCACGTAGGCAGTGGTGGCACTTAGGACAAACCGCGGTATCCGGGATCATCCCCGCTGTCGATGGGCTCGACTACTAGTCTGGTGTAGCTCAGTCTGTCATTTCATTTAATGCACACATGCATTCATTCCGACCATGCCATGCCATGCAATGCCATGTCAATTCTATGCAAATAGGACCATTAATACGAACATATGCACAATTAATACATTTAACCATCTACAAAAAGAAATATATATGTGCTTGACATGACTTATCCACGTACTATTTATGCAAATGCTATTCCATACATATATGCATAAAATATGTTAACATAAAATATATACACCAAATTAACTTGTCAACCATATGAAAATTGATAAAAAAATGCTAGATAATCGGGTTTATTTATTAATCTAAAACTCTATCTAATGCAATTGATATGCAACCATAAATATTAATAAAGACTCAATCGGGTTAATATACAATGGCATATCAAATTCACAAATTATGCAGCACATGCTAACCACTAATTAAGGCATGATAAAATTAATTAATTTAATAAAAGCTGTAACTATAGAGCATGCATCTACTAAAATTGATAAGATGTCTATTTACAATCAATCACGACATTCAATATTCACCAACATATTTAAATCAACATCTAAAGGTGATTGGTAAATTTTAGGCAATTAAATTTAATGATAATAAATACGTTTGGGATGTCTACCTGAACGACATTAGAAAGAGGGACATACGGCACTAAGATGCTGACGTACGATAGATGGAGGCGATGCCGACCAGGACGGCATGCAACGATCACACGCGCTGCACGGGTCTACGCGCGCAGTAACCGGCACGCGTAGGCGCTGGCGGCCAGGAGTGCATTCGGATGGGGGGTAGGGAGGTGCGCAAGTGCGCTACGCACGCAAAGAGAGGGAACGCGGACGACGGCGACGAGAAGGAGATGGAGACTGGGTGGCGATGGGGGCAGACAACTGCGGGAGCAGCCATGATGACGGTGGCAAGCACGGAAGAGACACTACGCCAAATTCGTCCTTTACCTATGCGAGAAAAACGTAGGTAAAGCTTATTTTCCCGTAGGTATTTCAATTTACCTACGGGACCACCCGTAGGACGTCGCGTCGGGCTAGGACATGTCGGTATATATTTTACCTACGGTATGTCCCGTAGGTATAGTACATGTACTATACCTACGATTCAACAACACCCATAGGTATAGTTCCTTTGTATACCTACGGTATATATACCCGTTGGTAAAACATAATTACCTGTTTAGCAAGCGTAGGTCAAGAAAATTGATTCAAACATGCATACCTACGGTTCCTCGCGTAGGTAATAGTAGCGATACAATATTAATTGGATCCGTGGCGGCGTTTTACATTTACCTACGGGCGAGACCGTAGGTATTCATACAAGTTGTTCAACCAATCGTATACACATTGTTCCACGGCCTACGATTATCCATACACATCATTACATACCATATTCCATTCAATCACATTGTTTCATTCATACAAGATGTTCCATGTTCCATACAAACGAGTTACATACAATATTGGTCCACCTCTTCACACTTTTCCATATAGCATGTTTCATACAACTTTGTTTCATTCATACTCCCATTGAATCACATTGTTTCATACATGAATCTGTTCCATACAACTTTGTTTCATACATTGGATGACCTATTCCATACATCCATTCAACCTATTCCATACAACTCGTTTCATACATTGGATGACATATTCCATACATCCATTCAACCTATTCCATACAACATGTTTCATACATGTATCTTTGCATACAACCTATTCCATACATCCATTCATATTTCAAATCTTGACACATTGTTCCATACAACCTATTTAATTACACATTGTTCCATTCAAATCTCAAATTTCAAATTAAATATATCAAAAATGCATTTACACATACGAACTAGTCAACATGAAGTTAAATTCAACATGATCTCTTTTTATGTTTCCTACTCCTTCCACGTAAAGGAGACATCTCCGGCATTAACACCTAAGTGAGAGGCTAATTAATTATATCTTTACCTTATCAAAGGGCTCAAGTCCATACTTTTTAATTGAATATAGATCAATTGTTCATTTTAATTTGCTTGAACCCCCATGTGGAAGCTAGGCTTCATTTGTTTTGTTCAACTCATATTAGATATAAGAATTCATGGTAAGAGACCTACCAACTTTGTTTATGATAAAGATCTCATTTTTCTGGCGCAAGAATATATTTGAGAGTAAAATACCATACAACTTAATTCCCCATCTAAATTTTTACTTGCCACCAAACTTATATATTATACTAGATTGGAACTTGCTTTAATTAGTAGCATTTATCAAGGGCGGTTTGGCACCAGTTATTTATGGAATAAGTTTGATTTATCTCGCTTTAAGTCTTAGAGATAAATAAATTTATTTCCTAAATTATGAGGATATATAAATAAGCCAAGTTTATATCCAAATCAATCTTATACCAAATTGCCCCCAAGAGATAAGTTGGGCTGTGTTCGGTGGCTTAATTTATAAGGAGGGATTTCTTTTAGAAATCTCTTAAAATTAAAAGAAATAGAAAGACACACATAAAATAAAAGAAAAAAACCTCTCCTGAACATGAGTTTGTGAGTTTATCTCCAAGTCAATCTTGTACCAAATTGACCACAAGGTACAGAAAGCTGGAAGGAATACGGATGGATGCTCGGGAGCACTAGAACAAAGGGGGCTCCATGAATTCGACCCGACTCGCCCATAATAGGCATGGATCCGCACCTATGTTGTGGATTCGGGAATTATGACCCGGCAAGAGCCCGAAGAGGATGGGAAAGATGGTCACCGGTCCAATATCGACCCCGGCGGTAGCCCGGAAGAGGCATGGATCCGCACGTAAGTTGTGGATCCTGGACTTGTAGCACATAAGCTACAAAAAAACACGGAACTTCGAGCACCGGCGGTAGCTCGGAAGAGGCATGGATCCTGCAAAATTAAACCTGCCTCTTATTTGACTCCTTCTCATGTGTAAAATGTCATAAAAATAGAGACCATTACTAAGGAGTCGAATTTAAATGGTATATAACCAATCCAAAAAACACAAAATTGGGACTTACATGAATAAAATTTGTACATTACTTGAAAAAAACAAGCACCAACCAAGCATACATCAGAATTACATATTACATTGAGCATCTAAGTTTAAAATAAAGTCTAAGACACTGTTGGAGTAACATAGTTACACATGTATGATACACCGAAGTGAGATGAGACAAGTGTTTTCAGATTTCCCTCACAACCAACATACATCCTAAATGTTTAACATTTCAAATGTCTTTCGTGGATGCACAAGTAAGCAATATTGGTTGAAGATAACCTTTGTGGATGCTAATGTAATCAATCTTGGTGGAAGATAACCGCAATGGCCATTAAAATAAAAATAAAAGAAGTGATCAACATGAAAATGACCGTGATGTATTTGAAATTGTATGAATGACTTACATAATCTCTCCACCAGATTATATGACTTCCAATGGCATCCTGCATCTTCTTCCTATGATTGTCCTTCACAAACAGAGAGGGGCATTCGGGTTTGTGACAATGAGAACGAGACCTCATAAAAAACTTCCCAAGAAATCTGTCCATCACCATTTTTGAAGGGTTGTCAGCTGATAAAAAAACCTTGACAAATAACACACCGACCCTCTAAATCCATGAGCTTCACCCTTCTCCCTACCTATTGATATGGTACACCCAAAAAAATGTACAGATTAACATACCTGAAAGTGACCACGGGAATTTAATTGGGAGAATGAAAATATCTTTGGAATATGAACATCCATGAATATGCCGGAAGAGGTATTCAAAACATAATCAAAGAATTACAAGAAAAGAATACGGCTCGGAACATAAAACATGAATAGGCATCCATGAAAAGAAGAAAAGAAGAGCTATTTCATATGATGGAATATGAACATCCATGAATATCTTGGAATATAAAACCTTCTCAAAGAGAACTACAAGAAAAGAATACGCTAACAACAAAACATTAATCGAACTTAACCAATGAAACTAAAGAGAATTTTACAATGAAACTAACCTACTACTGATTAGTAGTAATCAGTACTAACCTCCCCTGGCAATTAGTAATATTGAAGAATAATTGTTTCATTAATCGAAATACAATGAAAGTAATCAGTACTAACCTACTACTTTCTGCTAAGAAACAGAGGCAAAATATTTTAAAACATTGATGATAGGTGGATGGAGTTATTAACTTACATTTTTTGCATCCGATGGTGACAACTTGCTTGCAGCTGATGATCGGATTCCAGACTACAAGAAAATTGCAGAATCAATTAGGATGGGTGCAAAACCCGTCTCACTTATGAAACTTCCAAAAGATTATGTATATAATCAATATTGTATACCTCTTCTTGGGGTTTGTTCTCCACTTTAGCAACTTTCGATTCTAGAAGTTGGAGACGTTCATATAACTCTTTCCTTAGAACATTGGAGGATTCACCCTTCTCTCCCCAAATGTAAGTGGGGGACGGACCTGTGCCAATGCCCCTGACTCTTCCATTCTTGTCCTTCCCCATGACTTTTGAGAAAACATCCGATTTAGCTGCAATGGAATGCATGCTGGTCGATGGTGCAACTGATTTTATAGCCTTGAGTCTTTCCCGCATTGCCTAAGGTATTAAGTAACATGATGTCAAATCTTTTAATGATATAACAATTGATAAGTACTTACAATTGCAAGGGCACAATCATCGTTTACGGCCTTTCCATCTTTCTTTGTGTGAGTGATGATGAATATGTCCGCCCTATCCACATCCTTCCCGCTTTAGCGACTGAAAAATTTTATGTTAAATCAGGTTAAAGATAATAGAATCTCATTCAACATTCATCAATGCAACATTAGAATCATGTATAATTCTCATCTTGTGTACAGGCATGCAACCTTAGAGTTGTGTAAAATTCATTCAATTTAGAATTTTAAATACACTTCTACCTCTCAACCAACCAGTCATCATGATACCATTTGTTCCTAAGTCATCGATGCTTAAATTATAACACCCATTTGGCTACAAAGAGGGGTCAGTCTTCTTCTTTACCTTCCTCTTATCTGGCATATTAGTTGGTTTTTTCTTTCCATTCAAATCCAAGATCATATCACAAATTTCTTGGGTCAATTGATAGATCCCACTCACACATTCAGTAAATAGAATGTACAATGGTTTCTTAAACGAGGAGCTCATTGTTAGTGTGTAGACGTCAAATACTAATAAATGGCATGATGATGTTTTGATCCAGGTCCACAAGGGACCTAAGAAATGAATATGTCAGGAGGTGCTATGAAATTATGCAATTTAATAAAGTTGGATGAGTGCACTGGCATGCCCAAACATCTATTTTCAGTAAGTATAATGCATAATGGATTCTTCAAGCAGAGAAGCAAAATGCCATATATTGTAAGAGTATAAATGACAAATAAGAACGCCAAAAGAAAATTGAAGGATGGTGTTTGTACCATGACAATATATAAGGTAAGAAGAAATAATTTGAAGGCATGTAGCAAATAAATAATGAACCGCTAGCTACAGCTAATTAATGAACACAAGCAAACCAACAATCCCAACAACGGCTAGCAGCTGCATGGAGGGTGTAAAAGGAACATCAATGCAACATTCATCAATGTTAATTCAGGATAGAGTTTACCTCTATTTTCCTTACATCTGCAAAGGACTGAGTTCCAGCACAATGATGAATTTTATGCAGACTTTTGTTCTTTTGATTCACTTCGCTTCTCTTTCTATGAATAGGAAAAGAAATGTATTAAGCTGTCTATACCTTTAATACTCATATCGACTCAACTAACTAAGGAAAAGACTAGTTTCATACTAAACGAGAATTGAATCTTACTTGGAAATCGGGAGATGACCAAGATGCCTTCGCGGACTCCCACATCTCACTAGAAATATACACCACAGTGGATCTTTTTGTTCAAAATTTTTTTCCTTAGGCGTACTTGTGATATCTCCATTTATGCCCAAGGTCTTTCATTATAAACATTTTCTGGAATACATCTCCCTCATCAACTTCATATTTTCTCTACATAATAATGACAACAAAATGATGGTAAAAGACACTTAACGTTGATACTAACTAATAAGATCTACTTTAAAAATTTTACCTTAATAAATGCCCAGATGTCATCAACATTTTCTGGTGGCATCTTATCCCAAGATCCAATGTTGATTGGGCATTTGTCGACATTCCCGGCAATTGTACCCAAAAAGGTCCTAAGTGACCTTCCACCCTTCCCAACCGGTTGTCCTAACTCATTCCACTCAACGAAATGAGTTTCCCATCCTCTAGCACATGCACATCTCGACAATATGTGCGGCCTCTCGTTTTCTTTACAACTTCGGGACTTTCAATTTCGGTGTCTTCTCCCTTGGGAGCAACTTCATTTTCCTCCTCACACTTTGTGGATGATGAAGTCTGAAGAGACCCACAAGTCTCCTTGTTTAGCGTACGTTATTACTTTCATAATGAAACCATCAATTTCCCTCGTGCTAAACCAATCTTCCGACATCTACATTATTGAGCAAATAAAAGTAATTATGAAGTAACGCTATCGATTGGGACAAAAATAAGAAAAGCTTGAGATACGAGATTTACCAAAGTGGAGATGATAGTCGAGAAAAGGTCGGTGGAGCACTCTTAAGGAAAAGATATGCAAAGTATAGAGTGAAAAAGCCACATTCAACGTCGTCTCTTTGTTGTGGCACCTAGAAGAAGGCAATGTAAACACCACATATTTCTTACGTAATCTTGTGAAAGTCTAGTTTCTTAATACCTTGGGAATGAAGAATGGAATGGATTTTTAAGGTCTTCTTACTAACCATCTTCCCTTCGCATTGTATATATCCTTGACCAACTCCGAGAAGACAACAATCATAAATTAAGATCCTAGATTAGGGCAGCCCAAAAGAAGAAAAAGCATAGGGTGCAATTTACCTCCTAATGAGAGGTTCCCTGCCTCGTGGCTCGGACAACGAAGTGAGTCTAGAACAATCATACATGGTCCAAATTCGGACTCAAAAGAGGCAGCCAAGTTGCACAAAATCAACGATCTCCAATGACCACTACAACATCTTTGGTTAGAGAGGTGACAAATAATGTATCATAGTCTGCATCAGAACAAAATCATAAATTCCACTTACCCATCTACTATTGGAACAAGGATATAAGACTTGGAGAAAATCTCTTCCTTCTGAATGTACTCTACAATCCTACGACTACCGTTAATATACATAGAAAACAATAAACAATCTATAATTGCAGCACTTAAATTTTGGCTAATTTGAAGTTGGCCCCACATATGGCTGCACAATTCAAACAAGTTAGAGTTAGCTAAAATGTAGAAACGTTAAAAATAACAAAGACATTCATATCTGCACAATAAAATAATATGTCTGAAGGGTCAAATGTTGTGAGACCAGCCAAATTGCACAAGATCTGTCCAGACAATAAAAAAGTAACATGCATCAGTCAAAACCAAGAAGAAGAAGACGGTCTCCTAGCAATGTCAAAGTATATTAAAGGCTAAACAAAAAACTAGATGTTGCAAGCGACATGAAAAGTCGGATCTAAATTGTATGCATACATCACCTTGAAACATGTGCTAATAAGGGCCTCTGCATCAAAATACACAAAAAGGGCATAAGATTCTTAGTATCAAAACATTCTAATATTTCATTAAGTGACAAAAATGCTGTTATGTATAACCATGTTATACAATGGAATTACAAATAACATGAAATAGTCGAATCTGATATGCATGCAATGACTCAAGAATAATCTAGAAATAATCCCAAAATGTTAAAAACTCGAATCTCTTTTTTGTTCAGCCCAAAGACTCAAGAATAATCTAGAGATGATCCCAAAATTCCTAAAACAGAGCAAGGTTTAAATCTACTCCAATCGGACATATAAATAGACATAGAAATATATATGAGGTTCTATATATGAGGGGACAAAACTACATTATGTAGCACCATGTTATGCAATGGTCCAATCATAAAGTTGCTCTGTTACATAAATCTACTCCCATCGGACCTTTATGCACCATGTTATGCTGATTTCATGCATTATGTAAAAAATATGTTCTTTATAGAAAAGGGAAAAACAAAACACCAAGGTAGAAGAAAACATACTCTATGTAAAGTTGGAATAGTTCAGAGTCCAACTTGTTCTTTTCTGTGGATGAGATGTCATAGATGTCTCAAATATGTTTGATTTTCTTCGGTGGGAGTGGATTGGATGATGTATCGAGGCCCCCACAACCCCTTCTCCTTGGACTTGACACCATCAGATTTGTATGACAGTGATTCCATAATCTTCTTCCCCCTGAAATTGACACTTTCAGTAATTTTATCGTCAGTAGTAAACGGAAAAAGTGTAGCTACAAACCTCTCCTGAATCAACATCTTTTAAAACCCCACCTAGACAAAGAAAATTTGGAAACAAAACAAAAGGTCTCGCACCATCGGTAGTGAACATGCATACATAACGGTGTATATAACAGTCTATATCAATGACATTCCAAGCATACATAACGGTCTATACATAACGAGCCTATACCAAAATTCATACATCGGTAGTGAACATTCATACATAATGTACATAACAGTGCATACATAACAGGGTATACATAACGCTTCTCTTCATACATTAACATGCATACATAACAGTCTATGTCAAAATTCATACATGCAGAATATCAAAATTCAGTCTATATCAAAATTCAGTCTGACATTAGCATACATGCAGAATATCAAAATTCAGTCTATATCAAAATTCGTCGACATTAGCATACATGCGGAATATCAAAATTAGTTACATTAAACTTCAAGACCATCTATATCGGATCTACGACCGTTATGTTACGAATATCATTGTCATCTTGGTAACTTTGTCCTTGCTCTGCATGTGTTGGTTGTATGTCCAAAATCGGGTTTGTCTTCGTAAATATGTCTTGATAAGTTGTAAAAATCTTGCGGAGTTGTCTTGCGAACAACACACCAACCAAGGTTCCTAGGATCCTCCACATACCAAACTTGCTCGCCCGTGATGCTAGAATATAACATTCACTTGTTCTTAACTTACATAAAAGATTTACAAGGGTAAGAGGTCCATCTGTTTGACACCTCTATGCAAATCTACCCAATCACACTTAAACAATATTACCCTCATGTGTCCATAGTAATCAACTTCTAGAATTTCATGAAGAACACCGTAATAAATCACATTATCTTCAGCACTCAGCATAACACCCGAGTTTTGGGTCACTCGACGTTCTTCAAGACTTTTAGTGTGAAACCTAAAACCGTTGGCTATACATGACTCATATTTCTTAACGACGTCCATTGGCAAATCTTTAATCCAACGAAGATAAGATGACATGTCTCCCGTGGTCATCTCTTGTTCCTTGTGCACCTAAGCAAATTTAAAATATCATTTAACCTTAATGCATAATTTACAATCACAACATAAAAAATTTAACGTTAAATCCAACGGAGCTTATGCTAGTTACCTTAAATTTAAGCCATTCTACAAAGGTACGTGTATGAATCTGTTCCACATCAGTGTTAAGAAGCTCAGGACAAGTTTCTCTAACCTCATCAATGTAGAGTGCATTGTAATCAAGAAACAAACAATATTATTTTGGATGCTTGATGGAGATGTACAAATAACATAACTACATGTTATAGTAGTACATCGACTTAATCAACTTGTTCATAGCGGTACAATGAATAGGATATATTTATGAATCTCTTCCAACTCAATAATCAGTAATCGATATGTTGTAGTCGCTCCAAGTGGGCGACATGTCTCCATGAAAATTTCCCATCCTTCCTCCACTTCTTTTGGTTTATATTCTCGCTTGTCGGCGTGGCTTATTGAACCATGTCTCTACATCATCATTTAGATATCGAGAGGCAAAAGTGATTGTCTCTGCAACAATATAACCTTTCGCAATTGAACCCTCGGGAAAGGTCTTGTTTGTCGCATAAGACTTTAGTTTAGCCAAATACCTGAAATGATATGAAATAATGATTACTACTAAATATTAAATGGCAATTAAAAACCTTCTACTATTGATGATACCTCTCAAATGGGTACATCCATCTATATTGAACCGGCCCAGCAATCCTCGCCTCCTCTGCTAGATGAATGATCAAGTGTACCATGATATCAAAGAAAGTGGAAATATCATCTCTAGTTCACATAATACTCTTGCAATATGTAGGCCTTGTTGGTAAAAGTCTTCGCATAGGCAACTTTTGAACATAAATTGAGGAAAAACTGAGAAATGTCGCTTAGTGAAGAAGATAGATTAATATTTGGGAGTGCCACTAACGGCAATTGGAAGTAATTGTTGCATGATCACATGGTAGTCATGACTCTTCAACCCCCACAACTTCTTATCCTTGTTGAGAAAGCGCTTTGCAATGTTTGAAGAATAACCATCAGGAACCTTAACAGATTGAAATAGTTTGAAGATGATATCTTTCTCTTTTCTGTGCATGTGAAATGAGCCTGGTGGTAACATTATTTTGCTTGGTCCAAGTTCTTGTGAATGAAGACATTCTCTTATACCCAACTTTTGTAAGTCTCGACGAGCCTTCAAGCCATCTTTGTTCTTCCCTCAATGGATAGAAGGGTGCCTATGATACTCTCGCACACATTCCTCTCAATGTGCATAACATCTAAATTGTGGCGTAGCAACAATGATTTCCAATAAGGTAGAGAGAAGAAAATACTCATTTTTCTCCACCCAAGGTACTTTCTATCATCCTTTTTACTTCTCTTTCTCTTTTTACCTTTCTTCTTGATGTCTTCGTTTGCAACGTGAGAGTTAAAATGCTCTAAGCCGTTGTAAGATTTGATCTCCCGATAGCATCAATGGCTTGTCACCCCATTCTTCATGACCATCAAATTCTTTCTCATCTTTCGAATTTATGATTGTTTCAAGCCATCTACGATGACCCGTGTAACAAAATTTCGCACTACACTCTAACCAAGTAGAACATGTGTCTTTGTTACGCTTAGGACAAGCTAATTTACCTTTAGTACTCCAAACCGGACATGTAAGCATATGCTTTGGAAAGTCATTAATGGTCCATAATAAGGCCGCACGCAACCGAAAAATCTCGCCTTTAGCTACATCGAAGGTATCAATACCATTCCATAGGATTTGTAGCTCCTCGATCAATGGTTGTAATAGAACATCGATGTTGTTACCGGACCTTTTGGACCAGAGATGAGAAGGGACAACAATATATTGGTACTTCTCATGCATTCCCAAGGTGGTAGATTATAAGGTACAATCAACAACGGCCATGTACTATGAGTGACGTTCATGTTCCCATACGGGTTGAACCCATCGTAGGCTAATCCTAGACGGACATTCCGACATTCTAACCCAAAATCATCAATGGCATCTAATGTTTTCCGGCAAGCCGAATCAGCGGGATGTCTTAACATACCGTCCTCCTCGCGTTTCTCATGATGCCATCTCATGTTGAGTGCTTTGTTTTTGAACATGTGAAGAGTCTCTTTAATCGTGGAATTAATGGAAAATGTCGGAGAACCTTTTGAGGTACTCTTTTCTTTTTTTTTCGAGCTACTCGATTTAAATGACTTCCACCGGGATTCACCACATTTGGGACAAGAATTACACTTCTCATATTCTTTTTGATACAACATACAGTTGTTCGGACATGCATCAATCTTTCTATACCCGTATCCTAACTTATCAAGTAGCTTCTTCATCTCATAAAATTATCGTGGTAATGATGACCCATCTGGGAGCAACTCATTCAATAACTTCAATAAAACATCAAATATTTTATTGCTCAATCCACCCATGCATTTAAGGTTTAGCAATCGAATGATGAAAGAAAGTTTCTTGAAATTCTTGCATCCGGGAAAAACAAGGTTGGTTGACTTCTTTTATCAAGTCCGAAAAGGATTTAGAATCATTATCATATACTTCATCATCACACGTCGGAAAGACATCGGCTAACATTTCATTCATGTTTGATTCATCTACACTTTCTTCAAATCTTCCCTGACTTGACTCTTCACCATAGAACTTCCAAACTGTTTGTCCTTTATAACGCCGTCTATGTAGAGGTGTTCTCTAATAATATGCATTTCACATTTTTTCAAGCATGCGCATTTCACACATGGACATCTTATCTTTCGACTCGATGGTATGCTTTTATATGCAAACTTTAAAAAGTTCTCAACACCATCGTAATAGCCACCCACATTTCTTGGCAAATCCATCCAGCCCAATCCATATGACTATAGATCAAAACATGGATAATAATTAAAAATGCATCCTACAATTTTGAAAAATGGATAGCAAGAAAAATATAACATATTATTGCTAAAGATATAGTGAACATGTGTCCGAATGCAAAACAAGAAGATGTATTGTCAGATATATAGAAAAAATGCAACTACAAACAAAATCATTATTGAAAACATGAAATTTCTAACAAGAGGATGAATGATTGACAAAATATAGTCAGAAATTTATGGCATAAGTGTTACCTCATTTTCGAAGTGACAAGAGGGTAATCGAATCAATGAACTCCAGATAATAGCACCTAAAAGTAACTGTAAAGAAATTGTAAAGCCTTAAGACACGTTGAAAAGCAAAAGAAACAAGGATATAGAGCTAAAAAAATCGTAATACGATTGCGTAACATAGAAATTAAGGTTTTTATATGAATAGTAGTTTCAATCTCAAGAGATTAGTAGTTTACACTTTTCTTGTTTTTATTTCATTTTAAGGTTAAGGCATACCGATTCAGTATATCAAAACGGTACATTTAGTGCTTATGCACGCCATTTTAACAATATAGAACTTTATTGCGAGCGAACCATAAGTATTATAATGACAACAACCCTCCAATTTCAGGCTCCCACAATTTCTTATAATAATAGTATAAGTATTATACTGAAAATGCACTACTTCGATCATGTTGACACTCATTCGATTGGTTCCAACTAGCTCACATTTATTCTTTTTAATTTTCGATCCCGATGTGAGACTCACGGCGAGAGCATAATTCTTAAGTTGATCCAATTGTGGAGCCCACAAGAAGAAAAGAAGTGCATCATCTACAAATTGAAGATGTGTGATATGCTTCTAGACACTTCCCATTTCAAGAACCTCAATTAAATTGTGTTGCTTGGTTTTCTCTTACATAATGCTCAAAATTTGGCTATTAAGTACAAAAAGCAATGGAGAGATCAGATCACCTTGACGAAGACCTTTTGAAGAATCAAAGAAGTCAAAACCTTCCCATTAATGTCCACATAAAATGCATTACTTGATCCACTCAATCCATTTGTGATTAAAACCCATCAGTTGCATGAAACCGACAAGATCGAACCACTCCACTCTATCCATCGTAAGCCTTTTCAAAAGTCCAAATTTAAACGACTACACTACTTACACTTTTGTTTCGATCATGCAAACATTCACGAGTAGCCATGTAGGCGTCGTCCAAGATATATCAATCTGTGATAACAACTCGATTGAGTGAATTATAAACAGTAAAATACTTGTTTTAAACAACTATCATGCTGATCATCATCTCTCGTCGAACGAACATCGGACTGCATGAGATAATTAAATAGGAATCCATAAAAAATCCTTTTGAATATGACAAATAAGTCGTTTCTCGCGACTACGCATAAAGCCGCCGATCTACAAACAAAGGAAAAGCCGAGAAAATGCCAAAGCCGACATGAACATCTTACAAATTAATCTTGGTCCTAAGTGTTCTACTTGATCCCCCATTGCAACACTCTCAACATAGGAAACGATGGGCGTAACATAGTCCGAATTACAACTTGTAAAACCCTAAATCGTACTTGTACGTATTGAACGAGCTGAGATATATGGAACCCAAAATCGATCGAAGTAAAGGAAAGGTGCGAAACACTTACGAGTAGGTCGTAGGTCGTAGGTCGCTCGGACGACTGATTCAAGCGACGACAGCTCCCCTTACGGTCCACTAGTCGACCGCCCCGCTTGGAAGCGCCGAAGATGAACTGCCTGGAAGCGCCGAGTGGAGAGAGCGGGAATAGCAGAGGATGGAGAGCGGGAATCGCCGTCGATGCAATGCCTGGAAACGCCGTCGATGGACCGCCTGGAAGCGTCGAGTGGAGAGCTGGAAATCGCCGTCGAGTGGAGAGCTGGAAATCGCCTGGAAGTGTCGAGTGGAGAGGAAGCCAGCGTCGGGGGCTGTGCGAGGACGGTCGGTCGATCGCGCGGGCATTCAAGTGGTAGTAAAATGTTCGGATAGATCTCAGCCGTCCGCATATTTCAAATGGACGGATTAGATTCATTGATAACGTATAATGTTTACCTACAGGATGTATTGCGTAGGTAATCCGTAGGTGTTGATACATTTACCTACGAGCAACTAATTGGTAGGTATACTATGTCGGTATATGATACATATACCTACCAAATTCTCACCTACGCGATGGGTTCACGTAGGTAAAGGACGAATTTGGCGTAGTGAGAGAGGGTGCGGGAGGGTTGTGGCATCCACGAGAGAGAGAGCGAATCGAGGGAGAGAGAAGTGAGAGTGGGTGAGAGTGATGGCGAGGCGGGGTGATGCACCGCGGGTATGCGGATGCATGCACAAGAGGGCGAGCGGCAGCCGAGTATGCGGGCATAGGGAGAGAGAGAGAGAGAGTGAGGCTAAGTCGACGAGGGAGGGTGAGGCGGTGCGGTGCGACGGAGGGGGGAGAGAGAGAGAGAGAGGGAGAGGGAGAGAAATAGAGTGGGAGGGAGAGAGAGCGGGGGAAGGACCGTAGGAATGTTATCTAACGTTTATAGAAATGGCCAATAAAAAAGAAATCAAAGCCAATAAATGGAATATCTAATGAGGAAGTATTCCCCTCTTTGTAATCAATATTAATGATATAATATTCTCTTTGGTGTTGAGGTAATAGAATTTATGGGCGGTATTGATTTGGGACGGAGCGAATGGTGTCACAAGCCCTATAAATAGGTGGCTAATCCTTATGGGATTGAAACAAGTTGAAGAGTGCCCATCTCCGGAGTCCCAAATCGCTCACCCCATCGTTCTCCCTTTCAGTGGTATCAGAGCTCTCGGTTCGTCCGCTGCTGCCGTTCTCTCGCCGTCACTTTGCTTCTCGTTGATGCCGTGCCGGACGCTACCCTGCACAAAGTGCCAGGGTTTCGACGCCGCTGCTGTGCAAGCAACTCGGTTAATCGTCGTCTCCGTGCAAAGCATCGTTCCTGGCCGCCACGCGCTGCTGCAGCTTCACCCTTGAGCACCCGGTGAACCAACGGCGATCGACTCCTCTGACAATAGCGATCGCATGCCCACCTTTGCCGCGCGCCTCCCATCGTCCATACCAGCCGACGCCACCTCGAGCCTGCGCTGCTGGTTCTGGCCGCTGACCTCCAGGAAGAACGCCGCCATTGTTGCTGGGACCACTTGGCGAATCAACGGCGACCGACTCCTTTAAGCACCTTCTTCCCTCGCTGGTGGAGGTCATTCTGCCGATTCTACCATCGGAGCAACTCACGGGTGCTTCGTGAGATCCAGAAGCTTCTTCGCCAGAGCGTTTAAATTTTATTTCTTTTATCTTTTCCCAAAAAGAGGTAAGTGCCAACTCACCTTTTCTACGATCACACATCCAGTGTATTACATATTTATACTGGACATTAAATATTGTGTCAGTTTTTCATGATCTTTCTCATTGTAGAAAAATCTTAAATCATATGTTAGATTACATCACATCCTAGATTAAAAAAACATATATACATATATAAAAATAAATTAATTTTTTAATTTGGCATCGTGTAAGTTGCATCAAGTTATAACTATATTTTAGTGATCTTCTAAATCACATGGTACTTCATCTTGTTTATCTTATTTCATGTTATTTAGTTTAAAACAAACTTGTTGGATTAGTAGTAAATTGTTTATCATTGACAATATTTGAAATATAGTACATTGTAATTTGCATCATATTCCATATCTGTTAGATAAGTTTTAATAACATAAAGAACACCAATTTTTTTATAATTATTTAATTTGCATTGTTAACGTAGACAATTTTATTGTTGTTCATTTTAAAATTGATATAACAAGCATGATAATTAGTTTAATTTTAATTTCCATCATATTAGTTTGTAAAATCATGAAAACTTGTTATTTACATTTCAGGAATTTTCTAGTCCTAATGGCATGTAAACTTATAGCTTCGGAATTGGCAAAGTTGGACAAACTGAACGGAACAAACTATGATATGTGGCACAGAAAAATAAGATATGGACTTATTCATGATAACATAGAATATGTCTTAGATGCTAATATCCCAGAACTTAATGAAAATTCCACTAAAGTGGAAAAGAAAAGATGGGATTAGTGGATTATAGATGATAACAAGGCTAAGACATTCATGCTCATGTTCATGGAAGATAATTTAAAAAAATGCTTTGAAGCATATGAAACATCAAATGAACTTTGGAAAGCTATCAAGGAGAAGTATGACACCAAGACTGAGGTAAATACTCAACTCCTTTTGCATCGATACAACACATGTAAGATGCAAGAAAGTGATAGCGCAGTTGAGCATGTAAACAAAATGATTGTCATGGCTAAGGACTTGGCAACTGCAGGAACTGAAATTCCAGAAAAGTTGCAAGTGGCGACTATATTAAATAGCTTGCCACCTTCCCTTGACATGGCAACCACAACTTTAAGAATGAGTGGTTCAATTTTATCTGTCACTAACTTGCCTTCAAGATTAGCTATAGAACAAGATATTATTGCTAGAAGAAAATGACTAGAGGCAAACTTAGAAGAGGCTAATGCAATGAACCGAAGGCCTATTGCTCAAGATCGCTTCTATAAGCCACAGAAGCTACAGTTCAAGAATAAATTCCAAAACAAAGGTAAGAAGGTTCCTAAAGGTGCTTGCTATACATGCGGGAAATTCGGTCACTTTAAGGCCAATTGTCCCAATAAGCAAGAGAATAAAGGTGTAAATAGGCACCCAGGCAATAAAGGAGCCGAAAAGCAGGAATTTATTGGAGTAACTGAATGCAACGCAGCTTTGGTAGATTCAAATGAGTGGTGGATAGATTCAGGAGCAACATGGCACATTGCAAAGACAAAGAAAGGACTTGTCTCCTTCCAGAAGCTTAATGTTGGTGAGCAGAGGATATATATGGGGAACAACACCTATCTCGATGTGGAGGGTGTTGGAACTTATAAGCTGGATCTTGGGGATAACATCATGGTCCTCAAGGATGTGTTCTATGCACCAAAAATACGGAGGAACCTCATTTCTGTTCCAGCATTGATGAAGAATGGCCTCGAAGTCAGATTCTATAATCAAAAGGTGTCTATAGGGAAAGACAAGAAGGTGCTTGCTATGGGAAAATTTGTACCCGAGCATGATTTATTTTGTATCCCTGTAGTTGAAACTGAAATTAATGAAATTGAAACTTTTGATTATTCTTTGTGTGCCTTGTCTGAATGTGATCTATGGCATTTTAGATTAGGTCATCCCGGAAAATCTAAAATGGAAAAATTAATAAAGATGAATTTGCTACCGGGTTTAACTAAGGTTCAGTTATCACCTTGTGAACATTGCTTGGTCGGAAAGATGACTAAGAAATCATTCTCAGTAGGACATATATCACAAGAATTGTTAGAATTGGTCCACTCGGATATTTGTGGCCCATTAAGCATAAAGACATACAATAACAAAGAATATTTCATAAGTTTCATAGATGACTACTCAAGGTATGCCTATATATATCTTATTTCTGCTAAGTCTGAGGCATTCAGCTGTTTTAAAAGATATAGAGCAGAAGTAGAAAGGCAATTGGTAGAGATATTAAGGTGTTAAGAACAGATAGAGGTGGAGAATATAATTAGAAAGAGTTTGAATTATATTGCCAAGAGCATGGAATAAAATGGCATGTAACAATGCCGTATACACCACAACAGAATGGTGTGGCAGAAAGGAAAAATAGAACTCTGATGAATGCGGTTAGATGTATGCTATCCCATTCTAGTCTTCCCAAGAAATTTTGGGGAGAAGCATTGCTCACGGCAAGTTACATATTGAATAGAATACCCACCAAATCTATCGAATGTACACCTTATGAATTGTGGAATGGGAGGAAACCAAATCTGAGTCATCTCAGGAAATGGGGTTCTACAGCCCATGTTCTCATTCCAGAACAACTTAGAGATAAGTTGGAATCAAAAACTTTGAAGTGTAAATTCATAGGATACTGTGAAAAATCAAATGGCTATAGGTTCTTTCATAAAGAAAAAGGGATCATAGAATATAGGGACGCTACATTCCTAGAAAGTCTAGAGGAAGAGGAATCTTATGAAAATGAGAAGGAACCTCTAATTGTGATAGATGATGACTACTACAATGATAACTCTAGAAATGATCCAATAATTGAGGAAGAACCAAGGATAGCAGAAACAACTCAACAAGAAATAGTTGGGGAACAAAATGATCCTATGATAGAAACACAACCTGATGTACCTGCTATTGGCAACAAAAGAAATAGAACTCCACCTGTGTGAATGGATGATTTCTATTTATACTCATGTGAGCCTTCATGTCTGACAGTAGACATAGATAAGGAAAATCACACAGATCCAGTAAATTACATTGATGCCATGAAATCGCGCGAATCAGAATTATGGCTAGATGCTATGAAAGAAGAAATGAACTCCATGAAAATTAATGGAGTGTGGGAATTGTGTGATTTACCTAGGAATAGGAAGGCTATTAGGTGTAAATGGGTATTTAAGAAAAAGCTTCGAGCTAATGGGTCTATTGAAAAATTTAAGGCCCGGTTAGTTGCCGAAGGTTATCAAAAAGCAGGTATAGATTATCAAGAAACTTACTCACCAGTTGCAAAATTTGCATCAATAAGAATAATTTTGGCTATTGTAGCGCATCTTGACCTGGAATTACACCAGATGGATGTCAAGACTGCATTCCTTAATAGAGAGTTAAGGGATGATATTTTTATGCTACAGCCTAAAGGATTTCAGGAGGAAAACCAAGAAGAAAAGGTGTGTAAATTAAAAAAGTCAATTTATGGTTTGAAACAGTCATCTAGACAATGGTTTCTCAAATTTCATGATGTTGTTATTCAACTCGGCTTTATTCCAAATCAGTTGGATAGCTGTGTGTATGTCATGAAGAATGGGAGCATGGTGATTATATTATCCTTAAATGTGGATGATATATTGCTCGCCAGTAATGACATCGGAATGTTGAATAAGGTAAAAACTGAGCTTAGTGAGAAATTTGAGATGAAGGATATGGGAGAGGCCTCCTATGTCCTTGGTGTCTAGATACAAAGGGACAGGAAGTCTAGATTGTTAAGTATAAACCAAGAAAAATACTTAAGGTCTGTACTCAATAAATTTGGAATGCATAATTGCAATCCGGCACCTACATCGTTAGTGTATGGAAAATGGTTGGGAAAAGAGCAATGTCCCGAAGAGGGACAAGGTCCGCTCAAGGTGCCGTATGCTGAGGCAATTGGAAGTCTAATGTATGCAATGATGAGTACAAGACCGGACATAGCATATCCTATGAGCTTGGTTAGTAGGTACCAAGCTAATCCTGGTCCAGCACATTGGGAAGCTGTTAAAAGGATAATGAAGTACCTAAAAGGTATGGAGCACCACAAGTTAGTTTACCAAGCGGAAACACTTGATGTGCTTGGTTACTCCGATGCAGATTTCAGAGGGGATAAAGATGATGGAAAGTCCACTTCGAGACACTTGTTCATCTTTGGTGGTGCAGCTGTTTCTTAGGGAAGCAAAAAACAAGGGTGTGTGGCACGATACACATAGGAAGCTGAGTATATTGCCTGTAGTGTGGCTACTACTCATGCCGTCTGGATTAGACGATTTTTGATAGATTTAGGTCTCAATTTGGTTGATGGGCCAATGAGATCTATTGTGATAATCAAGCCGCCATCAGCTTGATTAATAGTGGAGCAAATAGCTCAAAAGGAAAACATATAGAAATACAATATCACTATATTCGGGATATTGTTCAGAAAGGGGAAGTATAAGTAACTTATATCCCCACCAGTGATATGATTGTCGATCCTTTGACAAAAGGAATGCCGGCAGAAACTTTCATTAAGCATGTTGGCTTGATGGGACTCAAGAACATATGAGTCAAAGAAAATGATTATGCATTCCACGGATAATGAGAATGTATAGGAATATATATGTATCCCATAAATAATGGGAGTACATGGAAATATATATATGCATCTCATGGACAGTGGAAATGCATAGGAATATTATAAATCTCATGGATAGTGAGATAGGAATATCATTGTATCTCACGGATAGTGGGAGTACATAAGAATGTCTATGTATTTCATGGATAATGAGAATACATAAGAAAAATATATGTATCTTATAGATAGGTGAAGTATAAAATATTTTTACTTCACATAAAGAGAGAATATGTTTATTTATCGGCCAAGTGGGAGATGTAGGAACGTTATCTAACGTTTATAGAAATGACCAATAAAAAAGAAACCAAGGCCAATAAATGGAATATCTAATGAGGAAGTATTCCCCTCTTTGTAATCAATATTAATGATACAATATTCTCCTTGGTGTTAAGGAGGTTATAGAATTTATGGCGGTATTGATTTGGGACGGAGGGAATGGGTCACAAGCCCTATAAATAGGTGGCTAATCCTTATGGGATTGACACAAGCTGAAGAGTTTCCATCGCCGGAGTTCCAAATCGCTCACCTCATCGTTCCCTCCTTCAAGGACGGGAGGCGGTGCAAGGGGGAAAGAAGAAAATTAAATGGGGGGGGGTTGAGGTGGTGGGATTTTGGGTTTTTTTTTATTCAAGATATTACATCTACCCAACAAAGTGAAGAAGTACATGAGAGGGAGAGAGAGCGGGGGAAGGACGGGAGGCGGTGCAAGGGGAAAGAAGAAAAATAAATGGGGGGTTGAGGTGGTGGGATTTTGGGTTTTGTTTTATTCAGGATATTACATCTACCCGACAAAGTGAAGTACATGAGAGGGAGAGAGAGCGGGGGAAGGACGGGAGGCGGTGCAAGGGGGAAAGAAGAAAAATAAATGGGGGGGTTGAGGTGGTGGGATTTTGGGTTTTTTTTATTCAGGATATTACATCTACCCGACAAAGTGAAGAAGTACATGAGAGGGAGAGAGAGCGGGGGAAGGACCGGAGGCGGTGCAAGGGGAAAGAAGAAAAATAAATGGGGGGGGTTGAGGTGGTGGGATTTTGGGTTTTTTTTATTCAGGATATTACATCTACCCAACAAAGTGAAGAAGTACATGATCTTTCATACAAAGCCCCAAAAGTTGTATAATAATTATTATTGTAAGCTATATCTACTGATGGTAAAATTTATCTCAGAAAATATACCATTCTAGTGCATATAATTGTAGCACATCATCCGCTATTTTCAGTTACAATGTAATAATTTTATCCATTTTTCTCCCCCCCGCATCGCCTTGCCAAGTCTGTCTGCCCACTGCCGCGTGGCCTAGTGGATGCCCGCAGCATCATTGTCGTCGCCGCCAACCCTGTGACGGTCAATGCCGGTCGTCATCCGCGCGCGCAACCATCAGCCCCGCCCAGCCCCTTCCGTGGTGGACCGGTCACCTTGCCATCCCGCTTCACCCGCTCGTGCATCGCGCTTCAACCCCGCCACTCACCAGCATGGCCGGCCTCAGCTGCGGCTTCGTCGGCTGCCGGGTGCGCTAGCACCAACGCCACCCGCCTACGTGCACCTCTTCGCGCGAGTCCGCCCGCCACCTGCCTGACGTCGCCCCCTCACCCCGTCTCGCGCCGGAGCCTCGCCCCGCGCCAGCCAGCCTCCCGCCATACGCCACTCCCCTCTGCGCCGCCGTGTGCCCCGGCTTCTTATCCGCGGTGAACACTCTCTCCCTCTTTAATCTATTCTCCTCTCTCTCCTATTGTCATGCTATTATATTTCTTATTTCTCCTCTATATTTTTCCACCTTGATCCGATGGCATCTCCCTGGTATTCAGGCCTCTGCTCTAGCAGCCATAGAGATGTGAAATAACTTGTCTGGTTGGTTTGTTTTGTACATCGTCAATGTCAGATATCACTTTCGGTCACTGACTCTCGATTTTCCAACATCGATGCGGTAGGCATGCTTGACGTGTCTATTCATTATTATTAAATCTTTATGCTAAAATCTTACATGATTTATAAAGTTGACCTTTGAATTAATTAGTGTGTATAGTTACGTTTTGTTTAATTGGTGAGTTAACATGGGTTAATTAGATAGACGTGTGTAGCAGTATGTGATGATACATGTTTGTCTTTGTCTATGTATATATAAGATCATGTTTAGTTAGTAATGTAATATTGATCCTTTTAACTTGTCACCTGGTTATATATTAACATGAATAGATTAAAATAATCTTGTTAAGTTTGATGTGATAGGTTAACAAGATTAGAGATTATGGTGATCAATTTTTTGACATTTAGTTGCATTCATTTTAATTGTGTTTAGTTGTTTATACGTAGATGTTGTCTCATTTTAGTTCATTTTTAGCATGGTTGTCTAGCATGTCAATAGTTGTGTATATGTTCTTTTTATGTTCATAGATCTTGCATATTTGTGATCATAGCATGGCATGATTTATGTGGATGCATGATGCATTAAAAATGTAAATGGAAGACAACTACACCAAACTAGTTAGTCGTGACCCGAGAGTAGCGGAGGTTAGAATAGTCTGGTGCATCCTTCGATCCTGGATACCGCAGCTTGTCCCTGTGCCACCACTGCTTAGGTGCACTATGGGATTTCATTTAGCTATATGGTATTTCTATATATGGTAGATCTGGTGTTAGCTAGTCGAGGTGGCAAGACGACGTATTATTTGTCAACAAGAAAATTATTAGAGGATAGGTGCATCTGTGTGAATGTGGTCCTTTATTAGAGAATAGGTGCATTTATTGTGTGGTACTGTAGAGGTGGTCTAGTGATATATTTAATTTTGTCAATTATCAGGTTATGTTGCATGGTGTATACATGATATGTCTCATTTGTTATGATTTCATCATATAAAGTATATAGTTGGTGTTTATGCATTTGTTATCCTTTTGAGCCAAGTTGATTTTAGGTGCTTATAGGTGCTGGTCGATGTGATTATAGATGTTGGTTGGCTTTGTAAAGCATGTAAATTAAGTCAAATATTTAATATATCGATTAGTTTTATACTTGTATATAATTAGTTAGGTCTGGGTATCTATTTAATTAACATCTAGGGTCATTGTGCTATACAATTAGGCAGATGATGGGATGTCTACTGAGTCATCGTACTCATTCCAATCCTCTTATCAATATTTAGGTAATCAGGTTTAGCACAGTAGAAGCATGGTAGATCGATTCCCGAGTAAGCAATTAGATGATCATTATGTCTTTAGTTGGTATATAGCTTCGTTTATATTGCAGTGATTAGCGATATATTTATTGAAATGTGTAATTTATGAACTGGGACCTAGTTTGTCTTCTTTTTTCCTAAACTGATGTTTTTACAGGGTTAATTTCTCTAATTGCATCATTGAATTATTCCACTATGCTTGTATTTACTCCAATGCATCAATTTATAGTGTAAAGATGACTCCTATCCTGGAAAGTAGAGAAATTGGAGACGAAGTGAGTCACCTCTTCAACAGCTAGAAGCTATCCTCATTTGTCTTTCTTCATAAAAATGAAGCTGCAAGTTAAGAAAAGCTCACAATAAATCTCTTAAATTATCTGTTAAAATGAGGAAACTTTTGATATCTATTACCTTATATGGGGCCTTCCACCCAATAGAGTCTCCAGTTTTGCTAGATCAACAAATATCACCTCCTTACAAATTATATGACCTAAAAATTGCACTTTTTCAAGTTAAAACTTGCATTCGTTGATCTAGCATATAGCTTATGGTTCCACAATGACTCCACGGCTAAAGCTAACAAGGTGTTTGGTTGCCCAATAAATTTTTATACACTTATTTATGACAAAATGTTGTACTTCAATAAAATGTAAGCTAGCCAATCACATAAATTTGTGTTGTCTTGGGTGATGTGATAACAAAGAAGAGTGGGAGCCATATATGACCAAAAAAGGAAGGGAACCACACTAGATAAATAAAAAAAGTCACATCCTTTTTTGTCCAAGAAGTAGATCTCTTTAGAAACATAAATTTATAATGGTTGCCAAACACCTCCTTTAACAAGTTTTGTGATAAAAACAAAAGCTCAATTTATAATGCAACCAAACACCCCATAAGTGTTTACAATGAGCCTCTCTATTTGATGAAAAAATATATCATTGATGAATAATACAACAAATTTATCCAGCACTTAACTAAAAATATCGTTGGTAAGAGTCATGAATGTTGTTGGGGCATCAGCCAGCCCAAAGGACATGACTACAAACTTGTAGTACACATGCCTAGTATAAAAAGTTGTCTTGGAAATATGGTATCGTTACCATAAATCAATTTTGGATATCACCTTGGCATCTTTTAATTGGTCAAACAAATCAACAATGAGGGTAAAAGATGATAGAAATATATGCCCTACAAGTCAATCATATATGATATGATTCGACATTTTTAGAAATATCTCATTCAATTAATTAGGCAAATCTTCATTATAAGCTTTTATTATATGCGAATATCATAATGAAGTCCTTGATCAAATACAATGATGATTAAATCATGATGAGATCATGATAATGAGATTGATCATCTAAAGGTATTTGATCTAAATGTTCCTAATCATAGGATACTTGAGATGGGACATCAAGGATCTGGATACACTAGTGTATGTGATCTTTTCTCATTTGATGAGAATGACTGATCTCATTAGTCATTAGTGTGAAGACACTGAGATACACATACAAGTGCTCATTAATTGAATGAGTTCACTGAACTAACCAAAAACCCTGAAAGGTATCTTACTAAACTATCAATCAGGGTGGTTTTTTATCATCACGGTCGCATGATTGAACCTTTGACCTGAGTCACCAACGATACCTTGTTGGGTGGAACTTGTGCTTTGACCATTGACTTATGGATCACCGTTTAGATGGTCTAGTATAGCGATGGATCGAGCACAAGGAAAACCTGATGGAGACAATTGAGCGGACAACAAGGGATCGTTTGTAAGGAATCGTCCATAAAAATATGGTGCAGCAAAAGCGACGATTCCTATAGGTTCTTTTAAAATCTGTCTCAATCGGATCCGAACGATGAAAATCGAAGATCGATCAACTCGGGTTCGAATATACCTGATAGGGATTCATATAATCCTATGAGAGGAAGGAGATGAGCTTCTCAAGCTCTTCAAACCGTTCAAATGTCCGGTCTCTAGCAGTATCCACACGAATTTCATCCACAGCAGGTTCTCCCTTCGAGCTGGCCTTGAGAACTCTTCCCGAATGGAGCTCCATCTCCTTCGGACACCTTCTAGAGAGAGAAGGAGGTACGGAGGACGCTAGGGACATGGTTTTCACCCTTGGCTTGATGGGATTTGGCTAAAACCATTAGTATTTATAGAGAATTATAGAATTTTTCATAAAAACCCAAAATATCCATAAATTACGCCCTTGCCCCTGTACTTGTGGATAAGTCCTTTTATGTGTGACCCACTATGCCCAATAGCCTATTTGGTTGAGGCCTAAATAAAATAGAACAATTTTATTTAATTTAATTAAATCTATTATCCGATAACAGATTAATCGGCCTATCGATCATGAAGGGTACAAGCCACATATCATGATCCCAAATGGCTATGGAGATAATCTCATATCAATTGAGCATTTCCATCATCAGTTACCGCATGGATATAAACCCTCATCCATCCAATGTCCCGATCGGAAAGGAGTATGGCATCGACTGTCAACTCCTTAGTGTATCGACTCTATAAGATCTTGTACTCGAAATTGGATCAATTGAAAAACTTCTTTTCCAATCAACCTATCTGCCCTGGCCAGGGATTTAGAGTACTGTTCCATTGGACATTCACTCTAACTTACCGAGAGTGAATGATCCCTTGTTGTCCGCTCAATTACCTCCATTGGGTTTTCCTTATACCCGATCCATTGCTATACTATACCATCTAAATAGTGATCCATAAGTCAATGGTCAAAGCACAAGTTCCACCCAACAAGGTATCTCTGGTGACTCAGGTCAAAGGTTCAACCATGCAACCGTGATGATAGAAAACCCTGATTGACAGTTCGGTAAGATACCATTCAGGGTTTTTGGTTAGTTCAGTGAACTCATTCAGCTAATGAGCACCTGTATGTGTATCTCAGTGTCTTCACAATAATGACTAATGAGATCAGTCATTCTCATCAAATGAGAAAATATCACATACACTAGTGTATCCATATCCTTGATGTCCCGTCTCAAGTATCCTATGATTAGGAACATTTAGATCAAATACCTCTAGATGATCAATCTCATTATCATGATTTAATCATCATTGTATTTGATCAAGGACTTCATTATGATATTCGCATCTAATAAAAGCTAAATGAAGATTTGCCTAATTAATTGAATGAGATATTTCTAGAAATGTTGAATCATATCATATATGATTGGCTTGTAGGGCATACATTTCTATTAATCTCCCACTTGTACTAAAGTCAATCACCTATCTGGCTGACCTGTATCATCTCAAGGTGAAGCTTAAACACTCTTTGAGTAACTGCTTCAGTTAATGGATCTGCAATGTTATTAGCGGTAGATACTTTTTCTTTAATTATATCTCTATAAGCTGCAATCTCTCTAATTGTGTGGTATCGCCACAGAAGTTCTAAACTTCTGATGAGATATCGGCTCTATCACATTGTTTTCTCAAAAACAATGGTACACTTTCACAGAAAATTGGGACAATCCCATATCAAATATGTAGATGAAAATCTTCATCCAGACTACTTTTCAAGTAGTGTGTAACCACTATGTAAACTTGTTTACATATGTTGTAGAATTTACAGTGTTCTATCGCATAGAACTCTTCCAGCTCACTGCACCACCATTATTCTGACTTAATATCAAACTTATTTGATTAGAAGTTTGTGTTTGTAAAACAAAAGACTTCAAGTCTTATCTTCTAGTGTATAGAGATACATTCTTAGTGCTTCTCAAGTACCAAATGATATATCTCTAAACTATCCAGTGACTCTCACCAGGATCTTCCTGATGAATGCTCATAACACTTATAACATTTATCACATCATGTACGTAGCATCACATTAATGATAGACCATATGACAAAGACATAAGAGCTTTATTAATGTGATCTCGTTATCTCTCAATAAGTCTTCAAAGGCATCACTTTAGAGAGATCAACTCCACACCACAGAGATAAGAAACCTATCTTGGAGTTTATCATGTCAAACCCTTTGACTATGGTGACTACGTACATTAACTGGGCATTGCTTTTAAACCTATCTCCATAGATCTCAAAACCCAAATTATGTTTGGAGGATTAATTTGATAGTTAGGCTCACTTATGATAACACACCTACTTCATTCTCAATGAGTAGTGCGTCATCCACATAAAATGTCAAGAAAGTAACAGCACTCCCACTTATCTTGTTGAATACACAAGGCTCCTCTTCATTCTTAACGAAGACATAAGATTTAATCTCATTAAACCTTATATATGATATATGAGAAGTTTTACTTCAGTCCATAAATGAACTTAATACACATTCTTCTTGGATGTTATTGGGACTTCATTACCTATAGTTGTATCATATACACCTGTTCCTCAAAATACCTTAGAGGAACACTATCTTAACATCTGATTAGATTAACTTATAATTATAGTGTGTAACAATCAAAATACGAATGGATTAACCCATGGAATAGATAAAAGATCTCATCATAGTCAACCATTTGACTTCAATGATATCCTTTTTAACTATTCTCACCTTTGAAGGTCTCTACCTTCTAATCCACTCCAATCTATTCTTTAGTGATTCATTTATTCCTTATGGATACTATACCCTTAGGTGGATCTATCAAGTTCTAAACTTGATTAGAATAGATACAGTTTATATTGGATTTTACTGTCTTTTCCCATTTTAGAATCAATATCTCATATTGGTTCTATATAGATCCCAGGATCAATATCCTTTCTATCTTATGTCTCATTTCACCTCAGAGATATGTCTCACGTATCTCTTAGGTTGAATGGACACAAGTAAAGACCTATGAACTGTCCTTATGTAATTATTAACTGGTACCTTAATAGAAGTGTCCTTGGGTTGTAAGACTGGAACATCTTCCATATATACCTTGCTCCCACTATCTTTCTTAATAAAGAACTTTTCCTTTTGAAATATAATGAGCTAAGCAACACATACCCTTATACAAGCCAACACTTCCTAGTCTTATATTCCAACTTGTTAAAGTTATACTTCTTCACCAAGTCGGACATTCCGAAACTTTAACTTGCTTAAGGTCAAGATTTAACCCCTTCTCCATATCCTACATAGAATAATCAGAATAGACTTAGAAGGTACCTTTTAAGATCAAGTGGTAATAACAAGTACTTATCCAAAAATAGACAAAGAGGAATTTTGCAAAGCTTGTCATTGTTCATATTATGTCCTACATAATGTGGCTTCTCATTTTAGCAACTCAATTAAGCTAAAATGTGTAAATAGGTGTCCATTAGATTCTATTATCCTTCAATTATATGTGAATTATATGTGAATTATGTACTTGAGTATTCTCCTACTTGATCTCATCAAAGAGTTTTAATACTCATTCCATTAGTATCTCTACTTCATTCTTAATCTCAGATAATTTCTCAAAGGTCTTAGATTTGTATTTCATAGAGTACATGTATCCATACTTAGAGACATCATCTTTGAAATAATGAAGTAGAAATATTCTTCTTTAACCTTACTAGATATGGGCTAACATACATCTAGATGTACGAGTTCTAACAACTCATTAACCCATTATCCATGTCTACATAAAACTAAAGTGTACATTGATCTAAATCAACCCATTTCCTCTTAAAAGGAGTATTCACACATAACATGAGAGCTAACATTTCAAATATGATTAAACAATTTATTAAGCTCTCACTGGCAAACACTTTGCCATTCAATCTATTAGAACATCTATCAATTCCGTAGCTTAGAATAAATCAACATTTATTCAAGTAAGAAATCATATAATGTTCTTGTAGAAGGATATAATAGCAATCTTAATTATTAAGATATCTCCATAAGGCTATTAAAGAATTTGTACCTCCCACTAGTAATGATGCAACTTTGGCACCATTTCATATGAAGGTCATCATCTTCTTTATTAAGCCTTCATATACTTGTCAACATCTACAACTCCTTGTAGATATAAGATGCATATCCGGTATCTCATACTATTAGATGCATCCATAGTATCTAATATCATGATATACACATATAGCATCTAATACTATTAAGTGTATATTTAAAACAAGTAAATGTCAATGACTTGGATGCATGAAGCTTCTCAAGCTCCACCTTTGCATTATATACAATACACTTTGTACTTCCTTTTCCACTTACCATCATCACGATAGTGTAAGAATTCTGTCTTATTCTGGCTTTCTATCTTGACCACCTTCTTTTACTATTAATTATCTCCTATTTCTATCTAATGATTTTACTTCTTTCTATTGGTCTCACTAACAAGAAGTAATTAAGATGTATTGTTATTCTAACTTGCCCTTAGTTAGCTCACACTATGAGTCATGATGGTTCTCATATCTATCTATCCATGTTGTCTCTATAATTTATGTCTCATAGAGACTAACATCTAGTTTAAGGCAAATAATGCATCTTGTCTATGAGATAAGATCTTATCTATTCTTCACATCATTAAATAATCTAGGAGACACCTACTTCTCAAGTAGGATAGTTAATTGGTCAACTATGAGAACATTTCTCTTAGTTCTAAACTGGTCTAAGAAGTGTGAGTTATTAAGCTATTTGGCATCTAGTATGCCATACTAATGGGGGTTTATTATCGTATTCTACAACTGAGATATAAATTTATCAATATAACATTGCAGACATTCATTAAAATTAAGATATGGTCTTTCATCCTAATTTATGCTCCCACTAATTTTCGACGAATTTGCATAACCCTCATTATGCAAATACGGGATATCATGATGAAATCCTAGGGGGGGACTAAGACTCTATTAACTTTATGGTGATAGCCTTGTGGGAAACACAACAAGTCATCCCATACTTAATAGGTAGGTAACTTTTACCAATTGCAACCCTTGCAATTCTTAGTCATTCAGCCTCTAGATTTATAACCTTGTGGGAAACACAACAAGTTTTATACTCTAGTTAGGTCAAATCCGCTTGTTACGTTATGAGGATGAATTCTTAACATAGCCCTTGTGGGAAACACAACAAGGCCACGCAATGGTCCACCCCAAAGTTCAGCAAATGTCTTAGCCATGATCACCAATCTCTTGCTGAATGTGTCTTGTGGGAAACACAACAAACCCATACAATCTAAGATTGGCTCATCAAGACCATAACAACGGAAGGCTACGTGAGTCATTCTTAATGTCACACGTTTATCAACCTAATTATAACAAGGAGGGATTTTATTTTAGTCTCATCAATAATATGTGCTAAGTATATAAAATACCTTTGAAATATCATATATCTAAAGTATAACTTGTAGCACACATCCACATATCAAATATGTATTAAAATAGGTGATCATGGACTTAACCCTAAGCTTGCACCTAAGGCACCCCTATAGGTGCAAATCCTTACTTCAAATGCTTGAGTTGGCATGCTCCCACTTCAGAATGGTGCTTCTCCAAGTGGTCCCGCTCTCCAACCTTCCACGAACCGGCTTCTAACTCTTACAAGCGGCTTAAGAGTACGTAGACCCACAAATGTACATAACTTAATAAGAAACCTTGGTTTTAACCAAGGGGAGTACATTAATGGAGGGAGGTAGAATGTACAATCAGATTGCGTAGAGAGAGGATGCACACACAGGCCCCATTTAATAACATAACCAACATAATTAAAAGCAATCACAAGCCAAGCACAATTAAGTCCATGATCACCTACATACACACTAACGTTCATCACATGAACATAGAGTGCATACGTGATAATTATATGAGATATATCATAAATATCAACATAAAATTATATATTTTATTTTTATATTCCCAATTTCATGATTGTCGAATTTTCATGAAATAAATAACATGAAAACAACATGACAACAACATATAAACAATTTATATGAAATAAATATACACATCTAAACTATTTAGAGCATTCATACATTCCCAATACTGTGCAAAGTAAAAAATTAATGTCCTAATTTATATTCTGTAAAATCTTATTTTACATAATTAATTAAGATACTAATAATATAAGTTAAACCTTTAAAAAAAATTTAAATTTTAACCATGATTAAATCTATGTAAATAGGGCTTAAATATATCTAACATGCCATTTAACACTTTAAAACATGTTAAATAATATTATATTAATTTTTCAGATTTTTTTTTGGAATTTTATAGTAATTTTTGGATTTTTCTACTATTTTAACCATTTTAAATCATTAGAAAAAGAGTTGGCACATTGGCAGCACACTACGCTGGTATGCACGCGGTCGCACACTCGGACTCCCGGTCAAACCGGGTGTTGACCCGGATCTGGATCCGGGTCCGCATAGGATCCTCCTCCGCCCGATAAGGCCGCGGCCGGTGCACTGTTCATCCTGGAGGAGAGTTTCCATAAAATAAGGTCTTTTTCTTCCTATCCCGGACTCCGAAAAATCCGAAAAAAATATGCGTTAGAATCCTAATCGAATAAGGATTCCAAAAAAACTATCCTAATATTCTGGAAAAATCTAAATCGACCTTAAAATGAGGAAGAAGGGGCGACGGTCACCGAGATTCCGTAGCAGAAATCATCATTTTGCAAAAAGGATAACTCCTTATCCCGGAATCCAAATATTCTCCAAAAATACAATTTAGAATACCCATCAAATGAGATTTCCAAATATGTATATATACTTTCATATAAAAATTCTATAACAACGGTAAATCAGGAAGAAACAGGTCGGCGCTGCCAGACTGCAAAATCCTAGTTCGTCGAAAAAATCAAAAATTCTCTCTCTCCGCCGCCGTTCAAAGCTGGAGATCAAAAGAAAATGTTAGGTAATCATATTACCCATCTCCTAAAACTTTTTAAATCTTCAATTTATTTAGTGGACGGAGATTTCACAAAATCCCCAAATCCGGGTGTCGGTTCAGGCATGACAGAAACACCAACTTTTTAAGGCTCCTACCGAACACTACAGAGATCCTAACTTCAAACGGTTTGAGGTGTTGGAAAACCCTATATCACGAGATTCTACCAGAGCCAACAAATCTATTATATAAGTCATACACAGACTATGATGGCCTTGTCAAAATAAAAGTTTGCATAGATTCGGGAACACATAAATAACATGAAATAATGTTGATTCGACTTCAGTTTCGACCGAGACATGAATCAGGTTCTGATACCACTGTAAGAAATCGTCCATAAAAATATGGTGCAGCGGAAGCGATGATTCCTATAGGTTCCTTTAGAATCTGTCTTGATCGGAACCGAACGACGAAAACCGAAAACCGATCAAATCGGGTTCGAATATACCTGATAAGGATTCATATAATCCCATGGAGAAGAAGGAGATGAGCTTCTCAATCTCTTCAAACCGTTCAAATTTCCGGTCTCCAGCAGTATCCACACAAACTTCATCCACAGTAGGTTCGTCCTTCGCGCCGGCTACGAGAACTCTTCCCGAACGGAGCTCCATCGACCATGGACACCTTCTAGAGAGAGGAGGAGGTAGGGAGGAGGCTAGGGTCATGGTTTTCACCTTTTGCTTGATGGGGTTTGGCTGAAACCATTAGTATTTATAGAGAATTTTTAGAATTTTTCATAAAAACCCAAAATCTCTATAAATTACACCCTTGCCCCTATATTTGTGGATAAGTCCTTATGTGTGTGACCCACTAGGCCCAATAGCCTATTTTGTTAAGGCCTAAATATAATAGAAAAATTCTATTTAATTTAATTAAATCCATTATCCGATAATAGATTAATCGGCCTACCGATCATGAAGGGTACAAGCCACATCCCATGATCCCAAATGGCTATGGGGATAATCTCATCTCCATTGAGCCTTTCCATCATTAGTTACCGCATGGATATAAACCCTCATCCATCCAATGTCCCAGTCGGAAAGGAGTACGGCATCGACTGTCAACTCCTTAGTGTATCGACTCTATAGGATTTTGTACTCGGAATTGGATCAATTGGAAAACTCCTTTTCCAATTATCCTATCTACCCTAGACAGAGATTTAGAGTACTATCCCATAGGACATTCACTCTCACTTACCGAGAGTGGATGATCTCTTGTTGTCCACTCAATTACCTCCATTGGGTTTTCCTTGTACCTGATCCATCGCTATACTAGACCATCTAAATGGTGATCCATAAGTCAATGGTCAAAGTACAAGTTCCACCCAACAAGGTATCTTTGACGACTCAGGTCAAAAGTCCAACCATGCAACCGTGATGATAAAAAACCCTAATTGACAATTCGGTAAGATACCATTCAGGGTTTCTAATTCAGTTAGTTCAGTGAACTCATTCAACTAATGAGCACCTGTATGTGTATCTTAGTGTCGCCACACTAATAACTAATGAGATCGGTCATTTTCATTAAATGAAAAAATATCACATACACTAGTCTATCTGGATCCTTGATGTCCCGTCTCAAGTATCTTATGACTAGGAACATTTAGATCAAATACCTCTAGATGATCAATCTCATTATCATAATCTCATCATAATTTAATCAACATTGTATTTGATCAAGGACTTCATTATGACATTCGCATCTAATAAGAGCTTATAATGAAGATTTGCCTAATTAATTGAATGAGATATTTCTAGAAATGTCGAATCATATCATATATGATTGGCTTGTAGAGCATACATTTCTATCATCGTCCACTCTCGGTAAGTGAGAGTGAATGTCCTATGGGATAGTACTCTAAATCCCTGTCTATGATAGATAGGATAATTGGAAAAGGAGTTTTCCAATTGATCCAATTCCGAGTATAGGATCCTATAGAGTCGATACACTAAGTAGTTGACAGTCGATGTCGTACTCCTTTCCGACCGGAACATTAGATGAATGAGGGTTTATATCCATACGGTAACTGATGATGGAAATGCTCAATGGATATGAGATTATCCCCATAGCCATTTGGGATCATGGAATGTGGCTTGTACCCTTCATGATCAGTAGGCCGATCAATCTGCTATCGGATAATGGATTTAATTTAATTAAATAGAATTGTTCTATTTTATTTAGGCCTCAACAAAATAGGCTATTGGGCCTAGTGGGTCACACACATAAGGACTTATCCACAAATACAGGGGTAAGGGCGTAATTTATGGAGATTTTGGGTTTTTATGAAAAATTCCAAAAATTCTCTATAAATACTTATTGTTTCGACCAAACCCCTTCAAGCCAATGGTGAAAACCACGTCCCTAGCCTCCTCCCTACCTCCTCCTCTCTCTAGAAGGTGTCCATGGTCGATGGAGCTCCGTTCGGGAAGAGTTCTCGTGGCCGGCGCAAAGGGAGAACCTGCTGTGGATGAAATTCGTGTGGATACTAATGGAGATCAGACACTTGAACGGTTTGAAGAGTTTGATAAGCTCATCTCCTTCCTCTCCATGGGATTATATGAATCCCTTTTAGGTATATTCGAACCCGATTTGATCGGTTTTCAATTTTCGTCGTTCGGTTCCGATTGAGACAGATTCTAAAAGAACCCATAGGAATCGATGCTTCCACTGCACCAAATTTGTTAGATTTTACAGAATATAAATTGGGATATTAATTTATGACTTTGCAGAGTATTGGGAATGCATGAATATTCTAAATAGTATAGATGTGTATGTTTATTTCATATAAATTGTTTATATGTTGTTGTCATGTTATTTTCATAGTATATATTTCATGAAAATTTGACATGCATGAAATTGAGAATTTAAAAAATAAAAGTATATACTTTTATACTGATATATATGATATATCTCATATGATTACCACGTATGCGCCCTATGTTCATGTGATGAATGTTAGTGTGTGTATGGAGGTGATCATGGACTTAATTATGCCTGGCTTGTGATTGCTTTTAATTGTGTTGCTTATGTTATTAAATGGGGCCTGTGTATGCCTCCTCTCTCTATATATAATCTGATTGTACATTCTACCTCCCTCCATTAATGTACTCTCCTTGGTTAAAACCAAGGTTTCTTATTAAGTTATGTACATTTGTGGGTCTGCGTACTCTTAAGCCGTTTGAAAGAGTTAGAAGCCGGTTCGTGGAAGGTTGGAGAGTGGGACCACTTGGAGAAGTACCCTTCTGAAGTGGGAGCATGCCAACTCAAGCATCTGAAGCAAGGATTTGCATCTATAGGGGTGCCTTAGGTGCATGCTTAGGGTTAAGTCTATGATCACCTATTTTTATACATATTTGATATGTGGATGTGTGCTACAAGTTATACCTTAGATATATGATATTTCAAAGGTATTATATATACTTAGCACATATTATCGATGAGACTAAAATAAAATCCCTCCTTGTTTAAATTAGGTTGATAAACATGTGACATTAAGAATGACTCACATAGCCTTCCATTGTTATGGTCTTGATGAGCCAATCTTAGATTGGATGGGTTTGTTGTGCTACCATAAGGCCCATTCAGCAAGGGATTGGTGATCATAGCTAAGGCATTTTCCGAACCTTGGGGTGGACCATTTGCATGGCTTTGTTGTGCTACCACAAGGGCTGTGTGAATAATCCATTCTCATAACATAACAAGCAGGTTTGACCTAACTAGAGTATATGGTTTGTTGTGCTACCACAAGGTCATAACTCTAGAGGCTAAATGACTAAGAGTTGCAAGAGTTGCAATTGGCAATAGTTGCCTACTTATTAAGTATGGGGTGATTTGTTGTGCCACTATAAGGTCACCACGATAAAGTTAATAGGGTCTTAGTCCCCACTAGGATTTCATCGTGATATCTCGTCTTTGTATAATGAGGGTTATGCAAATTCGTCAAAAGTTAGTGGGAGCATAAATTAGGATGAAAGACTATATTTTAATTTTAATGAATGTCTACAATGTTATATTGATAAAATTATATCTTAGTTGTAGAATACGATAATAAACCACCATTAGTATGGCATACTAGATGCCAAATAGCTTAATAGCTCACACTTCTTAGACCGGTTTAGAACTAAGAGAATTGTTCTCATAGTTGACCAATTAACTATCTTACTTGAGAAGTAGGTGTCTCCTAAATTATCTAATGATGTTAAAGAAAGATAAGATCTTATCTTATAGACAAGATGCATTGTTTGCCTTAAACTAGATGTTAGTCTCTATAAGATATAAATTGTAGAGACAACATGGTTAGATGGATATGAGATTCATCATGGCTCATATTGATGAGCTAACTAAAGGTCAAGTTAGAACAACAATACATCTTAATTACTTCTTGTTGGTGAGACCAATAGAAAGAAGTAAAATCGTTAGATAGAAATAGGAGATAATTAATAGTAAAAGATGGTGGTCAAGATAATAAAGCCAGAATAAGACAGAATTCTTTCACTATCATGATGATGGTAAGTGGAAGAGGAAGTGCAAAGTGTATTGTATATAATGCAAAGGAGGAGCTTGAGAAGCTTCATGCATCCAAGTCATTGACATTTACTTGTTTTAAATATACACTTAATAGTATTAGATACTATATGTGTATATCATGATATTAGATACTATGGATGCATCTAATAGTATGAGATACCGGATATGCATCTTATATCTACAAGGAGTTGTAGATGATGACAAGTAAATGAAGGCTCAATAAAGAAGATGTTGACCTTTATATGAAATGGTGCAAAAGGTGCATCATTAGTAGTGGGAGCTACAATTCTTTAATAGCCTTATGGAGATGTCTTAATAATTAAGATTGCTATTATATCCTTCTACAAGAATATTATATGATTTCCTGTTTGAATAAATGTTGATTTATTCTAAGCTATGGAATTGATAGATGTTCTAATAGATTGAATGGCAAAGTGTTTGCCAGTGAGAGCTTAATAAATTGTTTAATCATATTTGAAATGTTATCTCTCATGTTATGTGTGAATACTCCTTTTAAGAGGAAATGGGTTGATTTAGATCAATGTACACTTTAGTTTTATGTAGACATGGATAATGGGTTAATGAGTTGTTAGAACTCGTACATCTAGATGTATGTTAGCCCATATCTAGTAAGGCTAAAGAAGAATATTTCTACTTCATTATTTCAAAGATGATGTCTCTAAGTATGGATACATATACTTTATGAAATACAAATCTAAGACCTTTGAGAAATTATATGAGATTAAGAATGAAGTAGAGATACTAATGGAATGAGTATTAAAACTCTTTGATGAGATCAAGGAGGAGAATACTCAAGTACATAATTCACATATAATTGAAGAATAGTAGAATCTAATGGACACCTCTTTACACATTTTAGCTTAATTGAGTAGCTAAAATCAGAAGCCATATTATGTAGGACATAATATGAACAATGACAAGCTTTGCAAAATTCCTCTTTGTCTATTTTTGGTTAAGTACTCGTTATAACCACTTGATCTTAATAGGTACCTTCTAAGTCTATTCTGATTATTCTATATAGGATATGGAAAAGGGGTTAAAACTTGACCTTAAGCAAGTTAAGGTTTCGGAATGTCCGACTTGGTGAAGAAGTTTAACTCTAACAAGTTGGAATATAAGACTATGAAGTGTTGGCTTGTGGGATATCATAAAGAAAAACTTCTGGATATTTATATACCACTCTTATGAATAAGGATATGTGTTTTTTAGCTCACTATATTTCTAGAGGAAAAGTTCCTCCTTAAGAAAGATAGTGGGAGCAAGGTATATATGGAAGATGTTCCAGTCCCACAACCCAATGACACTTCTATTAAGGTGCTAGTTAATAATTACACAAGAACAGTTCATAAGTCTTTACTTATGTCCATTCAACCTAAGAGATACTTGGAACATATCTCTAATGGATGAAATGAGACATAAGATAATAAGGATATTGATCCTAAGATCTATATTGAAACAATATGAGATATTGATTCATAAATGGAAGAGACAATAAAATATGATATAAACTTTATCTATTCTAATCAAGTTTAGAACTTGATAGATCCACCTAAGGGTATAGTATCCATGAGGAATAAATGGATCAATAAAGAATAGATTGGAGTGGATTAGAAGGTAGAGACCTTCAAATGTGACAATAGTTGAAAAGGATGTCATCTAAGTCAAATGGTTGACTATGATGAGATCTTTTACCTATTCCATGGATTAATCCATTCGAATTTGGTTGTAACACACTATGATTATAAGATAAGTTAATTGGATGTTAAGATAGTGTTCCTCTAAGGTATTTTGAGGAATAGGTGTATATGATACAACTATAGGGAATGAAGTCCCAATAACATCCAAGAAGAGTGTGTATTAAGTTCATTTATGAACTGAAGTAAACTTCCCATAGATCATACATAAGGTTTAATGAGATTAAATCTTATGACTTCTTTAAGAATGAAGAGGAGCCTTGTGTATTCAAGAAGATAAGTGGGGGTGCTATTACTTTCTTGACATTTTATGTGGATGACGCACTACTCATTGAGAATGAAGTGAGGCTAGCTATCATATTAATCCTCCAAACATAATTTGGGTTTTGAGATCTATGGAGATAGATCTAAAAGTAATGCCCAGTTAATGTACATAGTCACCATAGTCAAAGGGTTTGACATGATAAACTCCAAAATAGGTTTCTTACTTATGTGGTGTGGAGTTAATCTTCCTTAAGTGATGTCTTCACTTCTTGAGAGATAAAGAGATCACGTTAATAGAGCCCTTATGCCTTCGTCATAGGGTCTATCATTAATGTGATGCTACATACATGATGTGATACTCTAAATGTTATGAGCATTCATCAAGAAGATCCAGGTGAGAGTCACTGGATAGTTTATAGATATATCATTTGCACTTGAGAAGCACAAAGAATGTATCTCTATACATTGGAGAATAAAGACCTGAAGTCTTTTGTTTTACAAACACAAACTTCAAATCAAATAAGTTTGATATTAAGTCAGAATAATGGTGGTGCAGTGATTTGGAAAAGTTCTATGCGATAGAACATTGTAAATCCTACAACATATGTAAATAAGTTTACATAGTAGTTGCACACTACTTGAGATGAAGATTTTCATCTACATATTTGATATGGGATTGTCACAATTTTCTCTAAATGTATACCATTATTTTGATAAAACAATGGGGTAGAGCCGATGTCTCATCAGAAGTTTAAAACTTCTGTGGTGATACCATACAATCAGAGAGATTGCAGCTTATATAGATATAATTAAAGATAAAGTATCTACCGCTAATAACATTGTAGATCCACTAACTGAAGCAGTTACTCAGAGTATTTGAGCTTCACCTCGAGATGATACAAATCAGCCAGATGGGTGATTGGCTTTAGTGCAAGTGGGAGATTGATAGAAATGTATGCCCTACAAGCCAATCATATATGATATGATTTGATATTTCTAGAAATATCTCATACAATTAATTAGGAAAATCTTCATTATAAGCTCTTATTAGATGCGAATATCATAATGAAGTCCTTGATCAAATACAATGATGATTAAATCATGATGAGATCATGATAATGAGATTGATCATCTAAAGGTATTTGATCTAAATGTTCCTAGTCATAAGATACTTGAGACGGGACATCAAGGATCCAGATAGACTAGTGTATGTGATATTTTCTCATTTGATGAGAATGACCGATCTCATTGGTCATTAGTGTGGAGACACAGAGATACACATACAGGTGCTCATTAGTTGAATGAGTTCACTGAACTGACCGAATTAGAAACCCTGAATGGTATCTTACCGAACTGTCAATCAGGGTTTTCTATCATCACGGTTGTATGGTTGGACCTTTGACCTGAGTCGCCAAAGATGCCTTGTTGGGTGGAACTTGTGCTTTGACCATTGTCTTATGGATCACCGTATAGATGGTCCAGTATAGCGATGGATCGAGCACAAGGAAAACTCGATGGAGGCAATTGAGCGGACAACAAGGGATCGTCCACTCTTAGTAAGTAAGAGTGAATGTCCTATGGGATAGTACTCTAAATCCCTGGCCAAGATGTAGACACGCCAAATTGGCTTGATTCAGAGCCCCAGACTCGTATTCCATTAGCAATATCCTTTATTTGACCGTTATCTGATCCAGATTACCTCGTGGAGATGAGCTAAGGACGTTGGTGGAGCCCCTCGCGACTTGGGAATGGACCGATGATTTCTGGAAGAATGTCGTAACCTTCAAACGAGAGCCGCGCGTTAATTGTAAAAACACGGATTCTGCTCAATGACCCACCTTGAATGGTCCTTAATTGAAGGTCTCGAGAGTTTCACATGTGTTCCGTAACATTCGGGGTTTTCGACAAGTCATTTCGGTAGGTATTGGTCTATAACGGCTTTTCGTTATGACTTTTTCGATCTGTACTGACACAGCTATCCCGAAAAACACGTTAGGCCTTTCTGATCATCACTGGGTCTTTTCAAGTCGTCCGGGTCAATCCTAGCCATATATCTCATCAACTGGGGCCATACGGCCGGTTCGGTCGATTTTAGGGTTTCCCGGTTATTTTCAGCTTTTTCAAGCTTTGGTTCACGTTTATCGGGTTAATCTTGGATTTTTTGATGATTTCGGGTCTTCCAATCGTACCAGACATATTCGGTAATCATTTCAAGTCATCCTGAGTTTCCTCGACCAGAACCGTGCCCTTTCGGATCTTCGGCAACATTTTCGACTTTCCACGAGAGGGTAAACCGGTAGAAAGCCCCGTAAGAACATCTCGGGAGTCATGCCAGCTGGTTTACTGACTTGAGGAGGTGCGGTTGAAGGTCCTATTTCCAACGTAATAAACAGGAGCCGAATCGGACATCCCGTTTGCAAGTTACGGGTCGCGGAACATGCGCGCAGGAGAGAGAGTGTAACGCGCCCCCGCTCCCCTTGAAAAGGTAGGGCACGCCCTGAGCGCCCTCATACTGGAGGTGTGCCCTGAGCACCCTCAATCCGGGAGCGCGCCCTCACTTCCTTTAAAACATGGGGTCGTGGTCTGTTTCCAGAAACCGAAAATTACCCTGATTAGCGCCTTCTCAACCGGATTTTGGAAAGTTTCCCCCGCTTAAGATTGATTATTTTGACCACGCCCCCGAGTCGGGGATACATTCGTTGTGTCAAGTCTGATTTTAAGCAATTTCCGGAAGGTTCCGATGATTTTTAGCAGTGAGACGCGTAACGCGCCCCCTCCTCCTTTGAAACAGGAGGGCGCGCAGACCGCGCCCCCAGTGCGCGCCCTCACCTCCTTTGAAACGCAGGGGTGCGGTCGGACCAGTTTCCATATTTTGCACCGATTTCTATTCTCTATAAATTGTGGGCTATTCCCAATGACCCAAGGTTGAACCCCCATGCCTAGCTTTTCCTGAGGTTTTCCAAGCTCCCTCCCAAGGCCGTCCCGACGTCCAAAGCCAATCCGACATTGAGAGATTGATCCCAAAGCGAAGGAGAAGCCCGATCCGTGCATTCTGCAGCAACCGAACTTCATTGGCTTATGTAGAAAATATGGGGCTCCTTCTGCAAAAGTCATCAACATAAGAGTTGTTCCTCTCCTCATCCTCTTTCATTTTCAACCAGAAGCATTCAATTCCGACTTGTCGTCTGTCCGTGGCGATTGTTGTACTGAGGGCGCGCATCCAGGTTCTGTTTTTCCATATCCACCTACTTTCAGATTTTTTACAGGCTTTTACGGGAGGATTCCGGAGAAGTCATCAACAGGAGATCTTTTCCTCTCCGAGTTCCCCATCGATGGAAACAAACAGCACTCGATTCTGACATTGGGGTCATCCATAGAGTTCTCTGCACCCAAGTCATGCCAGGAGAATGCAAGGCTACCCAAACTGGCTTGTTTCAATCTCAAGCCGATTCACTCCATAAGCTTCCTCAACCCATTTCATTCAGTTTATTTACAGTTTTAGAACATATTTTAGTTTATTTTGCATCATTTTTACATAACTAAAAACACAAAAAAGGGGGTTAAGGCTCACCCCGAAGCCGGTGAGTTTGGTTTCAATTTCTAATTTCACATCTTCTTATTTCAGTTACTACACTTCACTCAAGTCTAATTCATTCTTTCACTTGTTTCCATTGTCTTTGAGTTGCACAAATCAATCAAGCTAGCATCGGTTGGACTCTTGTTCATCGGTTGGCCGAAGAAGAAGAAGGTTGAACTCACATCTCAATCTCCCACGCTAAGGTACACACGGTCAAATCAACTTATCTCTAGTTTCTATTACATAAAGCGGAGCCCGCGGCTCCTGGCGACCACCTCTTTTATTTATGCTTTAAGTCAATGCATTCCTCACTCTCCTCCCACATGACCCGAACTATCTCTGATGCTCGAGCGATGCCGTGAGATAAAAGTTAGAGGATCAATGTAAGTGTGGGACCGAGGTGAGGATTTTTACCGCTTTCTGAGTGTTTTCTGATTCACTCCCTTTCCCCTTTACATCTTTCACCTTCTCGTGAGGTGCTGATCCAAAACCCATTTTCGAAGTCAACATAGGGTAGATAGGATAATTGGAAAAGGAGTTTTCCAATTGATCCAATTCCGAGTACAAAATCCTATAGAGTGGATACACTAAGGAGTTGACAGTCGATGCCGTACTCCTTTCCAACTGGGACATTGGATGGATGAGGGTTTATATCCATGCGGTAACTAATGATGGAAAGGCTCAATGGAGATGAGATTATTCCCATAGCCATTTGGGATCATGGGATGTGGCTTGTACCCTTCATGATCGGTAGGCCGATTAATCTATTATCGGATAATGGATTTAATTTAATTAAATTAAATAGAATTTTTATATTATATTTAGGCCTCAACCAAATAGGCTATTGGGCCTAGTGGGTCACACACATAAGGACTTATCCACAAATATAGGGGCAAGGGTGTAATTTATAGAGATTTTGGGTTTTTAAGAAAAATTCCAAAAATTATCTATAAATACTAATGGTTTCAGCCAAACCCCATCAAGCAAAAGGTGAAAACCATGACCCTAGCCTCCTCCCTACCTCCTCCTCTCTCTAGAAGGTGTCCATGGTCGATGGAGCTCCGTTCGGGAAGAGTTCTCGTGGCCGGCGCGCAGGGAGAACCTGTTGTGGATGAAGTGCGTGTGGATACTGCTGGAGACCGGACACTTGAACAGTTTGAAGAGCTTGAGAAGTTTATCTCCTTCCTCTCCATGGGATTATATGAATCCCTATCAGGTATATTCGAACCCTATTTGATCGGTTTTTTATTTTCGTCGTTCGGTTCCGATTGAGATAGATTCTAAAAGAACCCATAGGAATCATTGCTTCCACTGCACCAAATTTTTTTGGATGATTCCTTACAAAAGATACCGATTTTTTATGATCACTTAGTTTAATTGTCTATGATAAATACATGAACATATAGATCCATCTTTCTTCTATACAGATAGAATTGGTGCTTCCCATTATGATGATATGTTTGACTAATGAATGAAAAGACTTAATGGTGACAGCTTCAAGTCATCGCCAACAAGCCAATTGTTGTCGCCCCTACTTCTTTGTCATGGCTCCAAAGTCATCACAAACTCCAAAGTCATTGTAAGATTGTTGCAAATAAGCCCATTGTCAATGGTACTAGCGATTGCTTAGAAAATGCCTTTGCTAGTAAGAGTATGATGGATGGATTGGTATCTATCATCACTAGCAGTGATGGTTTAGCAACTGTCACCAGAAAGCATATTGGCAATAGCTAATAGCACCATCAATGTCATTTCATGTAAAAGAATGAGCACTGGTGGAATAGTTATGGGGGCTTCAGTGATTATTTTGGGGATGGATTTAAGGGTCTATTTGGCAACTTAGTCAAAGTACATCCAATAGAAGTACCTTCATTTGGAAGCCACTTCAAATAGAAGGCATGCTCATTTATAAAAGTGAAAGTTTTTTGGTTATATTTTTTCATCAAAATATAGAAGTACTTCTGTAATAAAGAGAAAAAATAGAGATAGTTGCATGTTGCCACATGGCTGTAGAGCGAGCAAGAACAAAGTGGCAAAGCTGCAACAGGGGTGGCCATGGTTGCCGGTGGGGTACTGGGCAGGCTTGCGGAGAGTAGTCGCCTGGGGGTGCACCTATTGCCAAGGGGGCGTGTGTGGGGTGCTGGGTAGGCTTGCGGAGAGTAGTCGCTGGGGGGTGCACCTATTGTCGGGGAGCGTGTTCACCGTCTCAGGGGTGGCGTTCACCAGTAGGGTGGGGCAATCGCAGAGGGAGGCAGATGACGGCAAGGGGGTGGACGATGGTAGGGTGCAGGGGTGTCATTGGCGAAGTGGGGGCCATCGCAGAGGGAGGAAAATGGGGGGTGGGGATGGTCGCGAGAGGGAGGTGGACGGCGGCGGGGTGGGGGGGAGGCAGACAACTGTGGAGTGTAGGGGTCGCGGAGGGGGCATTCACCATCGCGGGGGAAAGGGGGAGTCGCATGGTGTTCTCCGTCGAGGAAGAAAGGGGGAGTCGCCGAGGGGTGGCATTCGCGAGTGGGGCACTGAGGGAGGCGGACGGCAGCGGCGGCGGCAGCGGGGGTGCAGGGGGAGGCATTCGCTGGCAGGAAGGGGGGCTTCGTGGACGGCAGTGGGGTGCGGGGGTCAATGGCACTCACCGCCGGGGGTCAGGGGGAGGCCACTCACAAGGGTTGTCAGTCAGACAGAGGTGAATCATCGTGTGGTAGATACCGGGAGGAGATTTTGTAAAGTTGGAAGGATAAAAGAAACTCCTCCTTACTTCTACCTTCCGTAAGAAGGTGAAGTGAATAACAATAGGTATCCAAACACCATACTTAAAATGAAAAGGGCTTTTGGCTGCAAGAGAAGTGAAAAAGAAGCACTTCTAGGGAGTTTCCAAATGCACTCTAAACCTTCACTAGTGATTCATAGACATCACTAAAATCTATTTTAGTGACAACTAGAAGCCATAACCAATAAGTCATGTAAAAAAGTTATACTATTGTAAAATAAAAAAATGCATGCAAGATTATACAACCAAACTGTATATTTTCATCTACATTCCACAAAACAAAAAAAGACACCAATATTTATTTTACATTTTAAAATCTACATATTCATCCACACCACAAAGTAAAAAAAAAGTATATTCATAATTTTATATACATCCACAAAACACAAATATATAAATAAAATGCACATATTTATACATAATTTAGAAATAAAAAATTACAAGCACATCATGGACAAACTACATCACATATACATAAGAGAAAAGTAATATAGTTGCGTCCAAAAAATCAAACACACACATAAATGTCTCTCGATCATCCTCTCCAAAGGATACCCCATCCTCCTCAACCTCATCATCATCCTCTCCATCATCCTCCTCTCTCTATCTCAGAGGTTGTTTCCACACATTAGATCAACCAATGGGGAGAGTCTTTAATCAGTCTTGACTAACAATTGTTGTGTTAGCCGTTCGATTGTCTTTGTAAAGTTTTTTTGTTGGTCAGACATTTTTCTTTGTAGATAATCAATCATTTTATTTTGCTTCTCCACTTTGGCCATCATGTCCTAGACTATCAAGGGCATGGAGGTACCATCACCTCCACTGCTTACACCACAGCTGGTGTTGCAAGTCTATCCTCTTCCACCCACATCTGATCTGTCTTGACCTATCTCGATCGAAGATGGTGATGAAAGTATCCTCAGGAGTGAACAGATGCAAAGATATCCCAATATCCAATTCCTCTGATGGTTAGACATTTATCAATTGTTACATATTATTCTAAAATAAAAATTATAAATAATTTTAAAGGTGACATTAATACAAATAAATTAAACATTTATCAAAATTTGATGACCTTTTTTATTCCAAATGAGTGATCTATCTGCCTCTTTATGCATCTACAACATTTGGAAGTCCTCTGGATGGATAGGCAGTGTCCTTCCTTTTATGTCTATTCAAAGCAAATATGAGCATTTGAATACTTTGAAACTCTACTCACCAATAAATAACAATTGAATTAAATACTTACAAAATCTATCTTCATTTGATGAATATTTGTCCTTCCTTTTCTGTAAGACATTGATAGACCAACAGTGTTGGATTTATTTCTTTGACTAATGGCTTACAAAAAAACTTATAAGAGTTTAATAATTGTTAAAACATCATGCTCAAATGAAAATGAATTTAAATGAATAAGATTTGTTTCATATTTTCATCTCTGGTTCTTATGTTACATATATCATGCTACTAGTCTGTATCATATTGTGAATGCATAATCTCTTGGGCCCCCTCTAATGATCATCCTGTAAAATACAAGAAACACACAATTTATTAGTTTTAATATATATGAATAAAAAAAATTAGGGTTCAAAATTAGCAAAACAAAGATAGAGTATATGCACTTCAAATTTAGTGAAACCCCAGGGGTTGAACAGATTAAAGTAACCTTGGATAGAAAGGTCCTCGCACCAGGTACCCAACTTAAATAACTAGGTTCTATCTTACATATAGATAGAAATGTGATAAAGAAGTAAGGCATATGATTTAACTAGGATTGCCAAATAAAGAGAAATTCTATCTTTTGACTATAAGATCCACCATGCCATATGGTAGTGATGTTGATCAACTAAGAAAAAACATACTACCAAATTGAATATAACTGAAATGCAAATGCTCTGATAGATGTGTGGCCACACACGGGTAGACGGAATCCAAAACGAGTGCATTAGGGGAAAATGAGAGTTGTGAGAATCGAAGATACAATAAAGATGAAAAAAATTTGTTGGTTTGGTCATATTAGGCAGTGTCCTCTGGAGGTGCCTATTAGATAAGTTGAGGCCCTAATGTTATCGTTGTAGAAGAAGTAGAGAGGTAGGCCCAAGTTAACTTGGTGTAGGCATATCCAATATGACATGGAGGAGCCAGACATATTCGAGGAGCTAGTGGAAGACTAGAGAATGGAAAAGATGAAGCCATATAGCTGATCCAATCATTTGAGACTAAGACTTTGTGTTTGAGTTTAAGTTTGAGACAGAAATGAGAAAACAATTGAATATGTGTCATTACCTTGTTTTTTAGATGGTTCCTTTGCTTTCTTAGCATCTGCCTCATATATCTTAAGATATCTACATCTATGGATATAGATTGCTTAAATGTAAAATGGTGCTACACAATGACAATATTTATAATCATTAACAATACATTATTAACCATCATGTATAAATTAAAACTATAAATATAATCAATATATTAATCTCATGATCTCAGAAAATGGCATATTTCATCTATTACATAAGAGTGATGTAATTTGTTATCATAAATTATAATGCACTCTGCTGCAAACTCCAATATAGGAGATAAATTCTTGACCATGCTAACCTACACCCTATCCCAAACCAATTCAACCTTCAAGGTCTCTACTGTGCCTGATGTTCTCACCTTATATGCTTTTACCCAACCTCTCTTATGTCTACCAAATGTAGCAAAAGTGATATGTAAATAATGATTTTAAAAGGCTTAATAAAATATATATACTTAAGGTGATATAAGATGCAAGTGTCACTAGAGTAAGTTGAGAAACAAATGCTCGAGATGGTCCAAGCTCAGCAATTGTCCCAAGTGTATGCAATAAACACCTACCTAAGATGTATTAGAAAGATTGAGATCGACCTAAGCGACTTTGTTACCCACTTGGTTGAGATGGTGTAGTAGCCTGAGATGTCCACTGACCCTTACTAAATTTTTTTCATCCATAACAAAAATAAAATATAATAATAATTAAGCTAATAGCTAAAAGGCCATTTACTAATTTGGTTTGATTTAAAAGGACTATCAAAGTGGTTTGGCCTAAAAGGCCTTAGAAACCAAATAAAATTGATTTGCCAATTTGATATGATATAAAAAGTCATGATTTTATTTTATACTCCTTTTTTATTTTTATGACCATTCAAGCCAATCAAAATTGGTAACCAACTCGGATTGGTCTAAATGATCACGTTTGGTTTCATACTCATTTTTTTATTTTTAAAGGTCATTTAGACCGATCCAAACTAATAACTTAAATGGCCATGGTTTGGATTCTAATTCTTTTTCTAGTTTTATGACCATTTAGGCCAATTTAAATTGATAACCATGGTTTGGTTTGATTTGAAAGAACATAAAAATCAAATAAAACTAGTATATTTGATTAACCAGGTTTTTTTCATTTACTAGTTTGGTTTGGTTTGAAATGCCTTGAAATTTTAATTAAATTAGTTTATTTGGTCTACCATTTTTGTTCAGTTTGGTTTCATTCATTTGGCTTGTTTATTAGGACATAGAAATCAAAACAATTGGTTTATTCTTTTTATCGGATTGGTTTGGTTTGATTTGAAAGACATTGGAAATCAATACAAATTGGTTTATTCTATTTTTTTAATTGGTTTTGATTAAAAAGCCTATTAAATCAAATCAAATCAGTTTACTGTATTTACCAATTTGGTTTTTTTGGGAGACCATATAAAGCAAACCAAAATCAGTAAATTTGATTTACCAATTTTCAAATCCTTTTTGGCTTTTAGGCCATTTATGTGAATCCAAACTAATAACCGGTTTGTGTTGGCCTAAAATGCCATGGTTTGGTTTATAACTCCTTTTTTGGTTTTCAAGGACATTTAAGTCAATCTAAACTGGTTCCAAACCAATAACCCATTTGGATTGACCCGAATAATCACAATTTTGTTTCTAATTCTTTTTTTAAGGTCATTTAGGCCCAATTTGGATTGATCATTAAGCCTATTTTGGCCAAACTGGTAACTGATTTAAATTTAGTTTACAATTTTTTTGGTTTGGAAGATCATAAAAATCAAAGAAAACAAATACATTTGGTTTACTAGTATAATTTTAAAACCTTCCAGACCAAACCAAGTTGATTTCCTAACTTAAAATCTTAAAGTTTAATTTTTTTGAATCATAAACTCAAAACTAAAAAACATTATCCTAAACTAAAACAATCAATAGATCCCAAATAATGTATTTAATAAATAATAATTAACATTTAAAATGTTTAAACAAACTAAAGATTTTGATAAATAATATTAAAAAAAATATTAAAATGACACTCAAATCATGTTCATATATAACATAAACCACCAAAATTAAAAAGATAAGATTAACTCATACTCAAACAAAACCCTAAAGTAGATTTAAGAAAACTCTAAATGAACTAAAGAAAAACATTTTTTTAATTTAGCATATACCTACATGTATAATTATCTCATTTCATTCATATACAAAACACATTCAAATAAATCCTAAACTAATCAAATTAGCTAACTAACATTAAAATCATATTCAAATCAACCTTCAATAAAAGAAAAATTTAAAAATCAGGTCTAAAAATGACCTGGACACATTAGGGTAAATATATGCCTAAAGGTGAAGAGATTCGACAGCAGGATGGCAGTTGCAGCTGGCAGTGATGACGGAGGTAGTGAATGGTGGGGGGCTTCTAGAGTGGCTAGTGGAGCTTTAAGCTTAAGATCAAACCAATGTGGGCATGAGAGAGAGAGAGAGAGCAGTGACAGCAACAGAGACCAATGCTAGTGACAATGGTAGCAGCAGTAGAAGCAATGTCTAAGAGCATTCACAAGAGAGGGAGAGAGAGAGCAGATAAGAAAGATGGGGGAGGGAAAGGGGGCATGCGGGGTAAAAATCCAAAAAGGCATTGGCGACAACTCCTCAGCCATCACCACAAATACCTTAAAGGTTAGTGGCAACAACTGTACTCATTGCCAATCATAGATGATTGTTGAACGGTTGATATAGGGTCACTAGTGACAGCTTAATCCATCACTAGTAAAAGATATTTGCGATGGCATTGTAAAGCCGTTGCTAACGACCTTAAGCTCTGTCTGAAATTGATGTTTTTAATTTGGTTTCATGATGGCTGAAGCCGTTGCTAAATTCACATTAGCAATGGCTTCCCTCCAACCGTCACTAATGTACCTTATTAGGGATGGTTTTTAAAGTCGTCACTATTAACCCATTGCCAATGCCTTCTATCTTGTAGTGATTTTATCAAGAAGTTGTTGTAAATTTTTTCTATCCGGCCAACATAGTAGGTGCCACTCAATAAGATAGTCTTGAAATAGGTGTGGTAACTTAAAGTACATCAATGAAAAGTTCATTTCCGATTGGCAAAAAGCCTCACCTCGCCCTGAAACATCTCACCCACCCAAGTTAAACAAATCCAATCAAACATGATCTATTTCTTAACTTAATTACGATATTTGTCTTCTTTTGTTATTGATTTGTACTCCCATTAAGTTTTTATGTTTGATTTGTACTCTACTTTTGTTAGTTGTTACCATGTTTTGTTTATTATTGACCTTCTCTTGTTGTTATAACATTATTAATTGATGGCTACAATACATAGTTATTAAAATGATGCATTTATTTCAATATTACAAATATTTTTTAGATTTATTTTAGTTATTTATATTAGATATATATTATTAAAATTAAAATAATTAAATAATATAAAATATCTTAGGCACCTGAGGTGAGGCGCTAGGTCCCTTGCCTTGAGTGCCTCATGCCTTGAATAACATAACTCGAGATACCTTAGGCATGAATATTAGAAGACATCTTGACCTAGTAGCTTAAATTCAATATTGTGTCTAGCACAATCAATGAGTGCAGTGTGTGTACTTAACCAATCAAAACCCAAGACGATGATATGTATGTTTTCATGCACATCTCAACCTTACATCCCTGTATAAATTGATGCATGTGACGTGTCAAAGTTAAATATATATTTGGTGTGAGCATAAACAATGGTAAATTTGACTAAGGCATCCAACTATCTCCATCTACCAATGACTAAGCAAAAAAGTCAGGTATAAAAGATTACATGGAATTTAAATCAAATAGTGCTAAAAAAGAAATACCTACAATTTACACTGTACCCTCTATGATATGATCCTCTTGAGCTGCTTCCACTTAAATGTCTCAATTGCAAGAAGATGCAACAATAGATCTCACATTTGCAACATTAGCAACATCGCAACAACATTGAGGAAACTGCAAAGCACATTGTTGCCCATGAAATATTGCATCTTGCTTTGGTTTGGCATTGTCTTCAAGTAAGTCCAAGAGTACAACAGAATCATCACAACAAGTGTAGCCTGTAGACACGCAATTTTGGCCTAGTTGGAGAGTTTAAATTCTTATTTTCATGAAGAATATTTAAAGCAAATCATGACTTCCGGACGGATCAAGTTTTTGGCATGTTCCGAAGGGGATCGATAGAATGATCGACCGGGCCAAACACCCTGTATATAGGGCACCTGGAGCCCTATTTATAGGGCACCTGGCGCCCTATAAACAGGGCACCTGGCGCCCTATATACAGGGCGCCTGGCACCAAATCAAATCGACTCGACCGGCTGATTTGACCTCGCACAGTGACTCATCTTGTCGATCTGACGGACCTCATGATGCTGGCGCCCTATATATAGGGCGCTATGCCGCGTGGCACTGTTTTTCGAAAATGGCCAAAGTGCCTTCTTTTAAGCTATAAATAGACCCCCATTTGGGATTAAAAGGGGTTCCAAGTCGGTACCAACCTAGAGTCCATCCAAGACTATGTTCCTAAACCACTTACACCTCCCACAACCCCTCAAACCCATCCAAAATCATCCACAAAAAGTCCCAAAAATCTGCTGTTTCTGCCATCCAGAAACAGAATTTTTCCTCCACTTTGAGAGCTTCTATCCGTCTCTCCTCTTGCATCCAGCATCCAAACCACCCTCCATTAGCTTCATTTGCATATTGTCTACAAGGAGGAGCCCCTGCTTCATCCCAGAAGCCGCCCAGCACTCCAAAGCGGCGTCGCGAAGAGGGGAAGAAAATCTGTTCGAGCTAGACTTAGTGCGCCATATACAGGGCGCTTTGACCTTGGTCAACACACCCTATAAGGGGGGCACCTGCAGCTAGCACCCTATATATAGGACACCAGCAGGGGCAGAAGCTTGTTTTGCAATTTTCGGAGTCCGATCGACCGTTTAATCGAGTTTTTGTCTTCCGTTTTCATCTTAGAACTTTTTATCATGTTATTTGGCATGCATTAGATCACTTTGCACCTCATATATGTTTAAAAACCTACCAAAAATAGGGGTTGGGATTCCGTCCCGATCTGATTAGTTCATCCCCTTTTGCACGATTCAGAGTCTTTACCAAGCATGATGCTATACTCATGCCAGAGCTAATGATCTTCATTTGTTTTCTTCATGTTTTATGCAAGACATTCTTAGGTGAACCGATCGGGGTGAAGCTTCAATCCGATCATAGGTGAAAGAACTCACTAATGCTCTCCCCTTTCGGTCGGCCGAGAGAGGAGAAGTTAGAACCTAACAATCTCCCCCCCCCCCCTTTTCCATCCCCAAAGGTACGACGGTCAAACTCTTTCTTCTTCTAGTTCAATTGCTTCATACTTAATCACACTTTGGAGTCTTCGGCTCCTGGCGACTACACACACCACTCACGACCACAAACTCATCATCACACCTTCCACTCAACTAAAAAAACCGACACATTCTCTCCTCCATGAACCAAACCGGCTCATCCGGGTGCCTACACCTTTTGGCGACCACGGTGGGACTTCTCTTGCTTTAGTGAGTTCTTTTCACCTTTTTAAAAGAATGTCCAACATGCTCATCCTTTCTTTGGCTCTTACTTGAGTTATTACATCCTCTTAGGATTCCTATTCACTTGCTTGCTTGTTTACTTGCTTCCCTTGAGCATCATTTAGTTTCTTCCGGTTTACTTGCTTTCCGTGGATCCTCTTTTAAAAGAAAAGCACAATCTAATCTTTAGGCTTGCTTTATTGACTTACTTTGACTTTGCATCTTAAAGATTATCTTGCTAAGCATCTTTGCTTATTTTCTTTAAAAAAAGTCTAATTTCTCCTCTAAAGCATCTTTAGTTGAATTAGTACTTGCTTTCACCCTTGTTTGACTTTACATCATTGTCTTGTTTACTTGTTTTCCAATACTCTCTTAATCGTTGCATGCTTTTACTTTCTTCTTGTTTGCTTCTCACTCCTTGATATCTCACTTGCATTTAGTTTGCATTGGGGTTCTTTTGACTCCTTTAGGTCATCCGAGAAGGGAGGCTCTCTCCTCCCAAAGCCCTACACACCCAAACACCCCTCTTGGTGGTTGCCAACTCCTCCTCCGGGGATTCCCTCTCGGAAGGACCGGGTAGCTTCCATCAAGACCTCCGTAAGTCCCCAGACGTGAAGAATTCCCTCTTCACTGATCGGGCTGGTTGTACCTTTTATCTCAAAACCAGGAGTACCTATCACCTATCGTTGTAAAAAGAGTGACAACCTTAGATTGCTCGGTGTTGTGAGAGCATATGGTCCTACCCATTTATTTGAGTGGACATTATTTCTCTTAACAAGCCACTAATTTAAGGTTGAAACACAAAAAATTTGCGGTAATCATTTTAAGTCTGTGCCATTACTTGTTTGCAAATCAAAATTCAAAACCAAAACTAAAAATTTGAAAACACTTAACACAAAGAAAAACCAAAAGAAATCTTTGCTTGAGGCTAATAACCTGTTTGTTCAAACAAAAATAAAACAAAAAACAAAAAAAGAGAGGGAAAATTTTAAAAACTAAAAAAAGGGGATTCTTGTGTTTTTCGTCACCTTTCCTTTGTGTTTATGAACTTAAGATCAGGGCGAGTCGTCGGGATGACGGACCAAGGATACGAGCCGTTGCAGTTGGAGTATGACCAATCCTACCTCCACCCGGATGCCGTATGTGCCATTAACGAACCCGAAATGCTCCCTAAAACCAGTTCACCCTGACCCCACCTAGATTCTCTGTGGGAGGCATTCGCTCATGCCGACCCAACTCAACTACAAGCCATTGAGGCCATCTTGAAGGGAAAATCTCATGTCAATCACACCCATGCCGAGGGTGGCCACCACACTTCTGCCCCCCAATTAGCAACTAACCAACCCGGTGCGCCAGTACCGGGCCATTCTCACAATGGACCCTTGATTCCAAACTCACTCCATCCGGTGGCCATCTTGAACCACCCGGACCCAAATAACACCACACCACTTAGGCCACCGGTCTACTCTTCCGCACATTTTAATAAAGCCCGTTCACAAGTACACCACCCGATATACCCTCCTTGCCCGGCCGCTTCAGCCTATCCGATGGCCATGCCAGCAAATCAAGCATCTGTCCTCCCCCCTCCTCTTGTCCGAGAATCCTCCGTTGATCAAACTGTGCTTAACAAAATCAATAGGATGGATGAAAAATATCGGGAGCTCAAGCGATTGATCGACACACGAGCTCTCCCCGAGATATCCCTTCCCTCTCTCCCCGTATTCCATCTTCCTCCTTCTGAAATGCCCATTTACCGCCGATATAACGGAAGTGGGAATCCTTTCATTCACATCAAAGATTTTCTTTATGAGTCTGTCATGTGGCAAAACAATCTAAAGGCCCTTGCATACCTATTTAGGAGATCATTAGAGGGCTCCACGTTGGAATGGTTCTATTCACTTGACCCTTTGGAAGTCAGCAACTTTGATACCGTCAAAGCAAAGTTCTTGCAAAGATACCAAGATCGAGTCGGTCCTACCTATTCGATCACAGATCTTATGGCCAAAAAGATGAAGAATGATGAGGATTTTATAAGATATGCTGATAGATGGAGGGCAATGGCAGAAAGGCTGACGAATGCACTATCAGAATCAGAACAAGTCAAGATGATCATCACTAACGCCACTCCGGCTCTGAAGAACGTGTTGGCATTACATCACCCTATCACAATGAGCGAACTCTATGAGAGAGCATGGTACATCCAAACCCAACTCCGAGACTCTCCCATCATGAACCTCTTTGACCCTAGGCCCCGAATCACCAAAAAGACAACCACCACCACCACTGGGCCTGTGACTGAAGGCGTGGTAACCAATGAACACGTCAATATCATAGGAAACCCGCCCAACAACCACCAACCGCAGTATAGAAACCCCCACCATATCCAACCGGCACCTCGCCCTCAGATTCAGCCCCAACCTTTTCGCCACCAAACACCAAACCAGTATCCCCAACAACCAATGCAGACACCAGTCCCCCAGCAACCCCGGCAATTGGCCGTACAAACCATTGCACCTCAACCACCCCGCCAACCAACAACCTATAACCAGGCACCTCCTCCCGCCACCTATGTGCCACGAAGAGCGGGGCCTAGAAGAAACCATTACCCGCCATTACCATACTCTCTCCCAGACATTTTTAATGCTCTTATGGCGGTAGGGCAGATTTCATTGCCAAGAGAAAAGATGGAGTGGCCACAAAATGCCAACACAGACAAATATTGCTTATACCACAGATACCCGAGGCATACAGTGGAGAATTGCTTTCAATTTAAAGACTATATCCATGACCTCCACGAGTAGGGAAGTATTGACTGGGGTCAAATCGGTGAGTACATCAAGGCAGTAAAGAACCAGCCTCAGCAGCAGCAACAGGCACCAGTCCAACAACAACAACAGGAATCCGGTTTGGGGATCATTCAGAACCCGCTACCCGCGCACGCACCTGCGACAGCACCAGAAAATTAAAGGGTTAATTCTATTCTAACCTCCACCGATGAACCCCGCGATAAAGGCCAAAATTGGCAAATCGAGGGACCAGCTTCCTTCATGAACATTAACCCTCCAAACCACGTTAACCGAACTGTTCACTCCATACCACGAGCTATACCCACCAGAAGAAGCCAACCACCAATCATCCGCACTCTATCACGGCCAACCGTAACGCCACCAGCCGTACAACTCCAACCGGGTAGGACCTTGATCCGCCCGGTCGAGCCACCGCAAATACCATCACTATTAGGACCCATCATCGTACCACCTCATACAACCATGCCACCACAACCTACCCGCATCCCTACAACCCGGATTGTCATCACTACGCCCCTACCTAGGCCTCCCATCATCCAACCTAACCCTCCATCCACCTCCGCTACACCAATCATAGCCCCTCAGCTCGCCACGGTGCTTAGAAGCAGGCGCATGTTTCAAAGAATTTTTTCCCAGACCGGTCAACCAGGATGATCACAAGAAGAAGAAGAAGAGCACCCAGAAGAATCAATGCCAGGGACATCCTATGATTTGCTGAAGCACCTTGACAAAACCCCTGCACGGAAATCCATTCTAGAGTTGATCAAAAGGTCCAAGGTTCATCAGGAAGTTCCTCAACAATATCTACAACGAGTAATGGTCAATGAAACCCTCCCCCCTGAGAAGATTTCATCGGTCTTGACCCCGAAAAGTGAACACCCCGCCCTCACTTTTACCAAAGAGGAGTTGGTTGAACCAGAAGTAAGAAAATATGCACTTTGTATCACTGTCAGCATTAACGAAACAGATGTTGAGTCTTGTCTAGTTGATACTGGTGCATCCATCAATGTCTTACCACCAGAAATGATACAACTATGTGGAATCCCAGAAGGGGATATTCGGCCATCACAAATCACCATAACAGCATATGACAATTCTAAGAGGCCCACCCATGGCATGGTTACACTTGAAGTCAAACTTGGACCCCGAGTTGTCACTGTCGACTTCCACATCCTGGATATGGACCCAACTTACAAAGCTATCTTGGGAAGGCCTTACCTTGAGGCATTAGAGGCCGTAGCTTCAACCAATCACCAGTGCATTAAATTTCCCTTCAAGGGACAAGTCGTTAAGGTAGTAAGTATGCCTGTGGATTGCCTGGTTACTCTCCCTCATGGCTTGCCAAATCAACCGGCCTTCACAATCCTCGACCTGCCGAGGGATGGAAGGCAGCCCAGGCAAGTTTGGAGAAGGAAGAAAGATGATACCAAAACCCTTGGGTGGCGTATGATGGAAAATCTGGGATATCAAGAAGGCCAAGGGCTGGGGAGAGAACTACAGGGTATTATACAACCCATCCAGCTGGTAAAGACAACGTCAAGGAACGGGATAGGGTATGATGGGACATGTGATAATGGCCAGAAGATCGATCAAAAATACTTCCAGGGGTGTCTGCACAATTTCTTCGACAAGAAAGAAACAATACAGATGATTAAAGAACAAGAACCGCAAGAACAAGCAAAGAGGAAGAAAGTGGATAGCCTGGAGGATGAGCCGTATCTCGATGTATCATGGTTATTCTCTGAAGAAGGGTCAAGTGAGGAATTATTCCACAACGAGCCCCCTGGCGATCAGAATCGGGGGCATTCACCCCATGTCATCTCCACGGATCTAATAGACTCATTCCCAATAAGTTCACCATCAGATTCACCAGGCAGCAAAGATGGATGCTCTCTTTACCCATCTTTGCTTGGTTTGTTCCCTTCTCTGTCAATATCCCAACCCATACCGGAAACCACAACCAACCAAACTCATTCTGTGTTTATGTTTAGTACTTCTCAAAAAGATCAAAAAAAACATCATGTTCTCAACCCAAGTTTCGATCGAAGAAACTTCCCAACTCACTCCGAAGGATGATCCAAACCGGGAAGCCACCCGGTCTCTGATCGATCTCCTTTGCCCTTCATCAATAAATTCCACTCCCTTCACCTCCTCTTCCTCTCCTTATTTACCTTCTTCTCCTTTAGGTTTAGTTTCCAATAAAAGCAAAACAAAAATCAGAGGTAGGAGAGTTCCAGAAAGATACCTGCATCGGTTAGCTCAAAAAAGCTTAGAATGTGCCAAGCTACCGGAGTATATAGAAAATGCAATCCAGATGGGTGAAATTCGATATGAGGAGAAAGACAATATTGATCCAACTTTAGGGGTTTATGAGGTTGTATCGGAAAAGGATCCTGATACTAAGGATGAAGAGGAGGATTTAGCTGATGCTTATGCATCCGGTTTAAGAAGATTTGAAGAACCATCAGCCACGGTGGATGAACTGACTAAGGAACTTAATCTTGGAACACCGGAAGATCCTAAGAATATCCTCATCAGTGCCAACCTCGCCCCTTTAGAAGAACAGAATCTAATGGGGGTGTTACAAGAATACAAAGACATGTTCGCTTGGACATACGAAGATATGCCGGGGTTAGATAAGTCATTGGTAGAGCATCGACTAACTTTAAAACCTGAAGCTACCCCGGTCAAGCAGAAGTTAAGGAGATTCCACCCAAACATAGCATTAAAGATGAGGGAAGAGGTCGATAAGTTACACCAAGCGAAATTCATTAAAGTTATCCTCTATCCACAATGGGTGGCAAATATAGTCCCAGTCCTGAAGAAGGATGGAAAGGTTCGAATTTGCATTGACTTCAGGGACTTAAACCGAGCGTGTCCGAAAGATGATTTCCCCCTTCCTCATATCGATGTTCTTGTTGATAACACAGCTGGATATGAAACCCTGTCATTCATGGATGGATACTTAGGGTATAATCAAATCCGGTTAGCAGAAGAGGGACCGTTTGGCACGCTGGCAGAGCTTTCTATCCCAATTTGACATCACCTACACCCAGCAGAAGGCAATCAAGGGCTATGCAATTGCTGAGCACCTTGCCCATCATCCTATCCTAATTTTTGACCCTATCCAATCAGAATTTCCCGATGAAGAATTGATGTCCATTCGATCTTCCAATCTATGGACTTTATATTTTGACGGGGCATTAAACTCCCAAGGTAGAGGGATAGGGGTTGTTCTTCTGTCACCCGAAGGTGTCACCATTCCACAGGCTTTTCAGCTCCATTTTCCAACAACAAACAATATAGCTAAGTAAGAAGCCTTATTGGCCGGACTGGAGGCCGCTCACTTCTATGGTGTCACTGAACTAAGGGTGATCGGTGATAGTCAGTTGATTCTCCGCCAAATGCTGGCCAAATACCGTACATCTTATCTCGGGCTCAGGCCATACCAAGAACTCACCACCTGCTACATCAAGCTATTCTCCAAACTCGAATTCATTCATGTCCCTCGTGCTCAAAATATTCTTGCCGATGCCCTCGCTTCCCTGGCATCTTCACTATCTGTCCCGCTAGGCAGGCAGGTTAGGACGATCTATGTCCGCCGGTGAACCATTCCAGCAGTGGAAGATGCACGATTCCTGAGGGTCAAAGAAAAATTTGAAAGGAAAGAGTACATTGAGCAAAAGGAGGAAGTTTCTTTGGTTGAATTGGAATAATTAGAAGAGGGTGAGAAACCTTGGTATCATGAGATCGCGAATTACTGTCAGAATCAGACATATCCACCAGGATCAACTGCCGAAGAGAAGACAGCCATAAGAAGAGTCTCCCAGAGATACACCATCTTAGGAGGAGTACTTTATAAAATGATCTTGGCCTGTGTTCTATTAAGATGCGTAGATGAAGAAGAGGCTGAATTGGTGCTTAAGGAAGCACACTCCGTAGTGTGTGGAGGCCATGTAAATGCTCAAGCCCTCGCCAAGAAGATCATCAGGCAAGGGTATTACTGGCCTACTCTGGAAGAAGATTGCTCAATCTTTGTCCGGCACTGTCATCAATGTCAACTTCATGCCGACAAGATTCACTCTCCCTCATCTTCTCTTCACCCGATTCACACCCCATGGCCCTTCGCTATGTGGGCTTTTGATGTTATCGGATCCCTTGGTGACCCAAACTCCACAAACAAAACCAAATCCTTCATCATAACGGCAACGGAGTACTTCACCAAGTGGGCGGAGGCAGAGGCATACGTGGAAATCAAGGCATCAACAGTCTGCACCTTCATCAAACGCAACATCATTGCCAGGTTCGGGATCCCAGGCAACATCATCACCGACAATGGACCGCAATTCATCTCCCAGGAGCTGCGTGACCTTTGCCACAGGTATTGCATCAGATTGCAGCATTCATCTCCATATTATCCTCAAGGCAACGGTCAAGCAGAAGCCACCAATAAAACCCTGATAAAAATCATTAAGAAGACTTGTAAGTCTAGCAAGTTCGTGGATTGGCCAGATAAGTTAGTCGATGCTCTATGGGCCTACCGCACCTCTATTCGAACCCCAATGGGTCAGACCGCCTATGCCTTGGCATTTGGGATGGAGGCCGTAGTCCCATACGAAGTAATCATTCCTTCCCTCCGAGTCCAAATCGATCGAGATATCCCGATAGATGAGCACCGAGATTCCCTTCTCGCGCAACTCGAACTCTTGGATGAAAGGAGGCTGGCCGCTACCGAACATGCTAGATCTTATCAGAATAGACTTAAAAGATTTTATCAGAAGAGGGTGGTGGAGAGAAAATTTGAAATTTGTGAGGTTGTGCTTAAAAGAATATTCATTAAGCCGGGCGGTCCCCGCTCTAAACTTCAACCTAATTGGGAGGGTCCATATGTGATTTCGGTTGTTTGTCCCGGTAATTCATACAAGCTGACTAATGCAGAAGGAGGAGAACTAGCTCATCCCTGGAATGGTGTATACCTCAAAAAATATTTCCCCTAAAACAAAAATCACAAAAAAATCTATAAAACCCAAAGGTGTGAAGAATAATGATAACATCTAATGCTTGCTTGCTCGGTGCACCAACTTGTCACTTAGGGAAACGAGGATAGGCATCATACTACACACACTACACGCCTAGTTTTGAAATCCGACGATTGGAAGTCAGAGAAAAAGCTAGGCAATGCTTGGCAAAAGAATGTCAACCCAACCCCATTCTCTTCTCGTTTCGGTCCAGAATAGATGGAAGGGGTTAGAATGAGGAGTATCGAAAGTGCCCATTTCCATAGTTGGAAAATGCCTCTGAAGGTCTGACTTCTTAAAAAAGAAGAAAAGGTGCCAAAAGATGGGCAATGACCCCTCAGGTCGGCAAAAGAATAGACCTGTCTGAATGTGTACCAACAAAAGCCCAAGAGAAAAAGGCTCCAAAAGATGAGCAATGAACCCCTCAGGTCAAAGTCAAGCAAAAGAAAAAAGACATGTCTGAATGTGGCCATAAAAAGAAAAGGGCTGAAAGGAAGGACTTGAGGATGTCAAATCCCAAAAGGGCAACGCGGGCACTAGTAAAGAAACAAATTCGACACCCCCGAATCCTATTAAGGACTTACCATCAATCCTCTTCCCTCTTTAACCTTGCGGGTAAGTTTGACCAACTGGACCCAAGAAGAGCCAAAGCCTATCAAAGACGGAAGGTCAGAAGATTTTGGACTAGGCACTTTCTCACACGTGATGCCTACTCTTAACCCTTAGGTAACAATGAGAGGCACCTACGGCAAGCAAAACAAAAGATGAAATGGTCGTGTCCTTCACACCAAACAAAAAATCGAATACTTCAAAAAGCACCAAACAAATTCATAAAATCAAAAATCCCAAAAAAGTAAAAATACAAAACACCAAAGAAATCATAAAAGTTCCAAAACATCTAAAAACATTATAAAACTATCAAAACCCAAACAAATCAAAAATCCCAAAAAAACCTAAAAATTTGCTAACTAGTTGCCTTTGCATTCATATTTAATTTCAGTCTTACATGTTTCCTTTTGTGTATACTTATATTTTTCTGTTATTCTACCTTGATAAGGCCTATGTCCCTTGACAAAAGATCAAGGCAGTTTCACCCTCTTCTTGCAAGGGACTAAGCCTAAATAAAGTTCTAATCGCCTTTTGAGTGAACGCAGGGAGTCAGAAAGGGAAACGAACAACTGTCACTATGCAAAAGAAAGATACATCAAAGATAGGAAGGGGCCGGCACATCACAAATCGCCGCCTCCCTCTGCTAGAGCCTGATCACCCGGAGGTGGCATGGCGTGTCTCTCCTCACCTCTCCTCCTATGGCTACTAGTCTGAGAGGAACCCGAGTGAGTAGGTCCCCTCAGCGTGGTCCCACGGGAGTCAGAGCGGTGGGAATAGCTCCGGGACCGAGTCTGGAGCATCTGAATCATCATCATCTGACAGTGCTCTGCCTCCAGTCGGAGAAGCTCCCTAGAATGCTCAAGGCGAAGGTGGAGGATCTGCTCGAACTCGGGTCGTGACAGCTCAACCACGCGAGCCTCCAGTCTCCTGACCTACAATATGACAAAGAGATGTATCAGCTACAGAAAAAGCAGTTTAAGGAAAAGAATCAAACTTGTACCTCCTGTGTCAGCTCCTCTATCCTCTGAGTAGTCTATAGAACAAAAAAGAAGCATCAGTCCATGAATTCCCAGTTTGAAATCTTAATAAAGACTCCGCACCTCGGAAGAAGAAGGACCAGGATCCGGAACACCTACGAGGGGCTCGAGCTCGAGCTCCCTATGTAGCTCCATCACCTACTGGAAGAATGTCAGGAAAGAAAGAAAACGATGACAAACAAAGTAGAAGAACATGCACCTTGTCCTGAAGACCCGAGGGATCACTGTCGGTAGGCGGAGCACCCCCCGCAGAAAGATAGGAGATCCTCGCCCAAGGATCTTTGTTCTGCAAAAAAGAAAGAATGTTAGAATCAAGCAAAGTGAAATAGAAGGAAGTCACAGAAATTCACCTCGGTAGTAAGGGCATGCACCCGCTCCTTCAGCTGGGAAATCTGCAAGAAAAGAAGAAAGATTAGCAAGGCAAATAAAGGAAGAAGACAACATAAGAAAGAAATAATGATCACCTCAAGGAGAAAGCCCGTCTCTAAAGAACTGCTCCCAGGGTCGGTAGGTATGAAGGGAGGTGGATCGACCGGAAAGTGGTGAGAAGGAAGCTCAGGACCCATAGGCTGGCCGAAGTCAAACGGCTCTAAAGGGGCCTCTGAAGGCCCGTCGAAGGTCGTCGGCTCGAGGTCGGGGTGGGAACCCAACTCCAGCTCGGCTACGCACTCGCGGAGCCGTGAAATCTGAAAAGAAGTAAGGAAAACAGTCAACAACATTCATTCAAGATATTAAAAAGGGGCAAGAAACATTACCTCATCATCACGCCCACGCAGCTATCGACGTGCACCTCGGTAACGACATCGCTGAAAGAAAGAAAAAGAAGGATCAGTTAACAGGCAATGGGAAAGGTACAAAGTAAAGAAAATACCTGTCGCTCTAGCTCAGCCTCCAAAGATGCTGTCCCTGCCCTCAAGCGAGACAGCTCCTCCTGAATACTCTGAAAGCATCATACAGTTAGATACCAAGCAAAGGAAGAGCAGTAACAGAAACAACAAGTGCGTACCTCTCCACCCTCGGTGAAAAGGTGGGCAAATGTCGCCATGTAATGACGCAGATAGTCACTGCTATCGGAAGCACTGGAAGTCACTGGGGTGCCACCCCTCTTCTAGATTCGGACAGCGAACTGGCCCTCCTTTTTCCAGTCAATCTCCTGGATCAGGCTGCGGGTAGAACGACCCAGGCGAGGGTAGGGGGAAGGTCCACCCACTCCTGGTGAAGACCCAATGAGCGCATCGTGAGACGCACCCACAGTGGATCCATCTTGTTCAAGCAAATCAGAAAGGTGTCACGGCCAAAAACCGGACAACCCTCCGTTACTCACGGCTGCCGATCCAGATGAAGGTCTGAATATGGGCGCCACACCACCTGGAAAAGCAAGGAAGGACAGTGAATAAGAAGAATCGAAAGGCTGAAAAGGAAAAGTAGCAGAATACCTCGTGGTGGGGGAAGCAGAGCAGCTGCCTCCTCAGGTTTTCCACCTGGTAAGGGTGGGAAGAGGAGGATCGACTAGCAACCCAGCTGCCGATGAGCGGATACTCAGGGTCCCCCTTCAATAGGGTGCGACCTAGAGGGATATGATAGTAACTCCATACCTGCCAACGAAGCTCAGTTAATCAACAAAAACAAGGCAGAGTTAATAATGAACAAAAGGAACAAGGCATACCTGAAGGAATGGTGTAAAACCGGCTACCGAAATCGGACCGCTCTCCATCACCAATGAGGAGAACAGGTGTGCCAACATAGCGGCACCCCAGGCATACTCACCGACCTTCGACAGGTCGGCAAGAAATGGGAGAAACCGTAGGTGCACCCTGTCCGTCCTCGAGGCCAGCAGAAGACGGGTCAGAAAGAAGAGGAGGAATCGGCGGAGATCCTGATCGGCTTGGACAGTGCCCTCCTCACCGACCAAGTAACGCTCCACGCGTTTCGTCAACGCATCAAGGACATCCGCCACCAGATCGTCCTTCCCCACACTAGCATTGCCCAGACCGAGCAATTTCCCGACGTTCGTGCGCTTCATAACGTGCAGTCCGCCGGGGCAGTGTGGGATCGGATGACCCAGGAAGTCCTGAACCATGGCCGAGTAGTCACGGTAGGTCTTGCTAGTGATAGCGCGACCGTGAACGCGAAGACCCGTGATCCGGGAGACATCCTCTAGGGTGGGAACCATATGCCCCCAGGGGAAGAGGAAGGAATGGGTGGTAGAATCCCATCTCTCCCTCAAAGCCTAGATCAGGGGGAGGTCTTCCCAGAAGGCGGAACAGCGAAGCAACGGGCCGAAACCCATCGCATCCAGTCGTGCCTTCTGGAAATCCTTCAACCCCTTGTAGGCATGGAAGACCATCTCCCAGGATATCCGGGATTTAATCTTCCCCTGCACAAACAAACGATCATGTTAGGAGCAACAATTGAAGAATAATTCAAAAAGGGGAAGTCAAGATTCGGTTACCGAGACGGTCGGAGGAGGATGGAGGGAAGGCAGCTCCGACGGGCCAGGGTCGGCCGAACTAGAAGCCTCGGCGGAAGAGGAAGCGCCGTGGAAGAAGAAGCTCCGGCGGCACCAGAGGTACCGCCACACTCGACACGGGACCTCTTCGTCATCTACATCATGCCAAACCGTCAGAACAGATCAGAAATAGAAGAATGAGGAAGACGGGGGCCTAGTGACTAGGTGCCCCATTTATAGAGTGCCTGGACCAGGTGCCCCCTTGATAGGGCGCCTGGCGCCCCTTTGATGGGGCACTAGGCAGAGCCTAGCGCCCCATCAAGGGGGTGCTAGGGGGCTTGGCCCCCTTCTCTCTCCCCATTCTGATCCGGAACGATTCCGGATCGGTTCAGTCCCTTCTGTAAGAACGAAGATAATAGAGTACACTACAAGTTTGAAGTTGGGAGGAACTTACTCTGGGACCTGCACAGCACGCTACACGCACCGGAAAGATCCCACGCAGTAGAAAAGCTCGAAAAGTAGATGGTAAAATGAAGAAAAGGTGCAGGGATGAAAATATAAAGTGCCATGGTCAAAATTTTCAAAATTTTAAGAATTTCATAGAACGTGTTTGCAAGCTATATTCTACATGAAAAACATAAATTTGTCAGCAAACATTGATATTTAATTCCTTTTTTGCATATTTTGCTAGCTGCTAACACTGACAGGACACAGACACAACTGGAAAAAGAACTACACTGAGTAAGTCCTAGACCTACACTGATCAAGTCCTAAACACAACAAAAGTAGACAAACATACAACTGGACATAATTAAAGCAGACACAAGTCATCAGCCGCGCAGCTTCCTCAACTTTACCACATACCGACTTTTCCAGACCACGTCTTCTTCTATGTAGGCACTCGGCGAGAAACTCTTGCAAATTCCCCAAATGGCGAGAATGCTTTGGCATTCTTCATCGTCAGCCGCCGTGCCCATTTGATGATCCTTGACGGACAGAATGTGGGAGAGACGAGGAACCTTGAGCCGTGGTTGGCCCAACTGCAGAAGACACCGATGTGGGTTGTAGATGATGAAGGAGGTACCAGTGATCAATCGAAGATCCACCCCAGGAGTGGTAGAAGCACGGACGTTTTGGCGCATAACAGACTCGGTAGGACGGACAAATCCGCTGCAGCTCATGGCAGAGAAGTACGCACGCCAGTCAGCACGGGTCTTCACCGAAGAACATTTGTTGATCACCTTGTAGTCCATGCAGAGACGGCTAGTAAGAGGCTGGAGGGGGCTTCGAGCAAAAAGCTGAGAAGCTGTGGCCGGTCCGTAGCATACATCGAACTAGAAGTGCCAGTCAGCCCAGCACATAAACAGAAAGATACTGCCAAACATGGGCCTACCAACACTAGTGGAGGTCAAGCTGTCATAGAGATAGCCCAACACCGAGTGGGCTATGCACTCATTAGACCAGATGCCCTGGATACAAGGAAGGCAAGTGGGATCGAGCCACCCGTCCTCACACGGGTAAAGAAGTACTGAGGCAAGGCAAGCGGAAACACCTTTGGCACCGGGCAACAGTAAATCTTCACTGTCACCGGCACCCTGAATCACGCCAATGGACCAATCTTCCAGTGCTTCGGTGTAAATACGCCCACCTACCATGATGGACCGAGCCTCTCCGGTGGTCATAAAGCCATGAAGAAAGTCCAAACCGGTGACCGGTCCAACAGGAATAAACATGGCCTGGCCATACCCAGGCATGGCACGGAGCCCCAAGAATAGTTCCACCTCTTCTAAGAGGACGGTACACTCAAAGGTGTCGAAAACAAAAGTGTGTATCGGGATGCCACATCTCAATAATAAACATGTTTTGTTTATTATTGACCTTCTCTTGTTGTTATAACATTATTAATTGATGGCTACAATACATAGTTATTAAAATGATGCATTTATTTCAATATAACAAATATTTTTTAGATTTCTTTTAGTTATTTATATTATATAAATATTATTAAAATTAAAATAATTAAATAATATAAAATATCTTAGGCACCTGAGGTGAGGCGCTAGGTCCCTTGCCTTGAGTGCCTCATGCCTTGAATAACATAACTCGAGATACCTTAGGCATGAATATTAGAAGACATCTTGACCTAGTAGCTTAAATTCAATATTGTGTCTAGCACAATCAATGAGTGCACTGTGTGTACTTAACCAATCAAAACCCAAGACGATGATATGTATGTTTTCATGCACATCTCAACCTTACATCCCTGTATAAATTGATGCATGTGACGTGTCAAAGTTAAATATATATTTGGTGTGAGCATAAACAATGGTAAATTTGACTACGGCATCCAACTATCTCCATCTACCAATGACTAAGCAAAAAATTCAGGTATAAAAGATTACATGGAATTTGAATCAAATAGTGCTAAAAAAGAAATACCTACAATTTACACTGTACCCTCTACGATATGATCCTCTTGAGCTGCTTCCACTTAAATGTCTCAATTGCAAGAAGATGCAACAATAGATATCACATTAGCAACATCGCAACAACATCGAGGAAACTGCAAAGCACATTGTTGCCCGTGAAATATTGCATCTTGCTTTGGTTTGGCATTGTCTTCAAGTAAGTCCAAGAGTACAATAGAATCATCACAACAAGTGTAGCCTATAGACCCGCAATTTTGGCCTAGTTGGAGAGTTTAAATTCTTGTTTTCATGAAGAATATTTAAAGCAAATCATGTCTTCCGGACGGATCAAGTTTTTGGCACGTTCCGAAAGGGATCGATAGAACGATCGACCGGGCCAAACACCCTGTATATAGGGCACTGTAGACACGCCAATTTGGCCTTATTTAGAGCTTAAACCATTATTCCATTGGCAACATCTCTTTTAGACCATCAAAATCATGATGATCCACCCTTTTGGATGAGTTGAGGTGCTTATTGGAAATATGAGGATGATTTTCTAATTTCTAATCAAATCCGTGTTTGCCGAACAAGAGACTCTTGGTGTGCCAGATTATGCTTTTCCCAGCATATTCTCTACTTGAAAATTTTTCACAGGATTATGTGGACATAAAATGAAGAAATATTCAACACAAATAATCTTCCTCTCTGATTCCTCTTTTTAATGCAACAAACGTCATTCAATTCTGATCTCCCATTTGTCTGCAGCGCCCTTTGGAAGTCAGATGCGCAGTTCTGTCCGCACGCAGCACCTATCAAGCCCAATTGCATGCAAGCCCAGCCCATTGGGCACATATCTGACCAATTCACGACCTTACCTTCCTTTTTCTTCCTCCATATCACTTGTTATAGTATCTGGAAGCTTCATGGTCGAAATTAGCATCATCTAATGATGGCAATCCAACTTGTTGTCTTGTATATCAAGACTTGCCATTTTTGGACCCGGTTGTTTCCTCTTCAAGTGGAGACATATTTTGAGCATGGAGAAGGTGATCCACGATTTTCAATCTCTCTCAATCATTTAGGTAAGTTTCTAGATACCTCAGGATGAAAATCAGCAACAATAAATGGAGGAAATCCAACCTAAGGTCGGATGTATCAAAACTTGCTATTTTTTGACCTGGTTCTCATCCCCTATAAAGGGAGACTCATATGAACGACCTAAGAAGGGCATCCCCATCCTCCAGCACTTCTCTATTCGTCCTCCAGCCACCCTAGGCTCTTCCCAATATCCCAAATAGTTCTCTCTTCGTCCCGCTGCCTGGAGATCATCCCAAAGTGAAGAAGAAGCCGGTCTATGCTCCAACGTGCTGCACTACTGATCATCGGATTATACAGATATTTATAGTCATTTTATGGCCTGAATTCCTTCATACGAAGTGTGTTTCATCAAGATATATTTCATCTCCAACTGACGGCACTCAAGTCTGACTTGCCATTTGTTCGTGGCAATTGCTACACCCAGGGCGCGCATCCAGGTTCTGTTTTCCACATCCGCCCCATTTCATAATTATTAATGACTTCTACAGGAGTATTTCGGAGAAGTCATCAACATAGGAATTCTTCCTCTCTGAGTTTTCTGTCTACTCCAACAAACGTCACTTGATTCTGACATCGGGGTCGTCCGTAACATCCTCTGCACCAAAGTCGCGCCAGAAGGGTACCAAGCTACCCGAACCGGCTGTCTTCAACCAACTCGGCTTCAACTCAAGCCAAATAATTCCATAAGCTTTTTCAACTCCATTAACTCTGTTTATTTAATGTTTTAAAGCATATTTTAGTTCATTTACATCATTTTTACATAATCAAAAACACAAAAAAGGGGGTTAAGGCTCACCCCGAAGCCGGTGAGTCCAATTCCAATTGCTTCTTTCTTATCTTCTTACTACAGTTACTACACTTCTCACAAGTCTAACCAAACTCTTCACTTGGTTTATTGTTCTAGTTGCACGGAGTTGATCAAGCTAGCATTGGATTGGAGACTCTTCTTCATCGGCTGGCCGAAGAAGAAGAAGGTTGAACTCACATCCCTTTCTCCCACGCTAAGGTACACACGGTCAACTTCTTTCTATTTCCATTACATAAAGCGGAGCCCGCGGCTCCTGGCGACCACACTTTCTTTTTATTCATGTTCTAAATTCATATCCTCCTCACTCTCCTCCCACATGACCCGAACCATCTCCGGTGCTCGAGCGACGCCGTGAGATGAAAGTTCGGGGATCAATGTGAGTGTGGGACCGAGGTGAGGATCTTTTACAGCTTTCCGAGTGTTCTCGATTCACTCTCTTTTCCCCTTTTTTCCCTCATTCCATCTTTCCCCTTCTTCTCTTGAGGTGCCGATCCAGAACCCGTTTCTGGAGTCGACAGCTTTTTGGCGACCACGGTGGGACAACCAATGTCTTTAACCGTGCTAGCTTGATTTGTTTGTGCAATTAGCTTTATTCTAATTCAGTTCTAGTCACTAGATTGTTTGTTTTGTTGCATGATTGCTTATCTTGTTTTCATATCGCATGCTCTATTTAGTTCACTTCATTTCATGTTTGCACATTGATTGCTTCTTCTCCTCTTACCCTCCATTTTTACTTTTGCACTAGCTTTTTGCATCGGGTACCGGACTTGCTCCAATCCGTAGGGCATTCGAGGCGGGGGCTCTCTCTCCCAACACACCCTCACCCTCCAAACACCTTCTTGGTGGATTCTAACCTCTCTTCTGGGATATTCCTTCCTAGTTGATTTGGTGGTTTCCATCAAGACCTCCGTAAGTCCCCATCCGTGGAGTATTCCTCTCTGCACGATTGGGCCGGTTGTACCACTTTCCCAAAACCCGAAGAACCCAAGTACCTACTCGTGGTGATTGAGTGATAACCTTAGGTCTTGAAGATTGAAGCAACAGGAATCATACCCATTTGAGTGAACAATTGCGAACAATCTATCTAATCTAAGGTTTCAACCCAAAATTTGTCGAGTAGTCATTTTAAAAACTTGTTTGCACAACTTGCTTGCTCACAACAATTGAAAACAACCAAAAAATTCTTCTTTCAAAACACCTAAAAAGAAACAAAACAAAAACCTCTTTAATTTTGTGTTCAACTTGTTTTCCAAAACAAACAAATTGAAACAAAAAAATAAAACGAAACAAAACATAACAAAAAAATCTTCATTTGTGTGCTTGACTTGCCCTTCCTTTTTTAACCATCTTTGAAGAAAGATCGACAGGATGCCCATGATGCTAAGGTCCGAAAGACATGTCGGGATGCTGGACTACTACAAGATGGGTCACTATGAGCTACAACAACCCATGGTCCAACCAGTGGGCCATGTCAATGCCGTTAGAGAAGCTGAAGTTCAAAATCCTACTCATCCACCTGCATCACTCAGTGTAGAACAAATCCTCCAGGGTCTATCCCTCCATCTAGATCCTGAATCCTTTTCACTTGTGCAATCTTTAACAAAGGGAAAGATGCCCACCAATGAAGATCCAGTCGAGGGAAATCAAGCCCCCTCACCACCTCAATCGGCAACTAGGCCCCTCATCATCAACTCTCCTGCACAATCTTGCCATGCTACCTTGCCTACTCGCCCTGTTGTGGGTCACCCACCTGATTCCATGCTAGTTCCTACTTCCAACCCACCTCTTCTAGCCCGTTCATCCAAATACCTTGCAGGTGGCTCGGGAACCCAACCTCACTCAAGCATTCATGGACAAACTCAACCAAATGGATGAGCACTTTGAAGAACTAAGGCATCGTTTGGACTCGAAGGCCATTCTAAAATATCTGCTCCATCTTTCCCGAGTCCCGCATATCCCTCCATCACAAATGCCAACCTACCACATCGCTACAATGGCTCGAGTGATCCCTTCACCCATGTCAATGATTTCTGAGCAAATCATCTCGATGGCGAGAATGATAGAAAGACCCTTTCCTTTCTTTTTAGGAGATCTTTAGAGGGTGCGACCCTAGATTGGTTTTTTTCATTAAACGAAGTAGAGATATGGGATTTCGAAATTGTCGAGCCCAAATTTTTGAAACGATATGGGCCGAAACTATTCAATAATTGGGGAAGTAAAAGAAGATGTGGAATTAATGCAATATTTTGATGAATTGAGGCCCAGGCTTGAGAAGAACATTGATGCTATGAACCAACCTAGGAGTCCTCCTCAATCCCATCTTGATCATCTTCATCGGCCGATTCCTCGACGCCAATTGATTAGGCCACCCATGCTCGTCTCGGCGGACATGCAACCCGTGTCAACGGCACAATCAATTGTGCACAATCAAGCTCCTCATGTCAATTGTGCCAACACCTCACTATCAAAATCAAATTCTCGGCCTATTTCACCAACAACCCCTCGACGATCATCCGGCCCTTGGCTTCTCAACCTATTCCACCAACAACCCCTCGACCAATCATCCGGCCCTTGGCTTCTCAGCCTATTCCACCAACAACTCCTCAGCCAACCATCCAAGCCATGACTCCTCAATTACATACATCAATAGCTCTTCGGCTGAAGGCTTCTATGCCGGCCTGCTTCAATCAATCCCTCAACATAGGGTTCCCTCTCGATCAGTCAAACCATTTGTTTCGTCTGTTGCTCTGCCATGGTAGAGGAACTAGTCACTCCTATCATTCATGCTCCTACCACAGCGGAAGGAACCAATTAATCTGATCATCCCTACTCCTACTATAGTAGATGATTTATTCACTTCAACCCTTCAAGCTCCTGCCATGGTAGAGGAACAAGCCACTCCGATCATTCATGCTCCTGCCTTGGTTGAAGATTCAGACACTTCGACCCTTCAAGCTCCTGCCCTTGCAGAGGAATTAATAACTCCAACCATTTGTGCTCCTGCCATGGCAGAAGAATCAGCTTCTCATCAAGATCAAAGTCAGCTAGTAGGGGAGGTCGAACCAAACCCTTCTACCTTTTTGGAATCCCCTAGACTAGGCATGCCCTCTTACATAGAACATCTGAGGAGAAGCCTACTATAGGGAGCTTAGACGAAGGAATCATAAACTTAGTTGATTGTCAATCCAATGATGGACTAGGCAAGGATTTGTCAGGCATTGATCAACTGTTACCATCATTGGAATTGATCAATGAAGATGGTCAGATTGAATTGACCCCTGAACTAGGAAGTAAGGAGACCAAATTGGTGAATGAAAGGGAGAAGGAATCAACAAGCCTCCAGAAGGGCATAGACCTTAGCAAGGGGATACTAGGACCTCCTCCGGCTAAGCGGAACAAATCCTTTAGCATCAATCTTAGGTCCACGACCCTTACCCCATTCTTCTCTAAGCAACAATCGGCCCGTGGGCCCACGATCAATCAATCTTAGGGCCCGACCCTTTCTTTATTCTTCTCGAAATCAACGATTGGGCCCATGGGCCCACAATTCCTCAATCTTAGGGCCATTGCCCTTTCTTTATCCTTAACTTACAACCATCAATCGGGCCCATGGGTCCAAAATCTGTCAATCTTAGGGCCATGGCCCACACCTCATCCCACTCGGTGGGCCCTTATGCCCAATTTTTGGGCCCTTATGCCCCATTTTCGGGCACTTATGCCCCTTTTCTTCAATCGGGCTCTTATGCCCCTTTTCATCAAATGGGCCCATGTGCCCCTTTCCATCAGCCGGGCCCACACGCCCCCTTTATCCAACCAGGCCCATGTGCCTCTCTTCATCAACCGCGCTCTTATGCCCCTTTTCTTCAACCGGGCCCACGTGCCCCTTTTAATCAATCGGGCTTGCATGCCCCTTTCCTTCAATTAAGCCCATATGCCCCTTTTCACAAAGCGGGCCTACGTGCCCCTTTCCTTCCATCGGGCCCACGTGCCCATAATTCTCCCCGATCGGGCCCCATATGCCCTTAATTTTTCTAAATCGGGCCCACGTGCCCACAATTCACCTAAATCGGGCCCACGTGCCCGCAATTCACCTCGACGGGCTCACATGCCCATGTTTTCTCTGACAACGGCCCGTGTGCCCAAATTTCTTCTAAATCGGGCCCACGTGCCCACCTTCGCAAACTCGGGCACGCATGCCCGCGCCAACTTCGGGCTGTATGCCCCCCATTTCTTCACCATCGGGCCCACGTGCCCATACTTCTTCAAAATCGGGCCCCGTGCCCCACTTCTTCGAATTCGGGTTTGCACACCCCTACTCTTGATGGCGCGGGCGAGCCCATCCTGAAATCACAATCTTTGCTCCCAACCATCTAAATTGGGCTGGTGTGCCCGCTCTTTTCGTTGGGTCCCTCGGGCTCAACCTTCAATCGGGCCTTCGAGCCCATCGCATCCAATTGGGCCCTCGTGCCCATCAACATCAGCCAGGCCCTGCGGCCGCATTCAACTCTTAGGCCCACGTGCCCCCTGATTCCAACCCTTCACGGGCTTTCAAGCCCACTATCAACTCTTCGGCCCAAGAGCCCACTTTAGCACACTTTTGTTTTCAAAACATGTTTTTTTCCTTTTTGCATTCTCTTTCCTTTTCCAAATTTTATTTAAAAAAAAAATCAAGGTAGAGAAATTTCCTGGGTGATACCACAATCTTTGCCTTTTACATCATTAATTTTGACTTTGCCACCTTTAAATCGGATCCTCCACATTTTCACTTCATCCTATGACTATGAATCTTCAATCCAATGCAATATGGTTCATATCAAAAGTGGAAGCGGTTGGGCAAGGCAAGGCAAGGCATGGCGAGCAAGGCAAGGCAAGCACAAGCAAGCGTTATCAACAATGAAATTCTTCTTCTCTCGGGTATTACATGAAATTGCATTCATCATCATTATGTCATCCACAAGGCAATATTTTTGAAATGATTTTGAACTTCACAATATTAATGGAGAGAAATTCATGAGCGACATTTGTAGCTACCTTGTTCTTATTAAACAAATTTTTTACATTGCAAGGCATACAAACAATTGATTCACCTATGGAATGTAATCTACCTCAAAAAATGGAGAGAACTACTAGTATGACTTAAGTCCACATGTTCTAGGTTGTTGTCTAGGAGTCGAGGGTAGATACCATTCTACACACACAACATGTCCGTCCCGAGAATGCGGATGACTTGACACCGAGAGAAGCTAGGCAAAGCTTAGAGATGGAAGGAAAACCCTTACCCTACTCTCTTATATTCGGTCCAAGATAAGTGAAGGGGATCGAGAGGGGAGAGTATCGAAAGCATCCGCCGCCTAGTAGGAGGCCGTCTCGGAAGGTCCCGACTTCTCGGAATAAAAAAGGGTGCCCGAAAAGATGGGCAATGAACCCCACGAGTTTAAACAAATATGGGCACATGCGAATGAGTACCCAAAAATGCGAAGAAAATGAAAAAAAGGCACAAAAAGATGGGCAATGACCCCACGAGGTCAAAGCACACTGTCCGAATGTGTGCCACGAAAATAGGTTTGTCGATAAAGAAGAAAAGACCCGAAGAGGCCGAACCCCAACGGGTAATTGGGTGTGAGTAGAGAAATCCCTCTCGACATCTCCAAAGCCTATCAAGGACTTTCCCTCGATTCTTCATTCTTACCCCCAAGGTGTGGGTGAACCAACCAAATCAAAGCTAAACTCTAGCCAATCAAAGGTTGAAGGTCGGAAAGATTCTGGGCAAGGAACCCCATTTTGCACATGGTATCTACCAGTGAACCTAGAAAAACAACCAAGTGATGAGAACTTGTGTCAATACTGAATTTTCTCTCCAAAAAAATAATATTTCCAAAAAAAAAACTCAAAAAAAGTTGAATATCTTCAAAAACTCCAAAAAAAAATAAATATTTTCAAAAACTCAAAATAAAGAAAATAACATTTTCAAAAATCCAGAAAAATTGAATCTTTTCAAAAAAAAAGAAGAAGAAGAAAACTTGTTTTTTTCAAATCCCAACCAAAATTTTCAAAAAAAATATTCTTTTTCATCACCATGCTTGGTTTGAATTCTTGTCTTTACATTCATTGTATATTTGTTGCTTTATTTTTACACCCTGAAGAAGGCTATACCCCTTGACAAAGGTCAAGGCATACTGCAACTTGCAAAGGGGATAAGCCGCATTGTTGTTCTAATCTCTTTTCCTTCTAAGTGTTTCAGGCACAAGAAAAACTTTACACCCCTTGACAAAGGTCAAGGCATACTGCAACTTGCAAGGGGGATAAGCCATAATGGCATTCTAATCTTCTTTTTCTAGTGTTTCAGGCACGAAGAACAAATGAGGAGAACTTCACAACAAGGCGATACTCGCCACTTCCCTCCCCTGAGGATTCTTAGGAGGAGGTGTCACCATAACCTCGGCCTTAATTTTGTCGAGAAACCTTTTGCAGACGATGCTCGCCACTTCCCTCCCCTAAGGATTCTCAGGAGGAGGTGTCATCATTACCTCGGCCTTAACTTTGCCGAGAAGCTTTTGCTCTGGGTCCTCATTTGGACACATGAACTCTTTTGTGAGAATGCATGTCATCACACCGCAAACTCACCGTTATCATTTCCTTTATTAGCATATATTAGGTGCATTACTATTTATTTTATGCATTGATGTTGAAGACCGTGAATGCAAAGAAGACCAGACCAGAGATCCCCTTCATCAAAATCCACGACGGTCAGGTCATTCTTTGTGCTCACGGATAAGCCAAAATTGTGCAGTGAGGGACGATAGTTCTCGAATGGGTATCTTGACCTCATAGACAATCTATATCTTCAACTATTTGTTATACAAGTTTTGTTTTGTTTTCTTGAGCCCAACATGCATCATGTAGCGATAGTTGAATTACATTTTATTTTGTCATTGCATACATCATTTCCTAAAACTTCACCTTCTCACTCTCTCGATCATTCTAAATCCCACCGTGTTTTCTAATCCCACTGTGTTTTCTAATCCCACCATGTTTTCTAGTCCCACCAACCTTTCTAATATCCCACCGTATGTCTGTTAATCCCACCGTATTCGGTAATCACCTTGTGCCTCCAACTCCTTCAATTCTATCACCCTTGTGGCCATTGCAGCACTTCCTTGCTATTCAGCCCACCGTGGCAGTCACTTCCTCTCGCCAAGGGCCTCCTATTTGATCTAAACTTGTACCATCACAGTCTGAGCTTAAACATTTGCCTTTTGGAATTCGAGATCATTCCATTCTGAATTGAATCTCGTCTCCTAGAAGACTTAAATGAATCTAAGAGCCTGAATGTGCTCGATTGGTATTATTTTACTTTTTCAAAACAAATCTCTTTTTAAACTTTAGCCCATCACAGTATAGGAACACCGCAAAGATCGGGTTACCGGCTGATGATGAACCTACGAACCCATGTTTCGGGGACTCCCCACCGCGTTGGGGGTTGGCTATTCTTCTCTCGTGCCAATGGCACATCTCTTACCAATCGAACATAGGAAGACTTGATGAAACATGGCGATTAACCGGGGAGACATGAAGAGATTCTCTTTGCCGAATTTGGTCATTGAGCGTGTCTATATCTACACCTTGATGCCACCTTTTCAGTCCATCTCTATTTCACTCCGCTGCATTCCATTACAACTCATTTCGCTTCTCTACATTCCTCTACATTTCACTCCGCTACGCTACATGCCATTCCCTTGCAAAGCCGACATCAAGGCGAGGCAAGCTGTAGACACGCCAATTTGGCCTTATTTATAGCTTAAACCATTATTCCATTGGCAACATCTCTTTTAGACCATCAAAATCATGATGATCCACCCTTTTGGATGAGTTGAGGTGCTTATTGGAAATATGAGGATGATTTTCTAATTTCTAATCAAATCTGTGTTTGCCGAACAAGAGACTCTTGGTGTGCCAGATTATGCTTTTCCCAGCATATCCTCTACTTGAAAATTTTTCACAGGATTATTTGGACATCAAATGAAGAAATATTCAACACAAATAATCTTCCTCTCTGAGTCCTCTTTTTAATGCAACAAACGGCATTCAATTCTGATCTCCCATTTGTCTGCAGCGCCCTTTGGAAGTCAGATGCGCAGTTCTGTCCGCACGCAGCACCTATCAAGCCCAATTGCATGCAAGCCCAGCCCATTGGGCACATATCTGACCAATTCACGACCTTACCTTCCTTTTTCTTCCTCCATATCACTTGTTATAGTATCTGGAAGCTTCATGGTCGAAATTAGCATCATCTAATGATGGCAATCCAACTTGTTGTCTTGTATATCAAGACTTGCCATTTTTGGACCAGATTTGTTTCCTCTTCAAGTGGAGACATATTTTGAGCATGGAGAAGGTGATCCACGATTTTCAATCTCTCTCAATCATTTAGGTAAGTTTCTAGATACCTCAGGATGAAAATCAGCAACAATAAATGGAGGAAATCCAACCTAAGGTCGGATGTATCAAAACTTGCTATTTTTTGACCTGGTTCTCATCCCCTATAAAGGGAGACTCATATGAACGACCTAAGAAGGGCATCCCCATCCTCCAGAACTTCTCTATTCGTCCTCCAGCCACCCTAGGCTCTTCCCAATATCCCCAAATAGTTCTATCTTCGTCCCGGTGCCCGGAGATCATCCCAAAGTGAAGAAGAAGCCGGTCTATGCTCCAACGTGCTGCACTACTGATCATCGGATTATACAGATATTTCTAGTCATTTTATGGCCTGAATTCCTTCATACGAAGTGTGTTTCATCAAGATATATTTCATCTCCAACTGACGGCACTCAAGTCTGACTTGCCGTTTGTTCGTGGCAATTGCTACACCCAGGGCGCGCATCCAGGTTCTGTTTTCCACATCCGCCCCCTTTCATAATTTTTACTGACTTCTACAGGAGTATTTAGGAGAAGTCATCAACATAGGAATTCTTCCTCTCTGAGTTTTCTGTCTACTCCAACAAACGTCACTCGATTCTGACATCGGGGTCGTCCGTAACATCCTCTGCACCAAAGTCGCGCCAGAAGGGTACCAAGCTACCCGAACCGGCTGTCTTCAACCAACTCGGCTTCAACTCAAGCCAAATCATTCCATAAGCTTTCTCAACTCCATTAACTCTGTTTATTTAATGTTTTAAAGCATATTTTAGTTCATTTACATCATTTTTACATAATCAAAAACACAAAAAAAGGGGTTAAGGCTCACCCCGAAGCCGGTGAGTCCAATTCCAATTGCTTCTTTCTTATCTTCTTACTACAGTTACTACACTTCTCACAAGTCTAACCAAACTCTTCACTTGGTTTATTGTTCTAGTTGCACAGTTGATCAAGCTAGCATTGGATTGGAGACTCTTCTTCATCGGCCGGCCGAAGAAGAAGAAGGTTGAACTCACATCCCTTTCTCCCACGCTAAGGTACACACGGTCAACTTCTTTCTATTTCCATTACATAAAGCGGAGCCCGCGGCTCCTGGCGACCACACTTTCTTTTTATTCATGTTCTAAATTCATATCCTCCTCACTCTCCTCCCACATGACCCGAACCATCTCCGGTGCTCGAGCGACGCCGTGAGATGAAAGTTCGGGGATCAATGTGAGTGTGGGACCGAGGTGAGGATCTTTTACAGCTTTCCGAGTGTTCTCGATTCACTCTCTTTTCCCCTTTTTTCCCTCATTCCATCTTTCCCCTTCTTCTCTTGAGGTGCCGATCCGGAACCCGTTTCTGGAGTCGACAGGCACCTGGCACCCTATAAACAGGGCGCCTGGCACCAAATCAATTCGACTCGACCGGCTCATTTGACCCCGCGCAGTGACTCGTCTTGTCGATCTGACGGACCTCATGATGCTGGCGCCCTATATATAGGGCGCTATGCCGCGTGGCACTGTTTTTCGAAAATGGCCAAAGTGCCCTCTTTTAAGCTATAAATAGACCCCCATTTGGAACTAAAAGGGGGTTCCAAGTCGGTACCATCCTTGAGTCCATCCAAGACTACGTTCCTAAACCACTTACACCTCCCACAACCCCTCAAACCCATCCAAAATCATCCACCAAAAGTCCCAAAAATCTGCTGTTTCTGCCATCCAGAAACAGAATTTTTCCTCCACTTTGAGAGCTTCTATTCGTCTCTCCTCTTTCATCCAGCGTCCAAACCACCCTCCATTAGCTTCATTTGCATATTGTCTACAAGGAGGAGCCCCTACTTCATCCCGGAAGCCGCCCAGCACTCCGGAGCGGCGTCGTGAAGAGGAGAAGAAAATCTGTTCGAGCCAGACTTAGTGCCCCATATACAGGGCACTTTGACCTTGGTCAATGCGCCCTATAAGAGGGGCAACTGCAGCTAGCGCCCTATATATAGGGCACCAGCAGGGGCAGAAGCTCGTTTTGCAATTTTCGGAGTCCGATCGCCCGTTTAATCGAGTTTTTGTCTTCCGTTTTCATCTTAGAACTTTTTATCATGTTATTTGGCATGCATTAGATCACTTTGCACCTCATATATGTTTAAAAACCTACCAAAAATAGGGGTTGGGATTTCGTCCCGATCCGGTTAGTTCATCCCCTTTTGCACGATTCAGAGTCTTTACCAAGCATGATGCTATACTCATGCCAGAGCTAATGATCTTCATTTGTTTTCTTCATGTTTTATGCAGGACATTCTTAGGTGAACCGATCGGGGTGAAGCTTCAATCCGATCGTAGGTGAAAGAACTCACTAAAGCTCTCCCCTTTCGGCCGGCCGAGAGAGGAGAAGTTAGAACCTAACAATCTCCCCCCCCCCTTTTCCGTCCCCAAAGGTACGACGGTCAAACTCTTTTTTCTTCTAGTTCATTTGCTTCATACTTAATCACACTTTGGAGTCTTCGGCTCCTGGCGACCACACACACCACTCACGACCACACACTCATCATCACACCTTCCACTCAACTAAAAAAATTGACACATTCTCTTTTCCACGAACCAAACCGGCTCATCCGGGTGCCTACATAGCCTACTTATGGTGGATCTAGAAATTTCACTGCAAATTCACATTCAAAGGTAAATGTCTTAGTCCCATTGCTACTATTAGAAGGGCTAATGTTGAAGCTAGATATTGACTTTCCCTTGCAAACCCCCTAAGACGATGCAAAAAAAATTAACCGTCAACCACTGCCCAAGAACTTTTAGAAGCTAAATGTTGACGTTGCCTCAAATTCTTCTAGAGGCACCATTAGCCTTTTGGCGAGATACTTTGATGGAAACCGCAAACACTACCAATCCTTTCATCTTAGAGGCCTTAGCAATTCACTATGATCTCCTATTTTCTAAGAAAAAGAATAAATATTGCATGATTGAAAAAGCAACTCTAGGATTGTGGTTGATGCTATCAACTCATGCAAGCACTCAAAGTTAGAAGATTGAAGATATTATCCATCAAGATAGATCCATTGCAAGGACCACCGACAAGCCAATCTACTTTACCCTAAGAGAGGCAAACTCATTTCTGAGTCAACTTTTTGTTTTAATGGAAAGCTTCCTTCTATTTGTATCTAGCATTTCTTTTGTATTAATAAACTAAATATGCTTGAATGAAATGAATGTAACATGTTGTCCAAAAAGTATATATATAGCATGCTCTTGAGCTACACCACTCTATGTTGTAGTTGTAGCTGCCACTCAATGTGTCTACTGATAATCTTAAATGTAGTGCCCTAGTTGTCCATGTCTGTAATATTGATCAATATGTCAAAAAGATAAGTGTCCACCTATGTCATCTACCACTTGTCACACATATGGGAAACTGCTCTTTTTAACTAGGCATGATCTACTAATCTCACTATCTTTTATCTTGGTTGTAAATGTTTTGGCCCATGTTTGAATGGCCTCTGTTCATTACCTCCATGTTAGATGGATGTGTGGGTAAATGACCTAGAGGACTTCATCTTCAATCGGTCTCTATTCTAGTCTATCTCAATGAAAGTTGCCACTCATACTGTTGCAAACATCATACATAGCTCAAGTGGTACCAATGGCCATCTGATACTATCTTTGAGTCCCTTAATTAATCAAGGGATCTTGTTGTTCCTCCAAGCATACACCAAGGTAAAACTAATCTGACATACATAGTTGGGTTTCATACTTTAAAAATGTATGTTGCCCTAGACAAGTCTTATGGGGTATTTGGTTGCATAAAAATTTGACTTTTTGCTACAATTTTATGTTTTTGAATTAAAACTTGTTAAAAGAGATATTTGGCAACCATGACAATTTTATGTTATTAAAGTGATTTCTTTATTAGACAAAAAAGTGGGTCTCACCTCTTTCTTCTATCTTGTGGTCCTCCACTTTGTTTTGTCATATATGGTAGTTACTCTTTCTTTGTTATTACATCCTTCCAAACATGATAATTTTTTGTCATTGGTTAGTTCATATTTTATTTTAATACAACTTTTTATCATGAAAGTATACAAAAAAATATTGTGCAACCAAACACCTCATTAGAAACTTGTCCTCTAGCCTATTCAACACATACTAAAGTATGTACCTTCTTTGGAACTCTATAATAAAGTTCAGCTATGAAATTACACCAACCTATCCTTGAAATACTTGGGCCAGCATAAACCTCGGTCAAATCTCTTCAATCTCTTATAATAGGTATGATGTCACGCTGAATCTCTCTATTAGTGGGCAATGGATCACCTCAATTATCTTCTTGATTTCATCAAGCCAATGAAATTCAGCCTTTGACCGACTCTCTCGTTTAAAATGAGGCTGAATCTTATTTGAAGTGGGTGAGAATGGACATTTTTATAAATTAAGAGCAATTAGAATGTGTATAACGTGGATAGGTAAATTTGAGAGAAAGATCTTAAAGATTGCATCATACAATGCCAATGAATGATTAGATAATTATTTAAGATTGCTTCAAGATTCTTGAATACTAATCATGTGACTGAGGGTGTAAAAATAGCAATGAAAAAGTGATTTTCTTTCATGACTCAATTGTTGGTTGATATTAGTTTCTATAAAGATATATTATCCAATGTGTAGAATATATTCACTTGGTATAATTACTTGTTTAGATTTTTACCTTGAGAAATTTGTGAAAATATTATTTGCTTGAGAATTAATGATTAGTTAAGGTCTACATGTTTTGTGGATGATGAACCATTGTTATCAATTGCTCAAACTGAAAGAGTTGGAAAAAAGATAGTCATGATTTTGCGAGCACATGATCAAAGTTACACAAAAATATTCAAGTGTGAAATTATAGATTTAATTTTGTGTTTAATTTGGTTGTAGATGACTTTACAGTAGAACTATTATATATAAAAAAACACAATGGTTCAAGTTTGTGTTGAATTTCAAATTTTCAATAACAAAGTGCTAAAGACTGCTTTGGAAGTTTTATCTATTTCAAAAGTTAGTTAAAAATTCATGTAAGATATAAATTAGTTGTACACAAGATTTGACTTGAATCTATTTATTAGGAAAAAAGGATAAAAATATAGAGAGCTAGAGTTTTAAAACTTACAGCTTGGATTGATAGTTATCTTAACAAAATTTTATGTATATGTCACAATTCCTATCCTTCGTCAAAATCATTCATATAAACTTCTAGATCCTTATTTCATTATCATTAAAATCATACTTATTCACATATATTGACAACCTAATCATCTTATATCATCAGAAGTCTAAATTCTTAAAATCTTCATATTCAGGCATCATATACATATATCAAAACTCTTATCATTTGTATCTGTCAAAATTCTAAACCTTCATTGTTTAACTTGATCATATTAGGTCATTTATATTTCACCAAATTATCATTTATTAGCCATGATCTAATCTACATAAAACATTATCTAAAATCAATGAGATGATGTTATCCTCACCAAACAAGATTATCAAACATGTCTACTTATCCATTTTTGTCCAACAATAATTCCTCCAATATCATTATAATAATCCACTATTCAAAAATCAGCAATATTCCCTTATCCTAATAAACTCAGAATGTGAAATCACATATTTATTGTCTTATCTTAAATATTGATTCGATTATTCACATCTCCAAGTAGAAAAAAATAATCTTTGAAATATTTCATATTTATTTTAACCCCTTGATTTCTATAAACCTCAAGACCTAATTTCAGTTAAGCTCCGTAAATTGGCAAATGAGAGATAACTAGTCTTTGATGAGAAAAAATATGCAAGGATGACGAAAGATAGGATAATTTCACAAATTTTTGATCAATTGATATTAGCGTTATAATCTCAAATGCTATGATCACATATTATCACTTGATTTTCAATACTTCACGATAAATAATTATAAACTTACTATGACTAAGTATTTATCCTTAGAACTTGTACTAGAATATCTTATCCTCAATAACACAAAGATACTATTTATACAATCACACTAAATTTTAAATTTTCAACTTCAATCGTCGTACTGAAAATCTCATTCCCATACTCAATCTCCTTTCCATTCAAACCACATACAAGTTATCTATCCATATATATTTTATCCAATCATACTCATTCAGTTCATCATCAATTCAAACAACTAAGTATACTAAATCTGAAATTTCATCATCTAAAATGTAGGACAATATAATAGGGATCAACTATCCCCTACTAAACATCTAATAATTCAATAATCATCATATGTATCCTCAATCTTGCCTTAAGATTGATATATATGATTTTCACCAATCCAAACTTTAAAATTGGCCAAATCTTAAAAAAATGATCATCATATATTAATTATTTAATCTAAATTTCATTACTATCTAATATTTAAATCCATATGATTCAAATTGATAATGTTTCTATTAGCATAAATCCAAACTTCAAGATCCAAACATTCCTTTTATTTCTGATCAGACGTAATATAAAATCAACATATGATTATTGGCTACAACATATATTGAAGACTATCCAAAGTGAAATTTTGATTGAATTCATTCAACAAGATATAGGTCAATAAAATAATGAGTTCTCAATTTGACAATGGAAGGTCATTGATCAAAATATATATACAAATAAAAGGATACAAGATCATTCTTGAAAGGTGTAATTATATTATAAATTAATTTACTACTACTTTACAATAGTGCAATATAACTTCACCTAGATAACTCCTTATCTTCAAAAAATCATACCACATTCTCTAGTTATCTTGTACTTAATAGCATCATGATTCCATCTATAAAATCATATTTAGCATTCATCTTAGACCAAAATTTAGATTGATGACCCTTTTTCTAAATCTAATATTCTTTCAATCAAATCAATATCTCATTTTTTATCTCACTTAATTCAAAAATTGGCAAATATTGTATCTTCAGTAATACCTATTATTATCTTTTCATGCCACATAAATTGAATTTATTTTGTGATATTTATCAATTGCTTGGATTATTCCCCTATAGATCAACTACACAAATCATTTTATAAATTTATTTATCTTTTTACTTGGATACTCTTCTGTCTACTCGTCTCTTTCTAATCTATCTAATGTATCTATATCTTCTTAAAAAAATCACATCCTCATAATTTTATTCAACTCAATATGTTATTATATATCTAAATCACCAGATATATTAAATCCCAAACAAATCAATTCTTCTTCTGTAAAGTTTGACTAACATTAGGGGTGAGCACTATTCGGGTCAACTTGAAAATCCAAATCGAATCAACTCGAAATTATCAGTTTGATTTGGGTTGAAGACTATCCTCGGGTTCATCAGGTTCCAAAATATTCAACCCGAGAAAAATCAAACTAACTCGTAACCCGAACCCAACCTGACACACAGCCGTATGGGCCAATTGGCTTTGAAATTTTTGAGGGAGCACAATGTTATGTTGTATATGAACAAGTGTAGTGTCTTTCTTATAACCGATAGGGGACAAATGGTTTTTGTTTGAACTATTGCACACCGCATATTATCCCACATCGATGGTTCGAGGAAGCTTCATGTCCAAGATATCTTTATAAGGCCATGTGTGGCCAAGCCTTCACATTCACACCATGTTCACACCACGTAGCGCTGGTTGTTGGGCACTTGGGCTTATGTCATGCCCAGTTTAAAATCTTCTTTATGAAGATATAGATTAAATTAAATTGTTGATTAAGTTTTTTATTATTTTAAATTCTTTGGTTTAATGGAGGGATGGATTATGTTAAAAAATGATTTAACATAGTTTAAAATGGCTTACCCGAACTAAACCAGTTTAAATTGTTTTGGTTTGGTTCAGGTTGAGGTGGGTATACGGTTTGGTTCAGTTTGATAAAAAAAGAGACCTTAAACCTGACTGAACTGACCCGTGCTCACCCCTAACTAACATGACATGGATTAAAATACAATAATCTAACATCAAATGTCCATGCCATTTAAAATTCTCAATCTAATAGACAATCTAAATTATTCTTTCAGTCCAAAATCTTTTTCTTCCAAATATCAATTCTATCTAATCCAAACTAACATCATACACCTGGGCATGTCCTAATAGACCATATAGTTGGGATAATGCTCTGATACCAACTTGTCATGACCTAGATTCGATATGCACAGTTGAATATAATATAGCAATGTAATTGGGCAAAATAACCCCTTAAATACATTGGTTTGGAAATAGAAATGACAAGGTCAAATTCAAATTCACGATCCGTATACTTCTGACAAAAATATCACAATGAAGTAACTATTTAATCAACTTAAATAGTAGTCCACAATATAAAACAACCAATCAACTAGCATCTCGTATTCAAAATCACCACTTTGCTTCTACTGTGCTAAACATGATTTCCTAAAAATATTAAATATTTGAATGGAGTGAACTTACAACCGTTCTCTACCCTACAATACCAAAATTTCTAAATGATAATAGATATACCAAGCCAAAGATCAAATTATAAAAATATAAGTAATACAAAATTCTCAATGCTTAATTAAACAAGGAATTAAGATGATCTTCCACTCTCCCAATTAATTAAATAAGAGCATAAGACTCATGCATTGGGCTACCAAACCTAAATAGACACAATAGACAACTAAAACAACATGATAACTAAATATATTTTCATCTAACCATGGCATGGACACCATTAACATACCACTAAATGCATCTACCATATGAATCTTAATATGAAATGACAAACCATGTCTAAAATATCACTAATTCACATGCCCTAATGCAAAATAAAATTGTCTAAGTAAATTATATGCTCCATTTGGAACTTGTAGCCACGTCATGTAGGGATGTCAATGGTTACCGATTATCCGATTATCCGACCCGTTCGTTAGTTAACGAACAGCAAGTGGATAGTTTAAATTTTCCGAATAAGCTATCCGCGTTCGTTTACCGATTAACCGTTATCTTAGCGGATGCGGTCATGGATACACCATAAACCGAACCCGAAAACCGTTATCCGTATTCGCTAACTAATACATAATACGATATAACTCACAATTTATGACATCTAAGTATATATGACCCATCTAGAAAATCTTATTGTTCTTAACTCACCGGTTCACCCTCCTCATTGAGATCTTAACATTGGATAGACCTTGTCTTGACATCTAACAGTGATGTTTTCATCCTCTTCTGCTTCTTGATGGTGCAATCCACGTACGCACTTTTGCTGCAAATCGACTATCTCATATTTTATGTTGGACATGTATTATTTTGAACATGTAATTAAGATTTTTTTTCTATCTCATATTTTGTGTTGCACATCTAATTATTTACTACAGACTCATAAATTAATTTTACTATGGACTTGTAAATTATTTTTTTATATCTCATGTTTTGTGGTAGATATATAATGAAGAATTTTCTTTTTGTTCATTGCTATAAATAGATACTTTTAATTGTAATATATATATTTTTTATGTGTGCCTTTATCGGTAAAATTATCTTTACTTCTTTATTTTGATAGGTTGTATTATACGTATGTTATCTCTTTATATATTCGATAACCGTCCGTTATCCGACCGTAAACCGTTTTTAAGCGGATAGAACAATGCGGTTCGCGGATACACCCGATACCGATAGTTAACGAACAGCAAGTGGATACACCTTTTTCTTATAGGATACGGATACGGATAATACTATTATCCGACCCGTATCCGACCCGTTGACATCCCTAACGTCATGGAGCATGCACCAAATTTTACATATATATAGAAGTAATTAATATAACTAACTAAATCACATAGTTCACCTAGGTAGAAATTGTACTTAGGATGAACTGCGGTATCTATAATTAAATGATGTTCTAGATTGTTCTAATCTTCATTGCACAAACACTGACCATAATCTAGTTAAATGCAATTTCAACATAGAATACAACTTGCTGCATTAACTTCATTTCACAAAATGAAAGCATATCAAACTCAGACACACCAATTTGTCAATTTCAACATGCCAATGCATACCACATATGAGATTCAAACAATTAACCACATGGATAATACTCAATTAAAATGCTATGCATCATATACATGAATTCTAGAACACAAGTATCCATATTCTAGCAACAACATACAAAATGATGCAAATACATCACAACCAAGTAATGTACATTAAACTAACATGTTTTATTAACATTTATTGTTTTCTCTCTACATATATTAATCCATTCTAATTTCTAACATAGCTTACTCTTAACAAAAAGAGAGGCTCATGACATAACCTAGAATATTTACGAGATCACAATATTCTACAATCTGATTTACATAATTAAAACACACTCAATAAACAAGAAAACATACATAGCCAGTCTCATTAACCATACTTAATGCCCTATTTGGTTAGAGTTTCATTTTTGGTACTATAACAATATTGATATTAATATTTTCAAATGTTGGAGTATCAATATCAAAAGTAATACAAGTTGACAATTACATAATATGCTTTGTTTGCATTACAAATTTTAAAATTGATACAATTAACCAAACACTTCTTGATGGTTTCTATCAATATCAATTTTAAAATTGATAGTGATAGAGGTACCTAATAGTGTTACCAAATAGGGCGTAAGGAAACTATGTTTCACTACAAGAAAATCGATTTTTACCTACGATAAAAATCGTAGGTATATGTCATTTTCCCGTAAGCAAATAGATTTACCTACGGACTATCCCGTAGCGGGGTCCGTAGGCCTAGTACAAGTAGGGAAATGTATTACCTACGGGATATGTCCCGTAGGTATAGTACCGACTTTTACCAATGAACCGACCCGTAGGCACATATAAAGCATACGAATAAAATTGTCTCCCCATGCCTGATTTATACCTACGGGACTCCCGTAGGTAAATGTTACATACCTGAAAAAATCATTGCGTACATATCACGAGATACATTTACCTACGGATGTTTAATCGTAGGTAAATGTTTACATTACAACGTCTCTTTCATTTACAGTTTGGGCACAACCAATTACCCAGCCATACAATCAACAATACATTCACAAATGAAGATTCCGTCTCTTTCATATACAGTTTGGGTACAACCATTTACCCAGCCATACAATCAACAATACATTCACAATTCATGGAATCATCCAATTCAAGGCATCCACACCATTACATAAGTAACTCTCAAATCTGTCGGTGCAACCAATTCAAGGCAAACATTCATTAAACATTAAATTACACTTTGTCCAGAAACATGAAGTGTGACAAGGTAACATAAAACAAAGTTGTCAATTGTTAAATATACAAAGTTGTCAATTGTTCCAGGCTTCCAGCCACAACCACAATGAAAAGATCATGTATTTCCCACAACAAGCAAAGATCCCCCCACAAGTAATTGGACAACCCAACGAGAAGATTAAAAGAAGTTAGTTCAACCCATCTAGATAAAATCTTCATTCATTTATCTTCTATAACCACCTGCATTTGGAAGATAAGATTTAATTAAAATACATAACATCCAATGATTATAACTAATTTAAAGATGTAAAGTAAATTACTTACATAATCTCTCAACCATACTATGTGGCTTCCTATGGCATCTTTCATTCTTCTTCTATGATCATCCTTCACAACAAGAGGGGTATCGGGCTTGTTAACAAATGTGACAGATATTTCATAGTAGACATTACCCAGTAATCTCCCCATTATAGTTTTTACTGGGTCATCACTGATGAGAAAACCATCTGCCACATATTGCCCTTCAAGATCTAGCAACCTGACCTTCCTTGCCCTTCCCTGCAACTGATAGTAGGAAATCATGTAGTCTTTTTGTATATTGTAATGCAGTTTAAAAAATGAAACATAGCATCATTCAGAACAGCACAAAAACAATCAGACGGGAGCAGAAAGCTGTATGCGCATCAAGCTTACAGGATGCAAAGAAAAATGATTTGTTCTTATTGTGATTTGCACAAATATCTCTCAATAAACAACTAGTGCCCATTGAAACTAACAAACCAGGATCTCCACCATCCAGTTACCTGCTCAATCAAGGTGGAAATAAGCTATCTCACCTGATTAGTAATAAGCTATCTCACCTGCTCAAACAGATCAACAAATACTAGTCTTACGAATTCATGGACCTTTGAGCTAAATTAAAAATTTAAGACTAGGCATAGCCCAATCTAGCTCACCTGATTAGTAAGAGTGGTAGTAGTATGTCAGTTCTGGGCATAACCAGACCTACCTGATCCTACCATTTCTCATCCTGGCCTCCAATTGGCCATCAACCAGACCCCCCCTTGGAGCAAAACATCACTTGAAAATGGTCAAGTCTAGCAAGTTAAGAGTATGATACGAGTGGACTGACCTTTGGAGGAACAAAGGAAATTTAAGTTTAATATCCAGGAACATCACATTAGCCAAACAATGAAGGGGTAGTTGCTTGTTGACAACTTATCTTGGAATAAATACCTTATCTTCAGCTGACGTTGACAACTTGCTTGCGGCCGAAGAGCGCATTCCAGACTGTAAAAGATTCAAAAGAAAACAAAATTTTAAATGTAATGTACATCAATATTAACGATGAGAAAAATTATCTACCTCTTGGGGCTTTGCCTCAAGCTTAGCAACTTTGGATTCTAAAACTTGCAGACGTTCATATAACTTTTTGTTTTCAGATTGTGAAGTTTCAGCTTTATCTTTCCAAAGATGGTGAGGTGAGGGTGCAGTGCCAATACCCCTAACTCTCCCCTTTTTGTCCCCTCCGAGTACTTTGGTAAATACATCACATTTTGATGCCAATGGAACTGAACTAGTAGATGGTTGAGATTCTTTGTAGGCTTTAAGTTTCCCCTACATAGAACATAAATGTATTTAAAGAAGATATATGATGGCAATCATAAAAGAATAGAATGAAATCACTATATACTTACTATTGCAAGGGCACATTCTTCATTAACTGCCTTTCCATCTTTCCTCGTATGTGTTATAATAAAAATATCCGTTCTATCCACATTGCCACCGGTTTTAGCAAATTGAAATTTTACACATACGAGCATAACAATTAGGCCAGAAGAGTTATACCGAAATATTGTTATTATAACATGGTGATAAGATAAGAGACATTAACCTCCTCTTTTCTGATATCTGCGAAAGATTTACTACCAGCACAATGGAAAATCTTTTGTAGTCCTTTGTTCTTTTGGTTAACCTCATTACTTTTCTATAAAGTTCAACATTTACAATTAGGATATTTATAGAATCATCAGTGAAAATATATTTAAATAAATCACCTTGAATTCAGCAGAACACCATGTGGTCTTTGCTGCCTCCCACATCTCAGAAGAAATATGTAGACCTTGAGGTGGCTCCTGTCCATCTATGTATTTCTTTCTCACGCAGAATTTATGATATTTCCACTTCTGAGATACATCTTTAGTAATAAATAGTCGTTGTAGCTCATTTCCATCATCCACATCATACTTCCTCTCCCAAAACTAAAGGAAGTAAACATCAAATTAATGAGTTAACAAGCATATAATCGAAGTGTAAGACATGAAAAAGACCAACTTCACCTTGATAAAACCCCAAATATCGGCAATATTCTGCTTAGGCATTTTATCCCATGATGCAATGTTTATGGGGCATTTTTCACTATTCCTTGCAATTGTTCCCAAGAAGGTTCTTAATGACCTTCCACCATTTCCAATAGGTTGCCCAAACTCATTCCACTCCACAGAAATGACTTTGCCATCCTCCAATGCCAAAGACATCCCGACAATATGTGCGGCCCCGTGATCTCTTCACACGACCATCACCTCGCATCAAGAACATCTTCCGAAATAGCTTCCTTTTCAAGGGCATTTCCATTTGATTCTCTTGATTTTGTCGAAGAGGATATTGAAGCATCAGGTGAGGAGATAAACATATCTCCCTCGTTGAGCATAGGCAATGACTTTGTTGATAAATGTGTCAATCTCGGCATACCCAAACCCGTCTTTGGAAATCTGCAAGAAATTACGCAAATTAGTAATTCATGAATTTGGCTGCATATAGGATTGAAAATCGGACAAACTGATGAGTTTAATATACGTACAAAGTATGGATATTCTGAACGAGAGAATGTATCCGGAGCATTCTTTAAAAAGAGATATGAATAGTATAATACGAAAAATCCACACTCTAAGTCATCCCGTTGTTGGGGTACCTAAAAGATACAAATGTCAATGCACTTAAGAAAAGAGAAACGAGGTAAAATAGACAAATCAAAGCCCTTTCAAGTAGTACATTGGGTATATAAAAGGGGATAGAGGCAAGGCTCTTCTTTTTGACCATCTTCCCCTCTGATTGGTACAAATCCTTCAAGAATCTAAAAAAAAAGAATAGTGTTGTCATCACATTTTTTTACTTGAAAAGCAAACACAAATTATAAAGTGTTTGAACTTTTACCTTCTTATGACAGGCTCCTGCTTGTGTGGCTCAGTCAAGATGAGAGAATAAAATAGAATCATACAAGGGCCAAAGTCAGACGTAAAAGAATTAGCAAGATTACATAGCAAGAGCAATCTCCAATGTCCCCTGGAAATATACTTCTCATTAGTAAGTAAGAAATGAAAATACATCAACTTGACATCTACTATCATGTACATACCCATCAACAATGGGAATAATGACATAAGTCTTTGCGAACACCTCTTTATCCCTTACTGTCTCTATAATCCTACGGCTGCCATTAAGGTACATAGAAAATAAAAGACAGTCTACTATTGCTGCATTAGTGCTATGGGTCAAGCGTAGTTGGACCCACATATGGCTGAAAAAAGGGAAATGAATAAAAATTTAGAATATGTGCTAAGAAATAAGTGCAGTAAATCCAACCCTTTCTGAAATCTGTCCAAAATTGAAAGAAATGATTAATAAGCGTCAATGCAAATAAAGACCAGAAAAAATAGTTGAACAAATGGTTTTCTAGATGACTATACAACCCCGATGTATTTTTTCTCATAAATACATCAGAAAGTAGCCACTCAATGGAAACATACAGCCCCTCCAAAATGTGACAAGAACCTCCTCTGCATAAAAAAAGCATGTGAGAAACAACTCACTTCACCTAAACATGTTCCATGTGTAAAAGTGAACTTTGATTGCAACGTACAGGATGGTTTATTGTAATCAGTAACAATAAAATGACTTAAATTTAAGAAAATATTCAGGAAGATTATGTACTCCATAAAGTGCTGAAAAAGATCGGAGTCCATCTTCTTCTTCACCGACTTTGGAAGATCATAGATTTCTGCAATGTGCTTTATTTTTTTGGGGAGAGTGTTAACATCTGAGCTTCCAGGCCCCCACAAGCCTTTCTCCTTTGAGCTTGCACATTCCGACTTGTAAGATAGATTTTCCATGATCTGCTAAATGAATGATTAAGTGTACCATTATATCAAAGAAACACGGAGGAAATATCATCTCTAGTTGACATAATACCCTTGAGACATGTAGGCCTTGTTGGTAAAAGTCTTCGGTGGAAGCAACTTTGGAACATATATTTAAGAAGAAGTGACCAATGTCACTTAATAATGAAGATACATGAAGATTTGGGAGTGCTCTAACAGCAATTGGAAGTAATTTTTGCATAATCACATGGTAGTCATGTGTCTTCAGCCTCGATAACTTGTTACCTTTGTTAAGAAATCGCCTTGCAATGTTAGAGGAGTATCCATCAGGAACCTTCACGGATTGAAAGAACTTGAAAATTTTTTCCTTTTCTTTCTTACTACATGTGAATTGTGCTAGTGGAAGCAATATTTTACTTGACCCAATTTCTTGTGGATGAAGGCATTCTCTTATTCCCAACTTCTGTAAGTCTTGACGGGCTTTCAAGCCATCTTTATTCTTTCCTTCAATCGATAGAAGGGTGCCTAGTATACTCTCACATACGTTCTTCTCTATATGCATCACATCTAAGTTGTGTCGGAGCAACAAAGATTTCCAATAAGGTAGCCTATAGAAAATACTTACTTTCCTCCAACCTAGATACTTGGTCTTGTCCCCCTTCTTAACTCGTCTCTTCCTCTTACGTATCTTCTTCGTGTCTCCTTTTGCAACACGTGAATTAAAGTATCTTAATTGACGTAGGATTTCATCTCCAGACAACATCAATGGCTTTTCACCCCATTCTTCATGACCATCAAATTGCTTACTCATCTTTCGAAATTTATGGTTGTTTTCCAGCCATCTCTGATGACCAATATAACAAAATTTACCACTACACTCTAACCAAGTTGAACACGTGTCTTTATTGCAATTAGGACAAGCTAATCGACCTTTTGTACTCCAACCTGACATGTAGGCATATGCTGGAAAATCGTTAATAGTCCATAATAGTGCTGCACGTAGATGGAATACCTCACCTTTAGCGGCATCATAGGTATCAACACCGTGCCAGAGAATCTCAAGTTCCTCTATGAGTGGTTGCAAGAAAACATCAAAATTGTTATCGGGACCTTTTGGACCAGAAATAAGGAGGCAAAGCAAAATATTCGTCTTGTTCATGCACTCCCAAGGCGGTAGGTTATAAGGTACAACTAACACTGGCCATGTACTGTGAGTGACGTTCATATTTCCAAACGGGTTAAACCCATCACTGGCTAATCCAAGGCGTACATTCCGAGTTTCTAACCCGAAATCATCAATGCTATTTAATGTTTTCCAACATGGAGAATCACCAGGATGTCTTAGCATACCATCCTCTTCACGCTCCTCTTCCTGCCATCTCATGTTGACGAAGTCTTTGAGCATGTAAACAAATCTCTTTAACCGTGGAATGAGTGGAAAATGACGCAAAATTTTTTGAGGCACTCTTTTCTTCTTTACACCTTTACTAGACTTACAAGACTTCCACCGTGATTCTCCACATTTTGGACAACATTCATACTTCTCATTTTCTTTCCAATATAAAATACAATTGTTCGGACACGCATCTATCTTGTTATATCCATACCCTAACTTATCAAGTATCTTCTTAATCTCATAAAAGCTGGACGGTATTGATGACCCATCAGGGAGAACATCAATCAATAACTTCAACAAAATATTGAAATGCTTATTGCTCATTTCATCCATGCATTTAATGTTAATCAACCGAATGAGAAATGAAAGTTTGCTGAACTTTTTGCATCCAGGATAAATCGGTTGGTTGAGATCGTTTAACAATGCAAAAAAACTTTCGTAATCTTTATCATTTCTTCTTTCATCACTACACATAGGGAAAACATCAGCTAACATGTCATGCATATTTGAATCATGTTGGCTTTCTTCCAACTTAACATGACCTAGTCTTTCACCATAAAATTTCCAGAAATGTTTGTCTTTTATAACACCATCAATGTACAAGTGTTGTCTAACGATCTCTTTTTTACATTTATGCAAACATGTATATTTCACACATGGACATCTAATCTGATGAGTTGGTGGTAAGTTTGCAAATGCAAAATTGAGAAAGTTATCAACACCATCATAGTAACCAACCACATTTTTTGGTAAATCCATCCAACTCCAATCCATATCACTATAAAGAAACACACAAACATTAATTACACAATCAGACACTAGTTCTCATGAACATCCATCGCTGTAAAAAAACATGTATTACCTCATTTTGTGCTTGAAAATATTAGTTGACACTAATAAATCCTTGCTGATCACGCTTCTGTACTAATCTATTAGAATGGAAACATATTAGTTACATAGTTCATACAGCAAGATAATAAAGTCACGTACATCAAGCAAAGTCTTACCAGAATATGTCTTCAACAAGAAAGCAATACACCAAACAAGGCAAACAACGGACAATCACGGTAGATCCCGCCAACATCACACAAATTAAGACTTATGAATATTAGAAATGAAAATCGAGACATGTATGTCAGAAATAAACTTAGGGCTCGTTCGTAAGTGCAAAGATGGCATTGCATAGTCAAAAAGAAACTACGGGACATGCAAAATCGACCTCGAGGGGGGATGTTCCATGAACGACTAAGCAATCTACATGCTGACGACTGAGGGTTTGTACAGACAATTACGTAGAACAAGCTCAGGATCTGTAAAACGTGCATTGCAAAGAGGAAGAAGCTTTCACGCGGTTTGTACAGACTGAGGGTTTGTACAGACGGAGCTTTCTCGCGCATAGGAAAAGGAGACGAGACGGGGACTCACCTACGGGGGCTTCTCACGGAGACAGCTTCGAGAGCTTCTTGCGGGAGTCGAAGCTTGGAGCAGAAGGGGACGACGTAAGGGCGGAAGCCCTAGGCGTTGCCGTCGGAGGAGGAGGAACCGAAGGTGCTGTAAGGAATCGTCCATTAAAATTTGGTGCAGCGGAAGCGACGATTCCTATGGGTTCCTTTAGAATCCGTCTCAATCAGAACCGAACGACGAAAACCGAAAACCGATCAAATCGGGTTCGAATATACCTGATAGGGATTCATATAATCTCATGGAGAGGAAGGATATGAGCTTCTCAAGCTCTCCAAACCGTTCAAGCGTCCGGTCTCCAGCAGTATCCACACGAACTTCACCCACTGCAGGTTCTCCCTTCGCGCCAGCCTCGAGAACTCTTCCCGAACGGAGCTCCATCGACCATGGACACCTTCTAAAGAGAGGAGGAGGTAGGGAGGAGACTTGGGACGTGGTTTTCACCCTTGGCTTGATTGGGTTTGGCTGAAACCATTAGTATTTACAGAGAATTATGGAATTTTTCATAAAAACCCAAAATCTCTATAAATTACGCCCTTGCCCCTGAACTTGTGGATAAGTCCTTTTGTGTGTGACCCACTAGGCCCAATAGCCTATTTGGTTGAGGCCTAAATAAAATAGAACAATTCTATTTAATTTAATTAAATCCGTTATCCGATAACGGGTTAATCGGCCTACCGATCATGAAGGGTACAAGCCACATCCCATGATCCCAAATGGCTATGGGGATAATCTCATCTCCATTGAGCCTTTCCATCATCAGTTACCACATGAATATAAACCCTCATCCATCCAATGTCCCGGTCGGAAAGGAGTTCGGCATCGACTGTCAACTCCTTAGTGTACCAACTCTATAGGATGCTGTAGTGGGAATTGGATCAATTGGAAAACTCCTTTTCCAATTATCCTATCTACCCTGGCCAGGGATTTAGAGTACTATCCCATAGGACATTCACTCTCACTTACCGAGAGTGGATGATCCCTTGTTGTCCGCTCAATTGCCTCCATCGGATTTTCCTTGTACCCGATCCATCGCTATATAGGACCATCTAAATTGTGATCCATAAGTCAATGGTCAAAGCACAAGTTCCACCCAACAAGACATCTTTGGCGACTCAGGTCAAAGGTCCAACCATGCAACCGTGATGATAGAAAACCCTGATAGACAGCTCGGTAAGATACCATTCAAGGTTTCTAATTCGGTCAGTTCAGTGAACTCATTCAACTAATGAGCACCTGTATGTGTATCTCAGTGTCTCCACACTAATGACCAATGAGATCGGTCGTCCTCATCACATGAGAAGACATCACATACACTAGTCTATCCGGATCCTTGATGTCCCGTCTCAAGTATCCTATGACTAGGAACATTTAGATCAAATACCTCTAGATGATCAATCTCATTATCATGATCTCATCATGATTTAATCATCATTGTATTTGATCAAGGACTTCATTATTATATTCGCATCTAATAAGAGCTTATAATGAAGATTTGCCTAATTAATTGAATAAGATATTTCTAGAAATGTCGAATCATATCATATATGATTGGCTTGTAGGGCATACATTTCTATCAATCTCCCACTTGCACTAAAGCCAATCACCCATCTGGCTGATCTATATCACCTCGAGGTGAAGCTCAAACACTCTTTGAGTAATCGCTTCAGCTTAGTGGATCTCCAATGTTATTAACGGTAGATACTTTATCTTTAATTATATCTCTATAAGTTGCAATCTCTCTGATTGTATGGTATCGCCACAGAAGTTCTAAACTTCTGATGAGACATCGGCTCCACTCCATTGTTTTCTCAAAACAATGATACACTTTCAGAGAAAATTGAGACAATCCCATATCAAATATGTAGATGAAAAACTTCATCTAGACTACTTCTCAAGTAGTGTGCAACCACCATGTAAACTTGTTTACATATGTTGTAGAACTTATAGTGTTCTATCACATAGAACTCTTTCAACTCACTGCACCACAATTATTCTGACTTAATATCAAACTTATTTGATTAGAAGCTTGTGTTTGTAAAACTACAAGACTTCAAGTCTTATCCTCCACTATATAGAGATACATTCTCAGTGCTTCTCAAGTACCAAATGATATATCTCTAAACTATCCAGTGACTCTCACTTGGATCTGTCTGATGAATGCTCATAACACTTAGAGCATTGATTACATCATGTACGTAGCATCATATAAATAATAGACCCTATGACAAAGGCATAAGGGCTCTATTTATGTGATCTCTTTATCTTTCAAGAGGTCTACAAAGACAACACTTTACAGAGATCAACTCCACACTACATAGGTAAGAAACCTATCTTGGAGTTTATCATGTCAAACCCTTTGACTATAATGACTACGTACATTAACTGGGCATTGATTTTAGATCTATCTCCATAGATCTCAAAACCCAAATTGTGTTTGGATGATTAATTTGATAGCTAGGTTCACTTATGATAACACACCTACTTCATTCTTAATGAGTAGTACGTCATCAACATAAAATGTCAAGAAAGTAACAGCACTCCCACTTATCTTGTTGAATACACAAGGCTCCTCTTCGTTCTTAACGAAGTCATAAGATTTAATCTCATTAAACCTTATATATGATTTATGGGAAATTTTACTTTAGTCCATAAATGAACTTAATACACACTCTTCTTGGATGTTATTGGGATTTAATTCCCTATAGTTGTATCATATACACCTATTCCTCGAAATACTTTAGAGGAATACTATATTAACATCCAATTAGCTTATCTCATAATCATAGAGTGTAACAATCAAAATCCGAATGGATTAATCAATGGAATAGGTAAAAGATCTCATCATAGTCAACCATTTGACTTCAATGATATCCTTTTCAACTATTCTCACCTTTGAAGGTATCTACCTTCTAATCCACTCCAATCTATTCTTTAGTGATCCATTTATTCCTTATGGATACTATATCCTTAGGTGGATCTATCAAGTTCTAAACTTGATTAGAATAGATAAAGTTTATATCGGATTTTATTCTCTTTTCCCATTAATGAATCAATATCTCATATTGGTTCTATATAGATCCTAGGATCAATATCCTTATTATCTTATGCCTCATTTCATCTATCGGAGATACGTCTCACATATCTCTTAGGTAGAATGGACACAAGTAAAGACCTATGATTTGTCCTTGTGTAATTATTAACTAGCACCTTAATAGAAGTGTTATTGGGTTGTGGGACTGGAACAACTTCCATATAAACCTTGCTCCCACTATCTTTCTTAAGAAGGAACTTTTCCTTTAGAAATATAGTGAGATGAGCAACACATACCCTTATACATAAGGGTCGTATATTTAATATCCAAAAGTTTCCTTTGGATATCCCACAAGCAACACTTCATAGTCTTATATTCTAACTTGTTAGAGTTATACTTCTTCACCAGGTCGGACATTCCGAAACCTTAACTTGCATAAGGTCAAGTTTTAACCCCTTTTCCATATCCTATATGGAATAATCAGAAATGTACTTAGAAGGTACCTATTAAGAACAAGTGGTTATAACGAGTACTTAACCAAAATTAGACAAAGAGGAAATTTGCAAAGCTTGTCATTGTTCATATTATGTCTTACATAATATGACTTCTCATTTTAGTTACTCAATTAAGCTAAAATGTGTAAAGAGGTGTCCTTTAAAATTAGATTCTATTATCCTTCAAATATATGTGAATTATGTACTTAAGTATTCCCCTCCTTGATCTCATCAAAGAGTTCTAATACTCTTTCCATTAGTATCTCTACTTCATTCTTAATCTCAAATAATTTCTCAAAGGTCTTAGTTTTGTACTTCATAAAGTACATGTTTCCAAACCTAGAGACATCATCTTTGAAATAATGAAGTAGAAATATTCTTCTTTAGCCTTACTAGATATGGGCTAACATACATCTACATGTACGAGTTCTAATAACTCATTAACTCATTCTCCATGTCTATATAAAGCTAAAGTGTAGATTGATCTAAATCAACCCATTTCCTCTTAAAAGGAATATTCACACATAACATGAGAGCTAACATATCAAATATGATTAAACAATTCATTAAGCTCCCACTGGCAAGCACTTTGCCATTCAATCTATTAGAACATCTATCAATTCCATAACTTAGAATGAATCAACATTTATTCAAGTAGGAAATCATATAATGTTCTTGTAGAAGGATATAATAGCAATATTAATTATTAAGACATCTCCATAAAGCTATTAAAGAATTGCATCTCCCACTAATAATGATGCAACTTTTGCACCATTTCATATGTAGGTCAACATCTTCTTTATTAAGCCTTCATTTACTTGTCATCATCTACAACTCCTTGTAGATATAAGATGCATATCTGGTATCTCATACCATTAGATGCATCCATAGTATCTAATATTATGATATACACATATAGTATCTAATACTATTAAGTGTACATTTAAAACAAGTAAGTCCCAATGACTTGGATACATGAAGCTTCTCAAGCTCCACCTTTGCATTATATACAAAAACACTTTGTACTTTCTCTTCCACTTATCATCATCATGACAGTGTAAGAATCATGTCTTATTCTGGCTTTATTATCTTGACCACCTTCTTTTACTATTAACTCTCTCCTATTTCTATCTAATGATTTTACTTCTTACTATTGGTCTTACCAACAAGAAGTAATTAAGATGTATTGTTGATCTAAGTTGCCTTTTAGTTAACTCATCAATATGAGCCATGATGGATCTCATATCCATCTATCCATGTTGTCTCTATAATTATGTCTCATAGAGACTAACATCTAGTTTAAGGCAAACAATGCATCTTGATTATGAGATAAGATCTTATCTTTCTTTCATATCACTAGATAATTTAGGAGACACCTACTTCTCAAGTAGAGTAGTTAATTGGTCAACTATGAGAACAATTCTCTTAGTTCTAAACCAGTCTAAGAAGTGTGAGCCATTAAGCTATGTGGCATCTAATATACCATACTAATGGTGGTTTATTATCGTATTCTACAACAGAGATATAATTTTATCAATATAACATTGCAGATATTAATTAAAATTAAGATATGGTCTTTTATCCTAATTTATGCTCCCACTAATTTTCGACGAATTTGCATAACCCTCATTATGCAAAGACGGGATATCACGATGAAATCCTAGTGGGGACTAAGACCCTATTAACTTTATGGTGATGACCTTGTGGTAGCACAACAAATCACCCCATACTTAATAGGTAAGCAACTATTGCCGATTGCAACTCTTGCAACTCTTAGTCATTTAGCCTCTAGAGTTATGACCTTGTGGTAGCACAACAAGCCATATACTCTAGTTAGGTCAAACCCGCTTGTTACGTTATGAGAATGGATTCTTCACACAGCCCTTGTGGTAGCACAACAAAGCCATGCAAATGGTCCACCCCAAGGTTCGGCAAATGCCTTAGCCATGATCACCAATCCCTTGCTGAATGAGTCTTGTGGTAGCACAACAAACCCATCCAATCTAAGATTGGCTCATCAAGACCATAACAACGGAAGGCTACGTGAGTCATTCTTAATGTCACACGTTTATCAACCTAATTATGACAAGGAGGGATTTTATTTTAGTCTCATCAATAATATGTGCTAAGTATATATAATACCTTTGGAATATCATATATCTAAGGTATAACTCGTAGCACACATCCACATATAAAATATGCACAAAACCAGGTGATCATGGACTTAACCCTAAGCATGCACCTAAGGCACCCCTATAGGTGCAAATCCTTGCTTCAGATGCTTGAGTTGGCATGCTCCCACTTCAGAAGGGTGCTTCTCCAAGTGGTCCCGCTCTCCAACCTTCCACGAACCGGCTTCTAACTCTTACAAGCGGCTTAAGGGTATGCAAACCCCACAAATGTACATAACTCAATAAGAAACCTTGGTTTTAACCAAGGGGAGTACATTAATGGAGGGAGGTAGAATGTACAATCAGATTGTATAGAGAGAGAGGAGGCACATGCAGGCCCCATTTAATAACATAACCAACATAATTAAAAGCAATCACAAGCCAAGCACAATTAAGTCCATGATCACCTCCATACACACACTAATATTCATCAAATGAACATAGAGCGCATACGTGATAATTATATGAGATATATCATATATATCAGCATAAAATTATATAATTTATTTTGAAATTCTCAATTTCATGCATGTCGAATTTTTCATGAAATAAATAACATGAAAATAACATGACAACAACATATAAACAATTTATATGAAATGGACATACAAAACTAAACTATTTAGAACATTCATGCATTCCCAATACTGTGCAAGGTCAAAAATTAATGTCCCAATTTATATTCTGTAAAATATTATTTTACAGAATTAATTAAGACACTAATAATTTAAGTTAAACCTTTAAAACAATTTTAAAGTTTAACCATGAGTGAATCTATGTAAATAGAACTAAACATCATATAACATGTCATTAAACACTTTAAAACATGTTAAATAATATTATAGAATTTTTTATAATTTTTATAGAATTTTTCTGGCAATTTTTCGGAATTTTCTATGATTTTAAACAATTTAAAATCATTTAATAAATAATGTGGCGCATTGCGCCGCGTGTGGCGGCGCACTGCGCCCGTCCGGCGTGCGCCGCATTGCGCCGCGGGTGCTGGTGCATTGCGCCGCCGACGCCTGCGCGGTGCGCGCGCGGTCGCGCGCGCGGGCCCGGTCAAACCAGGTTTGACCCGGATCCGGATCCGATTCGGATCCTTCTTCTCCGCCCGATAACAAGGGGGCCGGTGCACTGTTCATACGGAGGAGAGTTAATCTCATTAACTCAGACATATCTCCTTATACCGGACTCCGAAAAATCCTAAAAAATATGCGTTGGAATCCTTATCGAATAAGGAATCCAAAACAGTCGACCTCGTATCCAGGAAAAATCCCAATCGTCCGAAAAATGAGGAAAAAGAGGCGGCGGTCACCCAAATTCCGTAGCAGAAATCTCTATTTTGCAACGAGGATAACTCCTTATCCAGGAAGAAAAATATTCTTAAAAAATACAATTTAGAATCCTCATCATATGACGTTTCCAAATATGTATATATCCCTTCAGATAAAAATTCTCTATCAACGGGAAATCAGGAAGAAACAAGTCGGCGCCGCCAGATTCCGCAGAACCCTAGTTCGTTGGAAAACTCAAAAATTCTCATCCTCCGCCATCGTTAAAAGCTGGATATCAAATGTAAAGGTTAGGTAATCATATTACCCATCTCCTAAACCCTTTCCAAGACTCAATTTCTTCTATGGACGGAGATTTTACCAAGGCCAATCAATATTTTATCTGAGTCATACACAGAATATGGTGGCCTCGTCAAAACAGACGTTTGCACAGATTCGGGAACACATAAATAACATAAAATAATGTCGATTCGACGTCAGTTTCGACCGAGACTTGAACAAGGCTCTGATACCACTGTAAGGAATCGTCCATTAAAATTTGGTGCAGCGGAAGCGACGATTCCTATGGGTTCCTTTAGAATCCGTCTCAATCAGAACCGAACGACGAAAACCGAAAACCGATCAAATCGGGTTCGAATATACCTGATAGGGATTCATATAATCTCATGGAGAGGAAGGATATGAGCTTCTCAAGCTCTCCAAACCGTTCAAGCGTCCGGTCTCCAGCAGTATCCACACGAACTTCACCCACAGCAGGTTCTCCCTTCGCGCCAGCCCTCGAGAACTCTTCCCGAACGGAGCTCCATCGACCATGGACACCTTCTAAAGAGAGGAGGAGGTAGGGAGGAGACTTGGGACGTGGTTTTCACCCTTGGCTTGATTGGGTTTGGCTGAAACCATTAGTATTTATAGAGAATTATGGAATTTTTCATAAAAACCCAAAATCTCTATAAATTACGCCCTTGCCCCTGAACTTGTGGATAAGTCCTTTTGTGTGTGACCCACTAGGCCCAATAGCCTATTTGGTTGAGGCCTAAATAAAATAGAACAATTCTATTTAATTTAATTAAATCCGTTATCCGATAACAGATTAATCGGCCTACCGATCATGAAGGGTACAAGCCACATCCCATGATCCCAAATGGCTATGGGGATAATCTCATCTCCATTGAGCCTTTCCATCATCAGTTACCACATGAATATAAACCCTCATCCATCCAATGTCCCGGTCGGAAAGGAGTTCGGCATCGACTGTCAACTCCTTAGTGTACCAACTCTATAGGATCCTGTACTCGGAATTGGATCAATTGGAAAACTCCTTTTCCAATTATCCTATCTACCCTGGCCAGGGATTTAGAGTACTATCCCATAGGACATTCACTCTCACTTACCGAGAGTGGATGATCCCTTGTTGTCCGCTCAATTGCCTCCATCGGATTTTCCTTGTACCCGATCCATCGCTATATAGGACCATCTAAATTGTGATCCATAAGTCAATGGTCAAAGCACAAGTTCCACCCAACAAGACATCTTTGGCGACTCAGGTCAAAGGTCCAACCATTCAACCGTGATGATAGAAAACCCTGATAGACAGTTCGGTAAGATACCATTCAAGGTTTCTAATTCGGTCAGTTCAGTGAACTCATTCAACTAATGAGCACCTGCATGTGTATCTCAGTGTCTCCACACTAATGACCAATGAGATCGGTCGTCCTCATCACATGAGAAGACATCACATACACTAGTCTATCCGGATCCTTGATGTCCCGTCTCAAGTATCCTATGACTAGGAACATTTAGATCAAATACCTCTAGATGATCAATCTCATTATCATGATCTCATCATGATTTAATCATCATTGTATTTGATCAAGGACTTCATTATTATATTCGCATCTAATAAGAGCTTATAATGAAGATTTGCCTAATTAATTGAATAAGATATTTCTAGAAATGTCGAATCATATCATATATGATTGGCTTGTAGGGCATACATTTCTATCAGGTGCCGCGTCGTCGGAGGAGCAGAAGGGTTCGCGAGCTCGATTTGGGGCTGAGCGCGATGAGGAGGGAGAGTGTGAGCGCGATGAGGAGGAACAGAAGGTGCCGCGTCGTCGGAGGAGCAGAAGGGGACGACGTAAGGGCGGAAGCCCTAGGCGTTGCCGTCGGAGGAGGAGGAGACGAAGGTGCCGCGTCGTCGGAGGAGCAGAAGGGTTCGCGAGCTCGATTTGGGGCTGAGCGCGATGAGGAGGGAGAGGGTCCAACGGGAGGGTCTCCTTCAATCGGGAGGGTCGATCGGGTCCATCCATGTGTTGTCAATGGACGGTGCAGATAAGGGCAAAATCGATTAAATCTGGGCCATTAGATTAAATATAATGGACGGTTCGGATGGAATCTGTGGATATATTAATTCCCTACGAAGCGTTTTCCGTAGGTATTTTGTAGGCAATGATAAATTTACCTACAACATCAATTTTAGTAGGTATAGGGAGTAAGTAAAAGTTATTTATACCCACTAAACCTTACCTACGGGGAGTGTTTTAGTGGGTAAAGGTCCGATTTCTTGTAGTGTTTGAAGGTCAACAACCTACTATAACTAATTCTATATCAACAAACAGATTACCATCTATTCTATCATAGTTTAAACATCTAATCAACCCAATACAAATATTCCAAACTATATAAAATCACTAATTACATTATGCTAACCAAAGTTCAATTAATTACATTTTAATGCTTCAACTAAGTTTATTGAGCTTGTATGGGTAGTCAAGATGCCTATCTCAATTGATGCAAATGACAATTGAACAGCAAGAAGGGACTAGTTAGACTATAAACATGTGCTACAATAACGACGTCATGCAACAAACAATGGTATTGAGGACAATGAGGTCATACTACGTACGTCAGACAACACTAAATGTGCTGTTGAAAATCACCGATCAGATGTTGATCGATGATTGCTGAAGACGTCAGGTAGAATTTGAAGGAAGGAGAGGTATCGATGGTTCCAATGAAATGTTAGCATGTTTAATCTACCAAAAGGGAGAAGAGTCTGCTGCGCTCAAACGTTCACACAAAATAGAAGCAAGGAAGAAGGGGAAATGTGATGACTTACCACGCATGGATGTGGCTAGATCCGATGATGATAATGTGAGGGGAGGGCAACGACCACAGTGGTATCGATCGTGCGGTGAAGGAGGGCTGTTGGTGAAGACGTTGTCCAAAGTTTCAAAGTGGCAATGCAGGTTGCATGGCAGAAAAGAGCCAATGAAGGCATTGCCCAGCTTTACGGGGGTTGAACCGGAATAGAGAAAGAGAGAGATGCTGCAAGGGTGCTACACGACTGGAAAAAAGAGATAGAGAAAGAAAGGGGCAGGTCGATGCGAGCACAGCCTTGTTGATGATGCGATGGCGTAACACCACAAGGGTGATAAAGAAAGCAAGGAAGGGGAGAGACCAGAGCGGCGAGAGAGATGATCAAAGTGAGAGGCGAGATGAGGAGGGCGAGGTGCTGGGTGCGAGGAGAGGCATTATGCAGCTGGAGGGAAATGAGAGAGAGAGAGAGAGAGAGAGAGAGAGAGAGAGAGAGAGAGAGAGAGAGAGAGAGAGAGAGAGAGAGAGGGAGAGAGCAATGAAGGGAGGAGGTTCTGTTGCAGCTGAGAGTGGGAGAGAGAGAGTGTTGGGGGGGGGGGTCGGTGGGCGGTTACAGAATATGGAAAAGAGAGAAAGAGACAGAGTTACGATGGGAGGGGGGAGGTTACGGCAAGGAGAAAATTTTGTTTCTGTTTATGTTTTTTTCTTTTTGTTTCTTTTCTAAGTATTAGAGTGATCGTGTAATATCCCATATTTTTAAAGAATTTAAAAATGATCAACCTTTTGAGAAACATCAACCGATAACATATAACAAAGTAAAATTTTAATATTAATTATCTTGCAGTTTGGAGATTGGGCAATTTTGTCAAGTTGATTACTTGGTGATATTAAAGACAAGAAATACTGGTGTCAATTAAAGTTATAAACTGGGATACATTGTTAGCCATATGTATATTTTGGAGGATTAAATTGGACGACGTGAAGGTTGATAAAAGATAGAATGATCGGCATAAGAGAAATGTTGGTTAGAGTACAAGGATAAAAATTTTGAATAAATTTGTCTCTAAGATTTTCAGAAGCTTAGAACATCATTAGAGGCCAAATTTTTAGTAATTTGGAACATAAAGATATGATGATTTTGAGAAGCCGTACCCGAAAGGGAATGTTTTTTTATTTTGGAAAATACGACATTGAGAACAATTATGGGGTGTTTGGTTGCATGATAATTGAGGTTTTTATTTTAATTTTTAAAAATTGTAAGAAAACTTGTTAAAAGAGGTGTTTGACAACCATGACAATTTTATGTTTTGAAAGTGATTTTCTTCTTAAACAAAAAAGAGGGTCTCACCTCTTTCTTTTTTCTTGCGGTCCCCCACTTTATTTGGTCATGTGCTGTGGTTACTCTTTTTTGTAATCACATCCCTCCAAACATGATAATTTTATGTCATGAGTTGGTTTACTTTTTATTTTAATACAATTTTTTATCATGAAAGTGTACAAAAAATTATCATGCAACCAAACACCCCATTAGAGACCTTGATAATGACAAGATATTTCTGTTGTATAGTGAAAGAGGATAATTATACTACTTTGATAATTTCCATGGTCGTAGAAATGACTTCATTAAAAATAAAAAAATCAGATAACAATTTGATGTGGGCATGAATATGGATTAGTTAGATACTTGAACATTCTTTGATTAACAAGAAGTAATTGATCTGAGAAAATGTCAGATGAGAATATCGAATGGTCAAAAGAAAGGGTAACTTGTTAATAATTACTTATGAGACTTTCGGTAAATTAACCATGTTAAGGAATAAAAATATTCTAGCCCAATTAAATGATAGCTCCATAAGAATTGCGAAAATTGGTTAACCCTAAAATACTATCATTTAAGCTCTGCATGCATTCGCCGTTGTGGACGCCGGGAAAGAGAGGGGGAGCTCGCGGAGGAGGGAGAGATATGTCCTCGCACGTATTGCGTGTGTGCTCCTTTCTTACGGTCTTGATAGGGTGGGTTCGTGTTAATCACGCCATAGACACGGTCGTGGATGATTCCGACGGACCGATCTATTGCCTGCTTTTCTTCCTTCTTTCCTTCTCCGCACTCACCTTGATCCCCGGACTACTCAACCCTTGATGTCACTTGGGCATCGAAGGACCGGTCCGGGTCGTGAGGAGAATCGAAGGGAAAGAAGATCGGATAGCCGATGGCATTTTCAACACTAACTTAACCTATAGACCGAAAGAGGAAGGGATGGTGTGGTCGCCAGAGCCAAAGAGGCTCCGATGATAGAAGTAAAAGAAATGAACTAGTAAAGGAAGTGAGAGTGACCGGTTACCTCGATAAGCTGGGAGATTGCGGGGGTTCTATCTTCTCCTTCCTCGGCCGGCCGGGGAAGAAGAGCCTTGGAGAAACTCGCTTGCCTGAAAAGAAAGTATGAATGAAAGCACAACGATTAGAACTAAAGGTGGAGCAATAACTATTCGTAAGAAAGAAGAGCAATGACAAAAGGGGTTGAACGAACCGGATTAGGACTAACTCCTAACCCCTTTTTAAGGGAAGATCTAAATGACCTAAGAATAAGATGCGTTATGCTATACTAATGCAACATGCATAATGGAACCCAAATGAACAATAAAGGAGAGAGTAAAGTAAGGAAGAAGATCGTAGAGAAGCCCGGTGTTTCTGGCTTCGGAAATTACGAGCGCTCCGACGACAGTCGCCCGGCGTCGCGTCGGGGAGCGCTCCAGCTCTTCTCGCGGCGATCTTCAATGCAATCTTCTCCCGGTTCCAATGACGAGGGATCGGATTCCTAGTTGATTTTGGAGGTCTCTTGGTACTCTTTGTAATGGCTTTCAATGGTATGATGGCGGGGGTCTTGAATGGTTTTTTTGAGTGGTATTGAATGAGCGGAATGAAAGGGGTGTAATGGAGGATGGAGAGGCTTGGAAGGTGGTGGGGGAGGTTGGAAGGCTCAAGAAAGCTCTTGGGGAGTTAAGGCTCGGGAATCCCTCTCTCTCGCTCTTTAGACTCTCTCTCTCTTGGGAGCTTGGAAGGTTGGAACCTCTTAAATGTGGGAGAAGGGTCTCCTTTTATAGGTGCGCAAAAGTGACCCTAGCGCTCCGCCCTGAGGACGCCTGGAGTCGCGGCATGGGAGCGCCTGAAAATCCGCCGACAAGTCGGCGGGTCAGCACGTCCGACCATACCTGTCGCCACCTACCACCCTGCGTGTCAGGCGGCGGTTGTCAGCGGAAATCCTGGCGCTCTGACAGGGGAGCACCTACGACCTACGGCTGTCAGACTGCAAGTTCGGCGCATGCGAAGCCTGCGGTGACAGTTGTCGCGGGAATCCGAGGTGCTCCGACGGCGGAGCGCCCGGGACCCTCGGTACGATTTCGACAACGCATCGCTGGCCGTCTGAAAAGCCGTCTGTCACGGGCGGAATTGCAGGCGCTCCGGCAGAGGAGCGCTTGTACTTTTGTACACCTCTGGGTACGGTGGTCGTTCGGCCGGTCAAAAAGGTGGAAAGGCGGGAGATGCCAGGCATTCTGACGCTGCGACGCCAGGCGTCGCGGCGTCGGGACGCCTCCAAATTTCCTGAAATTTGATCGTCTTTATGTTAAACCGACCTCTCTGATCGGGAGAAAACAAGTGTTAACTATAGAAACGAGATTGCTCTTCCTGTAATCGGGCCGGGTCGCGTATCTACAGCTTGCCTCGCCTTGACGTCGGTTTTGCAAGGGAGCGACGCGGAGTGTAGCGGAAGTGACTTAGCGAGGTGGAGCGGAGTGAAGTGACGGCGGACTGAAAAACTGGCGTCAAGGTGTAGATTTAGATACGCGACTCACGACCTGACCAGGTGAATTGAGCCTTCTCAAGTTTCGCAATTGCCTTTTGTATCTTCTAGACTGCTTTCGTGGTTGATTGGAGACGAGATGTGCCGTGGGCACGAGAGAGGAAAATAAAAGCCTGCTCCCTGTGTGCGGGGAACCTCCGAGCGCGGCTCGTGAGTTCATCTTGGTTAGCGGCCCAGCTTTGTGGTGTGCTTGTACCAAGAAGGGCTGAACAGAAGTTGATTTAAAAATCAAAAGAACCTCCAATCAATTGGAATTAAGTCTTTGGGATTCATCCGGGTCCTTGCGGGAACATGATCTGGCTCGGATTGGAATAACTTCTCATCTCAATATAAACACTCGTTTGCTTTGTCAGAGAGAATGATCTTCATGAAGACAACCATAATGATGATAAAATGCAAATGATGTATGCGGATGCATGCTGGGTGAAAGAAAGAAATAAAAATTAATATTAAGAAACATAGTTGAAGATATAGATCACGAGTGGTGGGTCAGGATACTGATCAAGAACCGTCGTCCCCAAAACTCGTGATTTTGGCTTATCCGTTGTGTTCCTTGAACAACCGTTCCGTCCTTGATTTTGTTGGAGGGGTTCTCGGGCCCGGCGTTCTTAGAACTTGTGGTCTTCAACATTTCAAAGATTACTATACTTAATATGCAAGAAAATACCAATTTTTTTGACCATTTTCAATTATTTTCTCTTCCTCTTTTCGGGTTCCGTCAAAGCGCTCCTTCGAAGAGACGCCAGGCGTCGCACTGTCAGAGCGCCTGCAATCCCGCGCGGCTTTCTGTCAAGGGCCTGTCGCCTGTCTCGTCGTGGGTAATGGGGGGCTCCCCCTCTCTCTTCCCCGCCCCTATATGACCCCTAGGCCGCCCAAGGGGGGGAAGAAACCTTCTCCACTCCCTTGGGCCGCCCTCTTGCTCCATCTTCTCCTCATTTCTTGCTTGCTACTGCTGCCATGGAGCTTCCACACCGACCCGATGCTCCATTGAAGGCGAGGCGGCTTTCAAGCATTCCGGGGCATATCCGGAACCGAGTTTCGGCGGGAGTGGTAAGTTTCTGCCTCTATTGGTCCTTTGAAAGCTTGTTTCCATCGTTTTGCTCCCTTGTGGGCCCTCTTTTTGGCCGGTTCCTTCCCCGTTTCCGTCCTTTTCTGGTTTTCTGTCGGATTTATGCAAGCGCTCTGTCTTCACGACGCCAGGCGTCGCGTCGTTGGAGCACCTGCTATTTCCGATGACGCTTACGATTCTCGTCCACACTTGTTTTGTGCAGAGCCTCCTCCATTCCCAGCGCACGCTGCCGTGGTCTATTCGGCTGGATAGACCGCCTCATCATTTGCCTTTTCTACCATAACCGTGCCTTCCTTCGCGAGTGGGGTCTCCTGGGTCTTCTTACCCATGCTCGCAATATTTTGAAATATCATTGGGACTTTTCCCTCCTTGCTGCCCTCGTAGAGTGTTGGCATCCCGAAACCAACACCTTTATCATGGGCACTTACGAGTGCACCATCCTCTTGGAGGAAGCAGAGATCCTCCTTGGTCTTCAAGCGGTTCCTAGTCGGCAAGAACTCTTCACTTTCGTCCCCTCTGATTTCTTGTCTTCCCAGGAATTCCTTGAGGAATTTATGAGCCCTACTTCAGCCCGTCTAATCATCCTGGGGGATAGGATTAGTGTAGAGGGCCTCCTGAGGTGGACCATTGGTGCCATCGAAGGAGCTGGTAGCGACGTTGACCTTCTTCCTGGCATGAAAGGGGCTGCCACCCTTCTTGTCTCCACTCTTCTTTTCCCGACTGAGGACGGCTGGATCCACCCTGGGTGCCTATCTAGTATCCGGGGCGTCTGGCGGAAGGAGAGGATCATTACCTCCGTCCTCGGTTTCTTGTATGATAGCTTATCTTCGGCCTGCATCGGTCGGCCCATGCATGGCAGCCTCCTTCTTTTGGCATCGTGGGCCGATTGGCATTTTAAGTTCAGTGTGGCCGATCATTGTGTGTCTTCTTCTCGCTATTTCCTTCATAGCCCTCTCCACACCATTACTCACATCTTAGGGATGGAAGAGAGGGTTGTGAACACTTGTCCATCAGTGAAGACCCGCCAGGATTGGCGTGCATATTTCTCGGCCAATGACCTCTCTGCCTTTCTATGCCCTCCTCCTCCCATGATAGGGAGAGAGGTTCGAGTCTGCCACTCTCCAGGTGTGGACTTGAGGTTGATTACTAGTTCATCGTTTGTTCTGTACAACCCACACCGCCGCTTTCCACGGATCGGTGCTCCTCGATCCGGGGTGCCTTGTCTTTCTCACCTCCTCGCGATCAAGGATCGCCATTTTGGTACCCCCGATGACGCGGAGGAGTGCCGGAGCATCATCGAGCTTTGGAGGGCTTGCCGGACTTTCCGAGTGGGCGAGGAGGCGCAGGAGGATGGCGATCGACTGGCACGTTACTTTGCTAGGCTGCGGGCCCTTCTTCAGTGATTGGTCTTGACGTGTAGTCTTTTCTGGGCCGTGTGAGGCCAATATTATGTTCTGTTTGTCCTTCCGGGCCCTGCGTGGCCGTCTATGTTGTCTTCGTCTTTTAGGGCCCTGCGCGGCCGTTTGTCGTTGTACTGCCAGGCCGGGTGTGGCTGTTTATGTTGAACTTGTTTTCTTCCTGCAATATTGTCAGAATTTTCCAAAAGAGTGCACGTATGTGTGAATTGAGTAAACAGTAGAGAATGACATTTAGCTAACAAAAGGTAAGAAATGTTAAAGCAAAGATCTCGGATGCTGAATTCCCAGGCGCTCCGGAAACGGGTCGCTTGGCGTCGCGACATGGCGACGCCAGGCGTCCCGGATCCGGACTACCGGGCTTTTCAGCGACCCTTCACATTCCCCTCGATTTTCGATCCGTTTATTGACGGAAGATTCTCGAGGTTGGTGGTTTTGTAATTTTTGTGATTTTTAGGGAATTATAAAGATTTTTCAGATTTTTTGGAATTTTTCAGAAAATTTTGCCTTCACTATATATACAGAGTTACTGTAGTAACTTCATTTTCACGCGAGCATTTCACGGTTCCAGTTGAAAAAGGTCGCGCCTTTCGGAGCCCCGCGCATCTTCCACACACATCCAGGTCAGTTGGTCTCTTCTTAGAAGTCGTAGAATAGATTATGAATTTTCCGTTGGCATGAGTTTTCCGAGATTTCCGAAATTTTTCGACCGATTTCGACGGCGTCGAAGTCGGTCAAATCTGGCTGGCCAGGCGTCGTGAAGCGGCGACGCCAGGAGCCTGGCGTCGCGAAGGCAGAGCGCTATTCAAGCGCTCTGTCTTCGCGACGCTTTAGAAAGCGTCGCGAAGTTGGAGCGCTAAGCTAGCGCTCTGACTTCGGGACGTCAGCACAAGCGCTCCGAAGGGGGAGCGCCTGCTATTTCCGGAAACTGGGTTTCTTCTGATTTCTACTCATTCCTGTATGACACTAACCTGTTGATTCTTTACCTTGCAGATGGCGCGGCGACCACGCACCTCCCGAGCGCGCCGGAGGCCTTCCCCGCCACCCCCGAGTCACCTCCCCCAGTCGAGGAGGTCCCCCTGGTCGCACCCGAGGCCCGTCCGCATCCCCGCCTCGAGGTGAGCCCCTTTTCTTGCCTCGCTTTTGACAATTTACCTGTACTTTTATGAAACTGACAAAAAAATGTTCCTTTTTGTGTATGCAGGGCAAGCTCCGCTCCCGCATCTCGTGGGAGTTAGTTATCTGTGTATACGAGGGGCTGCAGGAGTTCCAGAAGAGCAGACTGAGTGCCATGGGCTTTGGTCTGCTCCTCTCCTGCACTGCGATCTGGGAGGATCTCTCCCTGATCCAGGCCCTGAGGGAGCGGTGGGACTCGGTCTCCCACTCCTTCATCTTCCCTTGGGGGCACATAGTGCCTTCCTTGGAGGATGTGGCCCGTATTACGGGTCTACGTGTGCGCGGTCGGCCGGTGACCGGCAAGACCTATGAGGATTACTCCGGTTTTTGCCAGGACCTCCTGGGTCTTGACACTCCGACCCTCCCTGGCGGCACGAGGATGCTAGAGCGGGAGGCCATCGGGCATATGGTGGGGTTCCGCTCGGCAGCGGTCCCCAAGGAGGGTGCCCTTCTCTCAGAGGTCAGGAGTCGCCTGACCTCTGAGGTGAAGGAGGAGCTCTGTGGCGAGGAGGGCACGGAGCAGGCAGACAGGGACCTCCGTCGGTTCCTGTTGTTCTTGCTTTCCCGGCTTTTGCTGAGCAGCAAGGGTGACAGGATCCACCTGAGGTGCCTGCCTTTACTCGCCCGCCTTTCGCGGGTAGGCGAGTATGCCTGGGGTGCTGCCATGTTGGCACATCTCTTTGCCTCCCTCGCCATGGAGTCGGGCCCTGTTGGCGTCGCCGGCTTCACTCCCTTTCTCCAGGTAATCACTTTTACACAGTCTATTTTAAATAAGTTGCATATTTCATACCTGTGTATCTGACATGTTTGTCATTCTCAGGTCTGGAGTTACCTGCACTTGCCCCTCCGGCGGGCGGTGCGACAGACGGGACCTGTTCGTTACCCGCTCCTCCGGCAGTGGGTTGCACACCGGGCCGCGTCTCCCCATCAGTACCAGGTGGAGAGTTTGCGGAAGGCCTTGCTTCACCTCCCCCATGACCGGGTAAGTGTTTTCGGCTTCCGCTCCTTTGATTCTTTGGCTCGTCTTGTCTAGTGCTGCTTTCTGACATTTGTTTGCCTCCCTTGCAGGTGGTGTGGAGGCCCTATCTCCAGGACGATGACACTGCCCAGCCTTGGGTGGTGGGGTCCCAGGTAGTGTTTGGTAGGGACACCTACCTGATCTGCCTGAACGAGATTGAGCCCCTGTGGCAGCGTCTCTCGATGCGGTCACTGGGGTTCAACCAGGAGTGGGTGACCCTTCCTCCCCACCCGAAGATGGGGAGGAGTACCCGTGGGCTGGTCCACAAGGTGGACTGGCGAGAGTCGGGCCGGCTGGCCCTGGAGATCTGGGATCGGGGCGGCACCCCGGTGGTTTCCCAGGCGGTTGACTGCTCGGAGTATCTACGGCAGTTCTCCGAGTTTTACGGTCACCTGTTCGCAGTGACCGACACGGTACGTTGCTTTTCCTTCTGATTATTCTTGCGCTCGCTTGTTCTGTTCTGACCAGCCCTTCCTTGTAGGTGACCCAGACAGAGCTCACCCGCCTCCGTGACCAGATCACGGAGCGGGATGACAGGATCCGGAGGCCGGAGGCCCAGCTCGCTCAGGTACGGTCCTTTCTTGATCATTTGTTTATGGTAATTCCTTTCCTGCCTTCACATCGTCTTTTCTTTTCAGCGTGCTGCGGCTCCATCTCCGAGGTCGCAGGGAGAGGTGGGGCCGCGTGGCATCTGGCGGCCTCCTCGAGCGCGTAGACGCTGCCGCACCTCTCAGGGGGCACCCTCGATGGAGGAGGAGGGGGAGCCATCCGTCCGCAGGCCGCCCGAGCAGGAGGGTGAGTCGGCGGGCTTCGAGCCGGGCGGAGGGAGGCCGGCATCGGGGGGGGCGGCGGCGTACTTCCCGAAGGCGGAGGTTCCGTCGGCGGCGAGCCGACGGTGGAGGTCCCGGCGAGAGGGACCATCGAGGCGGAGACCCTTCTCCGCGAGGAGGTGAGTCTCTCGCTTTTATTTCCTTTTGCTGTTTGGTTGCATTGCTCTAATCTTTGTTCCGTGCAGGTTCGAGAGCTACGGGCCCAGGTGGCCGAGCTAGATGGTGCCCGAGGAGCTGCCGAGGAGGCAGAGCGAGCCCTCCGGGATCAGGTATGCTCCCTGGTTTGCTTCATTTTGCCTTCTTATAGTGTCTAATCTTGTTCTTTGCAGGTTGCTCGGCTTCAGGCCCGAGTGGCTGATTCGGAGAGTCGACTTCCTCCGTCCGACTCCGCCCTTCGACGGGGTGAGTCTCTCGAGTTTGTTCCGGTCTTGTTTCTTTTCTTTGCTTGTTGTTGATCTTCGTTTGACCTTGCGGCCCGAGCGGTCAAGGGCTCGGGTCCTCCCCGAGAGTGAGCGGATCCTCCGATTGCGGATCCGACATCTGGAGGAGATGCTGGCAATGGAGACACGGCGGGCGACAGAGCTGTTGGAGCTGGCCCGCTCTCGATCACAGGGTCGGTCACATCGAACCGACTCTCGGCGGACGACGCTTCGCGGCCCGAGCCGGTCGGGCACTTCTTCTCGAGCGGGCGGTGAGAGGACTCCCCTTCCCCCTCCTGTAGTAGAGCCGGTTCCCCAGGAGCCAGCGGTGGAGGGAGGCGGCGATTCCGATGTGCCGGCCCCCTCTGCCACGTGATACACTTTGTATACACTTTGAGCCCATAGTGGATTCTTTTGTCCATCTGCTTCTTCTTCTTTTCTATCTTCGCACCTGTTGACTGTCTTACTGAATCAAAAGAGCGGTTAGATTTTGTTTAGGCTTAGCCTCTTGCAAGATGTCAGGAGGCATGGGCCTTTTTAATTAGGCAAATAAGAAACATAACTATGTAGTGCAGAAACGAAACATGCATGACAGAAAATTAAACATGAATGCAACTAGACATGCGGTCAATTTACAAGCACTAACTCTTTAGTTTTGGGTTTTAAATTTTATAGATTTTTTCGGGGTTTTGGATATTCAAATTTGTAGGGGGTTTTGAGAATTTTGCAGATTTTTTTGTTCTTTTGAAATTTCTAGATTTGTTTGGATTTTAGATATATTCATTTTTTTTTTCGTTCGTGGACGAAGTAGACGCTCTTCACCATTTGCCTTGCTTGCAACTAGGTTCCCCCTTTCATAGTAGCGTAGTGGCTAAGGATAAGTGCCACGTGTAGGTGATGTGCCTCCTTCCGGGATTCTTAGGCTTTCTGCCCTCAATAAACCAGGGTTCTGCTCGGGCTTGGTCGATCAACCCTACCCATGGTGGTCGAAGAAGGAAGAGATTAAGATAAGCCTTTGGCCAAACTCAAAGGATATCAAGCGGGTTCCCGTACTGACGCCCATCTGCCAAGTTTAAATCCTTTTGGGTCATTCCTTCTTGCCCATTTTGTGGCCCACATTCGGACGAGGTCATTTTTGCACGAGGGGTTCATTGCCCATCTTTTGGAGCCTTTTCTTTTTGGGGCTGTTTTTAAGCACTCATTCGAACAGTCTATGCATTTTTTTTCGGTTGACCTGAGGGGTTCATTGCCCATCTTTTGGTGCCTTTTCTTTTGAGTAGACAGACCCTATAGGATTTTCCCCTTTTCTTAGATGGCGAGCATTTTCGGTATTCCTTGCCCGAAATCCCTTGAATCCTTCCTCGGGCCGAAGCGAGAGAGGAATAGGGCATGGTTGATCTTCTTTGCCCAGCGCTACCTGACTTTCTTTTCTGGCTTTGGCCGTTGAATCCCGGAGTCTAGGCGTGCGATGTGCATAGTGTGATGCTTATCCTTAACCCTTACTTGGACGGGCAGGCCTAATAGCAAGCAAGGACAGGTGAGAACGGACTCTTCCCACAATTTTGAGTGTTTTACATTCTTTTGTCATTTTCAGGGAAAATATTTCTTAAGATAGAGTCCATTCCAAGGGTGAGTCAATTCGTCTCCATCTGCGTTAACTAGCTTATAAGAATTGCCAGGGTAGGTTTCTGAAATTACAAAGGGTCCCTCCCAATTTGGTTGAAGTTTTGAGCGGGGACCGCCCGGCTTTATGAAAATCCTTTTAAGCACAACCTCACCGATTTCGAATTTTCTCTCAACCACCCTTTTCTGATAAAATCTTTTAAGCCTATTCTGATAAGTCCGGGCATGTTCGGCGGCGGCCAGCCTCTTCTCGTCCAAGAGTTCAAGCTTTGCTAGGAGAGATTCCTGCCGATCATCCGTAGGGATGTCTCGATCGATCTGAACTCGGAGGGAAGGGATGAGTACTTCGTATGGGACTACCGCCTCCATTCCATATGCCAAGGCATAGGGAGTCTGGCCCGTTGGGGTTCGGACCGAAGTGCGGTAGGCCCATAGAGCATCGATCAACTTATCTGGCCAATCCGCGAACTTGCTGGACTCACATGTTTTCTTAACGATTTTTATCAGGGTTTTATTAGTGGCTTCTGCTTGACCGTTGCCTTGCGGGTAATATGGGGATGAATGATGCAATTTTATGCGATACCTATTGCAAAGGTCTTGCAGCTCCTGAGAGACAAACTGAGGCCCGTTGTCGGTGACGATGTCGCCGGGGATTCCGAATCTGGACAGGATGTTGCGCCTGATGAATGTGCACCTTGTTGATGCCTTGATTTCCGTGTAAGCTTCACGCCGGCCCATTTGGTGAAGTACTCCGTCGCGGTGAGAATAAAAGACTTGGTTTTGTTCGTGGAGTTGGGATCACCAAGGGGACCGATGATATCAAAAGCCCACATAGCAAAAGGCCGGGGGCATGGATAGGATGGAGAGAAGATGCCGGAGAGTGGATCTTATCGGCATGGAGCCGACATCGGTGGCGGTGCCGAACAAAGATTGAGCGGTCCTCCTCCAATGTGGGCCGTGTAATACCCCCGCCGAATGATTTTTTTGGCAAGGGCTTGGGCACTAACGTGGCCCCCACATACCCCCGAGTGAGCTTCTTCAAGCACTACTTCGGCTTCTTTTTCATCTACGCAACGCAACGTAACCCCGGTCATGCTTCTTTTAAAGAGTGTCCCACCCGGCACTAGATATTTACGGGAAATCCTTCGACGACTTTTCTTTCGTCGGTACGTAAGCTCGGGCGGGTAGGTCTGATTCTGGCAATATTGAGCAATCTCATGGTACCATGGCCTCTCTTCTTCTTCGTTTAATTCTTCAACTTCAATGATTGACAATTCCTCCTTTTGCTCAAACAATTCCTTCCTCGCGAACTTCTCTTGGATATCGAGAAATCGAGCATCCTTAATAGCAGGTATCATTTTCCTCCGGACAGAAATGGTCCTATCAGATACACCTAGCAGGATTGATAAAGAGGATGCCAATGATGCTAGAGAATCAGCAAGGATATTCTGAGCACGAGGGATATGGACAAATTCGAGCTTAGTGAAGAGCTTGATGTAAGAAGAAGTGAGTTCTTGATAGGGTTTGAGTCCGGGATGAGATGTTCGATATCTGGAGAGTACTTGCCGAAGAATCAGTTGGCTGTCGCCTATAATTCTTAACTCGGTGGCTCCGTGGAAGCGAGCGACCTCTAATCCGGCTAGGAGGGCCTCGTATTCGGCAATGTTGTTGGTGGCGGGAAAACGAGTTGGAAGGCACGAGGGATAACAACCCCTTCCGGGACAAAAGGGCAACTCCGATTCCCCTTCCTTGGGAATTTAAAGCACCATCAAAATAAAGGGTCCATAGTTCGAATGATGGAGGGACAAGAGCCCTTCGTCGGGCGATTCGGGTGGACCGGGTCAAAGTTAGGGATGGGATGGTGAGCCGGGTGTTCGGCAATGGCATACCCTCTCGATTGATTTTCGTTGGATGTATGTGATGTCAAATTGGGAGAGAAAACTTTGCCACCTGGCGAGTCGGTCAGTGAGGACAGATTTCTCGAGGAGGAATTTAATAGGGTTCATCCGGGCGAAGAGAATGACCTCGTGAGCGAGAAAATAGTGCCTGAGTTTTTGTACCACCCAAACCAGAGAAACACAGGTTTTCTCCATGGCGGTGTAATTCATCTCACAAGGGTCAAAGATTTTAGAGAGATAGTAGGCAGCCCGCTCTTTCCCTTCCTCATCTATTTGTGCCAACACGGCACCTAAGGATTCGCTTAGAACCGAGATGTACAAAATTAAAGGCTTGCTTGGATTCGGGGGTTGGAGTACAGGAGGGCTAGAAAGGTATTTCTTCAAACCGTCGAAAGCCTCTTGGCACTTCTGGTCCCATTTAAACTCTGTTTTTGCCCTGGTTAACTCATAAAAAGGCTTACACCTTTGAGAATGCTGCGAGATAAACCGACGGACAAATTGTAATCTTCCGATCAACCCCCTAAGTTCTTTCAAATTCCTTGGTGGGGGCATATCGATGATAGCCTTGGCTTTATTGGGATCAATCTCAATTCCCCTTTTGCTAACAATGAAACCCAGTAATTTGCCGGATGCTACACCGAACATACATTTCTTCGGGTTCATCTTTAGCTTAAACTCTCGAGCTCTCTGCAAGACCTTTCTTAGAACCACATAATGTTCACCTCGGGTTCGGGATTTGACCACTAAATCGTCCACGTACACCTCTACACATTGATGCATCATATCATGAAAGATCGCCATCATTGCCCTCTGATAGGTAGCTCCTGCGTTTTTTAGTCCGAAAGGCATGACGACATAACAATACGTTCCCCAAGGTGTAGTGAACGATGTTTTCTCCTGATCCTCTGCCGCTAGCCGAATACGATTGTACCGGAATATCCGTCCATGAATGAAAGGGTTTCAAAACCGGCCGTATTATCAACAAGCACATCGACGTGAGGGAGAGGAAAATCATCCTTAGGGCGAGGCTTTGTTCAAATCTCTAAAATCAATGCAGATGCGGACTTTGCCATCTTTCTTCATTACCGGGACGATGTTGGCCACCCATTGAGGATAGAGGACGACTCTGATGAATTTGGCTTGGTGCAATTTATCGACCTCTTCTTTCATTTTTAGGGCCACTTCTGGGTGAAACCTTCTAAGCTTTTGTTTTACGGGACAACCCCATCCTTAAGCGTCAAACGATGTTCGACCAATGAATTGTCTAGTCCCGGCATATCCTGGTAAGTCCATGCAAATGTATCCCGGTATTCATGCAAAGTCCCTATCAAATCTGATTCTTGGGAGGGAGATAGACTAGCACTGATGAGAACAACTTTTGGATCATCTAACGTTCCGAGATTAAGCTCCTTTGTAGGCTCATCGGCGAAGCTAAGGGTTCTTCGAATCTCCTCAAGCCTGAAGCATAGGCATCTGCTATCCCCTCTTCCTCATCCGTATCAAGGTCCTTCTCTGAACCGACTTCATATACTCCCAAAGATTGATCCATGTTTTCTTCGTCCTCATAGAAGACTTCATCCAAATTCGCATGTTATTATCCCAAAATCCTGGCAATTTCGCACATTCTAAACTCTTGTCAGCCAGTTGATACAGATACCGATTTGGTACCCTCTTACCCTTAGCCTGGACTCTCTTGGACACCGACCCTAGGGGGAATGACTGAGACGACGATGGAGAGGAGATATTAGGAGGAGTGATATTTACAGGAGGTGAAGGGTAGAGCAACTCGCTCAAGGATTCGGTCCCCGAGGTTGGAAGGTCCTTGGGGGCAAGGACGGATGTTTCCTCGATCGAAATGCGAGTTGTGAGAAGGACGTTTTTTTTGGGCGGTGCCAACCATATGTACGGGACGGGTTACGGCACTGTTTTCGCTACGAAGGGAGAGGAACGTGAAAATTTGAGAAAGATTTTGGATGGGGTTGTGACCCTCTCTGGTTAGAGATGAGTCGGTTGATCTTAGGAGGGGGGAATCTGGTGAATTGAGTGGGTCATCGGGGCCGACCCGGGATTGAACTTGCTCAATGGCCAAAGTGGCAAAGGCTTTGATTAATGTAGAATGGAGTGGGCTCTCGGGCTTAATGGTGATGATTGTGCGAAGCTGGGGTAGTTCTTTCCTTGCGTGGGCCGAGAAGGGCCCGTCATAGAAGGGCATTGGGAGCCCATGGGAGAAGCTTAGTTGAAAGAGGGGCTCAGCCCCAGAGAATGAAAAGTTGAGGGAAGGTCCTCGCGGAATGATTAGGGGGGAATGGCAAATTTGACTGCCGGGGTGCTTACCGATCCTTGGCGACTCAAGCGGTTCTTTCCTTGATTCTTCCTCCTCGACCGGAAATAATAACGATAAAGGTAAGAACAATTCATCCTCACCTTCTTCGATCTTCTCGCCTTTTCCGTGGACGATTGTTGATGTCGTTGAGATAGCCTGGCCCCTCTTCTTTGATTTGGATCACTTCCCCTCTTAGAAAGTATTTTGCAAGTCCTTCTGCCACTGCCTGTTGTCCAGGCCTCTTGCCGTTTTGGATTGTCCCATCATACCCCAGGCCAGCCTTGGCGAGTCGGTTGGCGGGGCTGATAGGTTCCGTGATGCCTTGCAAGAATTTGCCCAATCCTTGGCCCTCTTGATACCCCGTAATCCTCATGATGTGCCATCCTATCGGTTCTTCTCGTGCTTTTCTTCTTTTGCTTTGGCTGCCATCTTTTCCTTGGTGGTTCTATTAATGTGAAAACTGGCCGGCTTGGTAATCCGATGGGCGGTATTACCTTGTTACATAACTGGTTACCTTCACAATTTGCCCCTTGTGAGGGAACTTGATACACTGATGATTAGTTGATGCTACTGCCTCTAATGCTTCGAGATAAGGACGGCCTAAAATGACCCGATAGGTGGGATCCATCTCCAGCACATGGAAGTCGACTGTGACTGTCTTGGGACCGAGCTCGACATCAAGAAGAATGGTGCCGTGAGCGGGCCGCTTCATGTTATCAAATGCCGTCACAGTGATGCGAGAGGGTTGGATTTTCGTCTCTGAAATGCCGCAACAATTCAATGTCTCGGGAGGTATGATGTTTAAGGAGGCACCGGTATCTACCAAGCATGAGTCTATCGGGGTGCCTCGAATGTTTCTTGTTAAGCACAATGCACACCTCCCGACTTCGGGGCTGCCAACTCCTCATCGGTGAAAGTCGTGGCTGGATGTTCACTCCGGGAGCCAAGACGGCGGTGATTCTCTCGGGCGGGAGGCTTTCACCGACAAGTACCTTTTGTAAATACCGCTGAAGTACCTCTTGGTGAATTTTGGACCGCTTGATTAATTCTAGAATAGAAATTCTGGCTGGTGTTTTATCAAGGTGTTTCGGCGGATCATATGTAGTTCCCTGTATCGGTTCCTCGACCGGTTCCTCCTCGATCTCTCGGGGCTGCTTGTGTTGCACCGGCTTGGGGAAAGACGCGTTGGACCATACGTCCGCTCCGTAGGATGGCAGCAAGAGGTGGTGTAGGCCCGGCGGATGATGTTTCGACGAAGACTGGCATGTGATCTAAGCGACCGGATCGTATATGCACAGGTGGCGGCGGTGGGGTATTGACGGGGTTAAGCGGGGTTATTACCGGGCTAATGGGCCGAATGGGGAGGGGCGATGGTTGTGGTGTTTTTAGCGGTATGATGGGTACGGGATTGGTTAATGGGGGTGCTGGTCTAATGATGGGCGGTAGAGGGGGTGTAGTGGCTAACGGAGGCGGAGCACGGGGTCGGATAATTGGCCCGAAGGGGGGAGGGGTTGCGGTGGTAGACCCCTTCGCAGGTTGTGGTGGTACACGGATGATGGGTGGTATGTTGGGGGAGGCACGGGGAATGGACAAGATGGCCCTATTAAGGTGGTGAGGGGTGTATGTTTGGAAGGAGGCGGTAGCTGGGTCCATTTGCCAATCTTGTCCTCGGCGGGACGATTCTTCGGCCGGGGTTAGGATAGGATTGATGGGATGGCGAGGGGGTGCTGCCATTGGAGCGGGCGCATGGTTTGGCAAAGGATTGCGCACTATCCCGAGGCCCTGATCATGTGGCGGTTGTTGTTGCAGTTGTTGTTGCTGTTGTTGCTGGTGTTGCTGTTGTTGCTGTTGCTGCCCTCGAGGTCTTGACTGTTGCGTCTTCAATGACTCAATATATACCCCCATTTGTGCCCAATCAATACTCCCTTGGTCATGAAGATCATGAATGTAGTCTCTGAATTGAAAACAATCCTCGATCATATGGCCCGGGTAGCGGTGATACATGCAATACCGTCCAGTGTTTGCTGTGCCTGGCCAGACAGGTCTTTCTTTTGAGAGCTCTATCTGTTGTGCGGCCATCAAGGCATTAAAGATGTCTATAAGTGAGTAGGGCAATGGCGGGTAATTCTCTCGTCGGGGACCGATTTTCCTTGGTTGGTGTGCAACTGGAGGAGGGGCCTGGTGGTAGGTTTCTGGGGCCCTGGGTTGTGGGGCTCGAGGCATCAAGGGTTGTTGGTTCTGGGGTCGGTATTGTTGGACTTGGTATTGGTGAGGCCGTGGGGGAAGTTGGGGCCGGGGCTGGTGCGGGAGGACTGGAGCATTGCTGTTAAGAGGAGGGTTTCTATGTTGGTTTGGGTAATTGCTAGGGGGATTCCCCACAACACTAACATGCTCATGGCTTACTATCCCCTCAGTTACTGGTCCAGAGGTGGAAGGAAAGGTTTTCTTGGTGACCCGAGGTCGGGGATCAAATAGGTTCATAATAGGCGAATCCCGGAGCTGGGTCTAGATGTACCGAGCCTTTTCATATAATTCACTCATGGAAGTGGGATGGTGAAGGGCAAGCATGTTTTTCATGGCCGGAGTTGCATTTGTTATGATCAGTTTGACCTGCTCTTGCTCTGACATCGGATCTGTGAGCTTTTCTGCCATGGCCCTCCATCTATCTGCATACCTGATGAAATCCTCATCTGCTTTCATTTTTTCAGCTACAAGGTCGGTGATGGAGTAGGCTATTCCAACTCGGTCTTGGTATCTCTGCAAAAATTTGGCTTTGACAGTATCAAAGTTTCCGGCCTCCGTTGAATCAAGTGAATAGAACCACTCAAGCGCCGAGCCCTCCAATGATCTTCTAAATAGAAAAGCAAGGGCTCTCGGATCATTCTGCCATGTGACGGATTCGTATAGAAAGTCTTTGACGTGGAGGAAGGGGTTGCCGGACCCATTGTAGCGGCGGAACACCGGCATTTCGGAATGAGGAAGATGGAAAGTAGGGAGCGAGGGGAGAGATATCTCAGGGGCGACTTTGGTGCCAACCAGACGGCGGATTTCCTTGTACTGCTCCTCCATCTGACTTAGGCGGTTTAGCATGGCCTGGTCAATAGAGGGCTCTCGAACAATTGGGGGAGGAGGGGGTGTTTGATACACCGGAGGGGGGGCTAAGTAGGCTGAAGCGGCCGGACATGGAATGTGGGTTGGTGGACATGCTGCTTGACGGGGAAGATTAAGATGATTAGAAGAGAAGACTGGTGGCCGTGATGGTGCGGCCAAATTTGGATCCGGGTGGTTTAGGATAGCCACCGGATGAGGAGAACTTGGGGGTGATGGCCCGGTATAGGAATGGCCATGGGCGGCCGCATCGGGTCGACGTGCTACCGAGCGAGGGGTAGAAACACGTAAACCACCGGTGAGAGGGTCATGATTGGTGGGCGACTTGCCCTTGAGAATAGCCTCGATGGCTTGAAGTTGGGTGGGGTCGGCGTGAGAGAATGCCTCCCAAAGGGAACCCAGGTTGGGTGGAGGAGAAACTTGATCCGGCTCAGCGGGAGCTCCTGGTTCGTTAACGGCATAGACAGCGTCGGGGAGGAGTGACGGCTCGCCTTCCGCCCCAAAGTAGGCCTGTTCGTATTCTGCTTGCTCGCAATGTTGATCCATGATGACTCGTCCGGACCTGAGCGACACAGGCATAAAGCAAAGAAAGACGAAGTTTTGTTCTTTTTGGGTGTTTTCTTCTGAGCAGATTTTTCTTTTTGGGTTGTTTAATTCTAGAAGACAAGTTTTTATCCGAAAGCAAAGTTTTCTTTGACAAAGATTTTTTTGGATTGCTTCTTAGAGGTTATTTTCTTTGATTGTCGTGATCAGAGAAGTTTTTTTTTACCTCAAAGGAACAACTTCTTTTGGTGATTTTTTTTTAGATTTTTTTTTTGTAGGAGAGAGTCTCCTCCTTCCTTTTTCTTTTCTTTTGGTTACACAAACAAGTTAGAGCAAAGACTTGGAATGCTTAGCGCAAATTTTTTGTTCCAACCTTAGATTAGTGGCTTGTTTAGCAAAGTATTGTCCACTCCAATAAATGGGTGGGACCCTATGCTCACACAACGCCGAGCAACGTAAGGTGAAACGATTTCTCACACGGATAGGTAATGGGTAAACTTCGGGTTTTGGGGAAATGGTGCACAAAGAAATTTAAACACTAAGACAGGTTTGCATGCTGAAAATCAGAAGATAGTAAGAGTGATAAGGGTTGGAAGTGAAACAAGAAGCAGGAACTAACAGCAGTTTCGGGGAATTGCAGGCGCTCCGGTACACGGCCGCCAGGTGTCGCGGTATCGGGACGCTTTTAACGGAAATCAGCAAATTTTAAGAAAAGCTATAAAGCAAGGGTCCCGCGGGGACATAAAGGGGATATGATGCTGAGAAAGCAATAAACGACAATGCTTTTTAAATGAAAAGGTATTAAAAGTAGAGTTGACTCGCGCGGGGGTCGGTGCTTGTAGATGCTTCGAGCTCGCGGAGCTCGGTTTGCAAACGTCCTAGCAAAGGGTAGCGGTGGTGCCCCTTTGATAGGATCAACGAAAAGAGAGGGCCACGCGGGGCCGATGATGTACCACTCACGCGGTGAGTGGGGAAATGGGGGTGTGGCTCACGCGGGAGCCAAGGAGTTGTGGCCCACGCGGTGAGCAAGAGAGGTTCTAACTTTTAAAGGAGGGGGACGAAATACAAATAAACGTGGAGATAAAGAGAGTGAATAGAAGACTTACTTGATGGAAGAGGCTTTCATTCAAAGAAATATGGCAAGCGACTTTCCCTTGGCTTTAGAGGTCCCACCGTGGTCGCCAAAGGATGTGGACGCCGGGAAAGAGAGGGGGAGCTCGTGGAGGAGGGAGAGATATGTCCTCGCGCGTATTGCGTGTGTGCTCCTTTCTTACGGTCTTGATAGGGTGGGTTCGTGTTAATCACGCCATAGACACGGTCGTGGATGATTCCGACGGACCGATCTATTGCTCGCTTTTCTTCCTTCTTTCCTTCTCCGCACTCACCTTGATCCCCGGACTACTCAACCCTTGATGTCACTTGGGCATCGAAGGACCGGTCCGGGTCGTGAGGAGAATCGAAGGGAAAGAAGATCAGATAGCCAGTGGCATTTTCAACACTAACTTAACCTATAGACCGAAAGAGGAAGGGATGGTGTGGTCGCCAGAGCCAAAGAGGCTCCGATGATAGAAGTAAAAGAAATGAACTAGTAAAGGAAGTGAGAGTGACCGGTTACCTCGATAAGCTGGGAGATTGCGGGGGTTCTATCTTCTCCTTCCTCGGCCGGCCGGGGAAGAAGAGCCTTGGAGAAACTCGCTTGCCTGAAAAGAAATTATGAATGAAAGCACAACAAAACAACGATTAGAACTAAGTAGAAAGTAATAACCATTCGTAAGAAAGAAGAGCAATGACAAAAGGGGTTGAACGAACCGGATTAGGACTAACTCCTAACCCCTTTTTAAGGGAAGATCTAAATGACCTAAGAATAAGATGCGTTATGCTATACTAATGCAACATGCATAATGGAACCCAAATGAACAATAAAGGAGAGAGTAAAGTAAGGAAGAAGATCGTAGAGAAGCCCGGTGTTTCTGGCTTCGGAAATTGCGAGCGCTCCGCCGACAGGTCGCCTGGCGTCGCGTTGGGGGAGCGCTCCAGTTCTTCTGCGGCAGTCTTCAATGCAATCTTCTCCCGGTTCCAATGACGAGGGATCGGATTCCTAGTTGATTTTGGAGGTCTCTTGGTACTCTTTGTAATGGCTTTCAATGGTATGATGGCAGGGGTCTTGAATGGTTTTTTTGAGTGGTATTGAATGAGCGGAATGAAAGGGGTGTAATGGAGGATGGAGAGGCTTGGAAGGTGGTGGGGGGAGGTTGGAAGGCTCAAGAAAGCTCTTGGGGAGTTAAGGCTGCGGGAATCCCTCTCTCTCGCTCTTTAGACTCTCTCTCTTGGGAGCTTGGAAGGTTGGAACCTCATAAATGTGGGAGAAGGGTCTCCTTTTATAGATGCACAAAAGTGACCCTGGCGCTCCATCCTGAGGACGCCTGGAGTCGCGACATGGGAGCGCCTGAAAATCCACCGACAAGTCGGCGGGTCAGCACGTCCAACCATACTTGTCGCCACCTACCACCCTGCGTGTCAGGCAGCGATTGTCAGCGGAAATCCTGGCGCTCTGACAGGGGAGCACCTACGACCTACGGCCGTCGACCGCAAGTTCGGCGCATGCGGAGCTGCGGTGACGGTTGTCGGCGGGAATCCGAGTGCTCCGACGGCGGCGCGCCCGGACCCCCGGTACGATTTCGACAACGCATCGCTGGCCGTCTGAAAAGCCGTCTGTCACGGGCGGAATTGCAGGCGCTCCGGCAGATGAGCGCTTGTACTTTTGTACACCTCTGGGTACGGTGGTCGTCCGGCCGGTCAAAAAGGTGAAAAGGCGGGAGATGCCAGGCGTTCTGACGCTGCGACGCCAGGCGTCGCGGCGTCGGGACGCCTCCAAATTTCCTGAAATTTGATCGTCTTTATGTTAAACCGACCTCTCTGATCGGGAGAAAACAAGTGTTAACTATAGAAACGAGATTGCTCTTCCTGTAATCGGGCCGAATTCGCGTATCTACAGCCGTTTCACTACAAAAAATAAGGTAACTGGCGACGGCTGGAAGCCGTCGCAAATAATCAAAAAGCCGTCGCCAATAATTATTGGCGACGGCTGAACCTCCGTCGCCAAGTGGTCGCAAATAAACCCGTCGGCAATAATATTGGCGACGGCTTTCTTAAGCCGTCGCCAATAAACGCATCAGAGACGGCTTAAAGCCGTCGCCGTAGTGCTTATTAGCGACGGCTTCATAGCCGTCGCTTATAATAATACTGGCGACGGCTTAACAAAGCCATCGTGAATAAGTATACTGGCGACGGCTTTAAGCCGTCGCCAATAGATTTAGTTTACGTCCCGCGGGTGCATTTCTCTGGTTTGGCGACGGCTTTACAGCCGTCGCTAATAAGTGTACTAGCGACGGCTTACGCGTCGCCGTCGCCAATAGGCTCAATCTACGTGCCACGGATGCAAAACTCTGGTTTAGCGACGGGTTTACAGCCGTCGCTAATAAGTACACTAGCGACGGCTTAATTGCGCCGTCGCCAATGGGTTCATTATATGTCCCGCGGGTGCAATTTCCTGGTTTCGCGACGGCAATAAGCCGTCGCCAAAATTCTAAAAATCGTCGCTACTTAGTTTATTGGCGACGGCTCCTATGGAGCCGTCGCCAATAGTTCTGCAATGTAAAAAAAAACAGATTTTTTTGGCTCGCCGAATCCATGCAGGTTGACATCCATACATGAATATACATTATGGGGATGTTTCCATCAACCCTTTCATACATTTACATAACCCACAAGTTCATCTCATATTCTTTTTACCCAATATTCAATTCATTCAACATAAATATCCGAAACAACATATTCAAACACAAACACATTTCCGAAACAACAATCAACCACATATCCGAAATAATACATAGAAATACGATCAATCCACTTGGAGTTCTACAACACTCACAAGACAGTCAAATCACATACATAATGTACACTAAGTTTTGGAGATAAAGAGTACAATAGAAGATAAAATATATAAATATCATTCGTCTCCAAACGATCCTTCCTCATCATCCTCGTACTCTTCATTGTCCTTGTCTCCATCGTCGTCCTGATGAGATTGTGTTGGAGGTTGCCTCGATGTGGATGGTATGTCGGCCGGGAGTCTTTGACTAATATTTTCATACATCTGTGTCAGGCGTAGGATAGTTTCTTGAAACGATCTTTGTTGATCGTCCAACTGTTGCTTCAAAGAGGAAATCTCCGATCGACATTCAACGTTGACCTGAGCTTGCCTCTCCACCTGCTGTCTAAGCTCCTGGACCTCTTGGGACGTGGAGGAAGAAGAACCTCCACTTGACCCACCATACCAAGTGCTGCGAGTTTCACCTCGCCCACCACATCGGATCCGTCCCGGTCTATCTCTACCGAAGACGGATATAAAAGCATCCTCAGGAGTAAGTGGTTGTGTTACCCCCAAAGATCGGAAGGAATCGGATGCCGGGGATTCATCAATTGTTGCATATTTTCCTACAATATAATTTTGTATTAAAAGAAATAGGGATTAAATGAAAAATATGGATAGAAATCGGATTGGATGTTTTTGAATACCATCATCTGACGACTCTGCTCATTGTCCCAAATAACTGCTCCATCTAAATCTTCGTTTGTCTGAGTCATTTGGGAAACCTCGGGACGAGTAGGGCGACGTCCTTCTTTTTGTACCTGTTTAAACATAATATGAACAAAATAAATCTATGAAAACTGAAAAATTCAAACAAAATATAAATTTTTATACTTACAAAATCTCGCTCTAACTCGTGTATGTTTGTTCTTCCTCTTCTATACGGCATTGTTAACTTATTTCTGTTTCCTTGATTTCGTTCACTCAACGCCTATACAGTTATACATAAAGACTTCAATAAACTGTTTCAATAACTTTGAAATGATATATATATATCGACGAAATAAAAATTTATTTTACCCTTGCTTCGTCTCGAACCCATAAATTGCACATATGTAGCCATTGTTCCTCAGTGCATTGCGGAGGAACATTGGCGACGGCCTCCTCGAATGGTCGTCCTGCAAAATACTGAATACAAATGTTGTCAGCAGAGAATAGAATTTTTTACATTACTTGCAAAGAATAGAATAATTAAAAATTTACCTTTCTTTTTAAGGTGCTTCTCTGCTTTCTTTGCATTTCGCCCATATGTCTCAAAATCTGAGCATCTATAGATGCATTCCGTTCGAATGTAAAGTGTTGCTACATGCAAAAAGAATGATGAGAATCAAGTTTCTTAAAAATAAATGAGTAAAATAAATAAATTTACCTCAAGATCACGGAAGATGGCATCTTTCTTCTCCTGTGGGATGGTCATGTAATTTTGTTCCCATAAATTACAATGCACTCTATTACATACCCCCAGATAGGAGGTAAACTCTTGACCATGTGACCCCACACCTGAGCCACCTACTAATTCGACGTTAAATGACTCATCAGGTCCCAGAGTTCGCACAGTCATTGCTTTTGCTGGACCTCTCCCACGACGAGCTGATGTACCTATTTACATATAAATTAGCAAATTAGTTCAAATACAAGGTATTATCTAAGCAATTGATATAATTGAAAATATTGAAACATATACCTGAGGCGTGTGAAGATGGACTACCTCCATCTGTAGGTGGCGGCTGAGGTGCAACAAGCTCACGGGGTGCCTCTAGCGATGGCTGAGCCGCAACACTCCTAGAGCTGGAAGGAGTAGACTGAGATCGATCTCTGGATGCATGTGATCGATCGGACCGATTGGGTGGTCCACCACTTTGCGATGGTGTACCCCCCTGAGATGTCCTACGGCTCTTGCTGAACCCCTTCATCTGTAATACTATAAAGAGATTGGTGTTTGGATTTGTTTTACAAATTGGATGCCGATTTGCCACGTCCAAACCCGGGATCGGTTCGGACGGGGCAAACCGGCTTCCAATTGCGTTGTTTGGATTTTTCCCCCAACCGGAAGCCGATTTGCCCCATCCAAGCCCGTCACCGGGTTCGATGGGCCAAATCGGCCTCGAATTGGGTGTTTAGATTTTTTCCCCAACCGGAAGCCGATTTGCCCCATCCAAGCCCGTCACCGGGTTCGATGGGCCAAATCGGCCTCGAATTGGGTGTTTGGATTTGATTTACCAATTGGAGGCCGATTTGCCCCGTCCGAACCCGGGATCGGTTCGGACGGGGCAAACCGGCTTCCAATTGGGTGTTTGGATTTATTTTACCAATTGGAGGCCGATTTGCCCCATCCAAGCCCGTCACCGGGTTCGATGGGCCAAATCGGCCTCGAATTGGGTGTTTAGATTTTTTTCCCCAACCGGAAGCCGATTTGCCCCATCCAAGCCCGTCACCGGGTTCGATGGGTCAAACCGGCTTCGAATTGGGTGTTTGGATTTGATTTACCAATTGGAGGCCGATTTGCCCCGTCCGAACCCGGGATCGGTTCGGACGGGGCAAACCGGCTTCCGATAGGGTGTTTGGATTTGATTTACCAATTGGAGGCCGATTTGCCCCGTCCGAACCCAGGATCGGTTCGGACGGGGCAAACCGGCTTCCGATAGGGTGTTTGGATTTATTTTACCAATTGGAGGCCAATTTGCCCCGTCCGAACCCGGGATCGGTTCGGACGGAGCAAACCGGCTTCCAATTGGGTGTTTGGATTTATTTTACCAATTGGAGGCCGATTTGCCCCATCCAAGCCCGTCACCGGGTTCGATGGGCCAAATCGGCCTCGAATTGGGTGTTTAGATTTTTTTCCCCAACCGGAAGCCGATTTGCCCCATCCAAGCCCGTCACCGGGTTCGATGGGTCAAACCGGCTTCGAATTGGGTGTTTGGATTTGATTTACCAATTGGAGGCCGATTTGCCCCGTCCGAACCGGGTTCGGACGGGGCAAACCGGCTTCCGATAGGGTGTTTGGATTTATTTTACCAAATGGAGGCCGATTTGCCCCGTCCGAACCCGGGATCGGTTCGGACGGAGCAAACCGGCTTCCAATTGGGTGTTTGGATTTATTTTACCAATTGGAGGCCGATTTGCCCTATCCAAGCCCGTCACCGGGTTCGATGGGCCAAATCGGCCTCGAATTGGGTGTTTAGATTTTTTTCCCCAACCGGAAGCCGATTTGCCCCATCCAAGCCCGTCACCGGGTTCGATGGGTCAAACCGGCTTCGAATTGGGTGTTTGGATTTGATTTACCAATTGGAGAACGATTTGCCCCGTCCGAACCCGGGATCGGTTCGGACGGGGCAAACCGGCTTCCAATTGGGTGTTTGGATTTATTTTACCAATTGGAGGCCGATTTGCCCCATCCAAGCCCGTCACCGGGTTCGATGGGCCAAATCGGCCTCGAATTGGGTGTTTAGATTTTTTCCCCAACCGGAAGCCGATTTGCCCCATCCAAGCCCGTCACCGGGTTCGATGGGTCAAACCGGCTTCGAATTGGGTGTTTGGATTTGATTTACCAATTGGAGGCCGATTTGCCCCGTCCGAACCCGGGATCGGTTCGGACGGGGCAAACCGGCTTCCGATAGGGTGTTTGGATTTGATTTACCAATTGGAGGCCGATTTGCCCCGTCCGAACCCGGGATCGGTTCGGACGGGGCAAACCGGCTTCCGATAGGGTGTTTGGATTTATTTTACCAATTGGAGGCCAATTTGCCCCGTCCGAACCCGGGATCGGTTCGGACGGAGCAAACCGGCTTCCAATTGGGTGTTTGGATTTATTTTACCAATTGGAGGCCGATTTGCCCCATCCAAGCCCGTCACCGGGTTCGATGGGCCAAATCGGCCTCGAATTGGGTGTTTAGATTTTTTTTCCCCAACCGGAAGCCGATTTGCCCCATCCAAGCCCGTCACCGGGTTCGATGGGTCAAACCGGCTTCGAATTGGGTGTTTGGATTTGATTTACCAATTGGAGGCCGATTTGCCCCGTCGGAACCCGGGATCGGTTCGGACGGGGCAAACCGGCTTCCGATAGGGTGTTTGGATTTGATTTACCAATTGGAGGCCGATTTGCCCCGTCCGAACCCGGGATCGGTTCGGACGGGGCAAACCGGCTTCCGATAGGGTGTTTGGATTTATTTTACCAATTGGAGGCCGATTTGCCCCGTCCGAACCCGGGATCGGTTCGGACGGGCCAAATCGGCCTCCGATAGGGTGTTTGGATTTGATTTACCAATTGGAGGCCGATTTGCCCCGTCCGAACCCAGGATCGGTTCGGACGGGGCAAACCGGCTTCCGATAGGGTGTTTGGATTTATTTTACCAATTGGAGGCCGATTTGCCCCGTCCGAACCCGGGATCGGTTCGGACGTAGCAAACCGGCTTCCAATTGGGTGTTTGGATTTATTTTACCAATTGGAGGCCGATTTGCCCCATCCAAGCCCGTCACCGGGTTCGATGGGCCAAATCGGCCTCGAATTGGGTGTTTAGATTTTTTTCCCCAACCGAAAGCCGATTTGCCCCATCCAAGCCCGTCACCGGGTTCGATGGGTCAAACCGGCTTCGAATTGGGTGTTTGGATTTGATTTACCAATTGGAGGCCGATTTGCCCCGTCCGAACCCGGGATCGGTTCGGACGGGCCAAATCGGCCTCCGAATTGGTGTGCAGATTTTTAACTCAATCGGAGGCCGATTTGCCCCGTCCAAACCCGGTTTGGACGGGGCAAACCGGCTTCGAATTGGGTGTTTGGATTTGATTTACCAATTGGAGGCCGATTTGGCCCGTCCGAACCCGGGATCGGTTCGGACGGGGCAAACCGGCTTCCGATAGGGTGTTTGGATTTTTTTCCCCAACCTCGGATAGGATTTGTCAAATTTCTACTTCTAATGGATGTGTTGTTTGGAGTTGTACCTCTTCATCAGTTACACCAAATGTTATAGGTACGTCCACAAGTTCTTCTTGATATGGTTCTAATTCATCATCACTCTCATTTTCGGTAATGTTATAGTAGTTACGAGGTAAAGATCTTACGAGTGCAAAACCCAACACTTATTGGAGTTGTCATCCACGTAAAATACTTGTTCCACTTGACTTGCAAGTGGAAACAGTTCATCAGTTCCTAATTTTCGTTGTGTGTTTAAGGATATAAAACCATAATCGTTAAGTTTAAAACCTCGATCCTTGTTATACACATCCCACCATTCACATTCAAAAACTATTAAACGACTATTCTTTTCGAACGATATCTCAAGTGTATCTAAAATCCGTCCATAATAACCATCACAACCAGATTGGAGTTGATCCTTGACAAGAACACCACATAGTTGAGTTGATTTATTTGAATATGCATTGAATGTTCGAAACCTAAATCCGTTGCATATGTATCCAGATAGTGATGATACAAATCTAGATGGACTTAGCGATAATATATCTAACTCCTTCGTGTATCTGGAAGAACCTATATTCTTTAACTCCAAAATGTGTGATCTAAACCACACCTTGAAGTTTGCTTCTATTGTTGATCCATTATTAAGAGCATTTGTATGCTCCTCACGAAAACAATCGATATCACCATTCTGATTCAACACATAAGTATGGATTAACTCTTGCTCTCTTTCCGTCAAAATTTTAGGCACTCGCCTACATTTCAATGGTCGACCAACTGGTTTGAATGTAGAAGCGTCGTCATGATCATCCTCATATGGAACACCATCATAGTTTCGATCTCTACTATATTCACTTGTATCTTTCATATATGTTGAAATAAACTGTGTACACTCCTCAACTAAATAACCTTGGGCATTCGAACCTTTGACTCTCGCCTTGTTACCGACATAATCTTTTAGCTTCTTTAAATATCTTTCAATCGGATACATCCACCGATATTGAACTGGTCCAGACATTCTGGCCTCATAAGCCAAATGCACAACCAAGTGGACCATAACATCAAAAAATGATGGTGGGAAAACTTGCTCCAACTTGCACAATGTTACTGCAATCTTAGACTCCCAATGTCTTAAAATGTTACTATCCAACACTTTTGCACAAATGATCTTAAAATACTGGCATAAATCAACAATGGGACTGAGTACATCCTTCGATACTATCCCTTGAAATGCAAGAGGAATGATCATTTGCATCATGACATGACAATCATGACTCTTTAACCCACTAATTGTTCGGCTACTTACATCTACGCATCTACTAAAATTTGAGGAATAGCCATCAGGTACTCGAATATTCTTAATGAAATCAAGTATTCTAAACTTCGTTCGTTGCTAAGCTTGTAAACCGCATCAGAAATCTCGATGAACCCTCATATGGATGTAACTCTCGACGAATGTTTAAATCTACTAAATCTTTCCTTGAGATAATGTTGTCCTTATCGGTTCGATATGTTAAAAATATCTAATATATTATCACACACATTCTTCTCAATGTGCATGACATCTAAATGGTGCCGAATGATCGTAGATGGCCAATATGAAAGCTTCTCAAAAAATATACTCTTTTTCTTCCAATTTCTATTTTTTGACAAATTCTTCCTTAAATTTTCTAAATCCTTCTTAAATGGTTTTCCGAATCTAATAACATCCATTTGTTTTTGTTGGCTCCATATCTCATATCCTGTAAGCAACTTTGGTGTTCCCTTCGGACACCGACGACCATCGAAAAGATGATTGTATTGATTCTTTCTCCACCGATGTGCTACTGGCAAAAATCGACGATGACCCAAGTAACATTGTTTCCGACTATGAGCAAGTCGAAGAGAATGTGTTTCCTCATTGCAAATAGGACATGCCAATTTCCCTTTAGTACTCCATCCAGATAAATTTGCATATCCTGGAAAATCATTTATCGTGCTCAAAAGTATGGCTCTCATCATAAAAACTTCTTTCTTTGCTGCGTCATAAGTCTCCAATCCGATCTCCCACAAATCTTTTAACTCTTCTACTAATGGTTGCAAGAATACATCGATATCATTTCCGGGAGCTCTTGGACCGGGTATTAACATTGAGATCATTGTGTACGTGGCCTTCATACACATCCATGGTGGCAAGTTATATACCATTGTTATAACGAGGCCACACGCTATACCTTGAAGACATGTTACCAAATGGATTGAACCCATCTCGAAGCCAATCCAAGCCGAACATTGCGTTTCTCTAACGCAAAGTCCGGATAAAGTTCATCTACTCTTTTCCAAGCCGGAGAATCAGAAGGATGACGCATTTCACCAGCCAATTGGTATGACCGTGGTTGGCAATGCCATGTCATCCATTTAGCCGTATTGGATGATATGAATAGACGACGCAACCTTTCTCGTAATGGGAAATAATGTAAAACTTTCTGTGCTACTTTTTTATTTTTGTTTTGAGGATCATCTTTATATCCGGAAGTGTTACATTTTGGACAAACACTTTCATCTTTATTATCTCTCCAAAAAATAATACAATCATTTTTACATGCATGAATTTTCTCATAAGTAAGTCCCAATTCCTTAACTATTTTCTTAAGTTCATACCAATTATCGGGGACACATGCACTATTAGGTAGCACTTCCTTAAATAAAGATAAGATCGTATCCATACATCTTCTAGTGAGACCATTCATCGACTTAAGTTGAATCAACTTTAAAATAAATTTTAGTTTAGATACATCTTTCACACCATCATATAAAGGTGTTTCCGAATCTTTTAATAATCTAAAATATTTTAAACTTTCTTCATTTGGTTCATCCTCATTTTGTCGGGTATTCAATTCATTGTTTTGAATATCTTCGAGCATTTCCGTTAAATCATTATCTATGTTATCCTCTTGCCGTTCATTTAATCGTGTGTTATCCTCATTGCAAGAGCTAAGTTCTAATTCACCATGACATATCCAAGTTTGATAATTTAACCATATGCCATCACATATTAGGTGTTCTTTCACAATATTTCTTTTTAAAATGAATGTATTGCAACATACTCTACAAGGGCATTGTATTAAATCTTTATTTTGTCCATGTCTATATTGTATCCTACAATCATCAAAAGCATAGTCTAAGAATTCTTCGACACCTCGTACATACATAGAATCTAATCTATTACGAATAAGCATCCAAGATTTGTCTAATGAACTCATTTCTTCTAATAAAAATATCTCAAAAAAATAAATGACAATGTAATAACTTGATTACTCTAACCGGACGTCCTCCAAAGGAAGCAAGTTTCAAGTGAATACAAGTCTTTTGAAGCTTCCTGACAACAAGGTAAAAAAACAAATATATATATTGTCAGACATATAATCAATCGAAGAACATAATTTTCTCTTTAAATAAACCCTATGCCATAGGAACAGACTTGGATTGGGCAATGAAACCCTTCGGATTGGAAACTTTTGGATTTTTTTCCAATCAAAACTCGGAACGGACTTCGATTGGCGAATCCGGCTTCGGATTGAGGACTTAGGGATTTTGGCCCAACTCGAAGCCGGATCGTCGAATCCAAACCCGGAATGAGCCTCGGAATGGCGAATCCGGCTCCGAATTGGGTAATTGGGGATTTTTGCCCAACCCGATGCCGGATTGCCCAATCCAAACTCGGAATGGACTTGGGGACTTGGGGATTTTAACCCAACCCGATGCCGGATTGCCAATTCAAACCCGGAACGAGCTTCGGAATGACGAATCCGGCTTCAGATTGAGATTTGGAAATTTTTGCCCAACCCGAAGCCGAATTTTCCAATCCAAACCCAGAACGAGCCTCGGAATGGCGAATCCGGCTTAGAATTGGGTAATTGGGAATTTTTGCCCAACCCGATGCCGGATTGCCCAATCCAAACTCGGAACGGACTTCGATTGGCGAATCCGGCTTCGGATTGGAAACCTGGGGATTTTAGCTAAACTAAATGTCGGATTACGCAATTCAAACACGGAACGAGCTTCGGATTGGCGAATAAGGCTTCGGATTGAGACTTGGGGATTTTTGCCCAACCCAATGCCGGATTGCCCAATCCAAACTTGGAACGGACTTCGATTGGCAAATTCGGCTTCGGATTGGGGACTTGGGGATTTTAACCCAACCCGATGCCGGATTGCCAATTCAAACCCGGAACGAGCTTCGGAATGACGAATCCGGCTTCGGATTGAGACTTGAAAATTTATGCCCAACCCGAAGCCGAATTTTCCAATCCAAACCCGGAACGAGCCTCGGAATGGCGAATCCGGCTTCGGATTGGGGAATTGGGGATTTTGGCCCAACCCGACGGCCGATTACCCGATTCAAATCCGGAATGAGCTTCATATTGGCGAATCCGGTTTCGGATTGATATTTGGAGATTTTTGCCCCACCCCTATGCCGGATTGCCCAAACGGATACATGATTGTCTTATTTTATTTTTGTCATCTTAAAAAGATATTGAACAAATACCACATTTGTTCCAAATTTAGAATCCAATAAAAAACACCTCAAATTACCACCTAAAAGTAAATTGGTTTGATTGTTTAAGGTTACGTAAATAATAACTAGCACATTTAACTAACAAATATCACATTAATTCTAATCAATTTATCTAAATAAATATTACATTTATCTAAAAAAATAAGTTGTTACCTAAAAGGAGGGCGCTCGGCGGCACTAGCAGTGGCGGGTGGCACCGGCGGCGGCAGCGGGCGGAGGCACCCGCAGCGGCGGCGGGCGGCGCCGGAAGCAGCACGGCGGCACCGGCGGTGGAGACAGCTCTTATCGGGGCGGCACCGGCGGCGGATGCTGCAGCAGCAGCGGCGTCGGGCGGCTCCAGCAACGGCACGACGGCGGCGGCGGCAGCACGGCGGCGGCGACGGGCGGCGGCGGCGGCAGCACGGCGGCGGCGACGGGCGTCTAGGGCACAGACCAAGGCACGGCGGGGGGAGGAAGAGGAGGGAGCGGCGGGGCGATATAAAAAAAAAACTAATGGCGACGGCTTCGTAGCCGTCGCCAATGGTGCATTAAGTTACATTGGCGACGGCTTAAGAGCCGTCGCGAATAATTTTCGACCGTTGAAGGTATTGGCGACGGCTATAAGTCGTCGCCATTAGTTCCCGACCGTTGAACGGTCAAACGAGGTTCCGTAAACACTTTAGCGACGGCTAGCGCCGTCGCTTAAAAGATTTTTAGCGACGGCTTTTTAAGCCGTCGTAAGTTTACCTTATATTGGCGACGGCTTAATTGTAGGCGTCGCAAATAACGTTTTAGGCGACGGCTCTTTAAAGCCGTCGCCAATAATCCGTTGCCATTGACCCTTTTTCCTGTAGTGTTTATCTCTAATATATTCCTCGACGAGATCGAATTCTCTCGGAAACTTTTTGTAAAGATTTTTTATATCCCTTCACATAAATAAGAAGACGAAGATAAGATAATATCTTTACATGTATTTATTTAATATCTTTGTCCTCTCGATGAAAAACGAAGTTCTCTCGAGATCTGATCTCCACTCGACAACTCGTAGTCGCTTGGGCTATCGTGAGGTCGGAGGCTCGTGACTCTCCGTAGTCCGTGCAACTCCCTGTAGCCGGCAGCCTACTGCACGCCTGAGGGACACATCCGTAGCCACCTTCCCACTTCTTCGTATTTGCCTGAATAGGGGTGTTCATGTAAAACCGGTAAACCGGTAAACCGAACCGAACCGAACCGAACCGTTCGGTTCGGTTCGGTTTGATAGCCCATGCATTCGGTTTTTTGAACCGAACCGAACCGATAATTTCTTATCGGTTCGGTTCGGTTCGACACCTCCCCAAACCGAACCGAACCGGTAAACCGGTTGACCCGGTTTGATAAAGTTTGACCCATTTTATTTATATATTATATTACATTTTAATACATATTATATCAATTTTAAATATATATTAGTATAAATTTAAGTTAATTAGTATAAAGATAAAATTATATATTATAAATAAAGTATTAATCTTTATATTAATCTTAAATAATTATTATAATGCATATTTTATTTTATTTCTATTTTTATTTATTTAAATATACATTAAACCGATGAACCGAACCGAACCGAACCGAACCGAACCGAACCACAATCGGTTCAGGGCTCACAGAATCGGTTCGGTTCGGTTCGGTTTGCCTTATCGGTTCGGTTTCGGTTTGGAAAAAAATGGGCCAAACCGAACCGAACCGAACCGTTTACACCCCTATGCCTGAACGCCGACTATCTTCCTCTTGTCTCACTTTCATGCTAGAATCTACTTAATGGCGAGTATCAAAAATTGATAATATCAAACTTTTCAAAAGTTGTTTGATAATATTATATAAATATTAAAGTTGATATTAATTTTCTTAAGGACTTGTATGTAAATTGGGGAAAGCAACAAAAGTGAAATTTCAAATATGTCAGGAATCGAAAGTTAATTATTTAGAAGCACATACTTGTGGTTATAAATACAATTATATAATATAATTTAGACAAGTTTGTGAGATAATCTCTCTTATGAAGTAGATAATCATCAAATCTTTAATGCCGCACATTGATTAATGCCCTTAGTTAAGCCGAAGATATCTAGACTCTTGTTGAGGCTGAAGATTAAGCTTGAGTGTGACACCTTGATTAATGCCATCAGTTAAATTTGTGTCAATTTGATTTTCACAGTGAAATTAAAAAATGAAGATTATCTTGGCTTGTGTTCGGGCATGAAATTAAGGAACTTACAAAGGTTGAAAGAGACTCAAGAGAAGGGACAAAAATAGGGAGTTGTAGCTATGGGTCAGCCTCACCAAAGTGTAACCATAGCTAAAAAAAATGACATAGGTTTACTAAAATATTCTATTAGCATAGCACATTACAAGAATGGGTCAATGATCGATAAAGACAAAGTGAACTTAAGTTCAATATAGAAGACTAAGCATGGGTAAAAAGAGAACTGGATCATGTATACTTATTTGAGAAATTTTGGATTTTTCCAAGATTTTCAAAGAAGCAGATCATAAACTCATCAAAGCAAGATAAAGTCATAATAATAAAAGTAAATAAATTTTGACTAATTTTTGGACATTGCGGATGAAGAGATAAAATCGAAGGTTCAAGAGAAGGTGTGCTGAAGTCAAATGTCAATGTCTCATACCAAATGTTAGATGCATCACATCCAAGAGGAGTAATGATAATCTAGTAAATGATAAAAATGCATCATCTAGACTAAAAAGGGAGTCATAAGATCCATATTCACCTGTAGACTTTAGATAGAGAAATACTCAAACGTAGGGGTGCAAATGAACCAATACACTTGACAAGTAACTCGAAGCTCGACTCAATAAAAATTTGACTCGACTTGTTTATTATATTAAATGAACAAGTTTGAACAAAAAATAAAGCTCGACTCATTAAATGAGTCGAGCTTGAACAGACTCCTGTGATAAACTCGCGAGCAGCTGAATTAAAAATTATATTATATATTTAATTTTTAAAAATTAAATTATGAGTATTAATAATTATATATTGTCACTTAAATATATTAAAAATTTTAAAATTTGATTTTAAACTTAGAAAGAGTTTCATAAATGAGCTAAATCTAAAGTTTCACAAATGACTTTTCATTGATTTTGAGTTTTATAAACAAGTTTGTATATAGCTTAAACTTGAATGTGAATTGAATTTTAGTGTAACTACTACTCGAGTTCGAGCTCGACTCGGTTCGATTAATAAATAAACCAAACTTGAGCAAGGGTTCCACATACTTATTAAAACTCGAGCTCGAACTCGAACTCATGTAAAATAAATGAGCCGAGCTTGAACACCATACTACTCGACTCGACTCGGCTCGTTTGTACCCCTACTCAAAAGGATGGAGATTATCAACAACACAAGTCTTATGGATTTGAATTTTCTCTGAGTATCTCACGTTTCACCAAGAGTCTCATAAGATACGTAAAGATATATAGTTACATATACTAAATCTATGATTGTACAGATTGGAGAAGTGATCTTAAAATAATTGAAGAATAAAGTAAAAAGTATAATGAACACGTGTACTGTTTTAACCTAATGTACTTCAACCAAATATCTTTAAATCAGTATATAAATGGTATAGAACAAGTCAAAGAATATAAGATTTGAATAGAAATAAAAAAATATTTTCATTAATTTTTGTATTTTTATTAATTTTGTATTCAATTCAGATCTGACTAAATTTGATCAAATCCACGTTAGGTTGGATCATTGACCCAAAACAATCTAGGTCAGGGCTAGATGCCCCACCCACAATCCTTCTTTTCTTAATCAAAATAGTATGACCCAAAAATTGAGTGGCATACTTTCTAAGGAAGAAGGTAAGTCATCCACTATTATGTCATGCATAACCCACCAATCTAGGGTGTGCGGTGTGTCGCTTGGCGGGGCACAGGTTCGTGGGTCCTTAGCACAGTGCGGGGTAGAGCGATCTCGTAGAAAATCTAGTCGTTGGTGCTTCATATAATAGGGCTTGGGCCGCTTGGCTACTGTAAGGAGAACCGATAGGGGGAAGAGGCTGTCAAGGGGGAGGATTAGGATCGAGATAAGATGCCGGTGGAAGAAAAGGTCTGTATAGCAGAGAGGTCGAATACTTATGGGGTGTATGGTTGCATGATAAGTTTTTATATATTTTCATGATAAAAAATTATATTAAAATAAAAAGTGAACCAACTCATAACATAAAATTATCCTGTTTGGAGGGATGTAATAACAAAAAAAGTAATACCCATACATGATCAAACAAAGTGGGAGACCACAAGAAAAAAGAAAAAGGTAAGACCTTCTTTTTTTGTTTAAGAAGAAAATCACTTTCAAAATATAAAATTATCATAATTATCAAACACTACTTTTAACAAAAAAAATTATAATTTTTAAAAATAAAAATAAAAATCTCCATTATCATACAACCAAACAACTCATTAGTGTTTGTGTGGACGTGGTAAGTGACGGAGCAGGTCAAAAAAGGGTTCAATCTAGGGGTGTTCAAGTAAAACTGAAAAATTGGTAAACTGAACCGAACCGAACCGAACCGATAATTTCTTATCGGTTTGGTTCGGTTCGACACCTCCCCAAATCGAACCGAACCGGTAAACCGGTTGACCCGGTTTGACAAAGTTTGACCCACTCTATTTACATATTATATTACATTTAAATATATATTATATCGATTTTAAATATATATTATTATAAATTTAAGTTAATTAGTGTAAATATATAATTATATATTATAAATAAAGTATTAGTCTTTATATTAATCTTAAATAATTATTATAATATATATTTTATTTTATTTTTCTTTTTATTTATTTAAATATACATTAAACCGATGAACCGTACTGAACCGAACCACAATCGGTTCAGGCTTCACTGAACCGGTTCGATTCGGTTCGGTTCCCCTTATCGGTTCGGTTTCGGTTTGGAAAAAAAACGGTCAAACCGAACCGAACCAAACCATTTACACCCCTAGTTCAATCATGAGTAGTTAACAAGGTTAGAAGATAGGGTTTTGAATTCATGAGATGAGATGACGGAGAAAGCCAAGCAAAGCAAGTTCGTGAGAAAAGTCAAAATTTTGTGTTAAAATGAAAGATTTAACATTTAATTTCATTAAATAATATTTTAATCATAAATATTTAATTTTATTTTAATACTTATATTTTATTATACGATTAAGTAGGTACAATAAATTCAATAATTTTTAATTATTAAAACAATTTTATAAAAAATATTTTTTAAATCATGGAGCATGAATTTATAAAATAGTTTAAAAATATTCAAATAAATAAAAGCATTTCCAAAAAAATTGATCTACAAACAAATAAACAAACAATGAATTCTATTTTCAATAAAAATTATATATAATCAAGTAATGAAACATATTTTTAATTTTTATAAAAATTACTCTATGGACAGTATTATTTTACTTATTTTACTTTTATATGGATCTAAATAGAGCTTAAACGGATATATGACAGAATTAATTAGCAAAATCAAAATGGTATGACCCATAAATCCAGTGGCGTGATGTGTAGGTAATAAAGTAGATCAACTTTTTTTTTGTTTTGAAAAATAGCACATTCATTTGTAACACAAATAAAGTACAAATATGCTAATGCAACAATAAGATTAAACCAGAAAAGACACGACCAAATTAGTAAATCTAAAGTTTTTTTGTAAATTATCTTTTCTTAAAAACTCAAACATAATCAGACTAGCACATATTAGTATGTATAAGGTCGAATAATAAATATAAAAACTCTTTTAAAAAAAATTGACAACTATCACGTAATCGGATGATCACATTAAAAAATATAGATATTGTTAAAAATAAGATAAATAATTACGAAGATAATTAAGAAACTTGACCGTGAGACATCCAACAATAACAAAGATAAAAATAAAAAATACATAGATAAATCGGATTTTCAAACTATAGCACAGTAAACTAAAATAAAATATTTAAAATCATCTTTAGAGCTGAAAAATTCTTCTCTTTTTTTTTCACGAGTGACTCAGTGGCCCAGACTCCCGCTGTGCCGCGGGTGGCTAAGGATCGAGCGGTCACCCCCCTCGGGGGTGCCCAGCTCACGCCGCCGGGACGGTGCCAGTCGAGCCATGCTCGACCAACTGAAAAATTCTTCTCTCACGGACCAAAAACTATCTCACGATAAAAAAAAGCAAACTCCGCAACGAGTCAAGGGCAAGCAGCGAGGGAGACACGACGACCGAAGACGTGAGTGCAGGGGATCAACTGGACGGGGGGGTGTCGGAGGGGCAAAACCTGTGGGCTGCAAGAGGATGACGAAAGGGGGAATTGGAGTTGAAGATGATACAGACAACTCAGGATCAGATCGAGAGCACCAATGCTGAAGTGATGAAGACCAGATCTGAGAAAGAAAGCAGAGAGAAGCAGAGAGTAGAGAAAGAGCGGGAGAAAGACTGAATTGAGTCTCTCCTCACTGCTCACCTTGTATATATATATCCCAATATGAATACACGTGTACATCTGAGGTGGCAATTGCCACGTATGAAAAATACAAAAGAAATTACAAAAGGTATTTATCTACCCATGATCAAGTATGCTACTGTATTCTCTAATACCCCCCCTCAAACTAGACGGAGGTACAACGTGCAGTTTGGTACGTAAGAATTCAAATTGCCTGGTTGGAAGAGATTTGGTGAAGATATCTCCTATTTGATCCTTGCTACCAATATGTCTAATTAGGATTTTCTTCTCCAAAACTAGCTGACGTATAAAGTGAAAATCAACTTCTATATGCTTGGTCCGAGCTTTAAAAGCCGGATTAGCAGTAAGATATATTGCAGATGTATTGTCACACCATAGCGTAGGGATTCCTTGAATAGGCTGTTGAAGCTCCTGGATCAGTTGAACAAGCCATAAAAATTCAGTAATTGCAGTAGCCATAGCCCTCATTTCTGCCTCTGTACTGGAGCGGGCAACAATTTTCTGCTTCTTAGCAGTCCAACTAATAAGATTGTCCCCAAAGAAAATACCAAACCCACTTGTAGACTTGCGGTCATCAGGGCAACCAGCCCAATCCGAGTCAGAAAAGATATTTAATTGGAAAGTACTTGGTTGAAAGAAAAGACCATATTGATGTGTAAGCTTGAGATATCTAAGAATTCTTTTAACAAAAGTCAAATGAGAGGCAGTTGGAGTAGCAAGAAACTGACACGCCTTATTGATAGAATGAGCAACATCCGATCTGGTTATAGTCACATACTGTAAGGAGCCAACCAAACTTCTATAAAAAGTAGGATCTTCTAAAATTTGTCCATCAGTAGAAGAGACATTTGTATTGGCAGCAGCAGGAGTATTAAACGGTTTGGAATCAAGAAGATTTTCCTTATCCAAAATATCTAAAATATACCTCTGCTGACTGAGAAAAATCCCATGAGAAGTCCGACTGACCTCAATACCCAGAAAATAGCTCAAGTTGCCAAGCTCTTTCAAAGAAAAAACTTTTCCAAGAGCAGTAACTAGATTAGCAATAGTGGCTGAATTGTTACCTGTGATGATAATATCATCAACATAGATAAGCATGTAGATCCGAATGTTGCCTTTATAATAAAGAAACAATGAAGGATCACACACAGATCCGATGAAGCCCATAGTCAGAAGATGAGAATACAAACGGAAAAACCATGCTCTAGAGGCCTGCTTGAGTCCATATATAGCTTTGTTCAACTTACAAACAAAATGCGGAGAATTGATATCAATAAACCCAGGAGGCTGTTTCATGTAAATGTCTTCCTCCAAATGACCATGAAGGAAGGCATTATTGACATCCAATTGCTTTAAATCCCAGCCATGTGTAACTGCCATAGTGAGAATGAGACGTACGGTAGTTGGTTTAACTACCGGACTGAATGTCTCATTATAATCCAATCCATATTCTTGATTATACCCTTTGGCCACCAATCTAGCTTTATACCGAGCAATTGTCCCATCTGAATTTCTTTTTAATTTGTACACCCATTTACAACCAATTATATTCCCATGAGATGGAGGAGGTACAAGAGACCACGTACCATTAGTTTGGAGAGCTGAAAATTCTTGGGACATAGCTTCTCTCCAACACAACTGTTGATTAGCAGTCCTAAAATTTGAAGGTTCAAGAACAGCAGGTTTTTCAACAATTAAAGCATATTTACTAGCCCGCACAGGAGATACAGGCGTAGTGCAAGCCAAGATGTCCTGTATAGACCTGTATTTCTGTCCTGGAGCAGAATTTGGACAGCCAGAAGAAGGAGAGTCATCACATGAGAACTTAGAAGAAGCAGACCTGGAAATCGGACTGTCACTAGACTGTGCAGAAGAATGATGTGCTGTCTGAACTGAAGAAAAAGGTACAGCTAACAAATCAGACCGATGTGCAGAACATGAACCCAAAGGAGTAGAAATTAAGTGTGAAGGAACTGGAAGAGTAATCACTTGAGAAGAAGAAGGAGCCACAACCTCCTTTAGAAGCACTTCATAAGGGAAAGTATTCTCATTAAACACTACATGACATGCCACAAAAATTTTACCGGTAGTGGGTGAAAAACATTTGTATCCTTTATGTTGAGTGCTATACCCAAGAAAAATGCAACATTCAGATCGGAGTGTGAACTTGTGCTGATTATAGGGACGTAAATAGGGAAAGCAAGCACATCCAAACACCCTCAATTGACTATAATCAGGTTGGCAACCAAACAACTTTTCAAACGGAGACTGATTATTCAAAACTGGAGTTGGTAAACGATTAATAAGATGGACTGCACAAGTAGCCGCATGATCCCAAAACTCATATGGTAGCTTAGCATGGCTCAAGAGAGCAAGACACGTCTCCACAATGTGTCTATGTTTTCTTTCCACCAATCCATTTTGATGATGTGAATATGGACAAGTTACTCTATTTACTATTCCACATTTGGAAAAATGAGAGGTAAGTGATCTATATTCACCACCCCAATCACTTTGAAAGAATTTGATTTTTCTTGAAAAAACATTCTCTACACGTGCTTGAAAATGTTGAAAAACTAAGCACACATCACTCTTATTCCAAAGAGGATAGAGCCAACAGAATCTACTAAAATGATCCACAAAAGTAATATAGTATCTATATCCATCTTTACTAACAAACGGTGACGGACCCCAAACATCCGATGCAATAAGCTCCAAAGGAAACTGTGAAACATGATTCGAGCTAGGAAAGTGAAGTTGATGGCTCTTGGCCATAGCACAATGTGAGCAGAAAAAAAGATCACTACTATTGAAAGGTGTATCAAAGCTACTTAAAACTCTATTCACTGTTTGGAAGGCCGCATGTCCCAACCGATGATGCCACAATCTGTTTGTATGAGCTGCAAAAGTTGTTGGAGAAGAGTCATCGGACTTTAGGCAGTACAATCCATTAAAATTGTGTCCTTGAGCTAGAAGCCTCCGCGTCTTGATGTCCTTGACAAAGCATTGATCAGGAAAAAATTCAAAATATACTCCATTGTCTTTGGTAAATTGAGAAACCGATAACAAGTTCTTTTCAAGAAGAGGAACATGCAATGTGTGAGGAAGACTAAAAAATTTATAACCTACAGAACCCATATGAGAAATCTGTAATCCTTCACCATTTCCTATATGCACTTTATCATTGCCATCATATGGTACCGGATTTTGAAGAATGCCAAGATTAGGAGTCATATGATTATTTGCACCCGAATCAGGATACCAATTCATGTCCATTTGAGAATTAGAACCAGTGGTAGAGATGTTTGCAGTATAAGAAGGTTGCTGATTAGTACTGTCATGTTGATTATATCCAGAACTAGTATTTCCATAATGTATATTATTACCAGAACTGTAATTCCGAAAGTTGACATTGTACCTCTTCCAGCACTGTAGAGCTATATGTCCACGTTTCTCACACAATTGACAGATTGAAGGACTTTGAGAAAAATTCTGTGGAGAGAAATTCTGTTGATTAACAGGTGTACCCGAACCACCATAAGAGTTCTGATTTCTGTCATAACTAGAGTTGTAATTCTGTGATTGAAAATTCTGGTTTCTGTCAAAACCAGAATTAGTCCGATTATTGTTGTATCTCCCTCTATTGTTCCTACCTCTGCCACGAGAATTGTTAAACTGGGACTGATTATTAGTGACTGCAGTTCTAGCCAAATTGGCACTCAATTCAGTGATAGCCTGATGATGTTTAGCTAAGAACATTTCATGATTTAACAACATGCCTTGGACATCTTCCACTGTTAAGTGACTAGCATCAATCCTAGTGGTTATAGCAGTAACAAATGACTCATATTCCGGACCCAGACCTCCTAGAATATACAACAGTAAATCACCTTGTGAAACAGGTTCGGAGGCCATAGCTAAAGCATTAGCAATGGTCTTAATCTTCTGCAAATAATCACTAATTTTCTAAGAACCTTTCTTTAATTGTTGTAATTGAAGCTTGAGTTGAAGAATTCTAGCTCTCGAAGAAGAGGCATAAGTCTTATTTATCACATCCCATACTTCTGCTGCAGTATTGTACCCAACGATAAGAGGAAGAACGGACTCGGAAACGGAGGAAATCAGAAAAGTAAGAACCAAACTATTGATCTGCTTCCACGTTCTATATTCTGGATTGAGAATCTCACTTGCAGAATCAGTTGGATCAAGTATAGTAACAGGCGGACAAGCAATTGATCCATCAACAATTCCCATTAAACTGTAAGTATCTAGAAACGGTAGAATCTGAGCACGCCATATCATGAAGTTTTCTCCACTTAATTTCACAGAAACGCAATGCGAGATACTTGGTACAGAATGCAGCAACGATGTAGCCAAAGGAAGAGAAGATACTAACGATCCTGTAGCCAAATTCGGCTGTGAAGCAGACACCGGAGCTGAAATTGAAGATCTCGCAGGAATAGGGCTATCCTCCATTGATGCAGAAAAAAATTAGAAGCTGCGATGGCTCTGATACCAAAATTGGAGTTGAAGATGATACAGACAACTCAGGATCAGATCGAGAGCACCAATGCTGAAGTGATGAAGACCAGATCTGAGAAAGAAAGCAGAGAGAAGCAGAGAGTAGAGAAAGAGCGGGAGAAAGACTGAATTGAGTCTCTCCTCACTGCTCACCTTGTATATATATATCCCAATATGAATACACGTGTACATCTGAGGTGGCAATTGCCACGTATGAAAAATACAAAAGAAATTACAAAAGGAATTTATCTACCCATGATCAAGTATGCTACTGTATTCTCTAATAGGGGGCGAGCAAGCAAGGCAAAGTGGACACTGGAAGAGGATGGAAGGGATAGAGGGTGGGGCTAAAAGGGTTGCCAGAGGTGGATAGAGGGGGCGCCGAATGGGACTTCGTCATCAGACGAGGCGGAAGGAAGTCAGAGGGTGAGACCGGAGGGGAAGGGATACTGGCAGAGAACGGAGAGGGGGTGGAGGTCTTGCCTGACGGGCGCTGCCGGGGGGCTTAATAGGCAGGTTCGCAGCTGGCCGGGCATGGAAGCCGGGGGGGTGAGGTACACATAAGGTGGGGCGAGGGGGAAGCCTCTCAAGATTGGGACTTGGCAGGGCGTGGCCGGAAGGGGTGGACGGACTGTTGGGGCGCCGGACGACGACGGTGAGGACAGGGGGGAAGGGGCGTTGTGGGGAAATGGGGGGAGGGTGGGCCCGGGGGGGACCTCACAGGAGTGGGAAGGTGACCGAAAGGGGGACGGCTGGGGGCGCCGAACGACGGTGATGATGCCGTGGCACGGGGTTCTACCGAGCAAGGGTGTCATGACTCGGGACTCGGGAGGGCTTCTGCCAGTGCGAGGGTTTTCGCAAGGTGAGGGGGCCGCTGGGCCAAAGCTCAGGTGAACAGGGCCGTCGGGTGAAGGTTTCTGTCAGGCGAGGATTACCACCCAGGGGTGCAATCGAGTTGAGCCGAGCAAGGCATCGTTCGAATTTGGCTTGTTCAATTATTTAGTTATTTGAACTCCACTCAATACTCGACAAATTTTCAAAAGTTTTATTCAAATTTGGTTTGATTTAAGTTCGATGAGTTTGAGTTCAACTCGTCGAGTCGATCGGTTATGTAAACGAGTCAACTTAGTTCGAACTCAATTCGAAATCGATTCAAGCTAATATTCAAACTCCTTTTGGAGTTCGAGATTGAGCTCTTTTACTTAAAATTAGAGTTCAAATATTAAAAAATATTTTAAATTATTATTTAAACATAAAAATATAATTTTACATAATATTAAAAAATATAAATATATAATAAATATAAATATATTTTAATTTACTTATTTAAATAAATAGTTAATCGAGTAATTAATCGAATATTTAATCGAGTCTTTTATCGAATATTTAAACGAGTTACTCGTGAACTTATCGAGTCAAGCAGGTCTCTGTTCAGACTCGACTCATTTATAAGTCGAACTTTTTTTATATTCAAACTCATTTATTTAACTTAATAAAAGATTCGAGTCAAATTTTTAACGAGTTAAGTATCGAATTACTGGTCGAGTACATTAATTCTTTTGCACCCCTATTTCCACCGCCACCGGGCAAGAGGGTGCGCCGGACGAGGGTGCACCGATGGTTTCCGCCGGGCGAGGGGGCCACCGGCCTGGTTATAAGGAACCTGATCGGTCTTCTGCCGTAGGTCATCTAACTTGTTATGTTATGTATGATCCATTAGTCTATGATCTGGTGGTTTTGTAGAGGGGACAAGACTTCATGGCAACGTCCTACCTACCGTCTATTTGGTCAGCCTGTCAGATATCTGATGTCTGACCATTTAAGCCTGTGCAATAAATGCCGTGAAAAATAGGGTAAGCGAAGACCTTGTCCACGTTAGTCAAAAAAAAAAAAAAAAAAAAGACCTTGTCCACCACATTTATTATACCTCAGTCAGATGGGGACATGGACAAGGACATTGTGGACTGAGCGGAGGGGAGGTGAAAATTACATTGGTTACTAATTAGTGTTGTTAGTGTGCTCATATTTGATTCGAGTTAAAAGTAAATTTTATCTTCTAAAATAATGCTGCGATAGATTTTGAAGATAAAAATAAGAATAGAATAAAGACAACACCAATAAGTTATTTTTTGGCACTATACTCGTTTTTTATATTTGCTTTAAGTTAAGATAAATTTTGAAGATAATACTATCTTATATTTAGTATGATAAATATAAATTCAAAAATAGGCTTGTAATAAATATATAAATATTTATTAAATTTAATATTATTTTAATTTAATATTTTATTTTACCATGTTGGAATATGTAAAAATGCATATTAGTTTTAAATAAAAGAAAAAGGCTGAAAAAGGTGTCCTTTATGGTCTTCAACCTAGACCATGATAGATTTGAAATTAAAAATCATGATTTTAAAAATTTTATTTTTTTATTTACATGTCATAAAATTTACAACTTATTTTATTATTTATTTATTATAACATGATTTTATATATATTAAAATTTTTTGAATTTGATAAAATTGATAAATTTGACTAATTTTAATTTTAATTTATTTATGTTACTAAAATATCTAATTCTAACACTAATAATTTATTGGACGCATATATAGGTTTCAAATTTATAATTTTTATCAAAATCATCCAAAAAAGTATCCTTTCTAATTTCATTTGCACCAAGCTACTATAAATTACTCTTGGAAAAGACTCAGGTCAAATTGAAAGGATTGCTATAAAGTAGGATTGATTTTAGAATATAATGGTGTGTTTGGTTGCATTATAAATTGAGTTTTTGCTATAATTTTATGTTTTTGTAATAAAATTTGTTAGAAAAGATGTTTGGTAGCCATTAAAATTTATGTTTTTAAAGTGATTTTCTTCTTAAATAAAAAGGGTCTTACTTTTTTTATCTTGTGATCTTTCACTTTGCTTGGTCATATTTCGTGCCTACTCTTTTTTTGTCATCACGTCCCTTCAAAGTAAACAATTTTATGTCATTAATTGATTCACATTTTATTTTAATACAATTTTTTAGCATGAAAATGCATATAAAAATTTTGTGCAATCAAACACCCCATAAATATACAAATCTCTTCTTTTTATTCTTTGTTGTCTTACTCCCTCTCTTGCTTTCCTCCTTCAAGATGAACCATTGCCTAGCGACGACTCTCAGAACACACCCCTGGAGTTGTTTAGGAAAGGATGATCGAGAAATATTGACAAGATCCTAAGAATATGATTCGAGAGAGAGAGATTAAATGAAGAAGAAAATCATATCAGATCATGCATTTATCTTCTCATTTGAGTGTAGGCAGTGTCCGATGCCTCCACATGCCAATCGGCAATGTCGCTGGACTCTTTAGAGGCACCCTTGTGCTACTGTCCTCACCATTAGGAAGAATCTACACAAGGCCGAAGGTTCCCTTGTTGTGTAGTGCTAACCACCGGTAGGGTAAGAGGGTTTCAATGGAGATAGATGGCGATTGAGGGGAGATTCGGCCATCTCTACCATCAGTTGTTGTCATTATCACTACTCCTTAAAAATATTTAAATCATCTAAATAATATTAAATTATCTCCTACATGTTAACTTAGGGGTACACATTTTTATTTTTAATATTTTTTACTTTTCTTATTAATACCTTTTTAAGTCTCCATCGAATATGTCTAAACTATCTCAATCTTTATTTATTTTAATTTATCTACAATTATTGTTACTATTATATTTTTATTAAAAATATATATATTAAAATTAATATAATATTATTTTTAATGTTCTAACCAAACAAGATAAAGGATAATAGACTGGGTTTGGGTGACACACTCATGTGACACAGATTGTTAGAAACAGTTCAAAAATTACTTTTAGAGATCCTGAAAAAGATGATGTTTTCTAATACGATTCAACTACTCAAAATTTGCTCATGATCATAGTTACGTTATATTTTATTTCGTCATATTACTTTCAACTTTAATAAAATTTTACAATCATATATTATTCCTATATATCTCCACTTCATCTTACGATTAGCAACTTCATCATATTTTACATTATTTTAAATAATTAATGATAAAATAAAATAAATCAGTATTATTATTTTATCTCATGTAAATTTATGACTCAACAATATAATTTGATTATTAAATATAATTGTTTGATGAAAAAATTTAGTTTGAGATATATTTATTTGTATCTCCGCTAAATTAATAAATTATCAATTAACGATATCGTTAAGTTATAAAAAATATCAATTATCTTAAAACAATTTGTTAAGTTAAACAAAAGAGTCATAATCGGACAGATGTGTGACATCCCTAGCTTCGTTGAGATAAGCCAAACGTAGGGCATACAAGGGCATTTACGAAAACATTATTTTCGTGGGTATGCATGTCAAGGAGAACAGAGACCACTGCGCGAGAAAAGACATTGACCTGAACAGTTGGTTTTAATTTCGCCTGACCAAGTTGCTATCCGTGATGCAACGCGACGGAGCTTTCCAGCACATCTAGCGAGCCACGTGGCGAATCCGTCCGATCATCAGGATAGCATAGGTCGCTGGTACGGCTGTCCCTGTCTGCCTCTGCCAGGCTGTTCCACTCTTTTTTTTTTCGGGTAAGGAGCTGTTTCACTCGTTCACGCAGCGGTTGTCCTTCCATCAATTTAAAATTCTAAAAGATATTTGTATATAAAATATTAATTAATAAATTAATTTAATCATGAAAAATCAGGAATAAGATAGGGCCGGAGACTGTCACAATTCTGGTCGACCGACCCGTCTTGGCCCCAGTCAGGATGACCCCACGACAAATTGAATCAGGATTGTGTGAGTCAACGTCTGGTCAAATGAGTCGATGTCGGGTCAGACGACTCGACGGGTCGGTCGGGTCATTCGACCCAATCCGGCCCCATATTTATCAGGTCGTTAGGTCTCATAATTGAATTTTTTTCTTCTTTCAAGAGACTTTTTCTCTTGATATTCCCCGTTGATCACCACGACTTAACTGTCACGACCCGGAGTTTAAATAACATAAGCACAAATATGCAGCGGAAATACACAACGTCGTGACAGTAGGATGAAATCCAACACTTGGATTCCACAACCCAAACTTAAACAATTAATTCCATAAGATCCATCAAAATATGAGAATGAAACCGTACTTCTAAGTCTAACCACACTCTTGTTCAAGAACAACCAAGATCATCTACCTAAGTAGAGAGTACTAAGAATCTCCAACTGCAAATGACTCTGAATTCCTTTGGTTCCACCTGAACTTCATCTTCATGCTCCTTGATCCTCGCAGACTGGCCGAAAAAATTTATCCCACAACGGTGAGTCCGGACTCCGTAGGATTTACACCCATTTCCCGCCAATCGGATACTAACATATAAATAGGCAATGATAGATAATATAACTAGATTGAGATGTAATACAAATGATAATAACATGTCTTCTATATTAAGCTCACAACCCATATCCAAACCATGAATTAATTTTAAGAAAACAATTATGCCAATGCAATATACTTATAGACCAAAACACACAAGACCATACGACTAGACAACTATCCTCTAAATGACCTCAAGACTTGACTTAGCATGACCAAAACAAAATGAGACAAATCTGAATTTTTCTAACATGACACAACTTAACATCTATACATGACACACAAGTAACCCGATTTCATATTCTTTCCAATCACATAGCCAAAGAGCAAATTGGTGAATCTTGCTTCACATGCACAAATGCATTCACTCTAATATATATAGAAGTAACATATACTAAGCTAGCCCAAAGTGCACCTAGGCAAATGGTGACACCAAGGAAAACCGCGTAATCCGGATCCGTGAGGGCCGGATTCAACTAAGTTACCCGTCGCCCACGGCAATTGACTAGAATAGGGTAGTGAGGCCTTCATAAGACGTCATATCTCAAGAGTTCGTAACATAATTTCAAATCAGACATACTTGACCATACCATGCATCCATGACATAAACATCTAATTTCATAACCGTTAAATGCAAGACATAACAAACCAGACAAGACATATGATAACCCGACTTAATTGAACTTGTTCTTAATGACAACTCATACTAATCATGACCAAATTGACATTGACTAACTATACATAGCATAGCCCATGATCTAAAACCAAATTAAACATATTTTTTCCATAAACTAAACAAGACTTATATTAACCGACTTGGTTGACATATTCTAAATCAAACATATACCAAACTTGACCACAAGAACATAACTACACCATGCATGACATAAGTCATAATCTAAAACTAAACTAACCAAAATTTACATGACTTACATACATGAAATGATAAACCGAACTCGACATATTTAATTACATATGCAAGACATTTAACCTAAATCAAGCTTGGCATAAACTAAACAAATTAAATTCTGAGATAAATCAACCACAATCTGACCTAAACAGGTGCTAAAAGGTATGATTTGATGATCCATGATTTTTCCAAATTTACACATAATTATCTTTCAATTCTAGGTCCAAACTAGCATATATTCATATTTATAACTAACATTAGATCAAAACTAATGAAGAATATTTCTACCCATCCAGAATCAGGCTAAACATGTTCCATAATATACAAAATAGCATTTTTAAGTTTCTGGTTTCAAGGATTTTGAGAAGAATCACTAATCTTGAGTCCAAAAGTTAAACTAGTCAAATCAAGGTCCATAAGTTAAATCATGCATATTTTTTTATCAAAATGGGATAAAATAAATAGACGAGCTTGAGAAACCTACCTGGAAGCTCCTGTGAATTTTTAGGATTTTTATGGATTTTATGCAGATTTTTCTGGCATTTTCTCTGATTTCTGCAATTAATAAAATCAACAATCAACAAATCTGAAATGAATGGACCGGCGCCGAACCGGGCGGTTCGACCGGCTGAACCGGCGGCTGGACCGGGTGGAGCTGAGCCGGGCGGAGCTGGACCGGACGGCTGCTGGCCGGTTCACCTTGGCGGCTCGCGACGGCGGCGACGGCGGCGACGGCGGTGTCGACGGCGGCGACGGCGGGTGAGCTCGCGACGACGGCGACGGCGGCAGGCTCGCGGCCGAGGAGGCTGCCGGCGGTGCTCAACGGTGCTAAGCCCGGCGACGGCGACGGCAAGAGGAGGGCTGGCCTTGGTGGTGACGACGAGAGGGCGGCCGCGGCGGTTCCGGCTGCAGAAGGGACGTCCCGCGCGGCAATGGCGACGTGGCAGCAACGGCGGCGATCGCCGGCGGCCGGGCGTTCGTGCGGAGGGCAGCAGGGGGGGGGTGCTGCTCAAGCGGCCGGCCTGGGGGGGGGGGACGGCGACGACTAGGGGTGCAAACGAGCCGAGCCGAGCCGAGTAGTATGGTGTTCAAGCTCGGCTTGTTTATTTTACACGAGTTCGAGTTCGAGCTCGAGTTTTAACGAATATGTGGAACCCTTGTTCAAGCTTGGTTCGTTTATTAATCGAGCCGAGTTGAGCTCGAACTCGAGTAGTAGTTAGACTAAATTTCAATTTACATTCAAACTTAAGTTATATACAAACTCATTTATAAATTCAAAATTAATGAAAAGTCATTTGTGAAACTATAGATTTAGCTCATTTATGAAACTCAATCTAAGTTTAAACTCAAATTTTGAATTATTTAATATATTTAAGTGACAATATATAATTACTAATACTCAAAATTTAATTTTTAAAAATAAATATACAATATAATATTTAATCGAGCTGCTCGCGAGCTTATCGAGCCGAGCAGGAGTCCGTTCAAGCTCGACTCGTTTAATGAGTCGAGCTTTATTTTTTGTTCAAGCTTGTTCATTTAACATAATAAACAAGTCGAGTCGAATTTTTATCGAGCCGAGCTTCGAGCTACTTGTCGAGTGTATTGGTTCGTTTGCACCCCTAGCGACGACGAGCAGGCGGGAGGGTGGCCCGCGGGTCATGCAGGCGCTGGTGCTTGGCGCAGGAAGACGATGTCACCCAGCGTGGATGGCGGCGGACAAGGAGGGAGAGGGAGAGAGAGCTTTGACGGGGGGTTTCCGCGAGGAAGATATACAGGAGGAGGGGGGGTTCCGTAACCGGGGAGGAGATGAGAGTCCAAGCGGAGAGGGGGAGTCCGGTGAGGGGCGAGGGGGGGGGGAGGGAGAGAGAGAGAGAGAGTCCGGGTGGGAGGGGATTCCGCATAAAATTTATTTATTATTATTTTTTTTACCAGATATTACATTAACTATGTAAATCGATCTGTAATTTTGAACGTCACATTTATTGATAATAGAATATTATTATTTATGGGATGTTTGGTTGCATGATAATGAAGGATTTTATTTTAATTTTTAAAAATTGTAAGAAAACTTGTTAAAAGAGGTTTTAGGTAACCATGATAATTTTATGTTTTAAAAGTGATTTTCTTTTTAAACAAAAAAGAAGGTCTCACCTCTTTCTTTTTTCTTGTAGTCCCTCACTTTGTTTGGTCATGTGTGGTAGTTTTTTTTTTTTTGTAATCACATCCCTCCAAACATGATAATTTTATGTCATGAGTTGGTTCACTTTTTATTTTAATACAATTTTTTATCATGAAAATGTACAAAAAATTATCATGCAACCAAACACCCCATTATATTATTCTATATTGTTAATATCTATAATTATAAATATACGACACATATCTAAAATTTATAAAATTATTTCTAACCCATCTTTATTCTCTCACTTGAGATTAACTCTTTTCTAATATATATTAAAATAAAATAATTATTAAAAAATTATATTTACTTATATTCACACGTAAAAACTCATATTCAATTGAGATTAACTCTTTTCTAATATAAATTAATACAACATAATTATAAAAAATTATATTTATTTATATTCACACATAAACACTTATATTTAATAATAACATAAAAATATAAGTGTATTTATATATTACTATTATATATATGTAAATATATTTTTTATTTTTCATATAATTTTTATGTTTTTAATATTTTTTTGAAACTGAATAAATAAATTTGACTCTATCCTACCTCATCGGACCTAGGCCACCACTCAATCCAATCGGGTCAAATTTGGGACCGACTGATGCTGAGCCGACCCCAACTCGACCTTCCTAGATTTTAACTAGAAATAAATTTATACATCTGTTTGACTATAAAATACATAAAATATCATATATTTTAAAACAGAAGCATAAACAAAATATTATTTAGTTCAGCGTAAAATAAAGTTCAATTAAATATAAAGAGAAAATTGATTCCCCATCCATTTAACAAATTCACTTTCACGATAGATCCCTTCACCAAATTTTCTTTGTAGACAGTCCGTAGGTAAAAAATACTTCAACCCATGATCCATTCCGTCAACTTCTCTTAGTTTGACATTACGTGATATTTTATAATGTCATGATTGCCCTTCTAAATAACATAGATTTGAGTGGATCCCTTCTTCTTGCCATTTAGAGGTAGAGGTGAGCATTAAATGGTTCAAACCGAAAAACCAAATCGAACCGACCTGCTTGGTTCGGTTCAGTTTGAATGATGTTCGGTTTGGTTCAGTTTGGAAGTCTTCCAAATCAGTTTAAATCAAATCAAACTGTTTAAACTAATTTAATTAAAATTTATATAAAAATATTATAATATTATTAAAAATGAGATTTTTATAATTTTATAATAAAATAATATTTATTTTGATTATTTTTAACTTAAAAACTATTATATATGTGTAAAAAATAATTAATTAAAATATTTTTATATATTTTCGATTTAAACCAAACCAAACCGAATTGAAATCAGTTTGATTTGATTCAGTTTGACGGGTTGAATCGATTTGGCTCGATTTGGAAAAAAAATGGTCTAAACCGGACCAAACCGAACCATGCTCACCCCTATTTAGAGGGGAGGGACATTATTAGATGGTCATACATGTTATTTAAATAAATTAATCAATAATAATTCATTCATTATATCATTTTTAAAATAATATTATGTTTAAAATAATTTTTTTTTACTTAATTTATTTTAAAATTAAAGTTTATTACAAATATTTTCAAAAGTTAATTTATTAACTATTTACTTAAAAATTGAAATCTAATACAAATTTTGGATCATATTAATTATATTTAATTTACAATTTCAAAATATTATTACTTTTTGACAAAAAATATATGATTTTTACGAATTTATTTAAAAATTACATAAGATTTTACTACAAAATATTAATATGTTTGAAGAAAAGATACTATATTTAATTTATATTAAGTATATTCAAATTTTAAATCTAATATAAATTATTAAATATTAATCTATTTATTATGCCATATTGATTATATCTAATTTAATCACATATCCTCTAACATTTTTTTATACATTAGAAGTATTATCATATAGAAAATTTAGCAGATGCGGTGTTTAAAGTTGAATTAATTTTAAGTCACTGAAAAGTCTCAGATAAATTTTAAATTGACAATTTTTTTGATGAATAGAAAATTTATCCATATTTAAAGTTGAATAAATTTTAATTCACCGAAGAGTCTTAGATCATTTGTCGGATATTTGAAGTTAAATAAAATTTACTTACTAGATATTTATAGTTGAATACATTTTGCCATTTATGAATTTGTTAATATCTTAATTAATTTTTTTATTATAAATTATTCATACACATATATATTTTATACTAACAACAGTTTTAAGGACAAATAGGTCATTTCATTTTTCAATTAACTCTCCCCTAACGGGTTCAGCTAATATTGGAACAGATGTTATAAAATTTTAAAAAATTAGACTGGACGCTAAGGGAATTGAGCAAATGGACTATGTGTTGAAGTCAAATATAAAAAACGGATCGAAAGTCAATTTCCTTGAGCATAAAATTAGTTGACCACATACTAAGCATGTAGTTTGACTTTCGTAAACAGAGGGTGGAGGGCTCATAACGCTAACCATCGGCTATAAAATTAATTTAATTTAAGTATTTTAAAAATACATTTATAAAATAATTATTATAAAATATAAATAATTATAAAAGTTAACTTTATTTAATAAAATATATTTAAATATCACATAAAAATGTCTAATTTGTTTTATAAAATAAATTAATAATTAATAAATTTAACTATACACATATGATACATTTAATTCAATGAGAGATTTCATGTAAAATGATTTGATTCAAGAAAAAAATTCCAAAGATGTCAAAATAATAATAATGTGCTTTTTATAAATTAATCATAAAAAGTGTTTATATGTATAAATATATTTTTAAATTTTATAAATATTTAAAAAATTGGTGTTGGGAGAAAAGCAATTATAAATGATTTATTTCATTTTATGGAGGTGATATGCTGAACCTATTTTTGACTGTGTAAAAATTGGCCCTTTCGACAATTCCCTCGACCTGCTGCTCCCTCACCCCGACGTCTCCTCACCTCCGGTGTTTCCCTTGCCATCATTGGTGTCTCCTTCACTCCTCTAGCTACTCCCTCACAATGTTTCCTCCCTGGCCCCCATTAGCTACCTCGGTCCCTCGGTTTGCTCCCTTGCCCTCTCCCATTCACCCTCGCTTCTCTCTCATGTGGCCCCTTTGTCATACACCCCCCCTTCGTCTTCCCACTCACTTTTGCACTCCCATAAACTCCCTGTGGCACTCCTCTGGTAGACCGGCCCTAGTGGGTACCCCCTCCCACTCGCCATATCGTGCTCCCTATCCCTCCTCCCCCCTTGTGGCTCCCCCCCCCTCCCCCTCCCTTCAGCTTCACTCCCTCTTCTGTCCCAATCTCTTCTCGTGGCAACCCTTCAGCGGATCTGCCCCACAGCTCCCTCCTCCCACTCACCCCTCACGCCCCTCGCTCCCTATAGTTCCCTTCTGATAGATTCACCCCTCCTCCAGCCCCATTGCTCTTCTCTCTTGTGGCCCTTCTGTTGCACCCTCTCCTCCGATTGAAACTATCCTCTCTGAAACCTATCACACTTCTCTGCTCTTGCTTCTCCATGCTACCTATACTACTACTCCCCCTTCCTCCTCTAATGAGGTCCCTCTATGTCACGACCCGGAAAACGCAGCGGATTTTTTTTTTCTCCGGATTATGACAGCGGGATAAAACCCGGAAAAAAGGAGGTTTGGTAACAAAAACACAATCACCAAACATAACCAAAATTTAACATAAACTAATCCAACACTCAAGATCAACATCAAATCATAAACTGAACCGCTCACAACTCCAAGATCAAAATAACAACGCAACATAACTAAAGGTCCAGAATTAAACAATCTAAATAACTCCAATGAGACATCATAAAGTGCTGAAAAAAAATAATGTTATAACAACTAAACAATCATCTCAAAGACCAAGAACACGAAATATCAAGCATCTCCAAGGTCGGTGTAATCCTGCTCCACCAAAGGCGTGTCTTCCAAGACCGCTTCGGCATTCTCCTCCTCCTCAAGACCTCGTTGAAATAATTAAACCACGAAGGGTGAGTCATATAAATGACTCGCAGGCAATCCATCGTCCGCCGTATCGGATAGCCAAAAGGCCCTAAAATGATATTTAAATAAATACCCGGCTGCACCCTTTATAAACATATAAGTAAAACTAGTCAATACATTAACAATTGCCTTAAATCACATCTTTTACACCACCAACCAGCCTTATGCCCATGATGACCAAGCACCTATATGCATTTTGATATGTTCTAAAAAGATTGAATAAATATAGACACCTACATGCATAGACATCTAGTATAGGCTCCACAAGACAATAGATTTTAAATGAGACATTTCAAACATACCCTATGCAACACAAAGTGATGAATGACAAAATAAACTACCTCACCAAACCAACTATGCCATACAAATGCAAACATGCACCTATCCTTTACAAAAGAAATTACATCGTTTCATATTGGCAAGGAAAGCGTCGTCTTGCCACCTCAACTAGCTAGCACCGGATCTATCATATATAAGTACCATATACTAATCGAAATCCCATAGTGCACCTAGGCGATGGTGGCACTTAGGATGCCCGTTGTGCAGGATCGAAGGATGCACCAGACGGTTCTAACCCCTCGTCGCCTCGAGTCACGACTAACTAGTCTGCTGTAGCTCAGTTTCCATTCACAGTTTTCAATGCATCATGCATCCACTTAATTATGCCATGCCATAACTAAAATATGCAAGAGATGACATATATACACCACATCATGCTATAACCAACATGCTACCAATGCAATTGATATGAACAACAACATCTAAATAACCTGTTTATGATACTAGAACCATGAAGTGACAAGCACAACTAAAGACTAACATGATACTATATCCAACACTCAACCAAACATATTGTAAACCACCCAATCGGATTTATCTCTTGGTTAAAAGGTCATAACATAGCCCAAAAATCAGATTTATTATGACTAGTAAAAGACATTAACTAATATGGTTAACTTATCATCACCGTACAAGGAGAATATCTCGAAAAAGGTAACAAGGATTAACTTAATTATATACTAACTCGAAAAGGGATATGATCGACTAAGATCTACCAATCAACATGCTATACACGACATATATATAACATCCCATCATGATCCTCAATATGCACCAAGGAGAAAATAACATCATTAAAAGCACTATCTAACTACAACAATTAACACCAACCCGGTTAATCAAATTAGCCAATTACTTCAAGCCATGGCGATTTTTCAAGTATGTGACTTAAATGATGGTAGACACGCCAAGAGTGCCTACCGGAAACCGTCCCGGAGAAATCGGAACTTGGCGATCGAAAAAGATAACGAACGTTGACGACGCAATGCAATCGCTTGAACCGGTCGAAAAGGGTTAAATCACACCACTTAGGTCACGGAAAAAGAGTATACACAAGAAAATAATCTGTTGTATCAAGGGAAAATTTTTAGAAAAATAATTGAAGAGGAGAATAACATGATATGGGCAATAGATAAAAGAGAGGGGATGATAGGATAGGAGAGAGAAAGAGGGGCTTACGGCAGTTGATAGGGCGAGCGCACGGCGGGTCCAAGGCGGCGTACGGCAGCCGGGAGGGCGCACGGCGGCCGGTGGGAGGTCACGCGGGCGGGTGTGCGCCGGCGTGGGCGGCCGCGTGGCGCGGCGGTGCTCGCCGCGGCGGCGTTGGCTGCGCCGAGGGAGGAGATGGCCTGGTCGCGCGGAGGCGGCGCCGCGCGAGGGCGGGGCGGTCGCGCGAGCGCGCGGACCGGGGGCGGCGGTTGACGGCGAGGCGGCGCGCGCGCGCCGGGCGTTGACCGGGCGGCGCGAGGCAAGACCTCGCTGGCGGCGCCGGCGACGGTGGCACCGCGGGCGGGTGAGGGCGGCTGGCCGCGGGGCGCTCGCGGGAGAGAGAAAACGGCCGGCCGAGAGAGAGAGGGGGGCGAGGCGTCGCACGCAAGAGGAAGAGACGGCGCACACTCGCGAAGGAACCAGAGCGACGAGGCAGTAGGGTTTTCGGGGAGGAAAGGAAGGAGGAGGCGGTGGTTTCGGGAGGAAAAAAAATACGGCGACGGGGAAAAGATTAAATAACAATAAAACACTCTAAAAAAAAATTAAATTAAAATATCTTTACCCTAAAAAAAAAAAAACGCACGTTACACTCTACTCCTCTGGTGAAGCTCTGCATATAGAACCTATCGTGGCGGCTCTCACCTTGGACATTGCATCTCCATCATCACTATCCCTCGACTAGAAACTTTCAGAGAGGAGTTCATTCTTGCTATTTTGAGGTACTTTTAGGTTAGGGAGGAAGGGACTATAGTCCCGCTATTGTACTGTTGTTGCTACTTTATGGCCTGTTTGGTTAGAGTATCAAAAATGATACTATATTAATATTGATATTGATATTTCTAGAAGATGAAGTATCAATATTAAAATTGATACAAGTTGACACTTGTATTACATAACATGTGTTGTTTATGATACAAATTTTAAAATTGATACTATTAGCCAAACACTTCAAGGTGATTACCAACAATATCAATTTTAAAATTAATAGTGATAGAGGTGTCTAATAGTGTTACCAAACAGGGCATTAGCGTTCTATGTAAATGGATTTTTCAGTGTTTTATCTTTTTTTACTACGTTGGAGTCATGGAACTCAGTTTATCTACTTGAGTTTATTCTTTGTTTATCTCTGTTATCTATTAATATCTTAAGGTCAAGCTCTATCATGTTACCTTTCCAATCTTTTTTGTAGTGACACTCTTCATTCTGAGATTGTTAGTATGAGCGATATTTATGCCCTTTTGGTGTGATTAACTATCATAAGGGAGTCTCTGTTTTTGCTATTCAACTACTTAGGCACTTATATGTGTTGGTCGACTTGTGGTTATGTTTAAATTTGTTGGAGATGATGACTCTTAACAAAATTTTAATTCTTTTTAGGATCATGTGTGTACTTTTTCTTTTAAGTATATTGTTGTAACATTGTCCTTGTACTTTCTTATGTTACGAAGGTAGTTGTGTCATTTGTCAACAAAGAAAAAGATTATGTAAAAACCACTCGAGGATAAAAATAAAAAAGTAATTTGTTTTGCTTTGGTGAGAGGATTTGACATCAACTTGCGAAAATAAAATTATACTTTCTTTAATCTTAGTGTTAAAATCTTTAATGCAAATCTTTGAATTAGTTCAGCCGATTTATTCCCACTGCATTAAGTTATAAATATAAACTTATAAATTCATTTCTATTTGTATCGCAAGATATTATCTTCAATGTAGACATAAATGGATAAACTACCATTACGACACATTTACATATTACACGTAAATCTTACTGGGAAAATCCCCTCCAAACAATGTATTTGGACAATCATCTACCAAGTACCAATAATATCTCATGTTAGGAGGAGCTGCGCGACGAAAAACATCAATGTGTGCATGCACTCGCGTTGCACCCAAAATTCCTGTAATCATCATGTTTCTAAAATTTAGAAGTCACATGATGATAATACTTTCCTAAAATTTATGGCTACAAATGAGCAGATTCTACGGTGGATATTAGCAGTTTTTGACATGGATATATTCCAATCAGACTAATGATTTCGTTCACGATTCTCGTTAAATCCGAATTATGATGTTTGGGTTTCATTTAGAATCAGATTCAATATGTGCATGCGTGACAGAGAACATTAATGTGTGCATGTGTGCATGCACTCACACGTAAAATTTATAGAATTACCATAAAATCTATAATATATGTCATTTTTATTAAAAAATAAATAACAATTTATTATTTTTATATAATATATTAAAATTTATTAATAGTTTTTAAAATGCATGCATCATACTTATATATTTTTTAGTTTTTTATAATATTAATTTATACATATTTATATACATGTTTTTATTAAAATTAATTAGATTGATACAAAATTAATTGTTTCGAATTTCAGTTCCCATAAACTATCAAAATATTTGATTTTGATTATAATAATTTATAAAATAAAAAAATATTTTTAATAAATAAATTTTTATCAAAATATTTGATATTGAAATATCGATTTTTTTCAGCATCCAAAATAAATGAATTGCATTGATCATGACAAATATAGGCCGGGTAACTTTAACGTCCATCTCTCAAGCGGCGAGTCATGGAACCACCGGTACGATCAGAATTCTTACGTTAACATGACGTCAGGGAATCCGCGGCTTGGCCAGCTATAGCCTATAGGCTCCAGCCATGTTCTCATCCCTCTGGGCCGGTCGAGCAAACCCGGGAGTCGGCGCGTGCTTGACCTATCGTTGACCGGTTCATTGAACCCGGACGGAAACATCGCACGGAACCCTCGGTAATTAACGTGTATGGTAATATTCATTGACAGCTCGATAGTTACAGAGCTATAAGGACGCGTTGAAGTGACTTGGCTGCCACCGTGGCAGAACGGGGCCCACCGTTCTACATCCCGCATTTAATGCCCCCGCGTCTTATTAAATTTGGTCATTCTTCCGTGAACCACGAACTTTCTATCGTTTGATCGGACGGAGGGCTCGAAGCATCGCCATGGCTGGGTATTGGCCGGAAGGGGAAGGAGCTTCCCCGACGAGGCCGGCGCCGCAAAGAAGATGAATGGCGTCCCGGTGAAGAGCACGTCCATGCTCTTCCTCTCTGGCGCCCTTCAGTCTCTCCAACAAGGTCGGAGCTCAGCTTTCCTTCACGGGCGGTCTTCTCCTCTATCCTTCCGCCTTGATTTCCGTTGTTTCTTGGGGTTGCGCTCGCGTTGTTTGCGTTAAGACTGGTGCTTCCTGTTCCAGTTGCCTTTCCGGTTCTTTTTCTCTCTGCTATCTTCATGTTTGAGAGGGCATTTTTAGTGGTTAATTAAGTGGAATGGTGACTTAATTAAGTTGCAAACGGTGTGGCAGTCATCAAAAAAAAAAAGGTTGCATGGTGACGGCGTTCGATGAGTATAATGCAGCGATTGGCTACGGGTTTTGCCTTTCGTTTTTATTTTGTCTTGTCTTCCCTCCCATGCAAGTGCTGCAACAGGAAGCGATCCTGTCAACTGCTTTATCTTTTTTAATACTATTTTTGTCAGGGCTTCATCCTCGTGTTCATAATTTATATACAGAGATTAAAATAGACTGTGGGTGAGAAGAAAAGAGCTTTTGCTTCGGAACGACGGGAAGAAAGGACTCCCCTGCTTCGATAGTCACTCGTAAACATAATAAAGTTAAAAGAGTTTGCATGTGAGAGGACAAATTAGAATAGTGTCATATTGGTCAAATAAGAAAGATACCCTTACTTAAAAGCCTGAGTCATTCTAATTCAGAATTGTGATTTTGAGTTGGTTAACAGTTTAACTCTCTGCTTGTCGTGTGCTTACACAACCTGAACAGGCAACTTGATTTGATTCTAGTTGTTTCTCCCAAAGAAAACACTTCTTTTTATTTTCTTTGCACATTCTTCGGCACTTGCAAGCATACAGCTTTTGGTAATTATATCTTTCCGGTTGTTCTACAGGTGAATTAGCAGTCATCCGCCCAAGTTCGCATAGGAGTAGGACGCTGCTGTGCTGAAAACCATCTGCGATGGGTCACTCATTTGTAGTCTCTGATGCGGATGAAAGAGAAAAATTAGAAATCACCGGTCATTCAATCTCCGGCCGCCGCACGGATGAGACGCAGCCAGCTGCAGCCTATAAGGTGGGATCTCATCCCCGCAAGAAGCTTGTTAAGGAATTCGGGGACAGAGTGAAGGAGACCTTCTTTGCTGATGATCCTCTGCGGCTGTTCAAGCACCAACCCAAGAAGACGAAGGTCATTCTAGGACTCCAGGCATTCTTCCCTGTGTTGGACTGGGCGAGGCATTACAATTTGCAGAAGTTCAAAGGGGATCTCATCGCTGGGCTGACCATAGCCAGCTTGTGCATTCCTCAGGTAATAAAAATAAGATAATGAAGACCCAGTTGATTGATCCCCTTCCCATTTGCTAGCATGAAGAGTTGTCTTTCTAATTAGGTCTACTAATGCTTGTCTTCTGTGTTTAATGTAGGATATTGGGTACTCAAAGCTGGCTAATCTTGATCCACAGTATGGACTTTGTAAGCGCTTTGCTAAATCGGACTCAATGCTTCATGGTCTTTTCACCGCATGTTTACATTCGCTGTTACTCTCCAATATATATTAATTTTCAGACTCGAGCTTTGTTCCACCACTCATTTACTCCGTCATGGGAAGTTCCAGAGATATTGCAATTGGACCTGTGGCAGTGGTATCTCTGCTGTTGGGAACTCTTCTGCAAAATGAGATTGACCCTCTAACAAATAAAAACGAATACGTTAGGCTGGCATTTACAGCGACATTTTTTGCCGGCATAACTCAAGCCACCTTTGGATTCCTCAGGTGAATTCCTAATTCACGAGACATACGTATTGTTTTTAAGATACAAATTTGTAGCATTTATAACCCTTATCATTCCCCTTGATCCATATATGTCCGGACAAAATTAGTCTTAGTAATTTTGAATTACACTGGTATAATATGTACCCTTCTAGGTTCTGTCTATTTGCATGTGTCAATTGACATTTTCTATATTTCGGCAATCTTGTTTTATTGTTATTTACATTGGTTCCTCATTCCCCTTTTTGTCCTCAGGCTGTTTATTGACATATGATGTTCCATATTTCAGACTAGGGTTTCTGATTGATTTTCTTTCCCATGCGGCCATTGTTGGATTCATGGGTGGAGCTGCCATTACCATTGCCCTGCAACAGTTGAAAGGTTTTCTAGGTATACAAAGGTTCACCAAGAAAACGGATATCATATCAGTTATGCGTTGTGTGGTTGATTCTGCGCACCATGGGGTAAGCAGGAAACTTTCATCCATTCTTACTAGCGTTTACTTTGTTCATTGAGGGGTTGTTTGGTACAAGACTAATTCGAAGATAAATTTAATTTATCTCTAAAATTTAGGGGATAAATCAGATTCATCTCCTAAATAATCTGGTCCCAAAGGGGCCATAAGTTTATACCTCACACTTTTTTATCATCTCTTTATGTTTTTCAATTTTCAGTGGAATTGGCAGACAATTCTTATCGGAATGACATTCCTAGCTTTTCTTCTGCTGGCAAAGCACATTGTAAGAACCATAGTTGAAGCTTAAGTATCTTTTTCAGTAGCTTTTAAACTCTCTTAATGTCTTCTTGGACGGAATGGACATCAGGGAAAGAAGAATAAGAAGCTCTTTTGGGTTCCAGCAATTGCTCCACTTATATCCGTCATTCTTGCAACTTTCTTTGTGTATATCACACGTGCTGACAAGAAAGGTGTTCAGATTGTAAGTAGTTGCTTCTAAATGGGTTCAGAGGGATCAATGAACCTTTTTGTTTGATGTACAATATATGGGTGATAGACCTGCTGTTAATGTTTAATAGGTGAAAAACATAAGAAAAGGAGTCAATCCTTCATCTGTAGATCAAATTCACTTCACTGGTTCATATGCTAAAAAAGGTTTCAGAATAGGAGTTGTTGCTGGCATGATCGCTCTCACGGTTGGTGAAAATAGTTTATCTGATTCCAGTATGTGAAAACCATTTAAATCCTTCAATCCTAAATGTTTGAGATTCACAGGAAGCTGTAGCTATTGGAAGGACATTTGCTGTCATGAAGGATTACCAATTGGATGGGAACAAAGAAATGGTGGCCCTTGGAACTATGAATGTCATTGGCTCAATGACTTCATGTTATGTGGCTACTGGTAAGCAAGAGCAGATTTATTATAGAGTTTCAAGTTTTTGTGGGGTAAATATGAAGCACCCTGATTCATCAGCCATACTCTACCTTTTTCAGGATCATTCTCAAGATCAGCTGTCAACTATATGGCTGGCTGCCAAACTACTGTCTCTAACATGGTCATGTCCCTAGTTGTGTTCCTAACCTTGGAAGTTATTACACCCTTATTCAAGTATACCCCAAATGCCATCCTGTCGTCTATTATTATTTCAGCAGTGATTGGACTCATAGACTATGATGCTGCACTCCTTATATGGAAGATTGATAAGGCAGACTTCGTTGCTTGTATGGGTGCATTTTTTGGTGTAATCTTTGCATCCGTTGAAATTGGTCTTTTAATCTCGGTAAGTAGAAATTGTCTTTTTGTCTTTTCCATTTCTCATTGCATGTGTATTTTACATGATTACCTATACCATTATGAATTTTTGATAAGCTAGGTTTCGATATCATTTGCCAAAATTCTCCTACAAATAACAAGACCAAGGACTGCATTACTTGGGAATCTTCCCGGAACTACAGTGTACAGGAACATTGAGCAATACCCAGATGCAACTAGGGTTCCTGGCGTTTTAGTTATCAGAGTCGACTCTGCAATCTACTTCTCCAACTCCAACTATGTCAAAGACAGGTAAGACCAATTTATAACCTACTGTTAAGTAGAGAATATATTTGTTCATCAAAGAACAGGCAACGGAAAAAAAATACTTTACATAGTTTAGAGGTCTTTGCTTAGTAAGGAAATAATATCTTATGAGGTAGGAACGATGCATAAAATAAAAAACGAGCAGACCAAAGCATTAGAAAGAGAGGTTTAGTCCCTTTTAACCAAGGAAAAGTTCCTTCTAAAATTAATTTTATTTGATAGTCAACCAATTTCTCACAATTTTTAATTAAAAATACATAATATTTGGGAAAAAAAGCTTTTTCATTATGCAAATAAGCACTTTATTAAAATTTTCACTTAATATTGGGCACCCAATTCAATCAAAAGGAACTATCTTCTTCTGCACTCTTAGAAGAAGATAGTTCTAGTATGTAAACTGACATAATGCCAAAATAGGCGTTAAGACCAGTTTAACATGTTCTATAATAGATAAGGAGGTCTAGTTTAACTTGTACAAGGATTCTAGAGGCCAGCAATATGCTGGAATGTAAACTATTCGATCGAATATATCTACTAGAAAATTCTCATATGGTCTCATAATTAATAATGGAAAATCCAACTTTTTTTTGAAATTCAGACCAGCCCCCTTATCAGGGAATACCCTCCAAACAAGATCAAAACGTGTAAGACCTTTAAACAAAACTAATACAGTACACCAATCGGAGATGAGAATACCTATCTTACGCGTTTATTTCTGGATTGGTGCATGCCCTCCCTTTACTTATTTACCCTAATCTAATCTGGATTCAGGCAGATCCCCTTGAAGGAATCGGTGGGCTCACTTAATCATGTTATCTTGTGTTTTCACATGTTTATATTCTGATAGCCTCCCACGGCTAGCAGTTCAACAAGTTTCGTAGCTCTTGCCAGCAAAGAGCTCTAAATATTCGTTATACCACGTGTTCATCGATCGGCAGGATACTGAGGTGGCTGACAGACGAGGGAGAGAATCTGCACGCGAAGGACTTGCCACGAATCGAGCTCTTGATCGTGGAGCTGTCGCGTGAGGACTAAACACTTCTCCCCCATCGCTCTCCTTCAGCTTGTTAGCTTCCGTGCAGATGTAAGGGAGGGCTAATTTTGTTCTTCTTTCAGCCGTCACGGACATCGACACCAGTGGCATCCATGCAATGGAAGACCTGCACAAGAGTCTTCGGAAGAGGGACGTTCAGGTAAGAAAACGGCGGGATTGCACGGGTTGTTTTTTTAATAACTAATATAGTTTTTTTAAAATTGTATTATTGTATATAACTGACATAAAAAAAGAACTTTAAAAAATAGCACATTTCTGTAAAAGCCTAGACTCCACAAGTCCTACCTTCAACCGAAATGTTATATAAATTGTATAGAACACCATACTGGCTAGTAAAAATTATTGTAATATTCATCTTAATTAAAGTCATTGAATCAGTGTAATAAACACCGATTTTTAAAGTTGGATTAACCCAGATGTTGAAATATAATATAAATTGGAACAAATAACTCTGATTTTATGTAAGGGCGTGCGGGGTGTAATGATTACATAAGTTGGTCACATTGTAGTCTGATTTTAAAGTTGGAATCCTGAATCCTGACGTATTAGTATCCGCCGCAAAGGAATTTGAAGAATATAATTGGCTTTGTACTAAAATAATCTGATTTTAATATTCCAGCCGAAATTTCACTACAATGTGTTATTTTTGCAAATCTTTTTATTTTTGTGTTAGTTGTACCATTAAAAAAATGGAAAATTGATTCCCGATCCAATTAACAAAATGACTGTAATCATAGGTCCATTGACCCAATTTTCTCCCTCAACAGTCCGGCATTGAAAATTTTTTTAATGCAAGATCCTCTCTGTTACTTCACCGTCACATAAAAACCAAAATGACATAATTGCCCTTCAAACATTGAGAGCATTCTATTATCTTTGTTCACTTCACTTGGACGAACAGTGTAACTTATTTTTTTATGACTTAATAATAATTTAATTTATTATTCTATTTAAAATAAAAGCATTATATTAAATTTAATGTAATATTAATTTTTATGTATGTAATTAAAATTTAATTTAATTATTATGTTTTTTTATGTTTAACTTATAATTACAAAGTTTTATTTATAATGGTTTGAGATAGACTACAGATATATTTATTAATTATATATGATTATGATTAAAATATTAATTTGTTTACGGTAAAAAAACTAGATTTGATTTATATCAAACCTTTGAATATGATATAAAATATAAAATACTAAATTGATCTATGTCTGATGTATGACTACATGGAAGTAGCATAACGTTATTATAATTTAATTATATTAAATTTAATAAAATTTATTAATATTAATCTATTTATTATGTCACATAAATTTTATCTTATTGCATCAGTTAATTAAAATAAGATTATAGCGTGAATAACCCTATTTATCACATCAAATTTATTATGGGCTACAAAATATCAATATGTTTAGACTTTAAAATAAAAAATATTATACTTAACTTATAACTAATATTTAAATATAATACAAATAATGTCTAATAATTATATATTCTTTTATATTTATACTGAAAGATGAACATATATTTCATCAAATATCATAAATATTTTAATTTTACAGAATTTTAATTTTTCTTTGAAAACTTTGATCTTCATGTTCAATCTATCCATGAGAAATTTCAAACATCAAATTGAGAATGCATTGAAAGGAGGTAAATTGGCTCAGCCAACAAGAAATTGAAGCTGCGATGTCTTCTGTCGAGGGGTAAAGTTGTCAAATCATCTCCAATCTAACACTGCAGTGATGGAAAGGGTGAAGATTGGAGCGGGAGTGGTAAATTTTCAATAAAAAGAACCTATGACTATATCATTTCTGACTTAGCACTGTCCGTTGAAGACCCCTCTTTGAACCGGACCGGACATGAATTTCCCGATAAAAAAATGCTGTTAGTTCTAAAAACATCCGGGTTTGCACATATGTACCGGGCTATAAATCCACCGCGTAACTGTACTATGATCCCTCTAAGTTAGAATCGGATCGGATACTACACAGACCTATCGCCGGAATCTCGTCTCCGGCGAGTAACTGATCTGCATGCAGGGACTGCGTAGTACCAATCCGTACACGGGATTGAAGATGGAAGGCACTGACGAGGTTTCTTAATTACCTGGGTGCAGCTGGTGCTGGCGAACCCTGGGCAGGCGGTGATGGAGAAGCTCATGGCGTCCAGGCTCACAGAACTCATCGGCCAAGACAAGATCTTCCTCACCGTCGGCGAGGCCGTTCGGTCCTGCGCTCCGAAGTCGTCGTTAGATGCATGAGAGAGAGAGAGAGAGAGGATCCTTTTGGTATGTATGCGTTTCGGTGGGTGAAACAGAGCAACGGGCAACGCTTTAGCATTAGAGGGAAAAAAATAAGAGGAAATTGACTCCCGATCCGATTTTCAAATTCCAGTTTAACCGACAGTCCGATGGTGTGATTTCTATAACATTCGATCCATTTTCCTTGGTATCTAAAACATTCGCTCCATTTTACACTGTTACCGTCAATGAACTTTAAGGAGAGGAGAAAATGACCAGACTGGCCACTATCATTCACAAGAGAGTTCTCTCGTATTCAAATACATAGAGGTGATGTTCATTTTATTTTAATGCATTTGTTTGTGATAAAAACACATAAAAATATATCTTGCAGCCAAAAACACCCCCATGCCATCGGTGGCACCAGCTTCAGTAAAATGGAGGTGCCCGTCCCGGAGGAGGCGTTCGCATCGAGTAGCGACAAGCCCCGTCGCAGCGCCGCCGCCGACACCTGGATGCACCTGCAACCGGAGACAACGGCACCCTCCTCCGCCCTTGGGAGGAATGCGGAGCTCCAGCTCCGCTTGGGGTCATTGCCGCGCCACTCGTCCCCTGCCCGTCACCACCAACCAGAGATTTGACCACGGTGCCGGGAAGGCCGCAGAGCCATTTGTAAAGATCCCCGCCCCCTTTCTTCTTGTGAAACCTTGCCGCATCTCCGCCGATAGGGATTTTTCACAGGACCCGAGAGCCTCACGATGAAACGATAGGGCAATGGGGGGTAAAATAGGAATAAAAAAGTTAACTCCCCCGGGGGGAAACGGACCATGACAGAATTGGACTGATGTTTTAAATTTTTGTATTAATGGATTAGACGCTATACAAATTCGGTCAACGGATTAAAAGTTAAAGTGATTTTAAAAAATGGACCGGAAATCAATTTTCCCAAAATAATTGTCTCGAGCCTTGGTTCGTCGTTATTTATATCATGTGTATTACTCTCTTTTTTATCTTTTTTGATCCACGATGGCGTGCTGCAGTGCACGTCAACCCAACGTGCTGCGTTGCACGCGACCAGGGATCAAGCCCCTGCGCTCGATTTTCACCAATACCTTCTCTTAAGGGAAAGTCAAGCTCCTCGGGCCCTTGAACCCTACCCACCTACTCACAGGACAAGAGTTATTTCAACCGGGCGACGTGTATTACTCATTATATATGTACGAGAGCGGATCACCTCAATTCCCGGGTGGAGGGAGCTCCCGCAATCCTCAATGGCACGAGGACACCTGGTGTCGCGGAAAATGAAGCATCATTGCATTTTAAATAGGGCGTAAAGTAGATATGACGTCGCTCGGTAGTGGGTAAATAGAGGGTCGGTAGTAGGTCATTGAAGCCTCGGTAGCTCGGTAGTAGTTTCTCAAGGCTCGGTAGTGGGTTAATAGAGGGTCGGTAGTGGGTCTTTGAAGCCTCGGTAGCTTGGTAGTGGGTCTTTGGAGCCTCAGTAACTCGGTAGCAAGTTGATAGGCGATCGATAGTGGATCCTCAAAGTTCAGTAGCAAGTGTAACAGGTCTCGGTAGCAAGTCTTTAAAGGCTCGGTAGCAAGTGTAACAGGTCTTGGTAGCAAGTTAAACTAGGCTCGATAGTGAATTAATAGAGGGTCGGTAGTGGGTCTTTGGAGCCTCGGTAGCTCGGTAGTGGGTCCAAAGACCCACTACCGACCCTCTATTTACTCACTATTGAGCTACCGAGGCTCCAAAGACTCACTACCGACCCTCTATTTACTCACTACCGAGCTACCGAGGCTTCAAAGACCCACTACCAACCCTCTATTTACCCACTACCGAGCGACGTCATATCTACTTTACGCCCTATTTAAAGCGCACTGACGCTTCGTTTTCCGCGACACCAGGTGTCCTCATGCCATTGAGGACTGCGGGAGCTCCCTCCACCCGGGGACTGATGTGATCCGCTCTCTATATGTACCTTTGAGTACATCATACCTTACCAACTTTACACAGTCAAATGTATAATTAAATATCACAAATAAACTCGAAACTTCATATTTACTAGTTGATTGCATATTTGGTGCATTTTGCAATTAAAATTGAATGTACTTTATTTGAATGTGATCCTATATAATTGAAGAGTTCAAACTCAATTATAATATATTGAGATAAACGACCAAACTAGTCATCATCAACATGACTTGAAAAACAAATACTAGCAAACACAATCTCTTGGTGAGTGGAGCAACAACTTTTGAATGTCTCAACATAATTGTATACACTTTATGTTCCTCATTATACATTAAGATCCAAATTACTTATACCAAAGATTATACCATCCTTAGATGTTTCTTACTATTCTTAGCAAAAAAGACAGAAGAAATTGTCATCATATATATATTAATTTATGTATCTAATATATTGACACTATCAGATCATGTACTTAAAATTAGATCAATTAGATAACAACTTTTTCAATTATTCTCTTTACTATAACTAGAGATTTAAAGTACGTACTATCGCAAAGTACATTTCCTCTCATTTACCGAGAGTGAATAATTCATTGTTGTCTATTCAATTATCTTCATAAAGTTTTCCTTATACTCGATTCATTAATTATATTAGATCATCAAATTGGGTGATTCAAAAGTTAATAGCCAAAATATATGACATCTACAAAATATCTTTGGTAACTCAGGTCAAAGATCTAATCGTGCAAACGTAATGTTGACAATCCTAATAGACAATTAGGTAAGGTACTATTGAGAGTTTTTAATTTGGTGAGCTCAATAACCTCATTCCACTAATGAGCAAATGTATGTGTATCTTAATGTCTTCACACTAATGATCAATAAGATTGATTACCTTCATCTTATAAGTAGGGGTGAGCATTAAACAGTTCAAACTGAAAAACCAAACTGAACCGGCATGTTTGGTTTGGTTCGGTTCAATTTGAGCTATGTTTGGTTTGGTTCGGTTTGAAAGTCTTCCAAACCGGTTTAAACCAAACCAAATCGTTTAAATTGAATTAATTAAAAAATTATATAATATTATTATAATATTATTAAAAATGATATTTTTATAATTTTTATAATAAAATAATATTTATTTTAATTGTTTTTAACTTAAAACCTATTATATATATGTAAAAATAATTAATTAAAATATTTTCATATAATTTATGTTTAAATCGAACCAAACCGAATTGAAATCAGTTTGGTTTAGTTCGGTTTGAGGGGTTGAATCGGTTTGGAAAAAAAATGGCCCAAACCGGACCAAACCTAACCATGCTCACCCCTACTTATAAGAAGACATTACATATATTAGTCTATTCGGATGTTTAATATCTCATCTCAATAATCTTATAACTAGGAATATTTTGATCACATACCTCTAAATGATTGATTTCATTATTATGATCTCATTATAATTCAATCATTATTATGTGATCAAGGACTTCATTATGATATGCACATTTAATAAGTGCAAACAATAAAAATTTATCAATTTTATTGAATGAGATATTTCCAAAAATGTTAAATTATATCAAATATGAATGACTTATAGGGTATATATTTCTATCATGAGAAAGAACTACACAAACTTAAAGTTGGTGAGAAAAATGTTGAGTTCACTACCATCGGCATAGCACACCAAAGTTATGATGATTAAAGAATCAAAGAACCTCACCATACTCACCTAGGAGGAGTGCATAGGATCTCTCATGGTATATGAGTTAAACATCACGGAAGGTGAAGAAGAAAGCAAGAAAAAGAAAGTGAATGCATTAAAAGCCTCTTCAAGTCACTAGTCCAAGAACTCAGTGGAGGAGGACTATAAAGGTGACATCGTCATGATTATAAGAAAGTAACAAGATTTATAAAGAAAGATAAAAGAAGCCAAAGGTTCTCAAAGAGGATGTAAAAGAAGGTGGTGCTCCAACTAACAGGTGCATATGGTGATTTTTGTGTTGTCACCTCTCCTTCCTATCCTTAATTTTATTCCTTCCACACACACCTTGATCTTGGAACTTTTGACCATCGATGACACTAGGTTCTAGAGGAGTGATTCAGGTCGTAGGGAGGGAGAGATGGGAAGAGAATAAAAGAGAGAGAAATAGAAGAGCGGTCACTAGGAGCCATGATCTTCAAAAGTAAATGGAAATGTAATGTAAAGTATTAGATGTTGACCATGTGTACCTTAGTAAGAGAGATGTGTAGGTTCCAACTTTCTTCTCTTGGGCCAGCCAAAGATGAGGAATATAAGTTTGCTTTCTTGCCAAAATATGTAGTTTGCATTGCATAAAATAAAGAAAACAAACAAAACAAGTTAAAAAAGGACTGTAACTATGGAAATGGTAGAAGTTATAAAATCGAGTGGATTAGCCTACAAGGTAGACAGATTCCATATTGTTGAAATTCATGGCACCTCGGCAAAGGGCCACTTGGTGCCATGATGAAGGGGGTGCCTAGGCCATGATTTGGCTAGATGATGGTGATAATTCCTTGTTTATCTCTAGGCTAGTGCATGACCTCTGATGTGTAAGTGTAGCTCCTTGAGGTTCTCCTAACACTTAAAAAGGTGTAGGAATGAAGGGAGAGTCTTGTAAAGCTTTGGGTTGAAGTGGGGAACCTCTAAGAGTTGGGAGATAAGATGGCAGGTGGAATGCTCTTTCTCTTTAGCTTCTTGGAGGGGTTTTCTAGGAGGTGTTGAGAACTCAAGGATTTCTTGAAGTGGAGTTTTAGAGAATCCTCTTTGTCAAATTAGTTGAGAACCTTTTGAGTGTTAGAAAATGGTATTTTTATATAGCTACGAGGAGAGCAAACTCAAAAGATAGAAAAATAATTTAATTGGTACATAATGTTTAGAAATTAGGGTGCCTGGACCGACATTAAATATGATGTGTAGAACGTTGTGTGGAAATATGTTGATGAGACATAAAATTTGACTTTTGGACATGATGCCTCGATGTTGGAGCATTTGACCAAGCGATGTGATTAATGTGCCATGCACACCACTAACGTTGGGCAGTTTGAAGGTAAAATTGGATGTTTAGGTGACTGAAAAATGCTCAATATTGGGATTTATGGAGTACTATATGAAGTCAACGATTGCAACAGTTATCGAATTTCAGTGGGAAACCAAAATTTGGGACCTAGTGCCCTCTTTATTGGGGTGCCATGCACCCTCTTGTCAATGAGCTTGGTTGTCCCTTTATAGGGGTGCCAGGTGCCCCCAGCACCAAGAGCCAAAAAGCTAAAAAGTGTTCATACACGACCAAAATCTAGTTTTTTTGGCTAACATACTAAATACTATCTATGAAAACAAGAGTTTTGGACTTCAAAACTAAGCCAAAATAGTGTGTCTACAATTTATCTCACCTTGGTGTCGGCTTCGCAATGGAATGACAAGGAGCGGAGTGGAGATGAGTGAAATAGATAGCATGAAGATAGTGGCATGTGATAGCAATGAACTAAAAAGGTGACACCAATATGTAGATTTAGACATATCTATCATGACCTAAATGGGCAAGGTGAATGCAACCAAGTCCCGAGAATGCCATCCTATTCCATCTGAACCATCTTCCATGGTTGATGGTTGAAATAATGTGTTGTGGGTACAAAGAGAGATAAAATAAAACATGGTGGGAGAATGATAGAAATAAAGACATCTACTCATGGTGGAGAATTGTCATTGGTTAGCATCTGAACTATGTGGTGTGCTTAATCAAGAAGTAAAAAGGAAATTGATTTATGAAAAATTAAACTGAGTAGACTAAACTAAGTAGTTTTTTTTTTTAATCAACTAAGATTGTGTCTGGTCTTCAAGTTCCCTGGGTACTCTCAAGATTGTTGGTTTAATTCAAAATGGAATAACCTCTTGTTTCATTGAAATCATTGTTAAATTCTAAGAGAGTATCGGCCATCCAAAATTTTGAGTCATGGTGATATGGGCACAAACGAAGGTTCAATTACAATGAAAGCACGGTGGGATGCAAACATGGTAAGATTTAAACAGAGGATGTGGTTTGATGACACCTAAAACACAATATGATGCAAATGATATGAAAAAAAATGATGATACAAAATCATGGTAGGATGATCAGGTGAGACAAGATGGCGAGATGAAGCCATCATGGTGGTATGTAAATTATGGTTAAAAACAAGGTGGGATCACAATGGTGGGACACAATTATGGGGAGATAATGATTGTGGGTTAAGCATGGCCCAATGGGATTTAGAGTAAAGAGAGTATAAATGATTGTGGTGGGATAGGAATAGCCATAACGGGATAAGAGGGTGGTGTCAAATGATCTTGGTGGGATAGTGGTTGAAAACAAAACTACCATGGTGGGATACGAGACATGATGGCATATAAAATGCATAATATGATGCAGAAGCAATACATGTTGAAAGAAACACAAATGTATCATTATAACATAGTTAAAGATATAAAGTGTGAATGATGGGTCAAGACCCTCTGTTGGGAACCATTATCCCTGTCTACACAACTTTGGCCTATCTGCAAACCTACAAATTAGTTGATTCATCACTAATTTTTTTGGAGGGGTTATTGAGCTCATCTTCTTCTAGACATGTGATCTTCAACACCTCATGTAGTATTTTTATTTTGATAAGATGCAATATTCAATATGCAAAACCTAGATGTAAGACTACAAGGTTAGGAATAGCATGTTTTTGGCTTTTCATTTTCTAAGTTTTTGTTGTTTTGCTTTCTTCAAGCATCTGGAAAGCAGAATCATCATCTTTGTTTCCTTGTTCGGAGTCCTTCTTGTTACCTACATTTACTTGAAAGAGATAATAAGAACCTTATTTAGGATTAGTCCCTTACAAGAGGAGTGCTAAGTCACCTTAAATTTTTCTCATGTTTTATTGTCTTTGGGTTGCATAAGAAATCAAGCAAGTATTAGTTAAAGACTCTTCTTCATAGACCAGCCAAAAAAAAGGAGTTAGAACTCACTCCTGTCTCCCACATTAAGGTACATACAACCATCCTTTTAATTACTTTACATTTAATTTTGATTAATTTCAGAGCCTGCGACTCCTGGAGACCATTTTATTTCATTTACATCATCTTCCCCCCACATTCCTTTATATTTATCCTTTTTCTTTTCCCACATGACCCAAACCGCCTCTCTAACACCTGAGTGACGCTGAGGGCCAAATGTTTGGAGATCAATGCGAGTGTGAGGTGGGGTCTCTTTCATATCTGAGGTGTCAACCCGTTCGTGGGGTCAACTTTTTTGGCGAACATGGTGGGACAACTAATGTCATTCAGGTCAGTTCCCGTGCGAACCGGCCATTATTTTATCTTTCTAGATCAATTCCAAGGTGAACCTTGTTGTTTACTTTTCATTCTCTAAATAGTCCCCTCATGAACTTCATTTACTTTTTGTCATTTTTCGGCTTGCTCCCATGAGAACCACCCTTTTTTCTCCAAAACTAGTTCCCGAGTGAAAAGCCTTACTTTTCACCTGTTTCACGCACATAGCAGCCCTATTTTGCACTTTTCAGATAGATTTCCATGTGAACCTTGCTATTTATTCTTCATTCCCAAATCAGTCTTAATGTGGATTTTATTTATTTGCTATCATTTTCAGTCGGTTCCCATATAAATCACCATTTTCTCTTTAAAACTAGTTCTCACATGAGCTGCCTTGCTTTTTCACCCGATTTTTATATGAACCACCTACATTCAAATTGATCCCTTTGTCGATCAAACCTTTGCTTCACCCTTATATTGGCCCCAGGCCCCCATGTAGCTCTCCTTTTATTTTTGTCAATTATCAAATCCGTTTCTGCATGAACCACCATTTTCTCATCAAAACCAGTTTCCACAAGAACCACTACCCTTTTCCACTCAGTTCCCATGTGAACCACCTTACTTTCATATTGGTCCCCACGTGGACCACTCTTATACCTCACTTTTAGATCAGTCCCCATATGGACTATTTACTTTTTAGCACTCTCCATTCAGTTCTTGTGCAAACCCCTTTTAGATACTAGTTGCTTACATTGTTGCTTAGATAATTGTCTTATTTATTATCTTGCTTGCATAATTAATTTTCAAAATTGATTGTCCTCTCATGTCATTTATATTGCTCCATGCTTAGTTAAATTAATTAATTCTTATTTTTGTCATCTCTTCATTTGCATTGGAATTACATTGGGTACTATACTTGTTCGACCTGTAAGGTATCTGAGGCTAGGGTTCACTCTCCTGACACACCTTCACCTTCTCACACACCTTCTTGGTGGTTATCGACCTCTCTTCCAAGTAATCCTTCTTTTGTCGACTTCGTTGGTTTCCATCAAGGCCTCTGTAAGTCCCCATATGTGAAGTATTCCTATCCATCAATTAGGTAATTGTACCTTTTATCCCAAAACCTAGAGTACACAAGTAACCTAATACGTGGTGACTTTTTGATAACTTTAAGTCATTGGAGCTTGAAACAATAGGAATCGAGTCTATAAGAGTCGAGTGAACAATTGTAATAATCCATTTAATCTAAGGTTATAACAAAATTGTTGCATAATCATTTAGGAGCTTTTGCATAACTTGTTTGTCAAACCAAAATTGAAAACATCCAAAACAATATGAAAATAAAAAAATAAGATTATAAATTTGTTCTCAACTTGGAAATAATAAAAAATAAAAGTACCAAAATAATAAAAAGAAGAAAAATTATTTGCACTTACTTTTGAAAATTTTTGATAGAATGCCCATGCAATTAAGGTCCGGAAGAACCATCAGGATGTCGAACTACTACGAGCAATGGAGTATAACCAGGGTCCACTATGAGTTACAGGGCCCACATATGGCTCAGGTTGGGAGCCGGTCAATGTTGTTCATGAATGGGAGGTGCAACAAGTGATTGCCCATCATCCTCCTCCATCTAGTCTTGAAAGTTTGTTTGAGGAACTTGTTTTCTATACCTACCCAAATACTCTATCAATTGTCCAAACTCAGATTAAGGTAAAATGCCAAGCAATCATACTTCCGCCAAGGTTCGTCCAATCACTTCTTCTTCTCCACTCATGGTTTGGCAACCGATCTTGGCCCCGCACAGGAATTCTCGCGCCAGCCATTTTACACCAACCCCTCACCCCATGACAGTGCATCATCAATCCGATCTCCTACCACAATCATCAGGCCATGCTTCTAATGCAGCTCCATCCTTGATCTGACTATTGCTCAAGATGCTTTGTTGGTCACCTCAACTCATCCCACACTAGCACTTGGGCCCCACAACCTAATTCCATCTAACGCCACTCAAGAACTAGCTATCAATTAGGCTTTAAATAGTATGCTCACCTAGATGGATGAGCAATATAAGGAATTAAAGTGCCAATTACACTCCAAAGTAACCCCTAAGGTTACCATTCTATCACTTCCGGTCCTTCACCTTCCTCTTGCTGAGATGCCAGTCTGCCATCACTATAAAGGCATTGGCAATATGTTCATTCATTTGAAGGATTTTCTTTATGAGTCTTCTTTTTGCTAGAGTGACCATAAGGTCATAGAATTTCTCTTTAGGTAATCTTTGGAAGGGCCAACCTTAGAGTGGTTTTACTCACTTGACCACAAAGGCTAGCAATTTTGATGTGGTCAAAGTCACGTTTCTATAGAGATATTGGGATCTGGTAGGGCCCGCCTATTCTATTAGTGATCCGATTGTTGAAAAGATGAAAGTCAATAAGGATTTTGTGAAGTTCACTAATCACTAGAGAGCAATGGCTGAAAGGCTCATGGGCATGATCTCAGAGGGTGAACAAGTGAAGATGCCTATAGGGAACACCATGCTGACCCTCAGGAATGTTATAGTGATGCACTGCCCAACAACCATGAGTGGGCTCTACGATAGTGCTCATTACCTATAGACTCACTTCAGAGACTCCAACATGGTCAATCCTTTTGATCATATGCCCCGAGCTACTAGGAAGACCAACAACTTTACACCTACTGGTCCCACCACTGACAGGGTAGTCAACAATGAAAGTGCCAATGTTGTAGGGAACTATGGACGCCGCCACGAGGTCAAGTCTCCCCGGCTCCAAGAATGCCGCCACTCCCCTCCTGGCTTCAAGCTTCAGTGGGTGTTGGTGTGTGTGTGGTCACAAGGAACTGTAGGCTCCAAGAGTAGAAAGAAAAGAGACAATGGAAGTATTAAAAGAAATGACCAAATGTACCTAAGCAAAGAGATTGTGTTGGGAGATTACGGGTTCCATCTTCTTCCTTTTCGGCCAGTCGAGAATCAAGAGCTTGAAGCACTTTTAGCTATTTCTACAAAAATAAGTCACAAAAAACAAGTGAAAGTGGATTAGAACTAAGATAGTGAAGCATCTTGCAAGAGAAATAAACCAAAATCATAAATGGAAATAGACTGATTAGATTGGGAATGACTCCCAACCCCCCTTTTTATGTGTTTTGGATGATGATGATATATGATATGATTAAGCTAAATATGCATGCAAGCATTATTATCTATGATGAAAAACATAAAAATAAAGTAATGCTAGAAGATGGGGGAAGAAAAATGGATTTCAGCTCCAAAAATAGCAATCTGGAGCTCTGGGTGACTCGACAGGTGGGTCACTGGGCGACTCGGTAGGGGACGACCTGGCAGACGGATCACCAGGAGACCTGGCATTGGGTCATCTCCTATGCTAGAACTCGGTTTGCTCTCGGATGCTCCCAAGGTGCTTTCAGATGGCTTTCAAAACTTGATGATGACTCCCAAGAGCTCCTAAGATGTGGATGATGATCTTCTCTCAGATATAGGACCTTAAGAAGCTTCAAAGTGGATGCTGGTGAAGAAATGGAGTGGAAAACATTGGTTTATGGAGGTGTATGGAGTAGTAAGCTCTCAATCTCTTGGGCAATAAAGCTTGGAGGATGAAGATAGCTTGAAGCTCTCTAGGGCTCTCTCTTGGGAGTTTGGGACATCATCAACATTCTAACACTTTTCCAACCCTTCAAAATGTGGTTATGTGATCCCTTTTTATAGGTAAAGTGGCCACAATGGCATTTCAGGAATAAAAAGTGTCATCCGAAATAGCAAATGACCCGCATGGCAGGTCATTTAGCGACCAGACAAGCGGGTTGCTAGGTGACCAATCTAATGGGTCACCTACGGAACCATAAATGCCATTAAATGCGTGTGTGTCAAAAGCCGATCGTGTGACATCCGGGCCTACTATAGTGGTAGGTGTCTGGACGGGCGTGTGCCACTCATGGGTCATTTCGGTCATTGCCCGGGATGCTTCTTATACCTGACCAGATTTGACCCCCTACCTACCACCATCAGAATGGGCAGATTTGGTAGGAATTGAGAAATAAGCCGTTGACTGGGTCGCCTGGTGACCTGGCAGAGGGGTCATCTTCTTTTCTAGAGCCTATTTTTTGCCATTTTTTTGGAAATCTGGTTTGTTTATCGAAAAACTCAAGTGTCTCTTAAAAAAATATGAATATTAAGCTACTCAAATAGGCAAAATTTGCATGTCTACAGAAACCAAAGAAGCAACCGCCAAAACCAATATAGGAAATCATAGCCGAACCAACAATATTGACCCATCCCTTAACAACCTCAAACCAAGCAACAACAACCCTTCATCTATCCCACAGTACAGCAGCAACCACCCTAGCCCCCACTTACAACAAGGCAACACCACTAGCCAATCCAATGCCTATAAGGGGAGATCCAAGAAAAGAGTATTACTTGCATTTACTATTTTTCCTAATCAACATCTTCAATACACTTATGGCGGAGCAACAATTAGAATTGCCCATGGAGAGGGTCAACTTGTCAACCAATGTAGACATGTCAATGTATTACTCTTACCATTAGTATTCAGGGCACACTGTCGAGGATTGCTTTCAATATATGTTTTACATCTATGATCTCAATGACCAAGGTAGCATCGACTAGGCACAGATGGGAGAGTGCATACAATCCATGAAGGCAGGGTGGAATCGGCAATGATAGTAGGAACTATAGTAGGCTCAAGCTCAACAACATCATGACTTGGGCATCATTCAAGATTCACTACCGGTTCATGTAGCTATTCCAGCACTGGCATCCACACCCTCCAACCATATGATCGGTCTCATTTATTCTACCACCAACAAATTGATTGTCCATGCTCAAATTTGGTGATTGGAGAACATAGATGTAAGCACCCGAAACGGGACATCCTCGGATCTCCCCCTTCCGGCCCCTACGCTTGCTTTGGGGACTTGGTGGATGGGATGTTAGTGGGTGTGGTCGCCAGGAGCCAAAGGCTCCAAAATATAGTAGAATGAAAAGAAATGAAATAGAGAAATGACCGTCGTACCTTTGGAAGCGGGGAGATTGTTGAGTTCCAACTTCTCCTCTCTCGGCCGGCCGAAAGAAGAGAGCTTAGTGAGTCCTTCATCTTCGATCCGGTTGAAGCTCCGCCTCAATCAGATTTACCTAAGAATGTCCATAAGAAAACATAGAAACAAGTGAAAAGATCATTAGTTCTCGTGACAGTGTAGAATCATGCTCAAATTCAAATGTAAACATGAAAGAGGGAAGGAACTGACCAGATTGGGACTAAATCCTAACCCCTATTTGGAAGGTTTAAATATGCATGAAAATACAAATGAGTGGCTTAATGCATGCTAAATAACATGTTAATGAAGGTTAAAATGAAAGGGGGAGTAAAAGATCGACCGGAAAGGTAAATAAACTCAAAAAAATGCAAAACGGGGTTTGCCCCTGCTAGTTCCCCATATATGGGGCGCCTGCTGCAGGTGTCCCCTTGATGGGGCGCGTTGACCAAAGTCAAAGCGCCCTATATACGGGGCACCAAGGACTGGCTTCAGCAGATTTTCTTCCCATCTTCGTGGCGTCGCCCCGGAGTGTAGGAAGACCTCCAAGACGGAAAAAGGACTTTTTCAAGCAGACAATACTCAAGTGAAGCTAATGGAAGAGTGTTTTGGAACTAGATGTAAGAGAAATAGAGTGTAGAGGCCCTCAAAGTTGGAGAAAAATCATATTTCTGAAGAAGGAAACTGCAGGTTTTTGGGTTTTTGGGGAAGGATTTTGGGATAATCTAAGGGCTTGAGAGGGTGCTATGAAGGCTTAGATTCGTAGTGGTGGATGAGATGAGGTGGGAGACAGACTTGGGGTGTCCAAAAACCTCCATATGGGGGTCTTTCTACAGCACAAAAGAGGGCAACTTCATTCTGCTGGAATATCCCATCAAGAAGCAACTATGATTTTTTTGGGTTTTGGGAGATGGTTTTGGGACGGTTTGAGAGCTTGGAGGGGGTTGCAAGGCTTGGGATGTGTAGTGGTGGATGAGAGGAGGTGAGGGACGCCCTTGGTCCCTCCTAAACCTTCCAAATGGGGGTCCTATTTTAGGCAAGAAGAGGGCAACTTTATCTCAGAATCGTCCCATCAACCCGCCCGCCGTCGGACCGGATGCGGGTGCCCCATCGAGGGCGCCCGAGCCCTGTTTATAGGGCGCCAGGTACCCTGTTTATAGGGCGCCGGGTGCCCTATAAGCAGGGCGCGTTGACCTAGTCAACGCCCCATAAATCTACTTCGAAATGTGCCGAAAAACTTGATTTTTCCAGAAAACTTGGTTCCCTCGAAAGGTTACTCAAATATACTTCACGAAAACAAGAATTTAAGCTCTCCAACTAGGCCAAAATTGCGTGTCTACAGCTTGCCTCGCCTTGGCGTCGGCTTTGTAGGGGAGTGACATGAATGAAACGTAGGCGAATGTAGCGAAGCGTAATGAGGCGTAGCGGAATGAAGTGGTAATGGACTGAAAAGGTGATGCCAAGGTGTAGATTTAGACACGCCCTCATTGGCCTAGTTGAGTGGAATAAAACTTTACCGGACTCCGAGATTACCCTTTGTCTTATCGAAACCTTCCCTCTGGTTGATTGGTTAAAGCGAAGAACAGCACTGAAAGTAAATAACTAAAATCCCACGTGGGGGAGAATTGTTACCGGCCAGGACCCGAACTGCATGGTGTGTTGGACTCGGTAGAAATGCATTGAAAAGTAAATTGCGAAAAGTCAAGAGGAGACAACCAATCAACAAAGGGTGGGTTCTTCAAATTCATGAGGTTTAGTCAGAAATACCGGTTCAGTTTGACATGGAAAGACTTCTTGTTTCGATGAAATCATTGTCAAAACCCGTTGGAAACCAATTCTCTGAAAAATCAAGACCTTCTCTAGGGGCTATAAAGGACCATCTTTAAAAGGGTGCACGATGCGACTGGAAGGAGGTTATAGCATTATTAGGAAGCGGGGAATGGTTATGGTGGGATAACGCATGTGATGATGCATGATGCATGTTGGGTTTAAAGAAATAAAAATAAGTATAAGAAAATAGTTGAAGATATAGGTTGAACATAACGGGTCAGGACATCCATGAAGAAACCGTCGTCCCCGCATATTCAACTTTGGCCTATCCGCAAGCCTAGGGAATTACTGGGCCCTCACTGATTTTGTTGAAGGGGGTCTCGGGCTCGGCCCCCTCTAGACTTGAGGTCTTCAACATCTCAAATATTACTTATTTTGATAGATGCAATACTAAATGCATGTCCTAATAGGGGTCGGGGTAGTCCACTTTTGTTTTTCAATTTTTGATTTTTTTGTTGTTTTTTTGCCTCCTCGAAGTGCCTGGGGATATGAAGTTGGTATGCCTTCTCCTATTCCTGCATCCACTTGAGAGAAGATATTAGAACTTTATTTTGGCTTAGTCCCTTGCAAGGAGAGGGCAAAGTTGCCTTGATCTTTTGTCAAGGGACATAGGCCTTATCAAGGTAAAGATAACAGAAAAAACAAAAGTATGCATAAAAGAAAATACGCAAGACTGAAATTAAACATGAATGCAAAGACAATTGATCAGTCTAGAAAGCAAACTTTTAGGTGTTTTGAAATTTTTGATTTGTTTGGGTTTTGATGGTTTTATAATGTTTTTGGTATTTTGGTATTTTTATGATTTTTTTGGTGTTTTGGATATTTGATTTTTAAGAGTTTTGACTTTATAGATTTTTTTATGTTTTTGAAGTTTTTAATTTTTGGTTTGGTGTGAAAGAAATGACCATCTCATCCTTTGCCTTGCTTGCCATAGGTGCCTCTCATTGTTACTTAAGGGTTAAGAGTAGGCATCACGTGTAAGAAAGTGCCTAGTCCGAGATCTTCTGACCTTCTGCCTTCGATAGGCTATGGCTCTTCTTGGACCTAGTCGGTCAACCTAATCCTTTGAGGTTAAAGAAGGAAGATGATTGGTGGTAAGTCCTTAGTAGAATTCAGGGATGTCGAACTTGTTTTTCTACTAATACCCACATTGCCCATTCGGGTTTTGACCTCTTCGGGTCCTTCCTTTTAGCCCATTTTCTTTGATGGCCCACATTTAGACGGAGTCTTTCTTCTTTTTTGCTTGATTTTGACCTGAGGGTCATTGCCCATCTTTTCGAGCCTTTTTCTTTTGGACTTTTGTTGGTACACATTCGGACAAGTCTATTCTTTTGCGACTGAGGGGTCATTGCCCATCTTTTGGCACCTTTTCTTTTAATAAAAAGTCGGACCTTCGAGGCATTTTCCAACTAAGGCAATGGGCATTTTCGATACTCCTCATTCTAACCCCTTTTATCTATTCTGGACCGAAACAAGAAGAGAATGGGATTAGGTTGACCTTCCTTTGCCAAGCGTTGCCTAGCTTTCTCTCTGACTTCCGATCATCGGATCTCAAGACTAGACGTGTAGTGTGTGCAGTATGATGCCTATCCTTATTTCCCTAAGTGACAAGTTAGTGCACCGAACAAGTAAACGTTAGATGCTATCATTATACTTCACACCTTTGGATTTTATAGATTATTTGTGATAAGGAAAATATATTTTTTTGAGGTATACACCATTCCAGGGATGAGCTAGTTCTTCTCCTTCTGCATTAGTCAGCTTATATGAATTACTGGGATAAACAGCCGAAATAACATAAGGACCCTCCCAATTTGGTTGAAGTTTGGAGCGGGGACCGCCCGGCTTAACAAATATTCTTTTAAGCACAACCTCACTGACTTCAAATTTTCTCTCCACCACCCTCTTCTGATAAAATCTTTTAAGCCTATTTTGGTAAGATCTAGCATGTTTGGCAGCGGCCAGCCTCCTTTCATCCAAGAGTTCGAGTTGCGCGAGATGAGAATCTCGACGTTCATCCATTGGGATATCTCGATCGATCTGGACTCGGAGGGAAGGAATGATTACTTCGTATGGAACTACCGCCTCCATCCCAAATGCCAAGGCATAGGGGTACGGCCGTTGGGGGTTCGAATAGAAGTGCGGTAGGCCCATAGAGCATCGACATCAACTAACTTATCGCGGTCTGCGAACTTGCTAGACTTACAAGTCTTCTTAATGATTTTTATCGGGGTTTTATTGGTGGCTTTGCTGGCCAGTTGCCTTGAGGATAATATGGAGATGAATGATGCAATACGATGCAATACATTTGCGAAGGTTACGCGACTCTGAGAGATGAATTGTGGTCCATTGTCGGTGATGATGTCGCCTGGGATCCCGAACCTGGCAATGATGTTGCGCTTGATGAAGGTGCAGACTGTTGATGCCTTGATCTCCACATATGCTTCCGCTTCAGCCCACTTGGTGAAGTACTCCGTTGCAGTTAGGATGAAGGATTTGGTTTTGTTTGTGGAGTTTGGGTCACTGAGGGGTCCGATAACATCAAAAGCCCACATAGCGAAGGGCCATGGGGCGTGGATCGGATGAAGGGAAGATGCGGGAGAGTGAATCTTGTCGGCGTGGAGTTGACATTGATGACAGTGCCGGACAAAGATCGAGCAATCTTCTTCCAGAGTAGGCCAATAATACCCTTGCCTGATGATCTTCTTGACGAGGGCGTGAGCATTTACATGGCCTCCACATACTCCGGAGTGTGCTTCTTTAAGCACCAATTCAGCCTCTTCTTCATCTACGCATCTTAATAGAACACCGGCCAAGCTCCTTTTGTAAAGTACTCCACTTAAGATGGTGTTCTAAGCTTTTTGAGCTAGCGTGCGAGGTATCTTTCTGGAACTCTCGTCCCTCTGATTTTTGTCCTATTTCTAAAGAAGAAGAAGGTAAATAAGAGGAGGAAGAGGAGGTGGATGGAGAAGAATTTATTGGAGAGGATGGAGGGCAAAGAAGGCCAATCAAGGATACGAGTGGCTCGTTGGGTCGAATGCCCTTCCGGGGGCAAGTTTAGATGTTTCCTTAGGCGAAATTTGAGTTTTGAGGAGGACGTTGCTTTTTGAGGAGTGCTAAACATAAAGACGATTGGGCTTCGGGTGCCGATTTGGGTTGAGATCAACTACGGGAGCCAAAGTAGGCGGAGATATTGATAAAAGAGGAAGACTTCGAGCAATGTTTGATAGAGGGGCTTTCGGGCCCAATATTGACGAGAAGAGGTGATGGGCCGATGGGCGGATGATAAATGGAAGAAGGTGGGTTTATGGACGCAATAAGAGGAGGAAGCGGGCTCGAGGGTCCGGGTTTAGGAGATGGGCTCGAGGGCCCGGGGTGGAGAAAATGGGTGCGAGAGGCCGGGTCGGTAGAGGGGCTCGGTGGCCCAAGAGTTGGAGAAAATGGGCACAAATGCCCGTATTCAATAGAGGGGCTCGATGGCCCGAGAGTTGGAGAAAATGGGCACAAGAGCCACTGATTTAGTAGAGGGCTCGATGGCCCAAGAGTTGGAGAAAATGGGCACGAAAGGCCCAAATTCAATAGAGGGGCTCGATGGCCCAGAGTTGGAGAAAATGGGCACAAAGGCCACGATTTAGTAGAGGGGCTCGATGGCCCCGAAGGTTGGAGAAAATGGGCACAAGGCCCGGATTTAGTAGAGGGGCTCGATGGCCCCGAAAAGTTGGAGGAAATGGGCACAAGGCCCGATTTAGTAGAGGGGCTCGGTGGCCCAAAAGCAACAAGTTGGTTCATGGACCCATAAGTTGGGCCTGAGGGCCTAGAAATAGGGATCGGGCCAAGAAGCCCGGGGAGAGCGTCATAGTGAGTTGGGGCATCGGCCCCAAAAGAGGAGATAATGAGGGAAGGCCCTCGCGGAGTTGGTTGGACTTTTTCTCGAGTCGGTGTGGCGATGTGAGCCTTGGGTGGGTCGACGGTGGTTCGACTGGGTGGTTCATTGCTTGACCCTTCTTCATCGGTGGAAAACAAAAGAGATATTTCGGGATACACGTCATCTTCGGGGTCGTCGGTTCTTCTTCTTTTGTCTTGCTCCGGCTCTTGTTCTTCCTTGTTCTCGGCCGGTTGAAAGGTTTCTTTTCTTGATGAAAAACTTTTGTAAGCATCTGAAAAGTATTTGCTTTTGAGATTTTGACCATTGGCTGTCGTTCCATCATATCCAACCCCACTCTTTGGTTGTAACCTCCTTTGGATTGATTGGCTCGGCTATGCCTTGCGGTTCTTTGCCTAGCCCTTGGCCCTCACAGTATCCCAAAATCTTCATTATATGCCACCCAATAGTTTCATTTTCTTCTCTTTTCCTTCTCCACACTTGCACAGGTTGCCTACTCATTTTACGGAAGATCCAAGATTGTCAAAATTGGCTCGTTTGGCAACCCAATGGGTGGTGGTGGAGAAGATGGATGGTCTAAGGGCATGCTCGTCACCTTAATCACTTGTCCTTTGTGAGGGAATTTAAGACACTGGTGATTGGTGGAGGCGACTGCCTCTAGTGCTTCCAAATAGGGCCGTCCCAGAATAGCTTTGTAGGTTGGATCCATCTCAAGTATGTGGAAGTCAACGATCGTTAGAGGTCCAAGTTTCACATTTAATGTAATCATGCCATCGGCAGGCTTTTTCGAATTGTCATATGCAGTCACTGTTATTTGAGATGGCCGGATGTCTTCCTCGGAGAATCCACAAAGATGTAATGTTTCTGCTGGCAGAACATTAATGGATGCTCCAGTATCGACTAAACATGACTTAATGCCTACACCATTGATGTGGACTGCGATGCACAAGGCACATTTCCTTATTTCCGAGTCGGCCAACTCTTCCTTTGTGAATATAAGGGCCGGATACTCACTTCTCGGGACCAGAACTGATGAGATTTTTTCTGGGGGGAGGCTCTCACTCACCATCACCCGCTGTAAGTATTGTTGGAGAACCTCTTGATGGACTTTGGATCTTTTGATCAACTCTAAGATAGAGATTCGTGCCGGGGTTTTATCAAGATGCTTTAATAAGTCATAGGATGTCCCAGGTAACGGCTCTTCAATGTGTTCTTCTTCTGCTTCTGGTGCCAACCCTGATTGGCCGGCCTGGGGAAATACCCTTTGGAACATGCGCCCACTTCTGAGTACTGTGGCAAGTTGAGGAGCTATGGCTGGGTTGGTAGTGGTGGGTGGTGGGATAGGTCGGATGATGGGAGCTCTTGGGACGGGCGTAATGATGGTGGTTTGAGGCATAGTAGGGTAGGTAGGTTGTGAAGGTACAGTTGCTCGGGGCGGGATGATGATAGGTCCTAGTGGTGGTGATGTTTGTGGTGGATTAACCTGGCGGATTAGGGTCCGTCCCGATTGGAGTTGTGTGGTTGGTGGTGTTATGATGGGTCGTGATGGTGCTCGGATGATGGGTGGCCGGTTGAGAGTAATGGGGTTGGGTAATGTAGCTTGGGGTATAGAATGGACAGTTCAGTTGACATGCATGGCGGAGGTGGCTCCCTCAACTTGCCAATTCTGGCCCCGATTATGATACTCCTCGGAAGAAATCATGATGGGATTAACGTGTTGATTCCCAGGCGCGGGTGCATGTGGAGGTAAAGGGTTTTGGATAATCCCCAGGCCGGGGTTACTCGTTGTTGTTCTTGAGCCGGTGCATGCTGCCGTTGAGGTTGATTTTTCACTGTTCTGATGTATTCCCCCATCTGGTCCCAGTCAATACTGCCTTGCTTATTAAGATCGTGGATATAGTCTTTGAACTGAAAACAATTTTCCACGGTGTGCCCAGGATATCTATGGAACAAACAGTATCGCTCTGTGTTGGCATTCTGAGGCCACTCCAATTTCTCCCTTGGCAATGCAATTTGCCCTGCCGCCATGAGTGCATTAAAGATGTCCACGAGAGAGTACGGCAAAGGCGGGTAATGGTTCCTCTTGGGTTCAACCTTTCAGGGTTCATAGGCCATGGGAGGGGGTGCTTGGTTGTAGTTGGCCAGTTGTTGCCACGCTGGTTGGGGAACCGGGGCTTGCGGTCGCTGAGGGATCGGAACTTGTTGTTGATGAGGCTGGAACTGAGGTTGATGTTGAGGTTGACGAGGGTTTCTAAATGGTTGTTTTTGTTGAGGGTTCCTAAACTGGTGTTGATAATTGCTAGGTGGGTTCCCTACAACATTGAGGTTCTCATTTGTCACTACGCCCTCAGTCACTGGACCGGTTGTGGTAAAAGTGGTTTTCTTGACAGCTCGGGGTTTAGGATCAAACAAGTTCATGATAGGTGAGTCCCTAAGCTGTGTCTGAATGTACCGTGCCCTTTCATAGAGTTCACTCATGGAGGTGGGGTGATGCAAAGCTAGCATATTCTTTAAGGCCGGAGTGGCATTGGTGATGATCATCTTTACTTGCTCCGGCTCTGAAATGGAATCAGTGAGCTTTTCTGCCATGGACCTCCACCTATCAAAGATATCCTGGTAAAATCTTCATCATTTCTCATTTTTTCAGCCATGAGGTCGGTGATGGAATATGTTGGTCCGACCCTATCTTGATATCTCTCGCAAAAATTTAGCTTTGACAGTTTCAAAGTTACTCGCCTCCAAAGAGTCAAGCGAGTAGAACCACTCTAAAGCTGAACCCTCTAATGATCTTCTAAAAAGAAAAGCAAGGGCCCTCGGATCATTTTGCCACATTACCGACTCATAAAGAAAGTCCTTGACAGGAATTAAGGGATTACCGGTTCCGTTGTAGCGATGGTATACCGGCATCTCAGAGGGAGGTAGATGAAAAGTAGGGAGGGAAGGAAGAGAAATTTCGGGGACTGCCTTGGTGTCGATTAAACGTCTAAGCTCTCTATACTGCTCATCCATGCGATTGATCTTGTTAATCATGGCCTGATCGACGAAGGTTCCCTAAGAGGAGGAGGAGAAGTGGGTGCTTGGTGCACCGGAATTGGGACTTGATGGGCCGAAGTGGCCGGATAAGAAGGGTACATTGCGGGAGGCACCAAAGGGGGAGTAAGGTGGAGATGATTAGAGGAATAAACCGGTGGTCTAGAAGGAACAACAACATTTGGATTGGGATGATCTAGATTAGCCACCGGATGAGGAGAAATTGGGGCCATGAGCCGGGTATGAGAATGGTCATGAGTGGGCACATTGGGTTGATGTGCCCCAGATCGAGGGGTAGAGATGTGAAGACCACCTTCGGGAGGAATGTGGTCGGAGGGCGACTTGCCCTTGAGGATGGCTTTGATAGCCTGAAGTTGGGTAGGGTCGGCATGAGAGAATGCCTCCCAAAGTGAATTTGGATTGGGTTGAGGAGAATTTTGACTAGGTTCGGGGAGAACTTCGGGTTCATTGACGGCACACACGGCATCAGGATAGAAATAAGATTGGTCATACTCCAACTGTAGTTGTTCGTATCCTTGATCCGCCATTCCGATAACTCGACCTGACCTTAAATTCATAAACACAATAGAAAAAGATGGTTGACAAATAAAAGCTTAAGGATTTTTTTTAGTTTTGATTTTTTACCCCTTTTTTGTTTTGATTTTCTTTTGTCGGACAAGCAAGTTGTCAAGCAAATTAACCTCAAGCAATTTTTTTTTTTGGTTCTTTTTAGGTGATTTTGGGATTTTTGTTTAATTTTCAGTTTTTGTTTGCAAACAAGTAATAGCAAAGACTTGGAATGATTAACGCAATTTCTTTTGTTTCAACCTCAAATTAATGGCTTGTTAAGAGAAATATTGTCCACTCAAATAAATGGGTAGGACCCTATGCTCTCACAACGCCGAGCAATCTAAGGTTGTCACTCTTTTCACAATGATAGGTAATAGGTACTCCGGGTTTTGGGATAAAATGGTACAACCAGCCCGATCAGTGAAGAGGGAATCCTTCACGTCTGGGGACTTACGGAGGCCTTGATGGAAGCTACCCAGTCCTTCCGAGAGGGAATCCCCGGAAAAGGAGTTGACAACCACCAAGAGGGGTGTTTGGATGTGTGGGGCTTTGGGAGGAGAGAGCCTCCCTTCTCGGATGTCCTAAGGAGATGGGCGAACCCGAAACTCCAATGCGAACTAAATGCAAGTGAAATGTCAAGGAATAAGAAGCAAGCAAGAAGAAAATAAAAGCATACAATGATTAATGAGATGTTGTAGGAAACAAGTGGACAAGACAATGATATGAAATTAAACTAGGATAGAAGAAAGCACTAATTTAACTAAGCATGCTTTGAAAGATTTGCTAAAGGAGAACTAGACTTAGAAAGAAATAGGCAAGTATGCTTAACAAGGGATGAAAGAAGATGATATCTAAAATACTAAGGTGAAATAAGTTGATTAACAAAGTTGGAAATCAGATCGATATGCTTTTAAAAAGATAAACAGAGAGCAAGTAAACTTGGAAGAAAACAAGATGATGCTTCAAAGAAACAAACAAGCATGTAAGCAAGTAAATAGCAATGCAAGGAAATGGAAATGGCTTAAATGAGAACTAGAGTGAAAATAAGCATGTTTTCAAGTGGACATTCTTAGGAAAGAAGAGAAGAACTCACTAAAGCAAAGTCGGTCCCACCGTGGTCGCCAAAAGGTGTAAGCACCCGAAACGGGACATCCGCGGATCTCCCCCTTCCGGCCCCTACGCTTGCTTTGGGGACTTGGTGGATGGGATGTTAGTGGGTGTGGTCGCCAAGAGCCAAAGGCTCCAAAATACAGTAGAATGAAAAGAAATGAAATAGAGAAATGACCGTCGTACCTTTGGAAGCGGGGAGATTGTTGAGTTCCAACTTCTCCTCTCTCAGCCGGCCGAAAGAAGAGAGCTTAGTGAGTCCTTCGTCTTCGATCCGGTTGAAGCTCTGCCTCAATCAGATTTACCAAAGAATGTCCATAAGAAAACATAGAAACAAGTGAAAAGATCATTAGTTCTCGTGACAGTGTAGAATCATGCTCAAATTCAAATGTAAACATGAAAGAGGGAAGGAACTGACCGGATTGGGACTAAATCCCAACCCCTATTTGGAAGGTTTAAATATGCATGAAAATACAAATGAGTGGCTTAATGCATGCTAAATAACATGTTAATGAAGGTTAAAATGAAAGGGGGAGTAAAAGATCGACCGGAAAGGTAAATAAACTCAAAAAAATGCAAAACGGGGTGCCCTCGCTAGTGCCCCATATATGGGGCGCTGGTGTCCCCTTGATGGGGCGCGTTGACCAAAGTCAAAGCGCCCTATATACGGGGCACCAGAGACTGGCTTCAGCAGATTTTCTTCCCATCTTCGTGGCGTCGCCCCGGAGTGTAGGAAGACCTCCAAGACGGAAAAAGGACTTTTTCAAGCAGACAATACTCAAGTGAAGCTAATGGAAGAGTGTTTTGGAACTAGATGTAAGAGAAATAGAGTGTAGAGGCCCTCAAAGTTGGAGAAAAATCATATTTCTGAAGAAGGAAACTGCAGGTTTTTGGGTTTTTGGGGAAGGATTTTGGGATAATCTAAGGGCTTGAGAGGGTGCTATGAAGGCTTAGATTCGTAGTGGTGGATGAGATGAGGTGGGATACAGACTTGGGGTGTCCAAAAACCTCCATATGGGGGTCTTTCTACAGCACAAAAGAGGGCAACTTCATTCTGCTGGAATATCCCTTCAAGAAGCAACTATGATTTTTTTGGGTTTTGGGAGATGGTTTTGGGATGGTTTGAGAGCTTGGAGGGGGGTTGCAAGGCTTCGGATGTGTAGTGGTGGATGAGAGGAGGTGAGGGACGCCCTTGGTCCCTCCTAAACCTTCCAAATGGGGGTCCTTTTATAGGCAAGAAGAGGGCAACTTTATCTGCAGAACTGTCCCATCAACCTGCCCAGTCAGTCAGACCAGATGCAGGTGCCCCATCAGTAGGGCGCCTGGAGCCCTGTTTATAGGGCGCCAGGTACCCTGTTTATAGGGCGCCGGGTGCCCTATAAGCAGGGCGCGTTGACCTGGTCAACGCCCCATAAATCTACTTCGAAATGTGCCGAAAAACTTGATTTTTCCAGAAAACTTGGTTCCCTCGAAAGGTTACTCAAATATACTTCACGAAAACAAGAATTTAAGCTCTCCAACTAGGCCAAAATTGCGTGTCTACAATAGAGGCCACCATTCCACCTACTCAACCCACCCTTTTCGTACCCTAAGCCACCATGAACATCAGTCAATGCCTCATTTGCACACTGCCCCAATCAAACCCATCAGCACCACCATCAAACCCAACACCATCGCCATCAAACCCAATGTTTCCTCCATCATCTGTCATTTGCCCTAATCGACTCTTAATCAAGCTGTCCACATTGCCCCAGTCGACACCTATGCCATACCACCTAACCATCGTCCCCACACCTAGCTTACCTTAACGCCTCCTTATTAATAGACCATCACCACCTTCACAACCCATAACCCCGTCACTCCAACAAACCATGACCCCATCCCTACAACCAGCAATGCCAAAACCTACACCAACCTTACTACCATCACTACCACCGGTACCATCCCACACACCTTGACCAAACAACCACCAATTAGACCCAATGCACAAGAGTGGGAGGATGTTCCAGTAGCTTTTTTTCCCAAGCTGGGACATCAACGTAGCCACTATAACTAGTAGAAGAGGATGCGACAAAAGAACCATTGCTAGGCATGGAATATGACTTGTTGAAACATCTAGACAAGACGTCGGCTAGGATCTTGATACTAGAACTAATCAAAGGTCAAAAGTTCATAAGGAAATCTTGTAGCAGTCCTTACTAGGGTTATTGTTAGTGAGGACCTCCCACCATAAAAGATCATAATGGTGTTAGCTCTTAGAAGCGAGCACTCGACCCTCGCATTTTCTCAATAAGAGATGGCAGCCCCAAAAGTGAGGAGATATGTTTTGCATGTCACAATCACTATTAGGAACATTAATTTAAAGTCTTATTTGGTCAAAATTGGAGTATCCATTAATGCTACACTGTCAGAAACTTTGCAACTATATGTCATCTTTAAAGATGAGATCAAGCCATCTCACATTACTATGACATCCTATGATAATTTTAGAAAGTTCATACGTGGAGTGATCACACTAGAAGTGGAGCTTTGCCACATACAGTCATGACTGATTTTCATGTCCTAAACTAGATTTGACTTTCAAGGCTATACTAGGTGTCGACTCTGAAAATTCGACGGTGCCTCTCCTTTTCAGGGAAGTTCGTGAATCCAGATCGTCACCTCAAGAGGGGATGATAAAGAAATAAGAAACAAAACATGGAAATCAACTCTCACCTCGGTCCCACGCTCACATTGATCCCCGAACTTTCATCCCTTGGCGTCGCTCGATCACCAAAGAGATGGTTCGGGTCATGTGGGAGGAGGGTGAGAATAAGGAAATTAAGACATGTGGTCGCCAGGAACCGAGGTTTCCGATTTATGAAATAAAGATTGACCGTGTGTACCTTAGCGTGAAGAGTGTGGGTTAAAGCTTCTCCTTCTTCAGCCAGCCGATGAATTAGAGTTCTCAACGTGGTGGGTGCTTGATCTTCTGTGCAACTAGACAAATAAACAAGTGAAAAATACAATTATAACTAAATAAAGTGAAGTATATTTAAAGAAAATGACATGAAACACACAATTGACTAGAAACTGACCGGATTCGGGTTATCTCTAACCCCTCTTTTTTATTTTTGGATTAACAGATTAAAAATAATGCAAAAAATGTAAAAAGAAATGATAGGAGGATGTAGAATCATGAAACAAAGAGATAGGAAAAAGAACAGTAAGATTCTGATAAGAATAGAGAGAGATATGGCCAAATCTGGGTTGTCGAAAAAGTCGAGCAGCAGTCCAGGATCTACCAAGCGCAACTTTGCTTCTGCACTCGTCACGACCAGCCCCAACCTCGGAATCAAGTTCCGTCAATTGCAAACTGAAGAAGACTTGGAGAGGAAGGACTTTTGTGAAGAGATCTTGGGCAGCAGACGTCCACACGCGACTTTATAAGTCGAAGAAGAGAGACCTGACAGATCACCTGCAGACCAACCTTCCTCTCTCTTGAACCGACTTCTCTCTCTAAAAACTCTAAATTATCTCTCTAAAAATCACAAAATCAATGCAGGAGGGAGTTTAGACATCTTGAGATGCCTGGGGGGTCGTGCTCATGCCTTTGGAACGACCAGAATCAGAGTTAATTTATAGGAGAACAATAGATCTTAACAAGACTAGAAAATAGGGCTCATTGCGCCCTACCCCAGGGCGCATGCGCCTTGGTGCAGGGCGCATGCACCCCACTGAGGGGCGCATGTGCCTCCCAGTGGGGGCGCATGCTATCTTTTCCGAAAAATTCGGTCTTATCTGGTCGATCCATTCAGCGGTAGAGTCCCGGTGAAAAACTGGTTCCCTCGTGCCTCAAGGGTAGGGCGCATGTGCCCTCAAGTCAGGGCACGAGGTCACGTGCCTCAATGGTAGGGCGCATGGGCACGTGCCCTGGGTTCCGGGCGCATGTGACCAGGGAGCCGGGCACATGGGACTGTTTTTGCGCGTCCTTCTTTCGGAAGCCATTGCGGACACTCCCAAACTTGGAATTCAACGCCGTTTGTTGTGTTGGAAAGATAACAGGCCGAAGAAGATTTCTATAGCATTGGATTAGACATCACACCATACAAAACTTCAGAATTTTGTCTGGAAGTTAGGACAGTGAATAGAAGATCCGATACGGGTCGGAATGACTCCGACGGCAAACCGGAAAGGCACCGTATGCAACAAAACTTGTCCAGAGTGTGAATCTGACTATAACCTTCAATGCATGATCATTAGGCATTGGTCATTTAGCCAATTTCCGTGTTTACACGATTTACATGTGGCTTTCGCTCGAAAATTATGGCTTTTTGAGTAAAACTTCGGAAAACATCCGATTTCGTTCGGCGAAGCTCCAAATCAACTTTAAAAGACCCGACATCATTCTAAGGTCAATCACACATGTTACCCTATAAAACATGAGTTTTATGCTCTGAATTAGGCGAATTTGGCGTTTCTACACTAGGATGACCCTACCTTGAGGCAATGAAGTCATAGCTTTGACTAACCACCAATGTATCGATTTTTCATACAAAGGATAGGTGGATAAGGTGACCATTTACGCTTTTGATGAATGATGTGAGTTGTCTCTCCTCCCACCATCCCTGTGGGAGCTTAGCTGGCTAGTAATCTCAGTAACGGAGTTGCATGATGTCAAGGTATTGACAACCTCACCCTAGATATAGTTGAGTGATAGATGTTGAAGAAGTTGGGATATCAACCATGAAAGGGAGTAGGCAAGAATATGCAAGGAATAACTCAACCAATTTAGTCTGTGAGGAGGCACCAGAAGGACGAGATTGGCTATGAGAAATCACTTACTCCCAAGAGGATTGAAGGAATGGGGTACACCATGAGCCCATTTACATTTTTTGTCAAGAGAGAAACTATTATGGTGAATTAGGAAGCTAAAGACACAGAGACAACACTATATACAACAATCAAGAAAAGGAGGGCTTGTGACACTGAGGACGAAGTAATGGATTTAAGCTTGGAAATGGCTTGCTTGTTTGAAATGAGGAAGAATAGTTTCAACGACTTGAGGGTAGACCGACCAATGATCAGTTTGTCATTCCAAGAGGTCACTCTGCTAGATAGGCCGATGCCATAGTCCAATTCATTCCACGAGAACCATTCCCCACCATTGCTCATTTTGCTGTCCTTGTACCACTCTTCTTGGATTTCTTTGACAAGGTCACTAGCCCACTTCTCACCATCAAGCACATGTGCTCGTCTAAGCTAATAATCCACACTTAACCTGCGTGCCGGTTTGAGTTAACCATCAACACTAGGCCCACATGGCCATTAGAGTTCCCTATCAACACTAGGCCTGTATGCCTATTTGAATTCACCATTAACACTAGGCCCACATCCCCATTAAAATTTCTTATCAACTTTGGGCCCATGAGCCTGTTTTCCATCACTATTGGGCCCTCAAGCCCATTTTTCTATTCCTTCTCAAAATCTTCTTTTTATTAGTTGCATAAGCTTTTCGCCAATATTCTCCATCCATCCTTGATCGAGTCACCCCGACTCATTCCCTCTTTATGCTTGAAAACCATCAAGAAAATGTCTTTCTCAAAACTCCCACCTTCATCGGGGAGATATCTTTACTCACTTCAAAGAAGGCTCCCGACCAGGAACCTCTCTTTTTTAAATCATTGATTGATATATTCGATCCTTCACCCACTATAAATACCACTCTTTTAGATTCATCTTCAAGAGGCTTAGTTAAGTCAAAGAAAAATAAGAAAATTCTAGGTAGGCAAGTTCCAAACATGTATTTGCAACAATTGGCTCAGAAGTGTGAAAAGTGTGCAAGGCTGTCTAATTACTTGGAGCATGCTATCCAGCTAGATGAAATCCAATACAAGAATGACATAGTGTGAATCACATTTTGGGAGTATTTGAGGTGCTATCAAAAAAGGATCCTGAATTCAAGGAGAGAAACGAGGACTTTGCTCATGTGTACACATTTGGCCTCAGAAGATTTGAGGAACTATCAACCATGGTGGATGAAGCAACAAAGAAATTAAATTTTGGGACTCTAGAAGAACCAAAGACTATTCTTATCAATGAAAACCTCACTCCCATTGAGGAACAAAAATTTATCAAAATATTGGAAGAGTACAAGAACATGTTCACATGGACATATGAAGACATGTTGGTGTTAGATAATTCATTGATCAAGCATAAATTAACTTTAAAACTTGAAGCTACCCTGGTTAAACAAACCTAGGGAGATTCCACCTCAATGTTGCACTTAAGATGAAGGAAGAGGTCAATAAGTTATACCAAACAAAATTTATTAAAGTCATCCTTTATCTTCAATGGTGGCAAACATAGTCCCAATCATGAAGAAGGATGGGTAGGTTCAGAACTATATGTACTTCAAGGACTTGATTCGAATGTGTCCTAAAGATGATTTTTCTTTGGCTTATATCGATGCCTTGGTTGATAACACAACAATGTATGAGACTCTATCATTTATGGATGGTTATTCCGAGTATAACAATATCTAGTTAGTCAAAGAGGATTAGGAGAATACCTCGTTCACTACACCTTGGGGAACCTACTACTATGTCCAAATGCCGGTCAGATTGAAGAATGCCAACGCTACTTATCAAAAGGCTATGATGGCTATTTTTCATGACATGATACACAAACTTGTAGAGCTGTATGTGGATGACTTGGTCATTAAGTCTAAAAGTTGAGAAGATCACTTAAAAGTATTAAGAAAAGTCTTGCAAAAGGCTAGAGAGTACCAGCTGAAAATGAACCCTAAGAATGCACATTGAGTATGTCATCAGAAAATTTGCTAGGATGCATAGTAAGCAAAAGAGTATAGAGATCAACCCAAACAAGGTCAAAGCAACCATCAATATGCCTCCTCTGAAGAATATGAAGGAACTTCAAAGATTGATTGAGAAGCTATAGTTTGTCCATTAATTTATCTCATAACAATCTTAAAGGTGTAAACCTTCGTATGAGTTAACCAAGGTGGGGGGCAAGTTCAAATGACATACAAAGTGCCATGAAGCTTTTGATGATTTGAAGAAATACCTGACAAGTACCCTAGTGCTCAAGCCGATGATTCCCCTTAAAACTCTAGTCCTATACATCTTGATTCTAGAAAGTTCTCTTGGATCAGTCCTTGCACAATTGGAAGAAAAAGGGAAAGATTAAGCAACTTACTATTTGTTAAAAGTCTTCGATCATTGTGAGCAAAGGTATATTGTGATATAAATGACTTGTGTCACCCTAGTCTGGGTAGTTTAGAAACTTGAGCATTCCTCCCTTGCTTATGAAGTCAATCTTATTACTCACATCAACCCCATCAAGTTTCTTCTTGAAAAGATTATCCTAATTGATCGATTAGCCTACTTGAAGAGTTTGCTCTCACAGCATGATATTACCTATGTCCAACAGAAGGTGATCAAGAGCTATGCTATTACTAAGTATCTTGCACATCATCTTAGACCCATATTTGACACAGTCCTGTTGAAGCTCTCGAATAAGGAACTAATGTCCTTCTAAAAATCCAACCATTGAACATTATATTTTGGCGTTGCTCTGAATTCCTATGGTATAGGGATAGTAATCATCCTATTGCCACCTAAATGTGTCACCATTCTTCAAGCTTTTTAGCTCGACTTTTCAAATACTAATAACATAGCTCAGAATGAAACCTTGCTGACCAAGCTAGAGCTGAGGGTGATCGGTGATAGCTAGCTAATTCTTATCCGAATCTCAAACCTTACTAAGAAGTAACCACTTGCTATATCAAGCTCTTCTCCAAACTCACTTTTGTTCATGTCCCTCGAGCATAGAACATCCTTGATGATGCCCTGGCCTCTTCAACATTATCACTATATGTCCCACTAGGTAGGTAGGTTCGGACCATCTCTGTTTGTAGGTGATCTATTCCTGCAGTTGAAGATGCACATTTCTTGAAGGTCAATGAGCAATTTGATAGAAGGGAATATCTAGTACACAAAGAAGATATCTCTTTGATTAAGTTGGAGGAGTTAGATGAAGGTGAGAAACCTTTGTATGATGAGATTGCAAGATATTGCCAGGATCAAATATCCACTTAGATCCATTTCATAGGAAAAAAAAGGCAATTAGAAGAGTTTCCTAAAGGTATACAATTTTAGGTGGAGTGCTTTACAAAAAGAGTTGGGTAGTATTCTACTCCACTGCGTTGATGAAAAAGAAGTTAAGTTGGTGCTAAAAAAAGCACATTCCAAAGTTTATAGGGGCTACGTGAATGGTCAAGCTCTTACCAAGAAGATCATTGGGTAGGGGTACTCCTGGCCGACTATGGAAGAAGATTATTCCATCTTTAACTAGCACTGTCATGTGGGCCTTCGACATCATTGTACATTAAGTGATCTCAACTTCAAAGTGCACTCCAAATCGTTCATCTTGATGGCTATAGAGTACTTCACCAAGTGAGTTGAAGTGAAAGCGTTCGTGGAGATTAAAGTATCAACATTATATTCCTTCATCAAGCACAACATCATCACCAAGTTTGAGATCCCAATTGACATCATCACAAATAATGGGCCTCAGTTACTCTCTCAAGATCCATGTGATTTTTGCAACATGTACTACATAGCATTGCATCATTCATCATGTCATGCCCCAGATTTTAACTTCCATAGTGGAATAATCCAATGACGTAACTAGGGAAAATTAACCTTGTAAAAACATCGATTTGAGAAAAATGAAGACAACTAAGTACAATTCATAATTTCAAAAATTCTAAATAAATACATTGCTATGCTTCACAATCTAAATAAAGCTAAATACCATCTAGACATAAGAATCATCCAATTGCTTTTTGGGAATCGATCCACCACACTTTCGTTGTGCTAAATCTGATTACCTGAAAATTAATAAGAGGATTGGAATGCATACGATGACTCAGTAGACACCCCATCATTCTCCAAATCGGATAGCCAAATAGCCCTAGATGTTAATTAAATAGGTACCTGGACTTACACCCATTATATGTAAATATAGACTAGTCAATACATTAAATATTTGTCTTAATCTATGCATTTTAAACTACCAACCAACATCTATAGACACACCAACCATTACCTATAAACACCTTTAAATGAATTGAAACGATGAGGTAAACACATGCATAATCACCTACTATATGGTCCATATGATGATACCACTATAAATGAGACAAACCATGCATGCACTGCAACACAACATGATAATTAATAAAATAAAATACATCACTAGATCACCTATACCATACCATGCAAAAATTGCACCTATCCTTTAATAAATGCACATATCCTCTAATGAAATACCACAGTCACACATGCACCTCTTCTCTAATAGATGCACATATCCTTTACAAAGATTTTCATTAGCAAGGAATGCGTCGTCTTGTCACCTTAATCAGCTACCACCAGATCTATCATATATAGCAATACCATATAGCTAAACAAAATCCCATAGTGCACCTAGGTAGTGGTGGCATGTAGGATGCCCGCGAGATATGGGATCGAAAGATGCACCAGATGGTTCTAACCCCTCACTGCCCTCAGGTCACGATAAACTAGTCTGGTGTATCTCAATCTTTCATTCACAGTTTCAATGCATCATGCATCCATATCAATCATGCCATGCCATGACCACATTATGAAAATAGATGACATACATCATACCATGCTATGACAAACATATTACCAATGCAAACATCATGACCAACCACACCTAAACAATATGTTTATGCTGCTAAAACCATAAAATGACAAGAATACATATGAGCTAGTATGATACCACAACAGATACTCAACAAAACATGATATGAACAGACCCAATCAGACCATATCTCTTGGTTTAATGACATAAACATGGCCGAAAACAAGTTAATTAAGCTAGCTAATCAAATCTAGTTAGTTACCTATCACCCTACATATACAATGATATTAACTAGAAAGAATAACCATTGACTAACTAGATATAGGTTATCAATAGAGATTATAATCAGCCAAGAACATGATGATTAACATGCTGTAAACAACTTAAAATAACCCTAATACGACCTCCATTACATGTGAAAGAAACAACACCGCTAACCACAATATACAATGCTAACACGGCTACTTAAATCAATAATAATCACTACAAGTCATGGAGGATTAAATAGGAATTTTAATGATAATAGACACGTTAAGGGTGCCTAACGGATCGATGTTTGAAGAGTTAAGATTCGGTGACTGAAAATGATATCGAATGTCGAGGACACAGTACACAAATCAAATCACTCAAACAAGAGATCTCTCTCCTCCAAAGCTATGGGAAAAGACAAATAGAATGGGGCGTTATGCCATCGGATCAAGGGGAAAATAAGAGAGAAAGAAGAGAAATATATCACCGATAATAGGAGAGAGAAAAGGAGAGGATAGAAGAGAGAGATGATGCTCATGGCGGTGGATAGGGGGCAGCGCACAGACGACGCATGGATGGCGCACGACGCGGCTGGCCGAGCACTGCGGTGGGGTGGATGGCATTGACCAGGGATGACGGCTGGCTCGCAGTTGACCACGCGGAGGCGTGCGCGTTGAGTAGGAAAAGGCAGCCGACGTCGACGAAGAGAGAGAGAGAGAGAAAGAGGAAGGTCGAGGGTGAGACGGTGGGCGACGATGGCGAGGGGAGAGAGAGAGGATGCGGCAGGTAGAAGAAAAACGGCGAGGGTGAAAATGGAAGGAGGCGACGGATTAGGAGGATGGTTAGAATAGAGGGGGATAAAAGAAACTAAAGGGGAAAGAGAGATTTAATAGGAGAGATAAGAAAAAATTAAGAAGACATTAAATAATTAACACCTATTATAAATAAAATATAGTGATCTGCAAAACTAATAAGACACAATATAAATAAATAAAAATACTTACATATTTACATAAACATCTTAAAAATAATTTAAGCACCCTATGAAAATAATTAAAACATAACGATAATACTCTAAATAATGCTACAAAAATCCAAAATATTACACATCATCTTACTACCCCCATGGTAATGTAAAGTAGAAGCCACCAATAAGACATTAATCAAGATCATTAAGAAACTTGCGAGTCTAGTAAATTCACAGACTATTCTAATAAGCTTGCGGATGCACTGTGGGCTTATCGTACCTTTGTACGGACCTCTACTAGTCAAAACCTGTATGCCCTATCATATGGGATAGAAAAGGTGCTTATGTACGAGGTATTCTTTCCATCCCTTCAAGTCCAACTCGATAGGGACATAACTATCAATGAAAGGTGGGACAAAAGATGAGATCAGAGCAAGGGAAGTGTGGAATGGAGTGGGAGAGGATGAGATGGAGGGGAGAGAGAGTAGGTGGCGATGATGACAATGCTTGTAGGAAAATTTGGCTGGCGATGGCGTTAACGACAACAAGGCACAGACGGGGTGCACTGGTGAGGTACTATGGGTTCTGTCAAGAAGGTGATGACAAAGAAAGTGAGAGAAATTAGTGGTGGGGATGCATCTTTTACACAAAAACTTAGGAGGGAAGAGAGAAAGAGAGAGGCACGACAAGGTGTGAAGAGCTGGTGGTGTTGTTACGCAGGCGAGAGTTCTAGTTGGCACTAGTGTAGATAGATGAGAAGAAGAGAAGAAGATGATGTGAGCATGGCGATTATGGAAGTGGGAGGGGGTGAGGTTCACCTCAGGTGACGACCCGAGGGAGGAGTCGTAGTCACTCATAACATGACTCTTCTCATAGACTAAAAAAATGTGCATACAGATGTGGGTGCATTTATGAGGGGGCTGTGACATTGACTCAAAGGTGACTATGGCTCCTCCTTTAGGTGGTCACCATGAACTGCACGAGGGGGAAAAAGACGGACAAACAGTGCATAAAGTACAAGAAGGCATTTAAATTGGGCTAAATTCCAATTTATTAGGATTCAAAATCTCATGGGATTTTGTATGTGGGAGAGAGGGGGGACAATAATTTTGAAAATTGTTAGTGATAGAAATCATCAATGGGTGTTTGACTTTTAATATCAATATTGAGAATTTTGAGTGCAAACAAAGAAGGATATAAATTATGTGTTTATTTGTATCAAACTTTGATAATGATACTTTACACCCTGTTTGGTAACACTATTAGGTACCTATATCATTATCAATTTTAAAATTGATATTGATAGGAACCATTAAGAAATGTTTGGTTAATTATATCAATTTTAAAATTTGTAGTACAAACAAAGTATATTATGTAATACAAGTGTCAACTTGTATTACTTTTGATATTGATACTTCGACGTTTGAAAATATTAATATCAATATTGATATAGTATCAAAAATGAAACTCTAACCAAACATGGCATTACTCTCTAAAAATATCAATATTAAAATTAATATAGTATCATTCTTTATACTTTAAACAAATGGGGCATTATGAATATATATAGGTTCATGATAAGTAATTTTGTAAGGTTGAAGGTCAAAATAAGAGAAGGCAATGCACATGCACATAGCACATAACAATTTCCACGTAGCCTTCACTTTTTGTCCCATTTGGTTAGAGTATGTAAAATGAGAGTAAACCAATTTTGATATTGTTATTGGAGTATCAATAACAATTTTGGTACTAGTGTCCACGCATATCATGTTTTTGTTTGTACTACAAATATCAAAATTTTATGTTGATTTATGGCAATGTCAATATCAAAATTAATAATGACAGATGTAGTTAATATTATTAGAAAACAAGCCCTTAAAGTTATCACCTTATTTGTTACCACACTTTTACTTTCAAGTTATCATTTTGTGAAGGCTATAAGCATGCGATAATAGACTTACTTAAATACATAGAAACAGCAATCTTACCACATTGAGCTACGTTGTTAACAAGGCCAGGGACTTCTTACCTCCGACTATAAATGGATCAAATTATCTAATAGAATCACCTATATCCGATTTTAATTTGATAAGGGTTAGGATATTTTGATTTCAATTTTAATTAACTCAAAATCATTATACTAAATTTTATTTCAATTTTGATTTCATTATAAAAATTGAAGGAATGAAATACATGTTATACATTAATTTTTATTTAAAAATAATTTATTAAAATACTTGTAATTATTAAAAGTTAATATGTTTTTTTAATATTTACTTTTACATTTTATCAATTTATATATACATATATCTTATTTTATGATTTATTTATTTTATTTTAATTATTGTTTAATTAGATATTTTACTTTTTATAAAATTATAATCAACTAAATTTTATTTCAATTATTATAAACTATCGTAAAATCTAATTTTAATGGTAACACATTAGCCCTTCGAACATTTTTATCATCATTTTTTAAATTGATATTCATACAAATTAGGGTGGCAAATGGGTCAGATTCAATAGCAGTACCAACTATTTCTGATTCTAATTCTGATAAGCAAATTTTGTTTCCGAATATGATTATGTTAATATCAGAATAGTTAATTTTTATTTCATTTTGATTCCGATTTTGATGTCGAAATTAGAACCAATTCGATAACATACCTGATTTTATGAAATTATTAAAAATTTCTTTAAAAATTGAAAAGAATATTTATAATTTATTAAACTATTTTATTTATTTTATTGTATATTATATTAAATTTTTATATATTAAACTTTGTGCTCCTGCCACCTTAAACATATACACAAGTAAACTCAAACTAGTAACGTTTGATAATATATGGATAGATCTCTTCACCACAATAGATGACAATAGGCAAGAGCATTTGGATTTTGGAACTTGGATTTTTGTTAATTTTTTCCAACTTTTTTCTTGAGTGAATTGATAGTATTATAATGAAGCACTCCCCCACATTACTACCCTCACTCACTCTTAAGACTAATTGACCAACAGAAGGAGCTTTATTATTACTTTTCTTATAGTAGACACAATGAGTTAAATGAAACTTCAGATATATGTTGTCCCTTGTTTACTATCTCCAAACATTCGTTTATAACAAAATTGACATTTTTGCAATAAATTTTTCATCTTCACATTGAATTCTTTCAAAAGCATTCAAAATAGTTCATCTCAACTTTCATTTTTTACAAGCTCAACAACTTGAATTTTGTGCAAGATGTCTCTTGCACAGTGCTATGAACTTCCACTTCTATATTGTTAAATGTTATGATAAAAATGCATAAATTTTAAATGATATTAAACAAAGTAAGTCACATGACTCACAACATAAATGAAATAATAACAAACAAAAGTTTCTTTTCATTTTGAGGTGCTGAAGTAACATTCATTATTTTGTAAAATAGTTACAAAATCAGTAGCCCGATTGTCTAATACTTTGATTTCAAAGCACTTGCTACTGTTAGCAACTCAAGATCTCTTCACCTATAAGTAAAAAAATAAACAATAGAACAAATATTAATATCTTGCAAAATCAAAACTTATCACATAAGAAGAAATTCAACCTCTATTGTGGTGTTCATACAATGTTTTGCTATGATGAGCTTCCACCAATGGATGGCAATGAAGAAGAGGAGCAATGGTAGATGGAAAAGTAGACCTACAATCTAGCTAAGGGTTACAAAGAAAAGAACCTACTATTGACAATGAAGAAGGGGCTATTGGCTATGGAGAAGGGAAGCCTCACAGCCTTATGGGGATACATTTTGCAACCTAGGGCTGCTGGGTTTTAGGGGGCTTCTACTGATGGGGAGAAGAGAAGCCTTCACGCCAAACCTACTATGCTGCCCTGGTGGACACACGATGCTTTGCTGAGTTGGGGTGATTGTAGATGGCTTCTCTATTGCAGACGCGAGATGGAATGATGGAAAATGGCTGCTCTTCTCTAATTCTACACTTCTAGGTCCTCCATGAATGATGCTGCTTCGCTATTGGGTTTTAAGGGCTTTAGCGATGGGGAGAACGGTGAAGGGAAGCCTCCAATTTGGATTTACCAATGGAGAAGCTTCTTATCCTGCCCAGCACAATGGGGATATATCAATGGAGATGCCTCTAGCATAGTGTGGTGGTGAACTACGATTTGCTGATGGAGAAGCTTCCAACTCTGGCCCAGCATAAGCCGATCTGCAGCAAAGCACACTGCCACATTCACAACACCACTGCACACCCATGATGCGGGTGAGAAAAAGGTAGAGAGCAGAGAGAGATAGAAGGGGCTGGTGCAAGCTACAATGTGCTGATGAGTGATGCCTAATGGTTATTGCAGTGAAGAACTAGGGGCCTAGGGCAAAGTCTATTCATCGTGATGGAACTGACAATCGAATTTCAAGTTGTCATTTTTTTTCGAAATTGGTAACGTAACAAATTGGAGATAAGTAGATAAGTGTTTTTATTCTTAATTTGATTACTTATGGAATTATCCAACTGGAATTCGATAACTTATTGGTCTTCGTATAGAACATCTACATAGTGTTAAGATAATCGAAATCCAATCGAAATATCAAATAATTGAATACCATTTACAACCCTGATACAAATCATGATAAAATGTTTGGCCATCAACTGTCAATATCAATATTAATACTCTTAATGCAAATAAAGCATAATATGTAATAAAGTATCCATCTCTATCAATTTTGATATTGCTACTCTATTCTTTACAAATATTAATATCCAAATTGATATACCATTATTTTTCATACTATAACCAAATAGGGCATCATATAATATGTTAATATGTTCTAAATCTATTATTTTTATTAGAATCACATTAAAATCATAAAATATAAAATTTATTTTACACCCTTAATGATACCACATCACAAAACACCATCTTCTATTTTTCTTCTCATTTCACCTCTTGCTCCCTCAATTTTCTCCAAGAAATCCTTCGACTGTTACCTCCCACTTCAGTAGACCTAGAGTAGAAGAATATGAGAATTGGAAGGAAACATGTGACTTATAATACCATATTTAGTTAAAGATTATAAAAATGATATTATATCAATTTTAATACTATTATTTGTAGGGAATAGAGTAATAATATCAAAATCATGGTTCATCGAGTTGCAACCTGGTTGGACTAGGTCGGCTGACCTGGTCAATTTTTAAGTTGACCGGTCCAATGCTGGCCCATTCAGCCCGACCCAGTCATGACTGCTAATGAGGTTATGCGACCTAGCTCACTGTTGGTAGTGGGGGGGGTGGGCGGAGCAACAGAAACCCCCTCCCCCGTGGGGGCCTATTTAAGGCTCTTAAGGGCTTCCCTCTCCCCCACCCCTCTCATTCAGTCTCTCACTCACTCTCACTCTAAAGTTCTCTAAGCTTTCTTACTCTCTAGTTTAAGTTTTTGTTAAATATCTTGCTAATTTCTTTTTGTTAGTTCACTTGCTATTCCTATTTTTGAAAAAAAATTTAGCTTGTTAAATTTCAATATTCCATGTCTTCTTTAAGTTGTGAGAGTTCCCATTCAACTTGGAATAACTTGGCTTGGCTTCATTGCATGTTGGTGTCATTAAAACAAAGAAAATTTAAATGTAAGTATTGTGATAAGATTCTTTATGGCGGTACTTACTGGTTGAAGCATCATCTTGCTAGTATCAAGAGAGAATGTGACACCATACACACAAACTCCACCCAAGGTTTAAGCACAATTTTGAACTTATCTACAAGATTTGGAAAAAGTCAAAAGGAGGTTCAAAAAGACATAAGGACACCATTCATGTAGAAATTGCAAAACTGATAAGGTGTTCAGTACATATATACAATACTAGACAAGAGCACATATAAGCCCCTCAATATGAAAGTTTCAATTAAGGTGCATAATAATTAATATTCGATTATTCATAAAAATATATGTATATAATAAAAGATATTTAATTATTATTTTTATTGCAAATAGATGACTTAGCACAAGCGGTGGAGGAAAACTGGAGTTTATTTGTTGATAGAGATGTATTTGCATATTGACCGACTTATGGGTCAAGGTTCTAGTAGTGGAAACGGACGTTGAAGTGGGAGTGGACGTGAAATTGAGAGATAATCAAAACCCATTGAAGAGCAAGATATCCATGATGACCCCATAGTACATCTCATAGATGTCATCACATGGCTGTGACAAAGATTGACAACCATCTACACGCCAATGAAAAAATTAAAATTATGTTGAGAAGATTAGATGGACGACATATAGATAGTTCTTCCACATTAGCATATTGATCAATGCTACAAAGAGGCCTTACTATGAGTCAATGGTCGACACTATAGCCGACGTCAATTGGAAATGTTAGGACTGACACTGAAAGAGGTATACAACGCATATCTTTCAATGGAGGTGCAAGATATTAAAGAATATGTGAAGTCATTTGTGGGATGAACAAGGAAGCACATTGATGATGGACAGTTGGACATGCTAGTCCCTTTTAAATTTAACACTTTTTAATTTACAAATCTTTATTGATTTTAAATTTAGATCTAATACATACTCTTATTTTTAATAGGTATAATTTAAAAGACAATAATCAACTTCTAGAATGTTATCAAGTCAGGACCATCTTTTGGAAGTCTATGGATGCATCCAAATAGTAAAGAATGTCAAGTATTTATTTGAATTAATTGATGGTGTTGTCAAAGAAATAGGATACGATCAAGTTGTCCAAGTAATGACGAACAATGCAGCAACCTATAAAGCTACAGAACATATATTGATAGTCAAGAGTCCAAAATTATATTAGGCACCATGTTCTGCTTATTCTTTAGATTTAATATTAGAAGTTATTTGCAAGAATTCCCGAATAGATCAAGTAGTCAAGGCCACCCAATAAATTTCATCATTTATATACATCCATAACTTTATTATTAACCTAATGAGAGAGCACACAAAGGGTCAAGAGCTCCTACGACCTAGTGCGACATGGTTTGCTTCTCATTACATTGTTTGGAGAGTCTCTTTCAACATAGACATCCTTTACCTTAAATGTTATTTTCACTGAGAAAGATTAGTTGGTTTGGTAGGGGCATAGTTGTCAATGCAACAAGGCGCCCAAGGCGTTGAAGGGTACCGATTCCGCTTAGGCGACAAGGCGGCCGCTTAGGCGTCGCCTAGGCGGTCAAGGCGGTATTCAAGGAAGGCTGAGTCGGGAGGTTGTTATATATAAACAAAACATAAATATAATTATATTTGTTATGTTATAATTGAATATGAGTGTTTTATCAATGCACATAAGTAAATATGATGTGTGTGTGAAAGAGAAGAAAGTTAAATAAATTTTTATAAAATTTAAGTATATAACTCATTTATGATTATAAAAATTATATATGTGCAATAGTATAAGTGATGGTAAAATATTGTTATAATATTATTAAATGGGAGGAGCGCAGAGTAGTCGCGGATGAGAAGAAAGAGCTGAAAAAGAACGTAATTAAGTATATAATATATGTTTATAATCATAAATCTTAAATATATATGATAGTATAAGTGATAATACAATATATTAATATATTCAAACTATCATTAAATAAGTGTCCCTTGTGAGGGGTATCAAGGGAGAAAAACCCCTCAAAAACTTTTTTAATGATGTAAAAATACCCAAGACGCCTTGCTTGGGCGCCTTGGGTGCCTTTTTGGCCCCAGACAAGGCGCCCTGGCAAGGCGCCCTTGGAAAGGCGCCTTGCCGCCTAGGCGCCGCCTAGGCGGGCGCCTTGACAACTATGGGTAGGGGTACTCAATCAGATAAGAGAAAAAAGAAGAAAATATTTCAAGAGCAAAATTTTTTGCAAGTAGGGATCGATTTGGAGAAGATATTTTAAGAGCAAATTTTTTTGTATGCTTGGGTCAACGATTGAGAAGAGTGGATGAGTTGAGTTTACCAAGAAGATTAAGAATGTGTTCAAAGAGAACCTGACAATGTTCTTCTATTTAAGAAATTCTAGATCTCTCATCTAATGGCAAAGAGATAGAAGATTGGAGAATCTTCTCATTAACATAAGCAATCAATGGCTAAAGATAAATAAGTTTTAACTGATCCCCTTAATATTGTTGATACTGTGATGATTGACGAGGCTCGAGAAGCTATACCAGAACCTAACATCTTAATATAATATCAGACATCGGAAGATTCTTTTTCAAAAAGTAGTGACAATGGATCAAGAAATGAAGAAGGCAGAGACAACACCTTCAACATTGCTTCTAGTAGAATAAGAACAAATTCAGAGACGCATCCTCTGCATTACTTCACCGAAGAGGAGCATTACACACATGTGGTGTAGGACACTGATCACGAAGCAAGGTAAGAATATGGATATGGAGGAGTCAAACACATACAATGGGGCTTGATTTCACACTACGAGTTTAGGCACTTCACATATGAATTTGAATCACTTCAAGATTTTTGGTGTCCTACGTAATATGTATCACTACAAGAGATGATCTAACCATCATATGAAACATCATCTGATAGTTTCATACAATTCACGTATGATAACTATGGTAGATCCTTCAGATTTTATCATAAAATGATTATATAAGGTAATAACGAGTATAATTACTTTATATATATATTTAATATCTTGAATTCTTCTACAGTGTCATAGGGAGAGTACATATAATATATAGTGTTAATATAATGTAACATTTGAGTGAAAGTTAAATAAAATAACGGTTTAATCATATCCTTGATTCTTAAAATTTTTAAATAATAATTTATTTTTCCCCTAATTTTAATATAATTTTATTTTTTAATATTTTTAAGAAAAATAAATATGACCCAACCATATTGGGTTTGAGCTAACTGACTCGGGTTGACCCGACCCGACTTTACTTGATCAAAATTGATACCCAAGAACACTTGATTACGTATCATGTTTTATTTATACTATGTTTTAATATATTGATTGCCCAATATTTAAACATGATTTATAAAAAAATCAATTTTAAAATTGATATTGACAAAGCTGTTCGATGTAGGTGCCAAATAGGCCAAGAAATTATGGTATCTGATCGGGAAAGAGATGCGATGGAGAACAAAGTTTATGATCTGAAGTAGTTAATTAAAATTGTAAAAAAAGCACAACCATGACGCAACGTGATTGGGAGACAAAATACTATTTTGCTTAAATAAGCGCAATCAGCAGAAAGTTGCAACGACGACTGCGCAATTAAAAATTAATCTAAAGAAAACATACGTTAATCTTGATGAACTGTGTACAATTTAAAAATACAATCAAGACTAGAAAGTATGATCTGAAACAAGAAAAACAACCTAGATAAAAGAATCAATAGCTTATGCCCTGTTTGGTAAAACAAGAAAAACAACGTACATCCTGTTTGGTAACACTATTAAGTACCTCTATCACTATCAATTTTAAAATTGATATTGATAGGAACCATTAAGAGGTGTTTGACAAAGTGTATCACTTTTAAAATTTATAGTACAAACAAAGCATATTATGTAATACAAGTGTCAACTTGTATTACTTTTGATATTGATACTGCAACATTTGAAAATATTAATATCAATATTGATATAGTACCAAAAATGAAACTCTAACCAAACAGGGCATTATATAAGTAAAAATTATACATGATCAAAAAAGTGAGGGACCGCAAGATAAAACAGAAAGTATAACTTTTTTCTGTCAAAAATTTTAATCAAAAACAAAAATATATAATGATTGTTAAAGATTTTGTTTTTTAATTTTTTGTTATAAAAATATACATTTTAACCAAAATTCAATTTATGACTAAGGCAAACACTCCCGGTACAACCAAGGGAGAAATATGCCCTCTTAAGTCAGATATTTGACACCTCTATCACTATCAATTTTAAAATTGATATTCCTAGTAATCATTAAGAAGTGTTTGGTTAGTAATATTAATTTTGAAATTGGTAGTGAAAACAAAACACATTATGTAATACAAATGTCAACTTGTATCAATTTTGATATTGATATTCCAACCTTTAAAATTATCAATATCAATATTGATATAGTATCAAATTTGAAATTCTAACCAAATGGGTCATTAAGTCAGATATTAAGTACCGATAAGATAATATTATTTTTAGGAAAAAAATATAAGATTATGAGCGCCAAGCCGCTAACTTGCAATGCGCACGCAATTGGTATCGTGGTAACTGGTAAGTGGTAAGCATGTCTGTCATGTTGTATTCTAGTTTACAAGAAGGACCCTAGGGTTTGGATGTGACTGCGGCGCCCACCTCTTCTATTTCCCACTCTTTCTCCTCCATTCCTCATCCATTTTGTTCGCTCTCCTGTCTCCAGCTATCCTTCCCCTGCTGCTGTTGCGAGTGGCCGAGGGGGCCGCTGTAGGAAGAAGGGGGCGGAGTGCGCACAGCTTCCTTCAGCGTTAATAAGGTTTTCCTTTTCTCCAACCCGTGTCTTGCATTTCATTTCCCCTCTTTATTTTTGTCATAGACCAGAAAAGGAAAATGTTGGTGCTTGCAATAGTTTAGAAGGCGGAAACACTGTTGTGCCATCTCAGTTTTAGCTGGTTCTATCTGCTTAAAGCTAGCTCTGGCTACTCTTTTCGTTTGCTTGGGAAGTTTGGCATCCTGTAGATCTTCCGAGAATGTATGTTATTCTTTCAGGATGACAGTCAGCTAGAGTTTAGTTGTCTTTAAGTTTGAAAAGGTTTCTTTCGTTGTCTTCGCTTTTTCATGCGGAAAATCTTGTGTTAGTGCGTCGACTTGTTGTTTATAGGTTACACACGGATGTCTTTAGGATTCTGAAGATGGTGTTATAATGTTCTCCATTGTTCAAGTTTATCAATATTTTGTGCTACTTGGTTAATCGTTCTCCTTCGTGATCTGATATTGGATTCATTTTAATTTGCTTTTTTTTAGGATCTCTTCAATTGCTTTTAATGTTCAACAGTTCAAAACTGCTTTAGCTGTGAGTGGCTTAATTACATCTCTCTGTGGTTATCTCAATATGGGTAATGGTCTATTTAACACAGCACCACGATAGGCACTTCTCAGATAACTTGGTGCTCTGGTAGATTGGTCTTCTGCTGTTATATGTCATTAATTCTTTTTTCTTTTGTGCATTTAAATATTTGATCACATTAAGGGTATACAAATCCATCAATATCCATTTATTTTCTATTCTTGGGCTAACTGCATGCTTGATGATGACTCCTGATATGAAGAAATGAGTGAACTGGATATATCTGGGCTAAGCCAAGCTTCATATCAACATAGAAAGTGCCATATAATTTAATTTTTATTATTCTTCTCTCAAGCAACATCATATAATTGTTTTATCAGATTTCTATGCATTTAACTGTGTTGAATTGTAAGTTCTTGATTATTTTCTTGTACAATTCATTTTTGTATGTATTACAATCAGTGCTTGTTCTTGTTGATATGTAAAACAGCATTATGATACCAATCAGTGCTTTCAATGCATTTTGATTTCTCAAAGAGTTAGAGTCATCTTTATAATAAAAGGTGATCACCTACTGCCCTATGTTGTCTGAGGCATGAGGCACGTAAGGCAAGAAGGGCCTTACCTCTCCTCAATCGCTTGAGGCTAAGTAGATTTTAATATATATTTTTATTTTATATTTTACGTGTACATTTATGAATCACTACTAGCATCATACATTTAAATTGGAATACAACATATCTGAAATATAAAATGCTGCCAACTTCAATGTTACAATGCTGAGAAAAAATGAAGGAAATTGGCATGTACTGTGTGAGAGAGAGTGTGAGAGAAGATTGAAGGGTCAAGATTGGAGGAGCAAGCTCAAGGGGGAAAGAGGGGAAATTGGTTAGAAGGGCTTACTAAGAGGGTCATGACCTCCAAGGAAAAAGAAGCCATAAAAAACATAGCTGCAGCAGGAGTGGGCCTCTAGTAGCTTCCGAAGGGTCCTGGTTGCCTCTGAAAACCCTCTTATAGACTTTGTAGGCGACACATATCTCCATTTTTTCTGTTAACTTGCATAAACTTATATATAAGTTTGTTTTTTCTAATTTTAGAAATTACAAATAATTCTTTGTCATTGACTTATATAAAATCATAGAAAATTACAATGTATTAAAACATAGATAATATACAATGAGTTATTCTAGGTGCCAAGGTGCCTTTGTGGGGCCAAGATGTTGTGCGTCTTTCTGGTAGCCGCCTAGGTCCCTCACCGGCCCAGTTTACCTTGATTGAAAATTGATATAATTAATCATAAACCTAAATAAAATGATGCAAATGTTAAATAAATAAGATAAAAGACAAAGTCATTGGAATAGAAGCAATTTTTTAATTGTTTTCTAAAAGGATATAGACAAACCATAAGAAATTTGTGAACCTTTGTTTTTCTTCTCTTGTGTGATTGCATCATTAGATTGTTAACTCTAATCACCTACATTTGACATGTATTTATGTGCAATTAATTGATTCATGGCTTTCTCTTATGCATTTAATAGTTAAAATATATCTCTTATTGATTAAAATCTGTAATATGTTCAAATATGTTGAAAGGTCTTTGTATTACGTAATAATATGTAATATTATTTATATTAATAAGAAGTAATAACGTTTGAAAAAGTAATTAATTATACCTTATTGTAAGTTGAGTTTATACCTAATTGATTATAATATGTTGAAAGGTCTTCAAGTTGATGATTGAACAAGATTATCTATATATTTATTGCACGGGAAATAATATTCAATTTCAAATAATTTCTATAAAAATGAAAAATTTGATGTTTGTAATTTTTAAAATATGTTTCTAGTGACATGTATATACATCTACGTATATATGCATTTATATAAATTAGGATGTACATGCCTTAATAAGTTCGTTGACCTTTCGGTTGGATAAATGTTATTTTCTTTATTGACATGTTGGGCATAGTAAGAATAAATCTTTTATCATAGATATTTGTTGGTAATCACATATTGTATTGCATCTCAATCCATGTTATTCGAGGAGGCACCCGAGGTGAGGTTAGGTGCTTGGGTGGGTGCCTAAAGTGCTTGAGGTGTTTTTTATTATTTAATTATTTATATTTTAATAATATATATTTAATATATTTTAAATAAATCTAAAAAAGTGTTTGAAAAATTTGAATAAATACATTATTTTAATAACTATGTATTGTAGACATAAATAAACAAAGTTATAACTTATAACAACAAAAGAAGGCCATTAACAAATATAACATCATAACAATTAATAAGAGTAAAATTCAAATTAAACATAACATAATAGTTTAATGGGAGTACAAATCAATAACAAAAATAGACAAACATCATAATCAAACGAAAAATTTTAAAGTATCAATCACTATCTGAATCAATATTTGGGGTGGCCTCTTGATCATCATTATTTGTATGGTTTGAATCTCTATAAAAATGTGAATTCTTTTTCTAAAAGACCTATGAATTGTTGACGTGAACATGCTAGAGTAAGAAAAAGAAATCAAAGAACTCGCCAAATTGGACTAAGAAGAGAAGCAAAACATCTTAAAATTTAAAATATGATCTTATATTTAGATCTTTTTCTTCGGCCATTCTTGTTGTAATTTCTATATTTTTCTTTCCCTGCCAAGTTTTGGTCTGGATAAGGTCTTCGTCTTTATTTGTAATCCATTTGCTTGATTCATCAATGTCATTTAAGGAGATTATTAAGATTTTATTTCTCTAATGTTAGATGCTTTTCCCTTAACCTTTAGTTGTTATGCACAAATACTAAGTCATTTAAAATTTTTTAAGTCTATTTTTTGTATGAATCCATACACAACAAAGAAAAAAAATGTATACATTATGGCATTAATGCATATATATGATTGAGAACTAACAAAAAACTAACAATGTCTTTTATAAACTAATATTACATGCTCAAATGTGCTCTAGTGATGTTCACAACCAGATGCATTGTATGTAAGGCGATGCACTATATGTAAGGCCCAAGATGTGTGAAACCTCGAAAATTTTTGAATAAATGATTTTGATTTTAAATTTTTTTTGAATTTTGAATTGAAGTTTGAATTTTGAAAATTTGCACATAAAAATTTGAAATTGATTTTTAAAATTGATTATTTTGAAAAGTTCAAAATTTTTTTTCTTTGATTTGGACTTAAACTTGAAATAGATTTTGAATTTTTCTAACTGTATAAAAGGACAGTTTTTAAAAGTCTTTTCCAAATTTTTATTCATCGAAATAAGTTTTACAACTAAGAAAATATCGGTGTTCCATAGGAGTATAACTAATTCGACGATATACATAAAAAATATAAGTTCGAGGTTGGCTTCTTTGAAAATTCGTTTTGACCTCTCCCCATCGGGTGGTGCGAAGACTTAATTATATCGAGAACACTCGAATACCTTTGATTCGCCGCCATATCAATTTCGAAACAATAACATACATCCACAATTGAAATGAACACAATAGGAGCAACGACTTCATAAATTCGATGGAATGCAAACTTTTTATGTTTAAAATTGAATTTGATTTGAGTTTGGTTTTAAAACTTTGATTCAATTGGTTTGTGACTTAATGTCTTTTAGTGTTTATTTAAAATTTGATTAAGGGTTTGGATTTAAATTGATTTGGATTTAGTCTTTATCATTTTTTATTCTTTAAATGTTTGATTGATTTTAGATTTGTTAGGTTTATTTATTCTAAATGTTATTTAATTGGTTGAAGAGATTTGATTTAGAAGTTTGAACATTATTTTATGAGATGACAATGTGTTATTTACTGTTTGTTTGTTTTTTATTAAACTGATTTTATTGTGTTGTTTTTTTATTAAATTTATTGATTGATTAATAGATTTTTTGACTTAGGAGATTTCATCATTTTTTCATTATCCAAAGAATTAGCTTAATATTGTATAATCATTCTTTTACTTGGCTAAGTATATTTTGAATGGTTTTTAAATTGATTTTATAATTTTTTTTTGAATTTATTTGATTTGTTTATTCTTTAATAAGTTAGAAAAATTATTCTTGAAGTCTAAAATTTATCTTAAATTAATTTTAAGTCATAAAAATTATGCTTAACGGTTTTGATTAATTATAGTGTTTTCAGATTATTTAATTAACTTATTTTATTTATTTTTTATTATTATTTTGATATGTTTTAACATATTCTTTTTATTTGCATTCCATTTGAATTTATTGAGCTATTTTTAGCTCTCATTGATATCAAAGAAATATGCAACATACAATTCTCATTAATTAGAAAAATTGTACAAATTACAAATATGAAGGACATAAAAATCATGATCACAATGAATTGAATTGATTTTTTTATTTGAGTCCATTGAGCCTTTGATAGGCATTATGGAATTGATCACATTGATATTGTACATAGCACAACGACCTTTGGCTAAGGTTTGTGGGTGCTACTTATCAATATAATCACTTATCATATCGATTTTATATTTTGGCATTCATGCATACATGTATATACATTTTGTCATTTTTATAAATCGATATAATCATCTCTTGATGGTAAAAATAGTATAGCATTGGGGTCATTTTTGACCTTTATATGCTAACCTAATATTTATTTATTTTTTGATTCTTTTAAATTATGCCAAAGCGTAGAGCGTGCCCGATTGGACCGGCCCCCAATTAGCTTCGATTGTTTGATTATTTTTCAAAGACGTAGAGCGTGTCCGATTGGATTGGACCCTAATTAGTCTTGGATCGGATTATTATTTAGGTTTAGAATTGAGACGCAGAGCGTGTCCGATTGGACCGGCCCCCAATTAGTCTCAAGTCGGTTTGATTATGAATTTTATTTTATTAACACTAACGTCAAACTTTTGGCTCAGCCATAGTTGCCTTCATTGTGTCTTGGAGGCCTGTTTGCCTTCATTGAGGCCCAGGCGGCCTTGGAACTTCCTGCAGAAGAGAGGGTCCAGTCCTCTGTTTGGAGCCGGAAGGGCCTGCTGGATTTTTGTGCTTGTGCGCTTTCATTTGGTCTTGTTGGTAGGGCAAGGGCCCGCTGGATTGGGTACATTTGAGGGGGGCTGCAGGGAGCTGAGAAGGACCTGTGTATGGGTCTGATGATGACCTGTTTAGGGGTCTCCTCAGGTGAGCTCAGATGGGCCGAAATAGGCCTGCACAAGGGGCATTTCAGGGGTCTGGTTTGGGATCGGATTGGGGTCTATTCAGGTTGGCTCAGATGGTCTGAGACAGGCCTGCACAAGGGGCATTTCAGGGGCCTGGTTTGGGATTGGATTAGGGTCTGTTCAGGTGGGCTCAGATGGGCCGAGATAGGCCTGCACAATGGGCATTTCAGGGGCCTGGTTTGGGATCAGATTAGGGTCTGTTCAGGTGGGCTCAGATGGGCTGGGACAGGCCTGCACAAGGGGCATTTCAGGGGCCTGGTTTGGGATCGGATTAGGGTCTGTTCAGGTGGGCTCAGATGGGCTGAGATAGGCCTGCACAATGGGCATTTCAGGGGCCTGGTTTGGGATCAGATTAGGGTCTGTTCAGGTGGGCTCAGATGGGCCGAGATAGGCCTGCACAATGGGCATTTCAGGGCCTGGTTCAGGTGCCTCTGATTGGGCCGAGATGAGGTTGGCAGGGAGTTTTCGGATGGGCCACAAAGGGGCAGTAGACTGGTCACAAAGGGACCAGTTTAGGGACTCTTTAGGAGGGCCGAAATGGGGCATGTTTGAAGATGAACATGGGCCGAGAGGGGGTAGCTAGAACGGGTAGAGAGAGGTCCCTTAGAGGGCTACATAATTAGTATGTATAGACCTCCCCTACCTTGCCTTCTTCTCTTCTTATTCCCCTTTTGGCTGCTGGCAGGTGTAGGTACGCAGCAGGGGTGGCAGCAGCTCTCCTCTTCTTCTTCTTCTCTTCTCCTCTTGGCTGCTGGCAGGACTTGGAGATGTGCAGACGTGCAGCAGCTGGTCAGCGGGGGAGCAGCAAGCAGAGGGGCAGCCTGTCGGCATCCTCAGCAGCGCCCTCTTCCCTTGGGCGGTCCTCTCTTTTTATCGGAGCTGAGGGGGAGATGAAGGGGCATCTGGTGGAGTACGTAAGATGGCCTTTGGCCTCCCCCCATGGAGGTTACACCATTTAATCTTCTTAATCTTGCTTAATTGACTGGCCAACCCTTCATCTCCCCCTCCTTCAACTGCCCAATGGGCTGAGGTGGCATGTACGGCTGGACCAGGTGAGGTGGCAGGCTGAGTGGGCTGGAGCTGTTCACACTGGCCGCAGGGGGGCCTGGCCTGGTTTGGGCCCAGACTCTATCATGGGCTGTGCGTAATGGGCTTCAAAGGAGCTGGAGGATAATTATTTTATATCAAAATGAGGGTTGGGCCTACTGTGGATTGTGCCTATGGGCTAATTTATGGCTTGTTTTGGCCCAATTAAGAATTGGGTCAACTGAAGTTTGGTCCGGTCTTATTTTCCCTCTTCTTTTTGCCGCCCCCTCTTTTTTATGAAAAATCTGACGCCAACAATATGTATTGCCAACTTTTTAATTGAAAAGTCGTTCTTCTCTAATCCATCCACTAATTTGTTATAAAAAGTCTTCATTAATCATAAATGATATGGATGAACTCATAGACGACACTATAATAATAAATATAAAATTAATATGCATGCTTGGAGTGGATGTCTTGCATTGTTAAATAGTCATGTTTCTACCAACATGCACTATGCCTTTTCGTACATCGCTAATTAATTGTTTGAAAATTTGATCTTGTTTCCAGGCGAAGACACCAACTTCTCAATGTAGTTCCTTGCTTGATTTCACTATCACTTTTTATATTTGGATTAACATAATGAAATTGGGGATTGAGATAATACCATGTAGTATGTAAAGGACGATGTAGTTGAAAATCTCACCATCTGTTAATAATATCCCAAATTGGACAATAATTGTTCAAATTTTCATCCAATGTTTTCTTATTTTTTTTGATATGGCCATTGCTTCATAAATATGTCTTATTGCAAGCTTCTCTCTGTCAACTAACCGTAATACAAGAACTAGAGGCCTAAATATTTTCAATGCATAACTAATTCTTTTTTAGAAGGCAATCTTTGTAACAATTTCATAGGACTTATTTCTCTCAAGTTATTTGTTCCACCGGTTGTTGTTACTTGTCCAATCCTGCGATGTAAACATATGTCGTAAATCATTGCATGTATGCAAGTTGTCCAAGTTGAGATAGTTTGTTGCAAATCTAGTCATAGCTACTCAAACAAGATTCGTGTTATTTGTATATTTCGTTCTCGATGTCAGAACCTTGGTATGTCTATAAATGAATGTTGTCACATACTTTGTAAATTTGATTGGTGACAACTTGGAAATATCTTTCGACATCAAATTAATGAAATATAGTTGTGCAAGGCATCTAGAATAAATGTGGGTGTGTGGATATCAAAATCCATCATGTAGCCACATAACTGGCTTAATTGTCCATAATAATCTGAAGTACATTTGGTGCATTAATCTCTTACACAACCTTGTCCAGAAGACCTGCTAATAACTTGGCATCTTTAACCTCTGAAGAAGCATCACTTGATCTTATTGTCCTGTTGAAATGTTCACCAAAAAGTTGATTAGACATCTGCCTCTTCGATTTGTCTATGCATTGGTCATAATGTTGTACCTAAATTTGACCCAACTCTTTTTTTTTCTTTTTTTTTGCCTTAATCTCTTTAGACAATAGTGTCTTTTTGATTTCGTGATAATTTGGTTCTTTCAAAGCTAGACTAAACTAACCAATTACCTCTAATATTGCTTCAAAGCTATTAAGGTGGACGGTGTTGAAAGAAATGTTTTCTTGGTATATTCATCTAGTGACATACTGAATACATCGTTCTTTTTTCTCTTTCAAATGCCATTTATCCTTAACCGATTTTCCTTTTGACTCCTCTGGATTTGGCGTGCAAATTTTGTCTATGGGCCTTTTTAGTCATGAAGGTTGGAACTAAAATAAAGGATCGTCAACACCATAGATCGTGGAATCGGCCGATTACTGGATTGAATTGACCATTGCTGATCCGATTCTTGGCTGAAGGACCGATGTAGAAAAAAGTTCTGGTAGAATCGGTCGGAATCGGCCAGATCGGTCAGAATCGGATCAGTCGAATCGGTCAGGATCAGAATCGAAATCGAAATCGGATCATTTTTTTTGCTATTCCAGTCGGATCAACCAAGATCAGCCAGAATTGGTCATAATCAATCCAGAATCGGATCGCAATCGGAATCGGATCGGGTTTTTTTTGTTTTTTTGCTTACCGATTCTAGATCGATTTTCTTCTATGGGATCGGTCGGAATCGGTCCGATCCGATCTTCTATTGGATCGGTCGGATCGGTCCGATTCTATCAATCCCCAATTGGTACCCATCGATCCCGATTCCGATTCTGATCCCGCGATCTTTGGTCAACACTTTCTGAGAGGACCTGGTCATGTGAAGAGGTATCCATTTCTTACTCTTGTCCCTACCTAACGAGGTTGTCCATTCTTTCTATTTCTTTAATATTTATTTCCTTTTCAACTTTTGCCTACTTTGATTGTTGCATACCTTGCTTTATTTTGTCTTCAACTTTTTTGTTTGCTTTCTTGAAAGCAGTCACATTTGTACCGATTTCTAAAATGTGTTGTTTCAATCGATAAATGCCTCCTTTATCACTCATTTTGGCATAATTGACATCTCTCATGATCTTGGTTCCGTGGATCCACTAAAATGCCATATTTCCATCCAACATTCTTAAATTTAGGAGCTCTTGCTATGAAATCTGTACCTTCTCCACCACTTGTAGTGATAGGCACAAGTTGAGTATTAGAACCCGTCTTTGATCCATGGTTTTCATATGTATTAAACATGTTAAAATACAACTTAAAATGAACATTCATAAAAGAAATAAAAATGGAAAAGCTACAAGTGGTGTTAGAAAAAAATGTAATCAAGTACTAATCGATGACCGGTCAGAGACTAGGAAGCATATGACTACAAGTGGTGTTAATTTTCAATGCAGAAGACCTAAATATAGTAAGTCATGCTGTTAAAAAAAATAAACAACTTACCTTTACAGTTCTACTACTATACAAGGTAGACATACGTTTGAAGAAAGACATTTTTCGATCGTATGGATGAGGCTAACAATAAATTTAGATTTGAGACTAACAATATTAGAACATATTTAGAACAAGAAAAATCAAACAAGTGAACAACTCACTACTAACCATTAAGACCAGTCGGAGGGCATATCAACTATGAATTGATCGAAAACCTAACGTTAGATGCAAAATACTTAAATATAACCAAACTATAATGCTAAAAATATCTAACTAGATATCTACATATTTAAAAGAACAAAAAAATCAAACAACTCATGTCTTCTACTCTACGAGCTTGACCTATGTCGGAAGAACGACAACATATGGTGGTATAGAATTTGTTACAAATTTGAAACCAACACTAATAACATTAGAACATGTTTAGAAATAAAGACAGAAGATGTGAAGAAAAGAAAGGAAAAACCTTAAAGTTTTCGTCGCACTACTGCACAAGAGAAGAAGGCACAACAGGAGGCCGGCGTGGCACGACAAAATGTGTTGAGGGTTCCATTCCGTCGGAAGGTTCAGCTGTTCAGGCGTTGGGGGAGTGTTGGGGGCCTCGGGGGTACTCGGTTGGGCAGGAGAATGGGGTTCAGGGGGGGGTTAAGTTAGCCAGATTCGGTTAACTGAGATAGAGGTGCCGGAGGCATTGGAGGTGCCTACTTAGGCACTGGTGGCGTCGAAGGTGAGTGCCTCGAACAACAGAGATTGCAACATTATATGACATAAATAGTAAAACATAGTTGCAACACGATAATAATAACAATAGTGTGTGATGTGGGACGGTATGGTGGACTAGGTTGAGCCACTGCGAAAACAATATAAAACACTAAAACGAAATAAAACAAACTTTAATGAAAGTGAATTGGGTTTAAACCAGTTGAACATGCTTAAATTGAGCCCAACCCATGCCCAACCCAAGCTGGGGGGGGGGGGTTGTGGTGTGTTGTAGGCAGTAGTGTACAACAACGTGTGAAGGGGGACCGTGGTAGCCCCTATGCATTACAACCTTGCGAGGCAGCATCACGGGTCATGGTTGATGCCGGTGACTTTCGAGTGTGGACGTCTATGGAGGTTCTAGTGAGAGGATGAGGTAGTGAAGTTCCATTAGGGTTGTGACTATTGCGGTAGTGCCCATGGGCATGAAGAAAAGTTTGCCAGGGTTTTATAGAATGCACACAGGTGGCTTATGAGGACGTGAAGAAACCCTGGGTGGGGTTTGTGGTGGCACCACAATGGAGTCTTGGCGACAGGTGCATGGTTGCTCACTAGTGCACTCGATGACAACATGAAAAGGAGCACCTGAAGGAGAATCATGGCGAAGCTGGTGCGCTCGACAGCTGGGAGTTGTGGCGATCCTGTGTCGTGCCCATGCTCGAGGATATGAAGCCCTGAGAAGGGGCGTTGTAGCAATGCGAAAGGTGCCAGAATGGGGGGGGGGGTGTGGCTGCATCTCATCGTACTCGACGGTGCATGAAAAGAGTTGCGGGTGCATTGGAGGGCATCTTTGTCTTCGGTAGCCTCTATAGTTGCCCTCACTTGTCTGGATGAGTAGGTCGGAGTAGGCGGAGCATGTTGGCATGGTCATTGCCCCCACACGGTCGAGGGAAGCCGAGAGAGGCCGACAAAGCTCAGGGGAAGCATTCGTTGTCCTTTGTCTTTTCTTTTCTCTCCATCTTATTCATTTCCTCTTCCATTAGCGTCATCTGGAATGTGGGAGAGAGCAAGGGTATGGTTGGTGTGATGCAGATGGTGGTGGGAGAGACGTAGCAACTCTCCACAGTTCCTTTGGGGATCGCCGGAGGGTGTTGGGAGGCCGAAGCCATTAGATAGGAGGGTGTGGATGATTGAGCTGATGAAGATGAAATGATGAGGGTGTTTGTTATTAAGAGCTCCCCGATGGCCTTAGTCAAGCACAATGAAACCGAAGATGCCAACTCTGTTGAACTGAGAGGGACCTAATATGTGGGAGTCAAGCTTAATTGACATTGTTGAGGTGAGGAGGGAGACCTCCCATTGTAGAGGTGAACTATCGAGGGGTTGACCCCCACCCACCCACACACACCCTTGCCTGCACGTGTGCACACCCTGGACGCACGGACCAATCCAAGGTTCTCAAAAATTTTTAGTGCTTATTCTATAGGATGGCCTCCTTATAAAGAGAAATTAGGAGCCATTGTTTTTTTTATAAAAAAGCTATAAAGTTAATATTTGCAAAATGCAAACTTGTCCTCCTGCCGACAGAAATGTAAGGAAAATATTTGAAGGAACTTTAAAATATATACAAGGGAGTCCTTCTAAGGACCAAAATGCAAAAGACCCCAAAATTCTAAACCGATTTCCCTTGAACCAGTACTTAATTTGTGGCTGTTATACAAAGTTAGTTAAATAAATCTAGTAGTTATGTTTAAAGGTAATTTAAAAAAGTTAGAAGTTTGAACAAAACGTTTACCATAACAAGAACTTGAATAGTTTTAAGACAATATGCCGTACAAAGTAATGTTTCAAGGAATAGATACATGATGGAAAATAATTATAATGTTAAATATAAGTAGTGTACGTCAAAAGAATAAATTATTACATGATTAATTAACCCTTTTAAAGTTATATCTTTAATTTTTTTGATATGATGCCTTTTCTGATTTCTTCAATGATATTCTTGCAATTATTTAACATTGTTATTCACCTATTTATGATTAAAGCAACATCTAAATATTTGAAAGTATGTAAACATTGAATTCATCTTACCAATTGCACATTCATTCATCTATGTTTTGATTTCTATATCAATTTGATTGAATATATGTGTATATTGGAGAGTAAATTATACATAAATTCATAACAAAATATTTTACATAGTTGAAGCACATGGAGGAATTGAAATATAAAACTAAAACACAGAGACAATACATATATAGTTCATCAGTAAGGACTATAAAACAAATGGTTCATTATGATATCCATTTTAGAGAAGGATTTATATGCAATAAGTACTCCAGGGGATCCCCTCGCTTGTGTCACTTTGTTTTGCTCGTTTTGCTCATGTCCATCATCTCCACCAAATTTTGTTTTGGCACAAAGATGGAGGAAGGTTTAGTGTCTATTTGGTTGCATGTAAAAGATAAACTAATCATTTTTCAGGAGTAACATTTTCAAAGAAATTGAAAACCTGATCTTTTATTTGGTTGTTAGTAAATTATTTTCCTTGAAAACACGATCTACTATTTAGTTTTTTGTAAATTATTTTTAAAAATATATTCAACATTTGGAGATTTGTAAATATATATATATTTAAAATTTATGTAAAGTTTACTATAATATCTTTATTTATATATTGTAGAAATAAGTACTAAATATATAGTCTTTGTTTTAACTTAAATTTAAAATATAATCTTAAATTTTATATTGAATTTCTTAAAAAGTTAACAATTTTGGTTAAAATATTTATATATGAATCAATTTAATATTTACCTAGCTAAATATATATTGTATATGGTATATTTATCTTTTGTTTAAAGAGATTGTCTAAAATTAAAAAGTTAAAACATACAGTTTAATTTTAAGAGCTTTATTAAGAGACATAATTATGCAGTTTTAAGTATTCAAATCTCCAATCAAATAAGAGGTCATGGGTATGTTTAGACCAATTATACACCACCTGAGTGAAAGAGAACTGCACCAAAACTTAATATATTAAAGTAAACGAAGAAGGTCTTACGACGTATGAATCCTTCATCAAACACCTGCATGAATTCGTCGAGATGGCCTTAGGTTGACAATAACAGTAGATCTTAGACTTGCGTTCTTGCGTAGCTGATCTGCAGAGTGCTGAACAACTATAGAAGAGAGTGAGAACCCAATTTTGCTTCTCCATTCATTTATTGCGTGTCTACCATGTAAAATTTGAGATAATTGGGTTAATTTGAGACATTTTTGTTTTAATATCTGTTTAAATTATCTATAATTATCAAACTATCTTATTCGTTAACTTAAACATGTCTAATAATTAGTTACCTTGACATCTCAAGCGCTTTATCTTGATTTTTTACCCAAATATTCGACCATGATAATCAAATCAGGACTGGAATAGAGATGTAAAGAGTGAGGCGAGAGCTTACATTCACATCCGCCTGGGGGATATCTTGCCTTGGAAGCCTGGTTGCCATGCACAGAGGTAACAAAGGCCGTCGGAGAGTTGGCAAGTGCTATTGTCACTCCGGCAGGGGTACATAGTGATGTTCTTACTTTTCTCCTCGTAGGACCTGTCATTCGAGATGGACTAATAGGAGATGGTGCTGGGAGTTTAACCTCCTCAGGTGTAGTCTGCGTAGTCTGACGAGAGGTTGGAGAGGAAGAAGGAGAACCAGTGAACATTGACGACAAAGGCAAGGCTGCAGGGATTGAACTTCCACACTTTCTTATGGTTGTGGTAGGTCCGTGTGTCTGTTTTGAAGTACTTGAGCCCTTTGGGTATCACCCTGGTAGCAGCTGGTACCAGAGCACGTCCCATTGAGTATGCTGGCATAGCTGTCACTGTCATTGGAGATGTAGAAGGCCAGCATGTTGTAACCGATGGCAATGAACTTGTTGTGCTTGGTGGATAGGCATTGGAGGTGCAGAGGTTGAGGATGTGGATCTCCCAGAGTGGCTTGGATAAGTAACAGAATCAGCAATGTAGTCCACCAATCTGTCAAAACACCGGCACTAAAGCGAAGAGGTATGTGAGGAAAAAACTTAGACGGTGGTGATAATGTAAAAATGGAAATGGCTGAAGAATATCACGGAGGCTTTGAAGAGCATTTAAGGAAGAATCCTTGTTGTGGAGCCGTTGAACATCTCAGTTGTACGAAGAAGTCTATCAGACAGCTGTCCATAAATGGAAGGTGGCGAGGATGCATATCCCTGAGATTTGAACAAACCAGCCTTCATACATCTTTAATATCCTATTAAATGTGCATGCAGAGGACATTTAACCCTTAGCCTAAAATACATTACGGACAGCGCTTTCATGGATTGATGTATTTAGACTGAAAATGAGATAGGTGGAGGACCAAAAAAGATGTACTTTTGTTTCTATATACTAGTTATAGATTGTGTTGTATTATCAACTTGTTTAATTAGTTTACCGCCCTTGAATTCTTATGTTTAAAGGGAAAGTGGTTGTCTTGTTCAAAGGCAGCCATTGTTTCTTTGGACACCACTTATGGTTGGAACACTTGCGACACCTATATTATTGAATTTCTGTTATTCTTTTATCATTATCTGATTTGATCAAGGTCTAAAAACTTGGGGATAATCAACCTATCCAATCCAGTAATTCTACAACACCTGGTGATGCGGGACAAAAAAGGAGGTGCCGACGTGCCGTCATCCGGGTGCGCATCGATGGGCCCACAACGGGGTCGATCGGGCAGGTACCGAGCTGAAGACTGCCCAAACGGGGCTGACGGGTGCTGAACCGAACCAAAACCAGGCTGAACTGGACCGGTGGGCGCTGAACCGACCCCGGAAGGCACCGAACAGCGTCAAACTGGGCTCAAAACTGCTGGACTGGGCCTGAAATCCACCGAACTGGACCCCACGGCAGCTGAACTGGGCCCACAAGTGCTGAGCCGGTCCAAAATACCCTTGAACCAGCCTCAAAATGACTTGAATTGGCCTGAACCAGGTCTAGGAAGGTTGAACCAGCCTTAAATCGGTCTGAACCGGCTTAAATCAAGGTGAACCGGCCTTGAACCGGCTTCTGGATGTCTGAATCGGCCTGAACCGGGCGGTCCACACGCTGTTTGAACTGACTGGCTGGCCGGCCGGGTGAGCGGGGCGAACCGGTGCTGGTTCGCCGAACTGCGACTTAACGGGGTGGGGTGGGTGGGTGTGGTGCTCCATCGTTCGCCACGGGGAGGGAGACGCGGCCGGCTCGCTGGATGCTGCGTACCCATATCGTAGGGGGGCGCTCTTCGTCGACTGTGGGCGGACGCTCGCGAGGGCGGGGTTTCACGCGAGCTCATCTGCGGCGGGTTTGTCATGCGGGAGAAGGAGGCGCCGAAGGACGAGCTCGTCGTGTGGGAGAAGGAGGCGCCGAAGGGGATGCCGGAGGGCACTGTTGTCGTCGCCGGAGAGGAAGGGGCTTTCCGTCAGTGCCTTCAGCTGCTTCTTCTTCCTCTCACGTTCTCTCCGCCTCCGTCGACATCAGGTTCGGGAGGGTTAGCCGGAATGGGGATTCTTTAAACAGTGGAAGGGGGGCGTGGCAACGTTGGATGGGCTCGAGGAGCTCCGTGGGAGGCCAAAGGGTATGTGGGTGGGGCTTGTGGGGCGGAGGGGAGTCGATTGGGGTGGGGAAGGGTTTGTCAGGGTACTGGGTGTGTTCATGGGTGCGTCTGGAAGGTGTGAGGGGAAGGGGGCAGAAGGGGGAATGGGGGGGGGGTCTGATGAGCTTCCAATAGGGGGGTGCCGTAGGGGTCAAGGGAAGGTGAGGGTTGGGACGGAAGGCCCCGACGGAGTTGGTAGGGTGTCGACGGAAATGTTGAAAGACCTCGGAACTTGTCGGAGGTGAAGGGGAAAATGATTGGGATAGGGGAAGGATGTCGGACCTAGCTCCGGAGGTGGGGAGGAACACCAAGAAGGGGAGGGGAGAACCAGGAGCGCCTGGAGGTGAGGGAACGACGACGCCGACGTCGGAGGGGGAAGGGGGAAATGGGAGGAACTTCTCCTTGGTTTCAAAACATCCATCTTTCTCTATTTACCAGGTTTGAGTTCTTTAAATATTGTTGGATATTACAAGATGGATCTCTTAAAACCCTAATTACATATATGTTCTCTAAAAGACTAAAATAAAAAGGACTCAAATAATTTTAAATACTCAAATAAAATGCATAAAAATAAAAATCTAATATTACGAAATAAAAAAAATAATTACGTCGTCTCCTCAAGACCCAGAAGACGCTGTCTCCGAACAAGCGGTCGATTTGGACCATACCGGTTCCCATCACCTGGTTGATCCATTTGATAAGGTTACTGTATCACAGTGGGGTCTTCAACCTAAAGGCTGGCTTGGTTTTGTTTTGTCTGTGACTGGATGGATGGATTCTGGGTCAATCAGTCTGGTGATGGATGGATCCTACATTAACTAATCTGTTACTTAATATGAAAGGGGATTTTTGTTTCCGTATTAATGAATTTGTGACTTTCATCGACTTCAAAAATAAGAAGGGAGAAAAATTTTACAACTTCTAAGATACATAGGATACATCTGCATTGCCATCAAAGGCAAACCAGCTTTGTTCTTAATTCTTATGTATTATCTGTCATACTCATTACTCATTGCAGTGGTCTTTGAATTTGGTCTACCCAAGTTAGTAGTTGTTGTTGCCCACACTTGTTGAATTAGCCAAAGCCAACCTGGATCGGGATCACCACCTACCAATCCAATTTGGGGGAAGGGAAGCCTGATCCTGCGAAGAGCTTCCACCCTGATGGGACTTAAAATGGTCAGATAAGTAGATTCCAGACTGATCTGACTATGATCAGGGTCAGATCATTGCCTTCTGGCAGTGGAGGGCCAATCGTGCCAGCCCATGCATCTTCCACCCTTGACATGTTTGGGACCTTTTTTTTAATGTTTGAAAGAACTGTCCCAGGCCAATCCTGGATCAGATTTTCATCCAGATTGGCTGATCGTGATCCAATGTTGATTCTTGGTCAAGAGTCTTTAGATTATTTGGGTACTGCCCTGTTCTGACCAATCCAGGGGCCAATCTACGTATCCTTGGTTGCCCAGTTTGCACAAGACTTTTGATGGGAACCGAATCGGGACATAAGAACCGATTCATGTTAATAATTGAATTGGGATGCAAGAAACGATTATTGATTTTCAAATATCATGCAATTTTGATTTTTAGGTCAATAATGGGTCCATTTAGGTATTTTCCTAATTTTTAGGATTTTTAGTTAATTTGTTTGAGCATTTTTTTAATTTCTTAACATTTTCGGACTTTTTTTTGAATTTTAACCCTATAAATAGGGGCCCATGTATACGATACAGGATATGATATGAGATATTGAATAGAAGAGCTGCTGAGTTTACTGTTTCCCATTATGCCCTTTAGTTCTCCCGTCTCTTAAACCCTCGCGAGGGGGTCTTCCTCTCTCTCCTATTTCATTTGGCGAGCAGCTGTCCGCGTTTTCTCTCCCGGCGGTGGACCTGCGCTCTGGCGTCCTCTCCGGCGGCAAACCCTAGCGCAGGGTCCGATCTCCAATTCTCCTCCCTCATTCCCAGGCCAATCCCTTCCAGTGGCGGATAGCTGGTCTGCGCGCTGGAGTTTCTTGATCCCTAGCGCACTCATCTCCTTCCCGATCTCCTTCTTCCGGTGGAGAAAATGGAAGGCGCCTTTGGAAAGTTCGACTTCCTTCTTCAGATCTATCGGTTTGCCTTGAGCTCCACTTCTTTTTGAGTATTCCTCCGATCTCTGTGAGATCCCCAATTTTCTACTACGCCTTGAGGATAGCTCGTCCTCTCTTCTTCTTCTTCTTCTTCTTCTTCTTCTTCTAGAAGACAGTTCGACTACTTCTCATTCTTCCGGATCTGGTTTTTGACGAACTTCCCTCACCGTTCAGACCTGTTTCTCCTGCTGGTACTACTGTGCGAGGTATTGAGCTGACATTACTGGTAGCCGAGTTTCTATTTCCTAATGGATTTAGATCCTGCGATGTTGCCTCTTGTTGGTTGTTGCTACTGATTATCCGACAGTAGACGTTGACGATTCTCTGTTTCTCCGAGGCTAATGGCCTATGACGAAGGGATCTCCTACTTAAGGAACATCCAGACTTTCTTGATCCCTCATTTACGTTTTAGTGGCAGAATGATGCCACTTCTGTGAGTTGGTTTACCTGTTTTCCTCCAGATCGAAGGATCCGCACTGCTGGAAATCTTGTCCCGACAGATATTACTTGGTCTTGGTCCATGGAGGTAGTCAACGGTAGAACGGCAGATCGATTAGCTCTACATAGCTATTTCCGATCTTGAAATGGTTGCTAAAATGTTGCTCAGAAGCTGTGTCCTGTCTCCAAGCTATCTTCATTCCGCTGTTTACATCGTCTTCGGATGTTTACTATAATCTGTCGGAGTTTACTGCTGATTTCCAATGAGTATAAGGGCCGAAGTTGTCCTGATCAGTTATCCGACTGATGAAGGGATTAAAGTCCCGAAGAACAGATACTCTCTAATTGGAATTTTGACAGCTTCTAATCGAACAGTTTCAGCGCAGTCTTGATTTACTGGTTCAGTCCGTTTAAGGCATTGGTCCTTCTCCAGTCCAAGCACAGCATACGATTGAATCTTGGAATTATTTCACTGTTTCATTGGTATTCTGTTAATTTGCACCACAAGAAGACTGGTCCTATATCCAGTCCGAATCTGGTATTCTTATCATTCTGATTGGTTAAATCTGGATCTGGTGTCTCCATTATTTTACTGATTCTTTGGGAAGTCAAATGAAGGGATGTTGTTGATATTGATTCATTGATATTTACTGGTCGCCGAGACTGGTCCACTTCCAGTCACATTTAGTTGAACTGCTGGTTCTCGGAGATTCGTTTCCTGTTGCTATTATTTTCCAGTCAACTTGTCTATAGCAGTTTTTGTTTTCTCAAAAGGAAACCTCAGTTTCTGGCAACAGTACATAGCAAAAGAGAATGGCGGATTCGTGTGAATCTGCCTACATTTTCGGAATGGAAAATGATGAGGACCACTTGATAACCAGCTCCTAGGTAGCTTCTTACAAGTTGCCGGACTGGATTGGATCCCTCTTAGGGACAGCTGTACAGTGGTCACCTGATTCTTAAGCTGTGAGGAATAATTTTCTGAGCCAACTTCATTGAGACATTCACCTGTTCCTGTTGATTTTATTCTGATGATAAATTGCATATTTTGTTGAATGTCAACATACTGTTTTATTGCAAGTTAATCTGCTGGGTTCATAGTATTTTTTGATCTTTGGATTGCCAGTTTTACCCTTGGCTGAGTTTATTACTGTTGGAAGTCTGTTCATATTTGGTCTGTTACCTGCTGGTTGATATCAGACTACTGGTTCCTGGATAATTTCTGTTTGGTATTTTCTTCTCTTTCTGAACTCTTGAAATCATGGGACACCCGGTCCCGTCCCGCATCAACTTTTCATGCTCTTGAACATGGTATGCCAAATTGGATTGGATCGACCTGAATTGGTTTACCCGGTCCAATCTGTGCATGTACCATCGATCCGTCATTGCCATGTGCTGTCACTACCTGATTGTCCAATCTGGCCACGATGATACCTGGATTTAACCAAAGTTGGACTGATCATTTTTTTAATTTTAATAATTTTAATAATTTTTAATTTTTATTATCAGAATTAGTGTAGGGACAATTTATAAAAAATATATTTTTAAATTATTTTTTATCACTAGATAAAATTTTTATTTTAGGGACTTAAGTATAAATTTTATTTCAAAGACCGATAGAACTCAACTCATAATACTTGAGCTGATGGGCTGAAAGTGGATCAGTTTGCTCCCAACCACAGGGCTGTTCAAATTGTGGGCTAACCCGAGAACCCAAACCAAACCAACCTGAAACTTTGGGTTGGTTCGGGTTGCAAAAATGTAATATGGTCAATTGGGTTTTAACCTGTCTCAGTCCGCATAACCCAACCAGCCCATTGAGCTGAAATGCAGGCCTTCCAACGTATATATAAAGAAATCCTCATCCTCCAATCTTCAACTTTCTATATGGAACAAATAGATCAGCTCTCTGGCACACCAGTCAAAGTGTCCTTTAATCCCACATTGGTTGCCACTAAAGCAGACCTGTTGAAAAATCTATAAAGAGGTGAGACCCCTCTTCACTTGTTGCAGTATGGGCCTATTTAACATGGGTTTTCATCAAAGTTTATGGATTATGATCAGTGTTAATCTATAGATTTTGTTGATGAATTTTCTATATTATCATTTTAAATTTTGAATTTTATAAGTTTTGGTCTAAACTGAATTAACTTATTTGGTTCAGTTCAGGTTAGAACAATGATTCGGTTCATAATGGGTTGATAAAATTTTCTCAACCCAAACCAAACCAACCTGAGAATATCCCTACCCAACGGTTGATTCTGTCTTGCTCTAGAATCTGTAAAAAATTGATAAATGTAGAAGTGAGAGTTTCTAATTGCATCAGCTTCAGATTCTTCGTTTCTACTGAACTTTGCAACTTTTCTGACTTACTGAATGCACAAGCCAATATTTTCTTCAGCCTCCCAGCTTTTAGCACTTATTATCCAAATTGTTCTGTTTAACCTCGTTTGCTTGATGCAGATGAATCGGGAGAAATTAATGAAGATGGCTGGTGCTGTTCGCACTGGTGGAAAGGGGAGCATGCGCAGGTTTCTGATTTCAGCACTACACATGCTTGTTTTATGATATCTTTTGCTAGGATTATCTTTATTACCTATTGTTAAATGGAGCTCTACGTTTGCAGTTATTTTTTTGTCAATGTGTTTCTCGATGGCATGCTTTGGATGGTGATTTTGTGGGGTGAATCGGGTGATCTTCTTAATATTTTATCATGAAAAAAATTCAATTATTGAGATTAATATAGTTTTTATTGTTAGGTTTTCTTAATGTTGTATGTTAATATTACACCTAGGAAAAGAAAGAATTTAAGAAGCAATCACGTTCTTTTGGTTGTCATGGACTGTGAATGGAAGTGCAAAATTAATTGTTTTATTTAGACTTCTGTTGACACCCAAAATTTAAATGTGTGGGTGTACGTATATTAAATAAAACAATAGTAAGACAGGAACACCAAGGATCTGATGCTCTAACAGTTAATGATGAACTCTCATACTTTGCCATGATTGAAGTGGAAGGAGACAAGAGATGGGTCGTATGTGCTGGTGAAACAAAATGATCAATTAGCTCTTGTCGAATGCAGTGAAGAGATAGATGTGGGTAGTTAAAGGTTTTTTGACCACATCTCATCGCTAGATAGGGGACTCCCGGTAGTCGTGTGTGATGCAATGTCGCTGAGGATTCCGGGAGGACAAATAGAAGGACACATGGTCTTCCAACACCCTTGAAGGATGACTCCTGTTCGGCCATCCCCGGATGTCTTCAACGGAAAGAGGAATCATAGATCTTCCTGTTTGGCATGCTCGGTAATAGAAACAGGAGCATCCACAGCAGGGAAAATCAACATCCAACCATATTTGATTCCAAATCGGGCTCCTCGGATGGTCGATGCAGGTGCAAACCTTCTTGGGGTAAGTCCGAGAGTATCGCAAAGATAAACATGAGTAATCCTGAGCTTAACGGAGGGATTCGACTCTTGATCGGAGATGGGCCGGCTTCCCAATGGCGGGGGAGGGGGGTGGGTCTCTGTGCCTATAAAAGAGTCACTCGCGGCATCATAGAAGGGGGCTGGAGGAGAAGAGAGAAGAGGACGAGCGTGGAGGAGAGGAAGTTAATGCAGCGCCGTCTTTCCCTTACGGTTGCACCGTTGGATCCATCTTTCCCTTCCGGTGAGTCCACCTCTTTCCGGTTGCGTCGTCATAGCCTCCTTCCCACAGTGCCGGTGGTTTTGCCACCCCTTCCGATCACGGTCGGCGAGTTCATCTCCTCTCTAATCACATTGTCGAGGTCTCCTCTTCCTTCTGGTCGCCCCTTCGAGGTCTTCTCTTCCTTCCCACGCTACCGTTGAGAGCCTTGTGAGGCTGCAGAAGCGTCGTCGGAGACGAACCAGGCTGACCTTCATGCTGCCTTGGAGCGCCTAAGCAATCGAGGCTTGGGTTCCCCCTCTTCGACACAGTACAGTTGAGCTGACCAAAGAGCCACCCCGGTCTGGTTCAAGCTCGTGTGGGGCCCATAAAAATGTGAAAAAAAGAAGGGGTGTTGTCCAGGTTGGTCGAGGCTCGGCAGGGGCATCGTGGCAATGGGCCATAGGTTGAACAGTTGGCCTAGTTGAACGATGGGCCATAAGTTGAATAGTGCTCGGGAAAAGTTTAAATTGCCAAAAAAAATTTAAAAATTAAAACGAACAATCAGTTGAAATTAAATAAAAAATCTACAAATTAACTCAACAATCAGGACTAGTTGAGGGGTTCGCTTTACGTCCAACCCAACGTCTCGGCTTAAGCTAAAAGAAAAATAAAGTACAGACTAGTTGGGTGGTCGGTCTTGTACCTGCCCTTGTGTCTTTTAAGATAGACATATAAAGGTCTATTAAAAAGACTACAATGTCTTATCATACTCATTAAGTTATGCAAGGCCATATGCCGAGCCATATGCTAGTGAAGTTCATAAATCAGCAGGAGGAATGCCCATATGCCTATCAAGGCCAGGTATTTTCTATCCCAAATTGATTTAGACATATTCTATGTCCATCAAATATTCAATGGGTTTAATTTCAGGTTATTCAAGTTGTAAATAATCATGTCTTAGATTGAGCAAAAATAATGAGTAGCTTTCATGTTCGGTGCACAGTTGATGTCAAGTGGAGAATCAATAGCCTTTTTGGCTTGATGATTGCAAAGGACCGAAAGGAGAATATAAAATTTTAAAGATTCAACAAAACAATAAAACAAAATAAGTCAAATAGAAAACCCCTTCGACCTGCTGAAGCCTGAAGGTCCAAATCGAATTGCACCCATCAATTTACAAACTAGAGAATTAAAATCTCCAATAGAGAAAGGAATTTCTGACTGCCAAAATTCAAATAAAGCTCAGGTAAACCCAAATCAGAAGCACCACAGCTGAAGTGCTAAATTTAAACATTTGTCAACTCAAAATTTGAGGCTTGAAATCTTAATGAAAAGATAATAAGGTCTAGGCTCCAAATCTTAAATTTGAAATTTGAGCGTGAGATCAGGACATTGCCAAAGTCTGAATGGATTCCATGGCCTTCTCAGTCCAAGACTTTGGGTTCTAGATCCATCAATAACAAAATAAACAACAAGGAATCTGAAATTGAAATTTCGATTGCAGGATTTAAAGGGAAATGCAAATCAAAGATATCAAACTAAAAACAAATCAAATCTCCAAATCTGGTTCAAGGTGAACTCCAAAACCAAAACAACAAATCTAAAGTCAAGAGGAACTGTATCGCAGACAGTGGAATTGAGAAATAAAGGCTCGTTGGCTGCAGAGCTAAAGTCAAGGGGTGATGAATTTGAAATTAAAACAAATGATTAACTCAATCTAAATTAAATCCAAACCAAATCATTCAAATTAAAAAACCTCATGTCAAGATCAAATCAGACGGTTGGACAAGCTTTAATTTACTTAAATCAAATCCCAAATGGCATCAAGTATTAACCAATATTTGATCAAATTAGATCCAATCCAAGTAAAACACATCTAAAGCAAATCCCAATCAAAAAATTTAATTTAAGTCAACAAGATAACGAATCCTGATAAGAAATAAACAACTAATTCAAAAAAAAAACTCAAAATCCATACAATCTAAACAAATATGAATTCTGAAAGTTTCAAGAAATCTGAACATTCCAAACTCAACATAAAGCATAATTCTCAAATCAGGAAATTTCAAATTTGAATGAATCAACCCATTAAATCCAAAGACAATCTCATACATTAAAAAAAAACAACCTGTCAAACGTCAAACCCAAATCAAATCTCCCAAACCAAATTCAAATCAATTTAATCAAGCAAACTCAAAATCAAACCAAACTCAAAACACATCAAGTGTTTGCATTCCATCAAGTTTATGGAGCCGTTGATCTTGTGTTCATTTTTGTCGATGTATGTCTTATATTTCATAGATTGCTATGGCGGATAATAATCAAGAGTATTTGAATGATTGTTTGATGTAATTGACATCAGTACTTCGCAAGTCCGATGGGAAGATGTCAAAATAAAATTTTTTAAAGAACCAAACAACGTAAACGTATATTTTTTATACATATTATTGATTAACTTGTATTCCATAGGAGTATCACCTATTTTCCTATTAGTCAATGCTAAGTCAATTTTTTTTTAAAATTTTGAGGTTACATCAACTTCATCAAGTAATATCTTTGTAATGTCATTGGTTTTTAAGGATCACATCAACACTGACCCTTGAAGTGCTTAAGTTTGGTCTTTTTGGAAAAATGTGAAGTAATTTTTTGTTGTTTTGCTATAGGTGACCATCGTAAGGATAATGTCAAATATTGTGATATAGATTTAAATGATACAATTATTGAAACCATAGTTGTCAAGGCGACAAGGTGCCCAAGGCGTTAAAGGGTACCGATTCCGCTTAGGCGACAAGGCGGCCGCTTAGGTGTCGCCTAGGCGGTCAAGACGGTATTCAAGGAAGGCTGGGTCGGAGATTGTGATACATAAAAATATGTATAAATATAATTATATTTTTACGTTATAATTGAATATGAGTGTTTTATCTATGTATATAAGTAAATATGATGTGTATGTGAAAGAGAACGGAGTTAAATAGATTTTTTATAAAATTTAAGTATATAACATATTTATGATTATAAAATTTATATATATGTGCGATAGTATAAGTGATAGTGAAATATTGTTATAATATTATTAAATAGGGGGCGCAGAGTAGTCGCAGATCGACCTGTGCGGTCAGGTCGCGGGGGTCAAGGGGGCAGCACCCCTTGGGGGTTGTCAGGGGGGCGAAGCGCCCCAAACCCAAAAAGCTATGTAATAATATAAGTGATCTTATATATGTAATTATGAAAGTGTGGGTATTTATTTTTGGATAAGAAGTTAATCTTGATAAATTAAGACTTAAGAGAGACAGATAGAGGAAGAAGAAAGAGCTGAAGGAGAACTTAATTAAGTATATAATATATGTTTATAATCATAAATCTTAAATATATATGATATTATAAGTGATAGTGAAATATATTAATATGTTCAAACTATCATCAAATAAGTGTCCCTTGTAAGGGGTATCAAGAGGGTAAAACTCTTCAAAATTATTTTTTTAACCATGTAAAAATACTCAAGGTGCCTTGCCTGGGCACCTTGGGCGCCTAGGCGGGCACCTTGGGCGCCTAGGCGGGCGCCTTGGGCGCCTTTTTGGCCCCAGGCAAGGCGCTGTTGGAAAAATGCCTTGCCACCTAGGCGGGCGCCTTGACAACTATGATTGAAACATTCTCTTCTTAAGATGTGTTGTACCAAGTCTGCGTAGTGAAGAGTACCACAATGGTGGGGGGTGTCTCCCACATGCATGAACCACGCAAGTGTACTAACGTGGTGCTAAATAAGTAAGAATTTTTACGTCAAGAACATGTATGGGTAAAGAAAGTAGTCTACGATGGAGAGCAAGACATGTTTTAAATAGACAAAAACAAATGGCTATTTTTATTAAAAGAAAGGACAAAAAGATTGAAATAATGGTTAGAATATGAACTTGTGTATTGGGCAGCTTGTAGGAAACTAATAAAACTTGTTGATAGCATGGAGAAAAAAATACTAATATCACTTGCATTTAAGAAACTAAATGATCTGAGAAAATTGTAAAAAAGTAAGGAATATAAGTTGTAAACTATGATATATAAAAAATTAGAGAAATAAATCATGATAGTCAAAAAATTATAGACAGGGAGATAATTAATATTGTTAGTGTTTATACTCTATAGTTTGGATTAAGAAGTGAGATAAAAATTTTAAAGAGGATATGAATAATCTTAGATAGAGTAAAATAAATGAAAAAAATATTATTAAAGGAGATTTTAATAGATGTCAGAAATAAATGTCATAGATATGAGAAAATATTTAGAGGTTTCATATTTGAAAATTGTGTTACAGTTTGAATTAAGAACTGACATAAAAAAGTTTAAAGAGGATATCAACAATCTTAGGTATAGTAAATCAATTGAAACAAAGTAAAGAGATTTCAATAGATGTCAGAAATAAATGACATAGATATGAGAAAATATTTAGAGATTTCATATATGAAAATTTAAATAAATGAGAAAGGTATCTTTGATTTTGCTGTCTTATGGCTTACATCGAACTTTTCTTCTTGCTATGGATACCAAGCTAAGGTGAAGCCGAATTAGATCATTTCAGGTCGAACCGGTTGTATTTGGAGAAGACATGTTGAAGAAGAAAACTTAAAAAAAATTAAGATAACACTTAAAAAAAGGAGTTAGCAACGCAATTAAGTAAAAAGGGGTTAATAACTGGGAGAACCTCGGATTTTTTGGTGAGAACCTCGGATTTTTTTGAGAAAAGAAATTTTTTTATTTTTATTGGATTACTTAGAAAAATAGGTGATATCCTATTAAAAATACTAACTAGTCTGACGATACATTTAAAATTATTAGATTTGATGTTCGGGTTATGAAAATTTAATTTTGACTTCTCTCCGCCAGATGGTGCGAATACAATCTGATTTTTAGTGTTTAAGGATTGTTTTCGGTGGATTTTTAATTTCTTGGAGATTGTTTATTTAATTCCCTTTGGTGTTATTTAATTATAATTTGATTAATAAATTTAATTTCACGGATTAAGTATAATTTAAAGTGATTTTTAAATTGTTTAAAATCTGATCCTTACACTTTCAAATTTAATGGAACATTTTTTATTGTTTTTTTATTTATCTAATTTGAGTCCGCACCCCATCCGGTCCATCGAGCTAACATTTGGTGTCCGGTTTGAACATCAATGTCAACACTTGAACTATCTTAATTTTATTGCATGTCGGATTACATCACGTCAGTTCCGAAGTCCAAAATTTGAAATTTCTTTCCCTGGCTTGCATTCTCAACAGATTAGAAGAAAAATTGACATTTCGGCAGTATGTTAGTCGATCCTCGATCGAGCAAGATCACCTCGAATATGACTTGAGTCTATGCACTTGTCACATCGGGGGAAGGAACCGTGTGTAATGAGAACATGCCCATGCTTATGTATAGGAGTGCCTACTCAGGACGTAGTCGAAATAGTCGTCTAATAGGGTGCTCAAAATTTTGAGCTCATCCCTTATTTCATTTTGCATTTTGCATTTTGATTTTTTATTTAAATTTATTTCTTTTGTCAAGGTATTTTAGGCCTGTTGTGAGTTAAGTTGGCTAAATCGAGATGCCCCCGACGGTTCGGCAACCCCTACTGGCCTGATGGCATTATCGAGATGCCCCCGACGGTTTTCTCTCTCTTTATTTTTATTCTGCCTTTTCTCTTTCTCTTTATTTTTATTCTGCCTTTTCTCTTTCTTTTTATTTTTATTGACCCCTATTGGGCCTCGTTGCGGCAGATGAAGGTCGGCCCATTTGGGCCCGACCACAAATCCCGATTGCGGCTGTGTACTACGTTTGGGCTCGCATAGGCCCCTCCAGGTAGTAGACAAAGGCTGGCCCTCCTTTGGCCAAGTTGCAGCTGCATGCGTGGCCTTCTCTCTCTTTTTTTAACGTCAGGGCTCTGTGGTCCCCACCATAGGCACAATGTTTGTTGGATCATCCTCGCAATTGTTGGCTATCTGCATCATAAGCAGGCGCCCTTGTGACTGTAGTTGACGGGGTTCGAGCGGTCGCAGCCACCGTGCACACAATCGGAAGCCTTTCCTTGCATGTGGCCTTGGCTGCCCCTGCCAAAGTCCTCCTGAGGTCTCCCACGCCGCCACGCTGAGCCATCGACACCGCCGTAGTGGTTTGCGGAGGAGTCCACATCTACAGCCATAGTCGGAGGACACAGGAGAGGTGCAACCATAGCCCCTTGCGATCGAGGACCTCCGCGGCTGCTATCAAAGCCATTGGGAGCTGGGGAAACCATCAGAGTTGGATCCTCTTGGGAAGCTCCCTGCCACCAGAGGTGCTTGGGGATGCGAACGCTAGGGGAAGCTGTCGTAGCCAGATTCCTTGGCGGGACCTTCTGTTGCCGCTGGAATGGGATTGCGGTCCGTTGGTGGACTTGGTACCATCAACGGCATGCGAAGATAGAGACGGGTCCCCTCGTGGGACCTTCTGTTGTCGAGGGGCTACGGGAATGGCCTCCTGCCACTAGAGGATTGAAGGAGTTGTGGGAGCAACTAGGTCTTCTTGTGGGACCTTAAGCTGTTGGAGGAACCCAAAAACACTGTCAGGGTTGGGAAACAACATCGGAGGGAGTCACAGCCTTTGTCGTGATCGAGGGTCGTTGGCTGTGGCTGGGGAGTCTGCTAGGGCCTGTCGACATCGCCCAGACTATCCAGAAGGGCGATTGTCGATGATGACTAGCCATCGAGATGTCCCGCAGGGACCATCACTGTCATCGAGAATCGTGGGAGATACCACTGGTAGGCGCTAATGCCATCGCTCGGCCATGGCGAAGCATTGGCTGGATTGTGGGATGCTGTTGAAGCTTGCTACGACAGCTGACAACACTAGAATCCGCCGGAGGGACACGAACCTATGATGACATTGTCGTCGTGGCCGCGACTGTGATCGAAGAGCAGGAGGATAAAAAAGACCGTTGATGTCAGAAGTTAGGTTGCCATTCTTTCTTACCTTGCTACGCTTCTCTTCGCTACTGTGATTGCTATCTCCACCCCGTGAAGGGAAAATCCTTCTCCCTTCCTCTGCTCTATCTTGCTCGGGTCGTCCTTCTTTCCTCTTCCAAGATCTCCAATCTCTCTCGTGTGACCCCCTTTCTCCCTCTTATCTCTCGACCGTCGCTGCTCTCCAAAATGTGGAAGCCGGTGGTTGGCTGCCCACCAGCACTTGCCGTGGTTGCCCACCTCCGCTTTTTTGTGCTCCAACGACGGCAGGTAACACCCGGATGAATCCCGCTTACTCCATGAATTCCGCCGAGATTGAATGATTCCAATCGGGCATGCCTTTAGAATTGGAGAGAATGCTGCAACAGAGGAAAGGACACTCGCATGGGGGGCATGGGGAACCGGCCATGACCAGCTCTCTTAATACTTCTATTACACCAGTAGGGGAGAAGAAAAGAGCATCAATCCCTAATTGGGCCTAGTCGACAAGGACACGACTCCTTGTAAAGGGGATAACAAGAATTTGAATTAAAATGACGTTAAACGACTGAATTTAGATGTTCTCTCTCCTAAAACACAAAAAATTGAGCGTACACATCAACACAATTAACAAAAAAAAAAGAATTAGCTACATAACTAAAAAGAGATCACGTAAACATTAATTAGATGCTTAAAAGAGAATTAACACTAATTAAACACTCGAGGAAAATAGTTTGAGTGAAAGAGCTTTAAGAGAGAGCATAGTTGTCAAGATGACAAGGTGCCCAATACGTTGAAGGGTATTGATTTCGTTTAGGCGACAAGGTGGCTGTTTTATTATGATCTTATTTATGTAATTATGAAAGTGTGGGTATTTATTTTTGAATAAGGAGTTAATCTTGATAAATTAAGACTTAAGAGAGACAGAGAGAGAGAAGAAAGAGTGAAAAGAGAACTTAATTAAGTATATAATATATGTTTATAATCATAAATCTTAAATATGTATGATATTATAAGTGATAGCGAAATATATTAATATGTTCAAACTATCATTAAATAGGTGTCCCTTGCGAGGGGTATCAAGGGGGCCAAACTCCTTAAAATTATTTTTTTAATCATGTAAAAATACCCAGGGCGCCTTGGATGCCTTGGGCGCCTTTTTGGCCCCAGACAAGGTGCCCTGGCAAGGCGCTGAAAAAGTGCCTTGTCGCCTAGGCGCCGCCTAGGCGGGTGCCTTGACAACTATGAGAGAGAGTGAGGGAGATGTAAGAAGAAAGGGAGGCCAAGGCCATAGGCCCCTAATAGGCCTGGGGGGCTTAAAAAGCTCCCCAATGGCTAGTTCCAATAGCGACTCACTTGATTGGGTTGTCAACTAGGTAGTATGGTCGCACGATCCAGTCAAGTTGAGGTGCCCGGGGATGCAATCGGCATGTTGCGACCAAAATCGACTAGATCGGGTGACCATGCCCGACCCGGTCCGGATCCAACTTTCCATGGGTGAAATCGAACCAAAATCATTTGATTTCTGAACAAATTGGTTGGTCTCAATTTATTTTTCGTCTGGAGGCCATTTTTTTGGAATCAATTAGAAATGGTCGATTCTACCATTTCTTACTAGACAACTTAAGTTCAATATCATTCCTATCTCGGTGATATCACCCTGGAATCCGCTCTATGGTACTTTTTTCTTCCGAATCGGCTAGGGCACCAACGATTCTAGCAGCGATTTTGACGATTTCGGCGGAGATGCTGCGATTAGGAGCTATTTCAGGCTGATTTGGATTCAATACGATGTCAATTTGAAGCTATTCCGACATTCTTTGGGTGATTGCTCTCTCACTTCTTTTGTGCATCATGATTTTAGCTTTTTAAGGGATGTTTCAGCCCCTCCCTCTGGATTCCATCCCCTTAATGGGTGTTCTGCCCCCCTCCCAATTCCAGCCCCTTAATGGATGTTCCAACCCCCTCCTGATTCCAGCCCCTTAAGTGGTGTTCCAGCCCCCCTTCCAATTCCAACCCCTAATGAGTTCTTTTGGCCCCCTCTTGATTCCAACCCTTAAGGGTGTTCCGACCCCACCTGCCTTGACAAGCATCCGTCGGGTAGTTTAGCTTGGGTAATGGGCCGTTCTCACCCCCTTGCCTTGAATCACCCTTAGGTGACGGTAAGGTTGAACAACCTTGTGATGGGGACATCTCGTAGGAAATTAGGTAATTCTGTAAATAGCTCCTTTATCCATTTCTTTTATTTGCCATTTATGTAAATAGTCAAAATAGGGGGTCCTCTTTGTAATTTGGCAGGGATCTTCTCCTTATATAAGGAGATGCCCTGTACGCAAATGATATAGAAGCAATAGAGAAATTTTTGGAACCCTTCGGGTTGTTCTCCCGCGTAGGGACTGCGGCCCCATCTTCTTACCCCACCCTGGCGATGAGCGCCGTTCCCCTCTCCCACCTCCGGCAGTGAGGCCGGTCGCTCTCTTCACCTCCGGGAAGGACTCCCGGCCTTCTCTCTTCCACCCTCTGGATCCGGCGAGGTCGCCGTCTTCTTCCTCCCCCTCATCCTCCGGCCTCCGAGCCGTTCTTCTCTTCTTCCCCCTTCTCGGTTTGGCACCAACAGGTCGACATCCCCCTCTGACGCCGAGGTCGAGATCGTCGTCTCCACCATTTCCCCTCCATCTGCTAAGCCTGTGCACTGCGGCCTCCGGACGTCGGCTCGTTTCGTCCGCACGAAGACGACGAGAGGAGAAGAAGCTGTAGAAGGAGAAGGCGGTGAGACGGGAGGAGGGTCCGGCAATCCCCGGAGCCCTTCCCCCCCTGCGGCCTCCTCTCACGGCGACGGCGAGCTCCGCAGCCCCCTCTCCTGTCGGCCCCGGCTCCATTTTCGCCTGCTCGTGCCTCGCCTGCCGTCGGCGCCATTGACGGCGTCGGATCCTCCTCCCGACTGGCCCCCCTGCTCTGCCTCCCTGCTCCGCCGCGTCCGCCTGCAATCGGACAGAGCCGAGGCATTGTGACCGTCCGCCATCGCCTTCTGCGCGCGGCGTCGTCCGAACGGACGAGAACGACGCGGGCGGGCGACGCCGGCGCTGCTCGCCTCCCCCCTTGTCGCGGCCCGCGCCGGCGCTGGGCGCCGGAGATGCCGCCACGTCGACGGTCTTCGACGGCGGAGATGCGGCCACGAAGCCCCGCCCGAGGCCGCCCGTCGCGTGGCCACGACCCCCCGGTGGCGACCGAGGCGCCACGACACCCCGCCCCTGCCCGTTTTCGCTCGCGCGCGGCCGCGCGGCCCGCGGCCGGCCGGTCCGCGGCCAGACCGGTCGTCAGACCCGGTCCAACCGGGTTCAAGGCCGGTTAAAGCCGGTTTGACCTGGTTCAGTGACTGAACCGGCCGGTTCAGTCCGGTTCAGGCCATTTTGGACTGTTCTGGACCCGGTTCACTTCATTTTTGGGTTCGTTTAGGTGCTTTAGCGGCGATTAGCGCCGGTTTATTTCGCTTTCGGTCGGTTTTGCCCGGTCTAGCCGGTTCGTCCTGTATCACCTTGTTAAGGGGTTGTTTTAGCCCCTAATTTCCCCTCCAAATTTTAGGTTCCCCATGTAATCGATGAGGTTTAATTTAATTTAATGTGAATGTTGCAGATATATGAGCAATAGTCGAGTAAGAAGACACTAGTGCACACATTTCTCGTGATATTGGGTGGGAACATTGTTGTCAAGGTGTCCGCCTAGGCAGCAAGGCGCTAATTTGTTAGTGCCTTGTCAAGGTGCCTTGTGAGAAACCCAAAAGGTGTTTAGGTTAGGCGCCCCAAATATTTATGCATCATAAAAAGAATTTTCTTTTAGAGAGTTTTGGCTATGTGATACCCTCCATAAGGGGCGCTTCTCCTTTGACCCCCACAATTCCCAAGTGCATATTTGTAATAGTGTAAACATATTAATACATTTTACTATCACTTATATTATCACGTATATATAAGATTTATAATTATAAATATATATTATATACTTAAATTTTATTAAAATCTATTTTTACTCTTTTCTCTGTCTCTCACACACATCAAGTTTATTTAGATTAATCATTTCTCAAAATATATATATGCATACATAATTACATAAATAAAATTTCATTTAAATGTGTGAACACATAAACATATAGATTTAATTATAACATTTAAATTTAATTATATTTTTGAATATATATTTTCATGTATGATTGTAATATACTACCGTCCAGCTTTAAATCTGTTCAATTAATATATATTAGCATGTATGTTTGTAATATGTGTTTTTAATATATATACTAACATCTAATTATATATATGATTGTATATATGTTGTTGGAACCTCAATTTTCGATAAAATTTTGGAAATTCATTTTCCGTTTGATTTTACTTTTGACTTAGCCTTAAACTATTAGAAAAATATGTGGTATTTCATAACAGTATTAGCTAGGTCAGTGGTATGCATAAAAATATATGTTGAGGTTATTATGTTCTTTGAAAATTTGTTTTGACCTCTCCCCATCGGATGGTGTGAAGATCTGATGTTAATTACATTGAGAATACTCGAATACCCTTGATTAGCCGCCATAGTAATTTTGTGAATAGAAGACATACATCCATACAATCAACACATGGGAGCAATTGCCCCGTACACTTGTTGGAATGCAAAACTTAGTGTTTTGAACTATGGTTTGATTTGATTTCAATTTATTTGAATTGTTTGAATTAGGTTTATTGTTAAGATTTGTTTTTGTTTAGGTTCAGGATTTTTAATAGGGTTTGAAATTTGATGGATGTTCATTTTTTTATTTAATTTTTGATTTGGTTTGGTTTTATATTTGAATTTTTAGATTTGGAGATTTTTAAGATTTGAATTGATTAAGACTTAATCTCTTTTAGTTGAGTGATTTAGTTTCAACTTGATTTGGGTTTGTCTTAAAAGTTTGACTTGTTATGTTTTTTTATTAGGACTTGATGTCTTTTGGTTGAGTCCAAATTATGATTTTTGTTTAGGTTGCATTTCATTTAAATGTCATTTTAAGTTAGGATTTAACACATTTTTTTAATTGAGGATCTGTTCCACAATTATTTTTTGTTTTGGGTTTGATTTTGAGTTGACTTTGATTTTTTTTATTTGAGATTCTTTGCCATTTTTTATGTTGTGGAATAACTTAATGAATTTGGTGTTTTGAACCTGTTTGGGGTGTTTTGGTTTATTTGGCTATATTTTATTATTTTTATTGGGTTTATTTGATTTATTTTCTTTTAATTGGCATTTTGATTCATAAAATTTAAATTTTTTATGTTTTGATTATCTGAAAATTATTTTTGAGATGAAAAAAAAGAATTTACGTTACTGGTTTGACCAGATTATCATTATTTTCATATTTATTTTATTATATATTTTTTACATTCCTCCAAGTCTATGGGGTTTTTTATAAGTTCCAATGACAATAATGACATGCAAAATTCGAAATTCCATTTATCGACAAATTCGAATGCAAATTACATGTGGGAGACAAAATGTCGTGTTTCCCATTGATAAATTTCCTTTAGTCATTGATGGACATAGGATGATCTTTCCTTGACATGTTTTGCTCATTTTTAATTTAAGGGAAAATTTTGACATGACCTTCCCTTAAATTGATGAGATATACCTCCTTTAGTAGGTGGAGTTTGATACTCCCTACTTTGGAGGAAGGATAGGTAGAATATGGGAGCTTGCCCATTTTCCCGTCCAGGATCAAACATGCCGGGGACACGCCCGAGTGCCCGTCCTTTGAGGTAACCTATGTGAAATAGGCTAACTCTAAGATAATTTTATTTTGTTTAAATTTATTTATGAAGATCAGTTTATATTTTTCAGGCCGTAACAGGCCTTAATTCTTCCTTCGCCTTCCCAGCTAGGTCCTTGGCAGTTTTCGGAAACTTTGACCAGAATACACCGTTGGTGGACTTCAAAATCCTGACTGATATGGGCCCTGACGGCCTTCAGAAATTTGACCAAAATGAACCCTGGTAGACTTGAAAGTCTTGACAAACATGGCCCTGGCGGCCTTGACATGTGTAGACCCTGGTGGCCTATTGTGGCCTATTGATATCCTCTGATTTGGGGTCCCGGTGACAGGTTCTTCTCCTTTTATAGGCACTGGAGCAAGCACCAATGGCAGCAGGATCAGTAGCGGCAATAGAACCGGCAGCCTATGGCTGCCGATGGTAGCAGGAAAAGAAAGGGGCTTGGGCAGGAATAGGAGGATAGAACATTGGGATAAATATAACTTCAACTTCATCGTCCCAACAGATGGGTTCGATAGTAGCAGCACCATTTCTATCATCTTTAAACTGTTGATACCAACAATAGCAGCAATAGACAGTAGGAAGGGATGTAGCAGCGTCATCCAGCAGCATGTGGATAGATCGGCTGCTCCCTTTCTTCTTCTATCATCTGTGCAGGGTTCTTCCTTGGCATATCAGCGAGGAAGCATGGAAGAAGTCTTCGCCGATTCTTCATTCTTAGGCAGGATCGACAGCGGCAGACATCATCTTCTCCGTGTTCCTGGACAGAAGTTGCAGTCGAAGTGGCCACGTATCTCCCTTGCTCCTTCCTTGGATGCAGGGGCAACAAGACGGGGGATGAAGGGAAGGAGAAGCGCCCGTCCCTCGTAACTCCTCTCTCGTTAGGAGGAGGTGGGCGAGAGAGAGAGAGGGCATGGTCATACGTGGGGTTACGTGGGAAGGAAGTGGAGATGTGCGCATGACAGTTTTTACTTGGGCTGTGCGCTTGTTAAATGAGGTGGCTGACCTTTTTGACCTAATCTTCATAGAAAAATGATTCCGATCCGACCGGTCAGATGAAATCAAGTTAATTAACTCTGAAATTGACCGGAATAATCCGAAAGATGTTCCGATAGCCATAGAACTTGTGCTGCATCGTATCAACAGTCAAGAATTTTCAATTTATCCAGGGATCACCGATCCGACAGATTTTTTCCGATCGATGTAATCTCGGCCCTCGAAAATTTTAAAAATTGTATTTTGAATAAATTAAATATCTATACACCAGAATTTTGGTTTCCATGCATATAGATCTCACTATCTGAAATTATTTGGACAGTTCCGACTTGTCACGGAGTGCGTGCCGACTTTGCAATTTTTCAAACTTTGTTCATAACTTTCCGAATATGGATTGGATTGATGATCCAATTCCGGTGTTGTTCATCTGGAAGTCAGGCGTACTTTTTGCTGACGCCAGATATTAATGGGCCTGCCTAAATTTATCTGGACCCAATAAGGGCAAGACGGTCATTTTTTCATCCAGAGTCGGATTTTGACATTCAAGGCACCGTTGTGAAGCTCTCTGTCGAGGCAATACTGTCAACACACTGGTTTGGTCATTTGGACCCACCAAGCCCAGTAAAGACCACCTGAGAGTCCATTTTCACTGTTTTGCCCATATCTTGCCAGATACAAGTCGGATTTCTGATCTGACTTTAATGTTGCTCGATATGGAACTTGGTGGATTTAATGATGCACCAAGATATTATCGGGCCTATCCCAAATTGCCCAAACCTACCAAGGGCGAAAGAGGTCATTTTACCGTTCGGGTACCATCCAAAATCGGATTCTGACATTCGGGGTATCGTTACGAAGCCCTCAACTAGTACAGTCCCATGGACCCACTTGTTTGTCTTTCGGACCTGATATGCCCTTGTTAAGGCCATTCGAAAATTAACTTTCAGTGTTTTTCTTATAACTTTCCAAGTATGAGTTGGATTACCGATCTGACTTTGTCATTGTTCATTTGAAAGTCAAGCAGACCTTTTGGTGGTGCCACTTTTCTTTGAACCTTCTCCAGATTGCCCGAATCTCGCAAGGGCAAAACGGTCATTTTACTATCCCAAGTCAGATTTCGACATTTTGGGCGCCGTTGGAAATGTCTTGACCGGTACAATATCGTGGGCTTACTTGTGTTGTCATTTGGGCCCATTAGGCTTACCAAAGGCCATTCAAAAGTATTTTCACCGTTTGACCCATAACTTTTTGAATTCAAGTCGGATTTTCGATCCGACTTCGGTGTTGCTCAAGTTTGAGCTAGACGGATAACCGTTATCGAGCCGTCATCCGGCTGGTCGGGCCCAATAAGGCTTATTGGCCCCGTTCGGTCCGTTGGCCCTGAATGTGATGAAAAGTGGATCACACTTGCCTGTTCGATTTTCTTTCATGTATTTTGCCCAAAACTTGCTAGTTCTGGATGCCATGACATTTTTTGGGTGCCAACAATATGTGTATGCATATGTATATATATATATCTATGTAGTCAGAGGCGAGAGGCGACCGAGGCGAGGGTGGGCTCGCCTCGCCTCAGGCGCTTGAGGCGGGCGCCTCAGGCGCCCGAGGCGACATTTTTTATATTGAAGAACTTCTCAAAAAATATACATATAACATTGAAACTTTTGAAGAAGAACATAAAAAATACAAAAAAATCACTTCTAGGACCTATAATGCATCAAGATATTGGAGTCTCAAGGTAGAAGATTGGGCATTGGGGGTTTCGGGGTGGGGAAGAAGAATTTAGGTTACCAAATTTGACTTTCACAAGGTCCTCACCCGGGCGAGGCGAGATCTGCCGAGGCGAGGCGTTTTTGCCTCGTCTCGCCTCGCCTCAGCGCCTAGGCGCCTGAGGCAAGCGCCTCAGATAACATAGATATATATAAACATCTAATGTTGCCGCTTTGATCGCTTAGGTGACTTCCTTGTCGTCTAAGCGGAATTGACACTTTTCAATGCCTTAAACGTCTTGTTGTCTTGACAACTATGGATGGGAATATAGTCATATGGTGGATGTCGACTAGAAGAGGGTGCATTATAAGTGACGTGAGAAACAAATGAATGATTGAAGCAACATATAAGTGGGATGGGTGGTAATATCAAGAAATGCGACAAAATGTCCAAAGAGAGCATGGAAGTTACGAGGATTAACTTAATTGGAAGAGTCTTACAAAGGAAATTTGTATTGAATAGAGAGAGAAGTTGCATAAGGAGCTATTAGGAGAAGAGATGTGAGGGGGACCTAAAAGGTAAAGAAGAGTTGAACTTGGATCATCCATAGATTCGGAGGAAGTAGAACCCTTGGTAAGAGCAAGATATGCTAATAAGCAATCATAAAGTAAAGATGAAAAGAGAAGGAAGGAAGCAAGAAACCTAGAGCTAGGGAGTTGACATATTGTCGGTCATAGTCCACCCGACCCACACCCATTGAGTATGTGAGAGCAAGATGAGGCATTTCATCGACCTACTTTGACATACTTCACTGTCACTATCACTAAGGATCCTCATATATTCCAACGTCAAAATAGCTTGTAAAGAACAATAAGACAAGCATTTAAAAGGGTCAAGGTAATCACTTCCGTTGTAAAGCGAGTAATCAAGTATGTGTAAGTGGTTTTCACATGCAGGTAATAATCTTAAGTTGGTTTGTTCGTATGTTTGTATTTTATATATTTCTGTAGTGGGTCGATAACAAACTGTTTTATTTTAACTTAATGTAGGCATTCCATCATATGTCGTCACTAGTCCCGATTTCAAGACAATAGTTGATGTAATTGGGAAAATTGTACTGGGATTACAAGTCTCCACCAGCCAGTATATTTACATTTTTGCCTTAAACAAAGTGGTAGAAGAGTTGAAGACCTGTGTGATGGGTGGGCAGGCATTGCATAGCGATCCATGATAAATTTTCTTGTTTACTATTACGAGGACATTGCATTTTTGAAATCCAATGATGTCACAGGTCAGATTCTGAATGCAATATATATATTTTTGTTGATGGATGTTGTTCTGAAAGAGATTAGGGAGGAAAATATTATGCAATTCATGACAAATAATGAACTACTCTATAAGACTGCAAGGAAGAAATTGATGGACAAGAGGCAACGTCTTTTCTGGGTTTCATATGCAGCACACTTTTGACATGATATTAGACGATATAGACAAGGAGAAATTTGTTTCTATACTAATAAGTCAAGCATAGTTTATCACGCCATCATCTATTCATGTCCTCATTTGTTGCATATAATGAGAGATCATGTTGAGGGGCACGATCTGATCAAGATTGACTTGACTAAATTTGTGACACTTCATTATCTTGGGGAGTTTATGTAGACATAGACATGCATTTGTTCGTTTTATAGCATCGACCGAGTATATTTGCTGTATGGCTGATCTACACAACCGGATAGATTAATTAGAGATTCTAGCATAGATAAAACGTTTGATAATAGACAAATGATTTTGGGAGAGAATTGTTTACTACTTGTCTATTATTGAGCTACTTGTAAATGTGTTGAGATTAGTTGATTCAGATGAGAGGAACCAAATGAGATACTTGTATGATGCCATAGATAAGGTGAAGTTGAAAATAAAGGAGAAGTATCATAAATGTTATAAGTGGTGGAAGATAATAGATATCGGATAGGACATGACACTATACCATGATGCGAATGCACTAGGTAAATCTCGTAACCCATTACTTTTAATTTAATTATTGGTTGATGCATAAATATGTTCCTATGTCATATGGGATGAATGTGTGATATTTTTTGAAATCCTAGATGTAATATGGAGAACAAGTGTGTAATGATAATGATATTCTTAGGGGGGTTGTTTATGTATGACGACTTTTAAGATCTTAGTAGGACATGAAAGTGAGTTAGAAGTAAGCGAGAACTTCGTGTTTCTTTTTTTTACATTGGAAGACTAAATAATTTGATTGCTCTTATTTGTCAGATGCAATTGTATAGAATGAGAGTTGGAATGTGCTCTGATCTAGATATAAGTATTCATTTGGCAATATTTCTTCTGGTATATTGAAGTTAACCCTCATTATGTTTTGTGATATTCGATATTATTGTGATGGTAACATCATGCTTTATTATTGTTTTTTATAATTGAGTGATGGGTGCAAGTCAACATAAGAAGTTGCTGAAATCTATTTGCTACAATCAAGGAAGGTTGGATCTTGGATCGTGACCGGGTCGGCCCGGTAGGACCGGGTGGCGATCCGGTCCAATCCGATTTTTTTAATATTTTTTTTGATAATTAAAAAAAATAAAAAAATGTTTAAAAAATTGAAAAAATTTGAAAAATAAGAAATTTAACAATAGAAATATTTTTATTTATTAACATAAACTTTACTTTACAGTTTACATAAACTTGATTTGGTCTACATTTTTTACATAAGCTTTATACTTTTCTCACGACATTGTATTATATATAGTCTGCCACACATGCTGATGAATATTATATTCCGGAGTCTCTTCTATAATGACCCTAATGTCGCTACTGGATTCTAGAAAACCACCAAAGTAATGTTCATGGGGATTGAATCGGGGTGTCCATGGGTGATTTATAACTCATCCCACTCCACCCTTGGTCATTTATAGGAAACCAAGAGCCTTGAGATGAATCATACCCATAGGTCGGTTGTTCATATCCATGGTACTGATGTTTGTCATGTTGGGTATGTTGTGTTCCTCCACCCTGCGACCTCGCCCCATGGTCCATGTCTTGGGTTGCGTGGGTATACTGGTCTTCTCCAGTGAAGCGTTCTGCCCTGGTAGGAGCTCTCCCCACATCCGCGGATCTTTGCCTACTTGAAGCCGTGACTCCCTGCCCCTGGTGCCCCACTCCATCACCGTTGTTGCTTTTCGAAGAAGAATCCTCCGAAGTTTGATATTGCAGTCGGATGTCAGGCTCCAGAGTGTCTTCTCGATCCTCGTCGAGTGTTTCTGCATCTACTATGTCAAGAGGATCAGTTAAAATTTGCTTACAATTTCCCTTACTCCGTGCACCTCTGCTAGATCCTTCACCAGTCTTCCGTCTCGTTGCCACGATGGGTGGAATCTGAAATTCTTGGGCGAGAGGGACGTCGTCAAGCTCTCCTTCAACCCATTGTCGATCTTTAGGATTGACCTCAGGCTCGCCCATCCCTTCTTGATCATTTACCCACGCTCTTAATGGATTTCTCTCATCAAAGATTTGATCCAAGTCGATGTCTTCCTCTTGGATCGTTGGTTCCTCAATTTGACCACCTGAACTGGCTGTCCTCCACCGTTGTTCTTCCCGTTGATTTTGCTTTATTTTGTCTAGATTTTTCAACTTGAGCCTTATGTTGTAGTGGTAATACACAAGGTCTTCAAGTTTTTTTGACGTCAACATGTTCCTCTGCTTTGTGTGGATCAAGTTGAACGTCGACCAATTCCTCTCGCAGCCGGATGCCGAAGTCGTTTGGCTAAGCACTCTGATAGTCACATCTGTCAAATTTTCATAACCGGGTGCTTTGCCATGGTTCATCCACCAATCAGCTACAAAAACAGAACTACGTCAGAGGGATCAATAATTAATGTTAATATAAAGAATTAATCGATAACTACCCGGACTTAGGAGCATAACAGCTCGCTCCACTCTTGCTGTCCCAAAATGATTAGACCGCATCCTATAGTGATACATCTTGTTGCATGCAATTATTGGCCGATCATCATCATCATCAAGCATCCTTGTGATGACCTTCTTGACATCATCAAGTAATTCATTTGTTGCATTGAATTGTTGACTGTAACAGTAACGAGGGTTGAAGAAGTAACCTAACAAGATACAAATGTTACTAATCAATCAAATCATATTTTCAAATACAAATGAATGAAGTAAAGGAGTAATGAAATATACATGCAGCATGTATTGGCTGATGTAATGTTTGCTCCCACCGACGATCAATAATGTCCCACCACTTATCGAAGTTAGACACGGTTTTTGCAATCTCATCCTTTGCCCTGTCTATTGCATCGTATAGATAGCCTATGTCCGCTTTTCTATCACCGTCGACTATCCTGATCACCTTCACTATAGGACCTACAATGCTCAACGTCTTCTTCACAACTTTCCAGAAATCTCCGCTCTTAATTGTTTCTTCACCTTTCCTCCCTTTTCGCTTATTTGATGGGTTACATCTAGCTAACTAAGTACCCCACCTTGGTGAGATGACCATGTGACAAAGAGCCCTCCTATGAGTCAAAAGACTCTCTAAGGAGATATAATGGGAGGCGAAGCGGGTGGCACCAGGTCTGAGAAGTTATCTTCCCTTCATATGTTCCCTCGGTTAAGGATGAAGTTGTGATTGTAGATGAATGATGAGATAAATTGGGCTAACTTCACAACCTGGTCTATTTGACTATCTTTGCAAATATCCTTTAACATTAAATCTAGGGAATGTGCGGAACATGGTGTCCAATACATTTTCGGTCTCTTGACCATCAACATTTGACCAGCCGCTTTGTATACAGCCGCGTTGTCCGTAACTACTTGGACAATCCTGTCCTCCCCTATCTCCTGGATAACTCCATCTATCAACTCAAAAAGATATTAGGAGTTCTTGACCTTCCCTGATGCATTAACCGACTTCCAAAATATAGTGCCGACTTGACAATAAACTAGAAAGTTTATCATCGTCTTTTTAGTTATACCTGTTAAGAATAATATTAACAAATTAGGTATAATGTAAAACAAATTAAGTAAAATCGTTTGTAAAGTGAGCTTGCTGGTCCAACCATCTGTCATCAACGTACAACATCTTTCATTCCAAATCCTTTCAAAATACTTGACGTACTTTCTTGTATCGTCCACCTCATGGGAAGATATACGTTGTATATCTCTTTTTGGTTAGGTCCAGGCACTCCTTTTCCAATATCGCCGATGGTGTCGATCATGTTTTCATAGTATGGTCCCTTGGCAGCATTCACCAGTATATTATGATGGAAGAACCACATTGATGTTGCCCGTCCGATCTTTTCTTTGCAAATTTTAAATTTTTCAATGCCGTCGTTATTGATGTTTGGCATTGCCGTGGTCGGGTGACAACGGGATCAACAGGATCCACTCTTGGTCATTATCTCGAGTGAGATCATGAATCTCCTTCTCCACAGATGGGTTAGATCCTCTTTAACTCTCGAATCCTTGACCAATTGATCGGCTGGTGCTGCGCAAAAGGTCTTCGTCGGCGAATGACTTCCGACTTGCCTCCATAGCCCGGTACAGATCCTCTAATTTTCAAACATAAAGGTAAAGAAGGTAATAAATTTATTAGGATAAGAGATAAATAATACATAGTAGATACCATTTTCGAGGCCTATATCACGACGAATGTTCGAACGCTCTTGTTCGGTCCCATATATGTATACGGAATGTCTTCCCGAATTGTATCCTTATGCCGTTTTGAAGTTTCCTTCGTTGCTTCTAATTCTAGTAGATGCTGTCGGAATTGTGCTCTTACCTTTGGTGGAGCACGAGAGTACGCTGCCCTTCATTCCGGCAAGGTGGTGTTTTAATTTAAAAATACCATCGTGCATAACTTTATCACAGTATTTACATTGCACTTTCCTGGCCGTCATGGACAGCAAAGTGCAATGTAGCCAAGTTGGATCATGCCGGGTTGACCCCATAATTTCAGTGTCACCACTTGGAGAAGTCATAGTGAACCAAAGCAAACAACAAGGAGAAGAACAACTAAACAAGTTAACCTTCACTAAATAAAATAAGGGCCTTGGGGGGGTGGGAATTAGCCTTAAAACGTAAGGCTCAGAGGGCTTAGTATGAGGGTATGAGGGGGGAGGGGTGGGTATGAAGGCCTCCCTTGGGGGCCTTAGGCCCCCAAGGGGCGCAAAGGAGGGCATCAAGAACCCTCCTTGCTTGCTTCCCGTGGGGGGGCAAGGATCCCCTGAGGGTTCCTGGGGTCGCGCGATTCGGCGATCAAGTTGCGACCCGAGGGGATCCCCTGCTCGGGTCGGGCCAGCCGGATCCCGATCAGGCCGGTCAGCCCAAAATCCGACCGAATCGGGTCCGGGTCTCTACCTGGATCCCGATCCGGCAGTCCATGGCTACAATTGCGATTGAAATTCTCAACACAAATTCCTTCAAAGTGCAAGAGGAATCAGAGTGGATGTCAATTACCTTTACTAGGAGGAGCACCTACTTGTTACGTGGGTGGAGGAGAAGCAGTTAGAAGATAAGTGTTGGTGGAGGAGAAGACAAGCAAAGTGTCACTAAAATTTGTCCCTAGGATCATATATTAGTTGAAGGAAAATTTGATGATGTTGAACTTGAAAATGAGCATATGCAAGAGGAAGTTCTAGTTACATCTCTAGTTCCAGCTTCAACTTTGGTTCCAGTTAGGGGTGCAAACGAACCAATACACTCGACTAGTAGTTAAAACTCGGCTTGATAAAAACTTGACTTGGTTTATTTGTTATGTTAAATTAAAAAGTTTGAATAAAATATTAAACTCAGTTTATTAAATGAGCCAAGTTTGAATAGGCTCCTGCTCATCTCAATAAGCTTGTGAGTAGTTCGATTAAATACTTGATTGAATATTTATTTAATCTAATCAAATTATGAGTAACTTGAGTTATATATTGTCACTTCAATGTATGAAATAAATCGAAATAAAATTTAATTTGAATTTAATCTTAAAATTAAGTTTCATAAATGTGCTAAGTTTGAGTTTCATGTATAATTTTTTTATTGATTTTGAGTTTTATAAATGATCGTATTTAGTCTAAATTTGAACTTAAACTGAAGTTGAGTTGATATGCTATTCGGGCTCGAGCTGGGCTCGATTAAGGAACCAAGCTTGAACAAAAGTTCAACATATTCGTAAAACTCGAGTTTGACTTGAATTTGTGTAAAATAAATGAGCGTAGCTTGAACATCATACTATTTGGCTCGCCTTGCCTCGCCTTGTTTGTAGGGATGCAAACGAACCAATACACTTGTCAAGTAGCTCGATACTCGACTCGGTAAAAGCTCGACTCGACTCGTTTATTAAGTTAAATAAATGAGTATGAACAAAAAAAAGCCCGTTCTATAAACGAGCCGAGTCTGAACGTACTCCTGCTCGGCTCGATTAACTCTCGAACAACTCGATTAACTACTCGTTTAAATATTCGATTAAATATTTATTTCGTTACTCGATTAAATATTTGTCTATTCATTCAGATAATTAAATTATAAGTAAATTTTATTTATAATATATATTTATTATATATTTAACACAGAATATATTGTTATATGTTTACATAATTAATTTAAAATTAAAATAATATTACATGATTGTCAACCGTGTCTATCGTTATATGTTTATATAAATAATTTAAAATATAAATAATACCAGATGATTATCAACCGCCCATCTCACGTTGATGAAATCTTGTCCGTTTGTTCAATATGAAACCTAAACCCAGTTTACCCGTCGATCCCACTTCTCTCTTTCCCACATCACCCACCACGCAAAGAGCCCGCAGCCGCAGGAGACCGCCAGGCGCCAGCCTGCCCGTAGCTCCCCGCCGTCTCCACTGGCGACCGCCGCCTCCGGCCTCTCCGCAACTCCACTGGCGACTGGCGAGGTTGGTCTCCCTCTTCTCTATCTCTCGTTCTCTACTCATAGACTCGAGTACGCGCTGCAGCCTGCAGGCCGCCTCCGCCTGCTCCCGGATCTGGACCCGCAATTGCTATTTGTGTTCCTCATCGCCTTCCATCGCGTCCTCCGAGAAGCAGGCAGCCCTCAGCCCTAATTTGTAACTTGTAAGTAGTCCCTGAGTCACTGAAATCTCCTCCCCGATGCACAAATCGGACCTATCTCTCAATGCTGGATTGATTTTGCTGTCTTTTGCCGTCATCGTCCCGGGGGATCTCGAGCTCGGAACCTCCACTTCGAAGTGCAACTCTACGCTTCTAGATTGGGGTTAAGCTCGTTTACGTAAACGAGCGGCTCGACGAGTCGAGCTCGAACTCGTCGAGCTTAAATCGAGCCGAGTTCGAACAACACATTTGGAAGCTCGTCGAGTATCGAGCCGAGTTCGAACAGCGGAATAAACGATCGAGCCGAGCTCGAACAGAGCCCTGCTCGGCTCGACTCGGCTCGATTGCACCCCTACTTGTTTGCACCCCTAGTTTTAGTTCCAACCCCAACACCAGTCTCAACTCTCAACTTCAAAATTCTCATCAAGTTGAAGATAAAGATCATGGCTAGCAGATTAGGGCATTGTTCACAATTGAAAAAGGTTTATTAATGTGGCACGGGGATTGGAAGTTCTTCATCTCATGTAGAAGTAGCAAAAGAGAGAGAGTTGAAAATCAGATGAAAACCTATCAGAACAATAGACAATAGACAATACACATGCACTCAGATGATGATGAGGAAGGCTTCATTTTACCTACACAACAACAAAAGGTTGGATATTTTGATGGAGCTGGTGGAGCAGAAAGTGGATCTTCTAGCAATGCACACATCAATGGGGTAGGGACTAATGATTTGAGTGGGTTATAGATAACATTTAAGTGGGAGAAGTCAGTGTTGAAATTGTGAATTTTTTGATCAGTACACCATAGCCAATTATCTAGAACCTTCTACTTCCAACCAATGATTTTTCTCAGATGGCCGATTCCTCATTTGCATATGGATACAAGCCAATCACAATAGATAACTTTCAATGAAGCATCTAAGAACATGCAAAGAATGATGATGATGAAGGCCAAGTTTATAAATTTAGTAAAAGAAAAGTATAATATTTTATTACATGTTAATGTTAATTTGTATCGTGTTATCTATGTTTAATGGAATGATCATTGTCATTAAAATAAATCTACTTGTCTTAAACTCTTTTATAATGACATGAAAGTGTTTTAGATAAGTGATTTTTAGTTTTAACACATTTCAAGAGATTTTTTATTTTTTTAGGATTTTTAATTATTTTTTTGAATTTTTACAACGAAAAAAATAAAAAAATGACTGATCCGGACAAGTTTTAGATCAGTTTTCTTTCAAATAAATTGCCCAATTTTAACCTATTTGATCCCCAATTCAAATTGGATCGATATCCACCGATTATGATGCTAAACTTGATTTTGTCATCCACGATGACTTTGTTTTGAGGTTTGTAAGATAGTATCAGATTATTATAATGTTCTAATTATAATTTTTAATTATTTTAACTCCTATTTCTACTGTCTATCCTGGTAGTGAGGAGTGTTAGATTAACTTTTATTTTCAATGCCCATCTTGACTTTGAGGGGGGGGGGGTGTTAGAATAATTTATCCGTACAGGGCAGTGACAATATAATCTTTGGTGATTATCTTAACTCTTATTTCCACTATTCATATTGACATTAAGGGAGAGTGTTAGAATAGTTTATCCGATATCAATGGTTCTTAAAAAAGTTTCACTTAGCTTATATTTTTTGCGCTCATCCACGTTAACCTCATGATTTTGGGGTTTTTTACGATCATGGTCGCCCCTAAATAATTTGGTATTATGGTTTGAGCTGCTAAATCTGAACATTGCTTGTCTATTAAATCAGGAAGAAGAAGGCAGTGCACAAAACTACTACGACAGATGACAAAAGGCTTCAAAGTACGCTGAAGAGAATAGGAGTAAATGCAATTCCATCCATTGAAGAGGTGAACATCTTCAAGGATGACATTGTAATACAGTTCCTGAACCCAAAAGGTAATTCGAACGTTTCTTCTCATATGGAATATTTAAATATTTAATCTTGCCAATTGTTTTTTTTTCCAACTCAGTTCAAGCTTCAATTCCAGCGAACACCTGGGTGGTCAGTGGCTCTCCTCAGACAAAAAGTAATTTCCATCACTTTTTTTTTCACTAGTTCTAGGGAAATGTAGGTTTTCTAAGATGTCGAAGATAGCATTCTCTCCATCCCCAGTTTCCATCATCACCCCACAAAAGGATAAATAATGATTAAAAGAAGGGTTCTTTTTCATGCACACTTCTGGCTCTTGCTAATTTTTTGGTTAGAACCAAGGAGGGTTGGGTCGGGGGTCGCGACCGGGTCGCGGGACCCCTAGGTCGACCCGGTCGCGACCCGGGTCGCGACCCTCATTTTTAATTATTTTTTTTTGAAAAATTCAAAAAATTAAGAAAAATGCGAAAAAAAATCTGAAAAAATACAGAAAAATTGGATAAATTAAATGACATGATTTAAATAAATAATGCATCAATTTTATTCCAACATGATGTGTTGTACACTTTGTAGGTAGTTGATGTACTCTCCCCGTGTCATTTGGGTTGAGTACGAAAGCTTGATACGTGTACACGTGACGATCGTATTCGTCGTCCCTCGGGAAACTATCCTAAGACTTGATCCAAACGAGTCACCATAACTATAGGTCGATTGGATCGAAGTATCCGATGACTCCACATAATTCATTCCACAGTACTCTTGATCGTATGTAGGGAACCAAGAGCCTTGGGATGAATCATACACATAGTCGGAGGCATGGTGGTGTTCTGGTCCCACTCCATGGCTACGATGACCTCCTCTACCTTGTGGCGGCCTTCTACCATGATCGGTATCTTGGGTCGCATGAGTATATTGCTCCTCGCCGGTAAAACGTAGCGACGTGGTAGGAGATATGGGAGGATCTGAGGTCCCTTGTACTTGTAAAGTGTCCGTGCCCCCGTATCGAGCACCATCATCGGCCGCTACTCTTTGACGACGAATCCTCGGACGTACGATGCGCACTCGGATGTTCGGCTCCGGCGTATCTTCTCGATCGTCTTCGACCGTATCAGCATCTGCAATATCAAAAGGATCAGTCATAACTTGTTTACCTTTTTGCCTACTTTGCGTACCTTGGCTAGTTCCTTCTCCGGTCCTCTGGCGCTTTGCTAGTGAGGGAGGGATCTGGAATTCTTCGGCTAAAGGGACATCGTCGAGCATATTCTTTGGCTTGGAGAAGACATTTTTTTAAGTAAATAATTACTTAAGTAAGTAATTAATTATTTAAATAGCTAATAACCTTAATTAGTGACTTCTAATGTAAGTATATTTTTATTTATATAAATTGAATGATTAACTAAATATATGATTAAGTAAGTAATTAATATTCCTTCAAACTAATGATGTGTTAAGTAACTACTAAACTAAATATGTAACTAATCTTCTAGCTAAGTAACTATGCAAGTAAGCAAATAAGTATTAAAAAGAATAAACTACTTAACCCACTAATCAATGGAACTAATATTAAATAAATATACTAAATGAACTAATGAAATGCTTGATGAAATAATTAAGTAAATGAGAAAAAAATTTGAGCAATGAGAGCAATGAGAGCACAAATGAGAGGTTGAGAGTGAGAGTGGGGGGTGGGAGTAAGGAGAGCCCCTTGGGGGCTTTAAATAGCCCCCAAGGGGCTGAATGGGGGGGCTGCGCCCCCCAAGACCGTTGGCAACGGTCTTGAGACCGTTGCCAGACCGGCCGGGTCGCGCGACTCGCGCGACCCGGCCACGACTCCGCGACCCGGCCGGGGGAGTCGCCCCGACCGGGTCGCGACCGGGCCGGTCGGGCCTAAACCCGACCGGGTCGGGGCCGGGTTGCGACCCGGGTCGCGACCCGGCATTCCATGGTTAGAACATCGTTATTATTTTTTATTTCATTTATTTTTTCTAATACATGCCCAAATCTGTCATCTGGTGTGAATTTAATTCATTTGCTATGACCTCGCAACACCCTAACCTGTAAGCACATTTTTCCTTTGCGCAGAGCTTCAGGATATTCTACCTGGAATCATCAACCAACTAGGTACTTTTCCATCTCTGTCGTCTTGTTTTCCCTGCTTTTCGGTGGAAAGAAAAATCATTGTGCACCTTCGAAAGAGGAATCACTGACCATTTCTTATTATTTGCTTTTGGTCAATCTTATGAATTCTCAGAACACCCATTTTCATGTTCATTTTCTCCAACATGAAACTGTTATATGTATCCTTTTGCCCGTTGCAGAATTCTTAGTGTATTCACGTCTAGACTCTTCAGTTGTTTCAGGCAATCTGTATTCATCTCTTTTTTTCTTTTCTTTTTTTTAAAAAAATCCGTTAGGGCCGGACAACCTTGAGAATTTGCGGCGACTAGCAGAGCAGTTCCAGACGCAATCTCCTGGGGCTGCTGCTGCAGCACTTCAGCAAGAGGACGACGACGATGTCCCCGACCTTGTGCCTGGCGAGACATTTGAGGCTGCAGCAGCAGATGGAAAAGCTGCTTCCTAGATGAAATCTCTGCGGATTTTTCTTCTTTTTTTTCTCACTCTAATCTCTGACGAATTATGCTATCTTCAAGACTCTTCATCTGATGCTGCACTTGTCTGCTGTATTTTGGTTTCGAAAGTTCATAAATCGCAGTCCATCTTGATATGCCTCTGCAGAGGCAGACACGCGGTGCGCTTGGAGGTGGGAAGGTCGTCTTGCTTTAATTACGATCTCTCAGAATCAAAAGACGGTACAGGCTTGCATGGGGCTGAAAGGGCCCTGCTCGTTTTTAGCGTAAGCACGCCCGGGCGTTTCCGTTTAGTTGGTCGTTTCTCTGTGCAGGATTAAATAGCTTCCTTAGCCCGCCAAATAATTTAAGAGCACTTGGCAGATTGAACTAATCTGTGCTCTTGGAATTTTCAAATAGTTTAACTGGGCTTAACGGATCGTTGTTCTTTAATTCCATATCAAGGCAAGAGAACCGAAACACCAGTTTACTTGCAACGTCTCAAGGCTTACGACGACATGACATGATAATAGATTTATCGTGACGGATATGGGACGGTCGTATCTGAAGATAAGCTGGTTTCCTTCTACCATATCTTAAACGATGGTTATGTCATTGCTACATTGTGTGCCAGGACGTGCACAAATTCTTGTGAAAAGTTGTGCTCGGCTCGAGTAGGGACTGCCTTCTCAGCAAGAAAGCAGTAAAGCTAACCTTGATGGGTTTACTTGTGTCGTCTTACGTTAATTTCTCTGGTCAATCTCTCCAACCAAGATCGTTTTATTTTTTTTACACAATTTTCAAGTATGCCAGTTCTATTTGATTCAATTAGATATGACATAATTTTTACAAGAATAGCCTCTTTTGGTATGGTTGGTTATAGTTTCAAAAATGATATTAATATTGATATCTCTAGAGATTGGGTGTATTAATATCAAAATTGATATTAGTTTAATATTTGTATTACGTAATGTATTTTATTTTTGTTACAATTATCAAAAGTGATACTACTAGTCAAACAATTTTTAAATAATTGTTATTAATATTAATTTTAAAATTGATAGTAACAGTGTTTAATAGTGTAACAAAATGGGGTCTTATCCAGTGCAACCAAGTTACCATAGACATTGTGTGAACATATGAAATATATTTTCAAATGTACCGTGTATGCCGCTTAAATAAATGTCATCATGTAATAAAAATTTAGACAAACTACCAACCCGTAGTCGATATACTAAAAGTTAGATTTGCATGGAAGATTACAAATTCTGGAGTTACGCATGATTCACGTAACTATAACAGATAAATTGCGGACAGTGAAATGCAAAGCTTATACACTTATTTGATTTTACTTATTCTACGCACCAAATGATTATTCATTTGTATTAAAAGAGTGGATTCTTTAAAATAATGATATTTTAAAAACTATCAAAATAGCACAATATAAGAATAGCGCATGGGTTGAAATCGGAATTGCCAATCAAATTGTCACCCCTTCATAAAACTGAAATGGCTTTACCCTGCATAAAGTGAAATCAGAACAACACGATCTAACTATATATCTTGAAATTGTCTATCAACAAATTACAGTGTTCACTTTATGTTTGTGCACTACGTAGTAGGTACCACATTTACTATTAAGACATTACCATTGTCTAAAAACTATATGTTTGTGGTGACAAAGTTGCGTACATCGAAAGGGCAGGAACATGTAGCAGAAAACACCTACCGTTCATCTATTGAAAACGTTGATTTATCTCGTCTAACTGTGGAGTACCAACTACCAAGGTGGCGCCTCTCTCTCTCTCTCTCTCTCTCTCTCTCTCTCTCTCTCTCTCTCTCTCTCTCTCTCTTGCAGTCTTCCAACCCTCTGGACATCCCCACCGCAGCCCACAACCACTGTCACCATGTTGCCATCATCGTCGTCCTAGCCGTCACTGCGAGCTCCTCTGTTTCCATTGGAAGCTGCCGCGGGGAGCTCCCCTTGCCTCCACTGCTAGCTTCCATCCTCCTCATTGTTGTCGTCATTGTCCCTGACGTCGTCCTCTTTGGTTGCCACCGCCATTCATTGCCGCTGTCCTTCCCCTTCACTATTGACCACCGTCCCAACCACCATCAACTGTTGTCTTACTCGCGAGCTCCCTCATCACCACTGTTAACCGATCTAAAGCTACGGTATTGAGTTAGAGAGGCTTAGGTTTTTAAGCAATAGAATCTTCCCTCCAATAGTCAATATGGCACTATTTGACTCTCCCTCTCATGTGCAAGCTCTTCTGACTTTGACATGTGTACATTGTTATGAGTGACGATTGAGGGAGAGACTGGCCTTTGGCTCTGATACCATGTTAACTACCGAAAGCACAGCATTGGGTTAGAGAGGCCTAGGCTTTTAAGCACCAGATCCTCCCCTTCAATAGCTGATATGGCACTATTTGACTGTCACCTTTGTGTCAGTTCACCGTTGATGCATCCAGCCAATCACTTTGGTCCAGCCCGGCCTCGCCGCCTGTCCAAACACAACCACCCACCTGGGCCAACCCCAATCAATCCATTGGTCCAACTGGTTTGACCACAAGTCAAGTCATATTTAGAATTTCTTGATTTAATAATTGTAAAAAAAAGCAAAAAAATCAAGAAATAGCAAAATAAGTCTTAAAAATTTAAAAAATCTTGTAAGGTTCTAGGAAAGTTTCTCAAGCTATATAGTATTTTGACCTTATATTCATGAGAGAATTGCATGAAATTGTTTATTGACTCTAGATTAGCTTAATTAAGGTCTTTAAACTTGTAAATAATTTTTTGGTCAAAATTTTTAGAACCATAAGTTTTGTAATGATAATTTGTACATTATGGAACTTGTTTAGTATATGGTTATCTTCGGTATATCCATTTTTCATGAATCAATTAATTGTGTTTGAACATGAAAATAATCATAGGTCATCAAATTACACTTCTTAAAATTTGATAGGTCAGATTATGTTTGAGGAATTAGATATGTAATTGTTTAGCTTATGCCAAACCCAATTTAGGTTCATTGTCTTGTATATGTATCTAAGCATATCTAGTTCGGTTTGTTATTGCATGTATGTAGATCATGAAAAATATGGTTGGTTTGGTTTCAAATCATGAGTTATGCTCTACATAGTTTAACTATGCCCATATGGTTGATTTGTCATAAGGCTTGTCTAGCTTGTTATATATGTTATGATATGCATGAAAGGTATTGAGATTAGATAATTATGTTTTGTATGCATGGTATGAATATGATGTTATGAACTCTTGCTAACAGCATGTTATGAATACTCACCAGCCTATGTTAGCCAATGTCCTATGGGTAGCAAGAGACAAAATAGTCTGGCCATCTCATAGATCCCAGATTACTGCGATTTACTCTAAGTGCTACCCCTGCCTAGGTACCCTATGTGTCTAACTTAATATATGTTACTACTATATATATTAGAGTTGGTGATGCTAATTATTCATGTGATGTGTGAAAGCATGACGGCAAATTCCCTACTATATGACGTATGTTTAAAGGAAATGAAATATGCTTGTTGATATGTCATGTAAGTCATGAAATATGTATGTTGGTATGTCATGTAGGTGTGTTAGTGGCAAGGTATATTAGAAAAATCACATTTGTATATTTATGTTATGGTCATAATATGTCAAGTTTTAAAGTCATTTAGAAGGCATTTGTCTAGTTTGTGTGGCCTAGCATGCATTGATCCAGAAGTGTGTAATTATGGCATGATCTTTTCCATAAATATAAACCTTGTTTGATTATAGGCTTGTGATGCTAATATGGAAGACATTCTATACATTTAGTTATGCTTCAAGTTAGATATGTTATGTATCATTGCTTGCTTATACTAGTTATCCAATGGCATGACAAGGGTGTAAATCCTACTGGGTCATTGGTGACTCACCCCTTTCTTGTTATAAATTTTTCATGAAGTTTTGAGGAAACAAAGCTTGATGTTGAGGCTCAAGTGTAGCCGGAGGAACCAAGGTCACCAGGACTTAGAGAGGAGTGATATTCTCTACTTAGGTAGTTTGTGTTGGTTTGTTTTTAAATAACAGTGTTGTTAGACTTAATAGTATGATTCTTTCCCTTATTTGATGAAACTTGTAAGAAGAATTGTCTAAGTTTGAGTTTAGAGTTTCATGATTTAGTGGGACCTTAATGGAGGTTTTGTAGTATGTTTGATTTGGTTATGAAATCTGAGTGATGGATTTCATCTCATTGTCACGATGTTGATTTTTTCACTGCGTGATTATGTTATTTAATGTCTGGGTCGTGACAATCCTAATCCACTGCAACCTTTTAAAAAGTGCTTCATTTTCCCTTCCAAGGATTAGAAATCTTGAAACCTCCTTTGGTTTGAGAATAAAAATGATACTATATCAATCTTGATATTAATATTTTTTAGTGGTTAGAGTATTAATATCAAAATTGATATAAGTTGACATTTATATTGCATAACATGATTTGTTTGTGTCAATAAGTTTCAAAATTAATGTGATTAACCATGTACCTCTTGATACTTCATGTCAGTTTCAATTTCAAAATCGATAATGAAAATTGATAGAAATGTATATTTTACAAGTCAACATATTTGATATAATTTAATATTTTTTGAAATATCTCATTCAAGAAAATTGGCATAACTTTATTACTAACTCTTATTAGATGTGTGTATTGTAATGAAGTCCTTAATCATATGCAATGATAATTGAATCATGATAAGATTATGATAATGAGATTAATCATCTAAAGACATGTGATTTAAATGATCCTAATCATAAGATTTTTGAAATGGGACATTAAAGATCCGAATAGACTAGTGTATGTGAACTCCTCAGTCCTTAGTATAGAGACACTGAGATATATGCTTAGGTGTTTATTAGTGAAATGAATTTACTGAACTGATTAATTTATAAACCCTGAATGATATCTTACTTAACTGTGTATCAGGGTTTTTGATAATAACAATTGTATATTTGACTTGAGTTGTCAAAGATGCCTTATTAGACATATCTTGTACTTTGATTATTTACTTATGGATCACCGAGATGATGGTCTAGTATAGTTAATGGATTGGGTACAAGAAAAACTTGGTGGAGATAATTGAGCAGATAACAAGAAATCGTTCACTCTCAGTATATGAGAGTGAATATCTATGTGATAGTACTTAAAATCCCTAGCTAGGGTAGAGATAATAAATGGAAAAGGAGTTTCTAATTGATTTGATTTCGATTATAAGATTCCAGAGTGTCAGTATACTAAGAAGTTGATAATCAGTGTTGTACCCCTACTTGACCAAGGCATCAGATGCATGAGAGTTGAGACTTTATATTTATGTGGTAAATGATAATATGAAGGTTCAATAAGAGATGAGATCATTCTCAAAGTCATTTGAGATTATAAGATGTAACTTGTACCCTTCATTATTATAAAGTCATTAACTTTGTTATTAGATAATAGATTTAATTTAAAATAAGTTGTTATTTTAATTAGGTTTCAACTAAATGGATGAATGTGCTTAGTGGGTCACACACATTGGGATTTATTTGTAACTGTAGGGGCATGGTTATAATTTATATAAATTAAGTGATTTACACGAGAAATTTTAATTTCTACAAATAGTAGTGAATTTGGCCAAACCCTATAAAGTCAAGGGTTCCAAATTTTGTGCTTAGGCTTCTCCCAACACCCATCCCTACCCAGAGGCCTTCATCGCATGATGGAGCTCCGTTTCAAAGAAGTTTAAAGGTTTGGCGTGCTGGAGAACACGTCTATGGAGGTGGTTCATGTGGATAGTGCTAGAGGTTGTGTGCTTGGATGGCTCGGAGAGCATGGGAATGCTTGTTCCTCTCTAGCATTGAAAGCTTAATTGAATCTTGTGAATGTATTTTCAGCTTAGTTCAAATTTATTTATCTCTTTTCGTCATTTGGTTTCGATTGAGACAATGACTTTTAAATGCAAAGAATCAAACATTTCCGCTATGTTAAAACAATTCCATACAATTTTATTAGAGCCACACTAAAGTCTCGATTAAAGCTGGCATCATTATAATATTATTTTATGTGTTTTTATGCATTCCCAAAATTATGTAAACCTCTGTTTTAATGGACCAACCATAATTTTTATGTGATGTGTTTTTTATATTGGTTGAAAGTATATGAATTTCATGACATATATATTTCCAACACTACACTCAGTAAGAATTTTAGCTCACCAGATTGTTCGATAATGCATCAAAAAGATGGTTCTTTGCTTTGTCAGGTGCTGCTCTTTGAACTTGGAAACCTCTGGTTTTCCTTTTTATTGGAAGTGAGGGAAGCCTTGTGAAGGCTTAAGAACTTATGAAATATGATTTTCTAAAGTTCCCCTAACTTTTATGGCATTGAACAGCTTTGATGGTGGCAAAATTTAGATGTTTCTGGTGTGGCAACCTTTGCCACAACAAAATCCTTTTTCCCTATCTTTGGCGATTGGTGACATATTTGTGGATAAATCCATTAATTTTTGAGTCTTGGTTTCACTAGGATTGGATATTCTAGTTTTTGAAGAATTTTGGTTACCTAAGGAGTCTAGATTGAGTGTCGACAACAGACATTATGCAAGAGATATCTTCTTTGTCCTTATTGAGTAGAGAAGAGATGATGTAATAGGTGATAGAAATGTATGCACCATAAGCTAATCATATATGATATAATTTGACATATTTAGAAATGTCTCATTCAATTAAAGAGACAAATCTTCATTACTAACTCTTATTATATGCGTACATCATAATAAAGTCTTTGATTATATGTAATGATAATTGAATCATGTTGAGATCATGATAATGAAATCAATCATTTAAAGATGTGTGATCTAAATGTTCTTACTCATAATATATGTATTGCCTTCTTATGTGATGCGGATGACTGATCTTATTGGTCATTAGTGTGAAGACATTGAGATATACATATAGGTGCTTATTACTCGAATGAGTTTACTGAACTGATTAAATTAGAAACTTGAACGGTATCTTATTGAACTGTTAACTAAGATTTTCTATTATCACGATTGACCTAAGTCGTTAAAAATATCTTATTGGATAGATCTTGTACTTTGATCGTTGACTTATGGATCATCGATTCAATAATCCTATACAACGATGAATTGGGTACAAGGGATACTCTTTTTTTTGATGAACAGTAGCGCAGTGGTCTGCGCTAAGCGGGAACACCACCCTCGATGGGGCGGGCACGGTTCGAGACCGCGAACTGCCGCCCCGGAGGGGCGGTGGCGTCCGTTGCGCTACAAGCGCGGGACAAGGGATACTCAATGGAGACAAATGAGCGAACAATAAGGGATCATTCACTCTCGGTAAGTGAGAATGAATGTCCTATAAATTAGTACTATAAATTTTTAATCAACGTAGATAAGATAATTGGAAAAGAACTATCAATTGATCCAATACTGAGTACAAGATCCCGTAGTGTCAGTATATTAAGGAGTTGACAGTTGATGCGGTCCTTCTATCCGATTAGGACATTGAATGGATAAATGTTTATATTTGTGTGGTAATTAATGATGGAAAGGTTTAATAGAGATAAGATTACCCCCCAAAATTGTTTAGGATCATAATATGTGGCTTCAACCCTTTGTGATCAATAGATTGTTAAATCTCTTATTGGATAATAAATTTAACTTAATAAAATTATTATATTTTAATTAGGTCTCAACTAAATAGGTTATTGAGTCTAGTGGGCCACACACATATGGATGGATCCGAAAGTATGGGTGCATGGGTGTAATTTAAGATGATTTTGGATTTTTATGAAACATTTCAATTTCTTTATATATACAAGTGAATTTGGTTAAAGTCTATCAAGACAGGGGAGATAATTTCTTCTCTAGCCTCCTCTCTATATGTGGAGCACATTTTTTTCATGGTGGAGAGCTATCAAGGGTGAGTCAAAAGGTCCGAGGTGTAGGAGAACCCATCCATGGAGAAAGTTTATGTGGATACCACTAGAGACGGGCACATGAATGGCTTGATGTGCTTGGAAAGTTCTTCCTTTTTCTCTACGAGGGATTAGATGAATCTCTAGTATGTATATTCAATCCCGTTTTAATCGATATTCAATTTTTTTTTCATTTGGTTCAGATCTTGACAAGATCAACATGGACCTATGGGAATCATCGTTTCTACTATACCAAATTTTGTAAGATGATTTTTTACAGTGTTATCAAAACTAAGTTTACGTCGTAGTCTAAACTGACATCGAATCATTGTTATTTTAGGTATTTTTTAATATGTGTAAATACCTAATTTTTCAAGGCCACCATAATTTGTGTGTGACGATGATTAAATATTGGTTGATACTAGAAGAATCTAGTGAAATAATGCTTTCTAATGCAACAAACCATTTGCTTGAAAGATAATGATTTGATTTTACAAAAATCGTAATCCAGTTTTAGGGATGTTGTGAAATCTCCATTCATAAAGGGAATTGAAGTCTTGTAAAGGCTTAAGAAGATATGTAATATGATTACCTTGTATTTTCCCATGATATCATGCTTCGCATGGTGGCAAAGGAAGAGAATTTGAAATTTTCCGGAAAATGAATTCTAGTCATGGCAATGCTCCTTCTTTTCCATATTTTCAAAGATTGAAAAATTTTTAGGGGAAGGTATATACCTATTTGGAATCCTCATTCGATGAGTATTCTAACTAGTATTTTTTCGAGAATTTTCTCACATATGGGAAGTCCTGCATAGGTAAGATATCGGCAAGTGTCCCATTTCCTATTCTGGCTACACCATCCCTATGCTTCTCCGATTTCCTATTGATTGAGATTTTCCTAGAAGATAAATATGACTTATTTGGAATACCCATTTAATGAGGATTCCAACATATTTTTTTTTGAAGTTTTTGAAACCTGGATAAGAAGATATGGACCTTGATAGTTGTGACTTCAAACACCCCTCCACCGGGCCTTTATTGGGCAATGAAGATGATATTCTTGGATATTTCAGGATCCATTAAGATTAAATCCTAAAGGGGGCACAGCCATGGGTGCACAAAGAGGTGGCACAACAAGGGTGTGAGGTTGGCACATGGCAGCATAACCGAGCATTAATGCTCACAGGTGCCACAATGCATCCCAATTATTTAAAATAATATTTAAACAGTTTAAATACTTATAAAAATAAAATATTGTTACGATGCCCAAACCCGTAGCCGATATACTAAAGGCTAGATTTGCATGGAGGATTACAAATTCTGGTGCTGTGCATGGTTCACATAGCTATAACAGATAAATTGTCGACAGTTAAATGCAAATCTTATACACTTATTTGATTTTACTTATTCTACGCACCAAATGATTATTCATTTTACTAGAGTGGGTTCTTTAAAATAATGATATTTTAAAAATTATCAAAATAGCACAATGTAAGAATAACACATGGGTTGAAATCGGGATTGCCAATCAAGCTGCACCTTGCATAAAAGTAAGTGAAATGGCTATACCCTACATAAAGTGAAATCATAGCAGAACAACACAATTTAACTATATATCTTGAATTTGTTTATTAACAAATTAGAGTGTTCACTTTACGTTTGTGCACTATGTAGTACGTACCACATTTGCTATTGAGACATATTACCATTGTCTAAATACTTTATGTTAACATCAAAGGGACAAGAACATGAAGCAGAAAACACTTACCGTTCATTTGTTGAAAACTTTGATTTATCTCATCTAACCAAGGAGTACCAACTACTAACTACTAGGGTGGATGAGACTGTCCTGGTAATATCTTGGTTTAAACAAAATCGGAAAACCTAAGCCCCCTCGCCATGATAACCTCTCTCTCTCTCTCTCTCTCTCGTGGGGTCTTCCAACCCTCTAGACGTCCCCATCCTCCCCCTCGCTGTTGCGGGCACCACCACACCCCACGATCGCCGCCGCCATCTTGCCATCATCGCCCACACCACGAGCTTCCCTATTTCCACTGTAAGCTGCCGTGGGGAGCTCCCCTCGCCCCTACTGTGGGTCTCCGCCCTTGTAAATAATAAACTCCACATATCATTACAAGGATCCGTTTTCCTCGCTCTGTTGTAGAGGTCATATCTCACTTGGTTTATTGTAACTCCCAAGACTTGTCTTGGCACTGTGTAACCATCGCCTATCATCATCCAAAAGTCCTGGTTTCAGGTGGCAAAGATTGGCTTCAATGTATTCTATAAATATCTTTGGTTATGGCATGGAGATGCATCCACAAAGTCATATTATTTCTATCAATCTGTCTTGCTAAAATCTCACATGGTATTAGAGCACCCAGTGAAGGCACTCCGCTGTTCTCCTTCTCTGCTGCAACCACTGCATCAGTGTGGTGCCTCCCCCCATAGCCTTCTTCCCTACGCGTATGTCCTCACCCTGTAGCTTTCCTTCCGCACGCGTGCGGCATCCAGCATCGTCGCGTCGGGCTGACCGCTCTACCAGAAAGCCCCAACGACGTGCCCAGGTCACAGCGGCCTCTCCTCCATTGTCATTCCGCGCATGTGCGCAGCAGTGAGGAAGCCACTGGCCACCCGTCTTTACAGTCTCTATTTTTCGTTGCCGACTTCTCCTTTTGACTCTGGTAGCCTTCTCCTTGTGGCTCTCATTCTTACCATAACGTCATACGTGGCTTCAGCACACGTCTCTCCGACTCCTAGCTGAAGAGGCTAAAGACTTTCCCTATCTTCTCTTATTACTATGGCATCAGAATCCTTTGCAACATCTTCCACATCTTTCTCTATTCAAAATCAGAGTAAGGATCTAATTTCTCCTTTCATAACCCAACCAATACATTAATGTGATCACTACCTAATGTCTCTCACTTTCTCCCCGTAAAATTGACTGGTGACAACTACAATATATGGAAAACCTAATTTCTTCCCATACCCAACACTTACAATTTATTTGGTTTTGTTGATGGTAGTATCCAAGCTTCGACACCCTTCATTAAAAACTCAAACACTCACCTACCTACACTTGCAAACCCGGCAACTAATATTTGGCGTCAACAGGATCAACTTGTTCTCAGTTGGTTAATCTTTTCAATTTCTGAAATATTCTTCCTCAAATTGTTGGTCTCACTACGTCAGCTACAGTTTGGGATGTCTTAGCCAAAATATATGGTTCTCCTTCCCATGCTCGTGTTCTTCAGTTACGTCTTCAACTCTAAACTTTAAAAAAGGGAGGCTCCACCATCACTGAGTACATTCAAAAGGCTAAGGGGATTGCTAATTCTCTTGCTGCTATTTTTGAACCAGTAGCATCCAATGATATGTTACTTTATATTTTAGGAGCCCTTGGTTCTGAGTTTGAATCATTTATCACTTCCATCACTACTCGTATGGATGCTACCATTCTTTCTCTTGAAGATGTTCATGGCATGCTTCTAAGTCATGAGATTTGGCTACAACAACATACATCTTTGTCAACTAATTCAGCCTCTCTAGTAGCTCATTTAGCTTTTCCAACTGTGAATCTTGCACGTACAAGCACTCAGAACTCTTCACCGGCTAGTCACCGGCTAGAATAGATCAACATGGTGGACATCATGGTGGTCATACACGTGACCGTGGAGATTGTGGAAGTGGACGTGGTCGTGGTTCCTCTTTCACACCTCAACAACACTTTTCCTAGTCCATAAATGAGGTTTGTCAGATTTGCAACTATGCTGGACATAATGCACTTACTTATATTCATCGGTTTAATTTGTCTTATTATGGTCGGCCTCCCTCATGATCAATGCAAGCACATCATGTTCAAACCACAACTATGCAGTCTATACTGTCATTTGATCCTAATTGGTATCTTGATACTGGTGTAACACATCACATGACACCTGATATGGGACTTTTACCAACACCAACACCATATACCGGGACAAACCAAGAGCTGGCATCATCAGATATGCCAAATAGAAATGTTGAAATCTGTCACAATGGGGATAGGCAACCAAACAAAATCAAGGTTGTTCATGTCCAAGGGCCCAAGCCCTTCTAAGTCCTAAACAAGCTCATGCAGCAAAGGTAGCACAACAAATAGATTGCCAAGGGTAGAGGATTAAGTAGGACACCAACTTACAAGGATAGTCCCTCCTCAACTACCCCAATCTTGGTGGTATAAAAACAAGAGAAAGGACTCCACTCATATCTTCCAACCCTCATTCTGGATCACTAAAAAAAAAGAAGAGATAGCCAAAAGCTCTGCCACCCTGGTTGCTTCGGCCCGAATGGTTTAAAAAAACCAGCTACCCAAACTTTGTAAGTTTCCATGACGAGACTGCCAAAGGATTGAGTGGGCTCAAATCCCTACTCAGTGCAGTTCCTAAAGTAAATCGAGTGGGTTCAAATTTCTACTCCAATGTCACTCTTTCAGCGAAATTCCAATGCAACCGTTTCACCTTTCTAGCAAAATCCTGAAGATTTGAGTGGGCTCAAGTTCTTGCTCAAGTGTCACTCTTCTGGCAAAGTTATGAAACATCTTTTCCCTTGTGGCAAAATTCCTGAGGAACCTAGTAGGCTAAAACCCCTACAAAACCTTCTTTCTTGTGGCAAAATTCCTTGGGAACATTGTAGGCTAAAATCTTTACACACAACCTTTCTCCCATGTGGCAAAATTCCCAAGGAACCCAGTAGGCTAAAATCGCTACACAACATTGTCACCCTTGTGGCAAAAATTCCCAAGGACCCCATAAGCTAAAATATCTACAGAACAATTTCACTCCAAACATGGTAGGTTGAAATCCCTACACCACATCACCTTGGTGACGAAATTCTCAAGAACCTGGTAGGCTGCAATCCCCACACAATATCTTCTTTAGTGTGAAAAAAAGACAGACAAGAAAAAAGAAAAGAAATAAAAAAATGTAAAAATAAGAAAAAGAAAAAAAGGAGAGAGAGAAAAAAAAGAAGGAAAAAATACAAGAAAAGAAGGCAAGAAAAACAAAACAAAACAAAAACACAAAAGGGGAACAAAGAATGGAGGAACATGATGCAGCCATGAGCTTACATCAACTTCATGTAGCTCATCAAAAATTCTTGTCCCACCGGCAAAGAGCAAACCAAATGTGGTATGCATCAGGAACTACGAGTAGGGCAACAAAGCAAACAAAAATAGAAGAGCACACGTTCGGGGAGATAAATGGCCAAGCTCAAGATGATGAAGATTGGTCACCTCCAAGGGCCCAAGCCCTTCTTGATCCAAGGACATTCAAGTTGAAGAATCGGCTATAATAGAAGAAGGGGAAGGCAGAGGGCCAACTGACACGGGGTGCCTTCTCGACTCTCGTCTCCAAGAAATCACCCGTGGGAGACATTTGTTGGCACCTATAAATGTCATGACACCAAAAATTGACAAGTTTCAGACAAAATACATCAAATAAAATCAAACAGACAAATTGGATCCACTTTTCATTACATTTAGGGCCAATGGGACAAACAAGCCCAATAAGCCTATTGGACCCGACTGACTAAAAGTTGGCTCAATAATGATCGAACACCACCTAAAGGTCCACTTGACTTGTAGATGAATAACGACAGAGTTAATTTTTAGGCAGCCTTATTGGGGGCATAATGGACCCAAACGATAAAACAAGTGAGTCCATGAGATTGTACCGGTCGAGAGCTTCACAACGGTATCCTGAATGTCAGAATCTAGTTTCAGATGGACCCCGAACAGTATAATGACCTCTTTCACCCTTGGTGAGTTCGGGCAATTCTGGATAGCCTTGATAACATGTTGGCATATCACTTGGTCCGCCTAACTCCAACCAAAACAACATTAAAGTCGGATTGAAAATCTGACTCATCTTGGGAAAGATATGGGCAAAATAGTGAAAATGGACTTCTGAGCAATTTTGTAGAGTTTAATGGGCCCAAATGACCAAGTCAGCGGGCCCACAATGTTACCCTAGTCAAGAGCTCCACAACGGTGTCCTGAAAACCAGAATCCGACTCTAGGTGATAAAATGTCTGTTTTACCCCTACTAGGCTAAGTCAAATCGGGGCAAGCCCATTAGCATTCAGTATTGCCAAAATGTCTGTCTGAGTTCTAAAAGAACAACGTTGGTGTCGAATCGATAATCCAACTTATATTCAGAAGGTTATGGTTAGAATTCAAAAATTTATAGAGTTTGCACACATCCCAAGATAGAGCAAATCTGTCCAAACAACCCTGGACAAGTTATTTTTGTATAAAGACCAAAGTTCTGGTGCATACTTATATTTTACCGACAATCTTCAAAATTTTTGAAGGTCAACATCGTACCGATCGAAAATTCTATCAAATCGGTGATCTTTGGACAATTAGAGGGCCCTTCGCCGTAGATTTGGTGGTACACAGATCAACGGTTATCAGGATGTCTTCTAAATTTTTTCAGCTTTTTTTGGAGCTTTATTAAATTATTTTCGCCTAGAATTTATATCGGCCATTGAATCGGGATGTCATGATCAAAGTAAGGTCAAACCTGACCTAGAAGAGCCAGCCACCCAACTCTCTCTCCTGCAAACTTACAACACTCCTCCTCCTCTCTTTTAACTCCTCCAATCTAGGAGATGATAGTAAGCATTTATCTCTTATTATCTTCATTCAACAAATGAAGGAAATAAGAGAAAAAAATAGGATAAAATCAAGGAGCTGTGGCTGGAAACATGCCAGAAAGGGGGGGGGGGAGTATTTAAAGAAAATCAAACAAGGCAAGATGGGATCCCATGTTCGGCAACACACTGTGGCTGATAGAAAGACAGCTAGCACACAGATCCTCCTCCCTCGGTTAACTCCGGAGAAAATTGAGAGAATATTATCTTCCTTTCCATTTGTTCTCTCTTTCCCTCCCACGTAACGTTGATTCCTTATCTTTCCATTTGATCTCTGCTTCCCTACCGAGGAGGCAGCCCATGCACGCTGCGGTTGACAAAAGGGGAAAATAAAAAAAATCAAGTCAAGGAGGAGGGGGGCAGGCGTACTGCAACCCAGTGGCCAAAGGGAAGAGAGACAAGTAGAGGACCAAGGGGAGGGGGAGCTCCATAGCCAGCCGCTGGAGAGATAGAGAGAGAGAGAGAGAGAGAGAGAGAGAGAGGGTTCCACGTTCTCTCCTCCTTCCTCCATTCCATCTCCCTCCTCTTCCAAGTATTACAGTAATTGTGCATTTGTAAATATAAGTTTGTCTTTATGTACATTTGACTAGGACTTGTTCAGTTGTACACATGTACATTTCATTATGTAATTTGATCACTATATATATGACATATGACTCACAAAGCTGAGTACGGGATTTTATTTACCCGGATACAGAGTTCTCTGTTTGCTTCTGTGCGCTATTCTGTGTGCACCTCTTCTTGTCTTCACTTGGTATCAGAGTGTGAGGGTTTCATGGCGAATCGTGGGATTTCTACAGGTTCTTCTCAAGTCAACTCTGTTGGGGCGTCAGAAGGAGTTGATGATCCTTTTTTTCTTGAGCAACTCGGATAATCCAGGTGTGATTCTTGTATCTTCTTTGCTGACCGGAGGTAACTTTTTGAGCCATGGTTCTAGCTTTGTCTGCAAAAAATAAACTCAGTTTCGTTGATGGAACAATTATCAGACCTAATTTCGGGGATGAAAGATTCGATTCTTAGAAGAGGGTTAACAGTGTGGTATTATCCTGGTTGCTTAATTCCGTTCATCCAGATATTCTCCCCTCTATTCTTTACGCTGAAACAGCATGTGAGGTCTGGAATGAATTGAAAGAAAGATTCTCACCGTCCAACGGTCCAAGAATCTACTTCCTTGAGCAATCAATTGTTAATTGCCGTCAAAGAGATCAATCGGTTACAAAGTATTTTACTGTTTTAAAGGCGTTCTGGGATGAATTAGTTCAATTTGAATCGGATATGCCGGTATCCATTCAAACGAGGAAGCATTTGATGCAGTTCTTGATGGGTTTGAATGAGAGTTTTGCCAATTTATGTAGTCAATTATTAATCAAATGAGAGTTTTGTTCAATTTACAAAAAGAACTAATGATAGAAAGGAGGATCAAATGCAACCCAATGAAATAGTTTCAGGACAATGTTTTACATCTGAACAATATGAACAGTTGATCAAACTCCTTAAGAGTACTAATGCATCTAAACACCAGGTTAATATGACAGGTAATTGTGCTGGTTCATCCTCTTGGATATTAGATTCCGACGCTTCTACACATGTTACATCTGGTGCGGTTTTTGAGAATTTAGTGTCAACTCAACAGAAAATTGTTCTTCCGAACAATTCAACTATTTCTGTCACTGGCAAAGGTTCTTTAGTGTTGGCTGATGGTATTAAATTGAACAATGTATTGTGTGTTCCAGAATCTCATTATAGGTTATTATCGGTTGGACAGTTAACTCAAGATATCAATTGCTCTATAACTTTTTTCCAAAATCATTTTGTAATTCAGGTGGTCTATATTTTTTCAAGCCAAGCACAGAGATTTGCTATTTTTCAAAGGAAAATCATGCTGATACAGAGTTATGGCATCGGCGCTTGGGACATTTGTCAAATGAGAGGCTTTCTGCTTTACAAAGCTTTATTTCCTCCAAGTTTAATTCAGATTTTAGATGTACTGTTTGTCCATTAGGCAAACAAACTCGTTTACCTTTTACTTCAAGCACTAGTTTTACAAATTCAGTTTTTGAGTTGATACATGTTGATGTTTGGGGGCCGTATCATGTCGAGTCAAGAACTGGAAGTCGTTTTTTTCTTACTATCGTAGATGATTTTTCAAGATTTACTTGGGTGTATATGATGCAATACAAGTCACAAGTGCCTACTATTCTCATAAGTTTCTTTGCTTATGTTACCCGATAGTTTAAAATTGATGTTAAGAGGGTTCGGACAGATAATGGATCTGAGTTTTTATCAAATATGTTTCAGCACTATGTTAAAGAAAATGGTATCTTGCATGAGTTAACTTGTGTTGCTACTTCTCAACAAAATGGGGTTGTTGAGAGGAAGCATAGGCAGATTTTAGATGTTGCCAGGTCATTGCGGTTTCAGGCTCATTTGTCAAAGTATTTTTGGAGTGATTGTGTTTTGACTGCTATTTTTTTAATAAATAGACAGCCATCTATTTCTCTGAATGGGGGCATACCTTATGAAAAGTTGTTCAAATGATTGCCTGATTATCAAAGGTTGAAGGCTTTTGGTTGTTTATGCTATGCTTCAACTAGTCATCTTGACAAAGATAAGTTCAATCCGAGGAGCAAAAAGTGTATTTTCATTAGATATCCTCCTTTACAAAAGGCTTATAAATTGCTAGATTTGGAGACTAATTCAGTTTTTACTAGTAGAGATGTTGTTTTCTTTGAGAATATTTTTCCATTTATTATGGAAAGACAAGATAATCAGTCTTCGGTTATTCCAATTTCTGCTGGAGATTTCTTGGGTCAAGATGATTTAGATGCTAACAATTTCAGTTCCATTGAACCTTCTAATGTTGCTCCTGGTTCTTCTTCACCTGCTGACCATGTTCCACATCTTGATATTTCTGTTGATCCTCAAAGTTCCAGTGGTCCAGCGAGAGTAAGAAAAACTCCTTCTTACTTAAAGGATTACTATACTTCTTTTCACTTGCATGATGCTAATAAAGTGGTACATCCGATACAACATTTTCTCAGCTATGAGAAACTTAGTCCAGAACATAAAAACTTCATGTTGTCTTTGACATCGACTTTTGAACCAGAATCATTTTCTGCTGCTGTTAACATACCTCAATGGAAAGAGGCAATGGATATGGAGTTAAAAGCTCTACATATGAATAAAACATGGGATCATGTTACTCTACCCAAGGGAAAGAAAGCTATAGGCTGTAAATGGGTTTATAAGCTCAAATTTAATTCTAATGGTACCATTTCTCGTTATAAAGCAAGGTTAGTTGCTAAAGGGTTTTCACAAACCGAAGGAATTGATTACAATGAAACTTTTGCATCGGTAGCTAAATTGACAACTCTAAGAGTTTTGTTGTCATTGATTTCTATTAAAGGGTGGCATATGCAACAATTTGATGTCAATAATGCATTTCTTAATGGCGATCTAGTTGAAGAAGTTTATATGAAGGTGCCACCGGGTATTGAAGTTCATGGGACCATATGGTTTGCAGGCTTAAGAAATCGATTTATGGCTTGAAACAGGCTTCACGGTCCTGGTTTCATAAGCTATCTTCTGTGATATGTGCAACAGGTTTCATACAGTCTAAAGTAGATCACTCTTTATTTCTTTATTCAAAAGGGGTTACATTGACTGTCATTTTAGTTTATGTGGATGATATTCTTGTTACTGGTAATAGTGTTTCAGAAATAGAGAGTGTCAAGAAGTTTCTTGCTACTGTTTTTCAGATTAAATGTCTTGGTGTTCCAAAGTATTTTTTAGGACTAGAGATTTCTAGAAGCCGCCATGGTATACATCTTTGTCAAAGAAAGTATTCTCTTGATCTTCTTAGACACACTGGTATGTTAGGTGCCAAACCAGCTTTAACACCTATGGAACAAAGACATGTTTTGTTTGATGACAAATCCATGAAACTGGATGATCCAACTTCTTATAGAAGATTAGTTGGCAAACTAATCTATCTTACTGTATCTCATCCTGACATCATGTATACTGTTAATATTCTGAGTCAATTTATGAGTGATCCAAGACAAGTTCATTGGGATTCAGCTATTCGGGTGCTCATGTTTATTAAGGGAACTCCAGGTCATGGTATTTTCTTTGCATCTCATAATGACATTCAGCTGAAAATGTATACTGATGCTGATTGGGCTTCTTGTCCACTAACAAGGAGATCTATTAGTGGTTATATTAGTTTCCTTGGTGATGCTCCTATCTCATGAAAAACTAAAAAACAGTCTACTATTTCTTGATCTTCTGCTGAAAGTGAGTACAGGTCGCTTGCGGCTGGAGGATGTGAAGTGCAATGGTTGGTTTATCTTTTAAAAGAATTTGGTATTTCATGCAATAAATCTCATGTGTATTGTGATAGTTAGTCTACCATACATATTTCGAATAATCCTGTTTTTCATGAGAGGACTAAGCATATTGAAATAGATTGCCATTTAATACGTGAGAAGTTGCAAAATGGACTTATTCAGCTTCATCATGTTAGTACAAAGGATCAATTGGCAGACATCTTAACAAAGACATTGGGAGTTGATCAATTTCAGAAGTTACAGTCCAAGTTGGTGCGAAGCATCTTCTCATCAACTCGAGGGAGAGTATTACAATAATTGTGCATTTGTAAATATAAGTTTGTCTTTATGTACATTTGACTAGGACTTGTTCAGTTGTACACGTGTACATTTCATTATGTAATTTGGTCACTATATATATGACATATGACTCACAAAGTTGAGTACGGGATTTTATTTACCTGGATACAGAGTTCTCTGTTTGCTTCTGTGAGCTATTCTGTGTGCGCCTCTTCTTGTCTTCACTCCAAGTCTTTTACCCCCCTGTTGCCATCGTCACCAGCAAGGGAGAAGGGGAGCAACGTTCAACAAGCCAGGGGGCAGCAATAGTAGCCGTTGCCTTCACCTCCATCGTTCCTTCCTCCTCTTTGGGACCTCCTCCCGGCAACACCTAGCCAGCATTTGCCTTTACGTTAGGAGAACCCAATCAACAAGAAGAAGCCATCTCCTGCGGCCCACGCTGGCTGCCTCCATCACCAACAAAAGAAGGTGAAACTGCCTTCTACATCAACAAAAGAAGAGGCCAGGGGGGCTGCAGCATTTGGCAACAGCAGAGAGAGAAGGAGCACAGGAAGCACATCCTGCTGTAGCCCACGACAAGAGGATGAGAAGAGAAAGGAGGTCGACCCTCCTCCCTCTAGCAGAAGTTGCTAGAACCGCACCAAGAAGGAAAAGAAGAAGGAGGAGGAGGAGAAGAAGAATAAGAAGGTAAGAGAAAAATGTAGTCTTCCATCTCTTCTTCCCTTTCTCTCTCTCATCTCTTGCCTCTACCATGGCCGAACCTTCTCCCCATGCAAAAATATGCAAACTCCCCTTTTCAAGCCATCTTCAGCTTCTCTTCATCCTCCTATAGCCATAGCCAAAGCCCATGGCTAGACCCCTTGTAAACTAGAAAAATTCTTGAGCACCTCCCCTTAGTCGGGGCCTCCATGCGATCCCTATTCATGCTCTCAATCAGGTCCCTAAAAAACTCCCCGTGTGAACCCTGTTTAGGCCCCCATTCAGGTCCCTAAAAAACTCCCCGTGCGAACCCTATTCAGGCTCCCCCATTCAAGTCCCAAAGTGCCCCTGCGTGAACCCCCATTCTGGTCCTAGAAATCCCCATTGGCAGCGTCTGAACAGCCCCCACAGCAGCCCGTGAAACAGGCTCACTCTCAGCCCAATTTGGGCCTGCTGCAGACTCCTATTTGAGTCCCTTAAATAAGCCTTGTTCGAGCCCCTTTATGGCCCTTGCGTCGCACCTAAACTACCCTTTGTGTAGCCTCTCAAGCCAGTTACCAAAACAACCCAGTTCCAGTCCAATTCGGCCCAATGTTAGCCCTCTGCTACATCCCTTGAAGGCACCTCAAAATAGATGCTAGATTGGTTTCACAGCAACTACTGGTTTGGTGCAAAACAGATGCCGGTCCAACCCCAAAACAGGTGATGGATTGGGATTGAAACGGAACCCAATTAGTGTCAAAGGTGGCTGCTGGTTCGGTCTAAGCAAACAGACCTCGGCACGGTGCAAATCAGGTTGTCAGGGTCCAAGAAGCTGAGGATGGGCCATTCGGGCCCACATGGTGCAAATCAGGCTGTCAGGACCCAAGGAGCTGAAGCCGGTCTTATTAGGACATGAGACACAAAGTTAGCCTTATTGGGTCTTGAAAAAAAATCAACTTAAATAAAAATATGAAACGCGAAATGCAAAATTAAATAAAGGGTGAGCTCAAAATTTGAGCACCCTAGGACGGCTATTCCTGCTACTTCCCATGTAGGCGCTCTTGGATGTAGGCGCGGGCATATTCCCGTTGCACACAATTCCTTCCCACGACATGATAAGTCAAGTACTTCTTGTGCCGGACAGGTAAATCTCCATTTCGATCAGAAATAAGACGACATCCTGCCGAAATTTTTCCGATCTTTTGAAAACTTACATCGCGGGGAGAAATGCTGACACATTGTTCAAACTTCATCAAGTGTACACTGACATTGCAAAATTCAATGACATTCAAGTGCCGATTCGGACTATCGCAATTGGACATCGATGCTAGCCCGACAGGTCGGATAATATGCGAACCGAACATAAATAAAAAGATAAAACAAATATAAAATATCATAAAATACATCCAATTAAATCTGAAAATCAATAAAAATTAGATTTTTAATAATCTAGAAATTTCAATTAAACTCACTTAATTCAATGGAAACCCACTTCTTAAACAAGTGAAAATTAAATGATTCAACATAAATTGAATAAACCACATTAAGAACACTTTAAAACACTAAAAAATCAGTCATAAAAATAAAAAAGTAGATTCTTTAACAATCTATAATTTAAAATTGATCAAATCAAATCAAAACTTCAAAACATCTAAAACACACTGAACATATTCAAACTGACATCAAAATATCAACCGACATAAGAAAATAACAAAAACATCTTAATTCATATGTTGATCAAACTAATTAAGTCAAATTACTTAAAATACCAAAATCTATCAAATTCTAAACTCGAATAAAAAGATATAACTTCAACCAATTAAAATAAAAGCAACCAAAACAAATCAAACCGAAATCAAAATCAAACATTTCAAAATCAACATAAATTCAAATATGAAATTTCTCAATTCAAACCAAAAAAAACCAGCCTCATATTAAATCAAAAATCAACTCCAAATGAAATAAAATCAACTTCCAACAAATTTAAAACAACTTGTTCGCATCTCATCAGGCCGAAAGACCAGGGCCCTTTTGAGTTCCATTTTGTTATGCGGATGTGCAGGTTCTCTCAAACAAGGTTGCTATGACGGTTAATCAAGGGTATTCGAGTAGTTGCTCGATATAAGTTAACACTGGGTATTCGCACCATCTGGCAGAGAGAGGTCAAAATTAAATTATCAAAGAACTCGAATCTAGGTTCTAATAATTTTAAATAAATCATCGGACTATTTAATACATTTATAGATTATCACTTATTTTCTTAAGTAATCTAAAGGACATGCAAACAAAAATAATTTTATTTAAAAAATAAGATTTCGAGATTCTCACACATGTCTAAAGCCCTGTTTGATTAGGCTTAATGAGCCTCTTAACATTGATTCGGTAAGATATCAGGCATTTCCGGTTGTTTGATAAAATCGCTGATTTACCATCTTATCTAATGTCTAAACTCTGAAAATCGTCTGAACGATTCAGATTTCATCGTTCGCTTTTTTCGATTCAGACGACCTAGGGCGAAAGGCGGAAGGGCGGAAGTCGACGGGCCGACGGCGCTCGCAGCGACTCCGACGGCGCGCGACCACCGCGTCTCAATCATCTCGCGGCGCAGGCGACTGGATCATCTCGCTGCGGAGGCTTCTGGGCAGAGGCGACTGGAGCATCTTGCGGTGGAAGCTTCGGCTGGGTGGCTTGCAACAACTGGAGTATCTGGTGGCTCGCGAAGACTAGAGCATCTCAGGACTGGTTGGCTCGCGGCGAAAAGGCTTGTGGCAGAAACACTTACACAGGTCTTCTTCGCCTTGGTCTTCTTCTATTCTGTTACACATTTTGCGGGACACCACCAAGAGGCACCAGAGCTGCCAGAGATGACATTGATGCTATCTTCCCCACCGGGCTGCTGCTGGATCTGAGGATCTGGATCCGCATGGCTATCGGTAGGTTGGGTCAGATCCTTAGCTGATAGGATTCAGGTTCAGAACCTACAAGACCATATCCATTGATACCCTCTACTTATAAATCTTTGATCCACTGATTATCCAAGCTTAGATATCCCATAAAAGACTGCAGAGCAACCAAACGATTCCACCAGAAATAATATCAGATACATTATATCTCTCATCTACACCAACCCATAGTTTTAGGGGCAAGTTCCTTTACCTACGACATATTACCATGTTTTTTGCAAACAGAGCTTATCTTATGGATGAGCTTGAGCAAGAATCTCATGAAAAAGCTCCTTTATCTTTTAATTGAATGCATAATAAATGTAATTTGTAGATATCCCATTAAACTGGTTTAACTTGTTGACTGATCATGGTTTTGAGATATAAGCTAGAAATGAGGTAACTTTAAGCTTTTCTATGGATTATTTTGTGAGCTATGTATCAGATTTGGGTTATGATATTTATGAATATATTCATGCTCTGTAGCTTGTGGTCTCATTAAGCTACCTAGTAAAGTCCCAAGCTCAAAATTCCATATACGAATCAAGCATGAATGACCATTGTTAGAATTCAAATATGCAAATGTAGCTTGGAAGCAATCATTGAGCTTATTAGCCTCGTGTTTTTTGCAGATATTCATTGTGAATTTCTATAGTGGGCCTCCTCGCCGTATGTATTTTGAGCGGATTATAGATAACCATCATAGTGGCCTTTCGCAATTTCAGCTTGGGATTCTCCATCTTTCTCCATGTAAGAATTAGTACTTGCATGAATACACTGTCTGGGGTCTTGACAGCTCCCAGGCTAGACATCCAAGCAGTACCTGCAAACATTAGCTGGAGGATCGGACAGCTCTTGGAATCTCCCTATGCGATAGAAATTTTTAGAAGCATCTCCTTTGTTTTAGGTTTTCCTGTCAACACCTTTGAATTCTTAACATGGGTTATATCCCTTGTTATGTATGGGGATACAATTTCTTATTATATAATATTATGTTGTCATCTTTTGTATTTAATACATGTTTATTTCTTATTATATAAACATTTATTATTCTTATTATAGGATATCTAATATGGAAGGAACAAGTAATACCAAGAGTGTTATGAGAACTAGCTGGAAAGATAATGAAAGAGTTAAATATTTTCTACAATGTTGTATTGGCGAGGTGGCAAGAGTTGGAAGGACGGGAACATCCTTAAGAAAACAATCTTGGATTATAGTTGGAAACCAAATGAAAGAGAAATTTGGAGTTGATGTCACACAAAAACAAATGAAGAATCAATTTGATTATCTAAGGACAATGTATGTGGAATGGACAAATCTTGCGAGAAAGAATACAGGACATGGCTACAATCTTGTCACTAAAACAATGGATTGGACTCCTGAGCAATGGGATGAATATTTAAAGGTACATTTTTTAACTAGTCATGATAAATTTTTCCCACCTAAATAATAATACTAAATTATTTACTTTTGTTTGCAGGCACATCCTAAGGCATCATCATTTAGAATAAGTGGCTTTAGGTGGGAGGAGGAAGGCATGGCCTTATTTGAAGGTGTTTCGGCCACAGGAAATTTAGGATGGGGTCCAGCAAGCAAGTTCCATAAACCTCCTAATGCATCTTCTACTACAATTGGAGAAGAAGAGGAGCAAGATGATTTCGACGATATTTCTCTCGTTAATGCTCAAGATGCTTCAAACTCTCATAAATCGATTATAGAGCCTGAAAGTGCAGAAGTGGGTAATTCAAACAAAAAAAGAAAATCTAATGACATTGATGCAAAGTTTGAGAAAGTACTTGATGCATTTATTAGTGATGCTGAAAGTTCTAAAATCACCAATGTCTCTCATATCAGTGCACCTACTTTAAAGCATTGCTGCAAAAAACTAGATGAGATGGAGTTAAATCGCACTGATCTATTATATGCTCATGCGGCAGTCCTTTTCTCAGATGAAAAGATGCGTGAACAATAGATTAAATGGTGTGATATTGTTGAAGACGGTGTTTCAAGGATGAATTGGCTGAAGAGTATGCTCAAGATGAAGAATATATTTTGATGTCATGACATTTGTGTTATGTCTATCTTAGGGTTTGTTTCTTTTGGATTGTGTAGGATGTTATTATGGTGTTTTTGGATTATGCTTTGGTTTATGCTCCTGGATTATGCTTTTGATGTTAATATGTTACTTTTGAATTATGCTTTGGATGTTAATATGTTACTTTTCAAATTATGTTGTCTTTTACCTGTTTTAGTTATGCTAGACTTTACTTTATGTTATGTTCTATGTTTTTATTTCTAGCAAAAATGTTTCCCCGAAGTTTGAAAAGAAGGTTCAAGACTCTTTGCTTTCTTTATTTGTGGTGGAAAAAGAAGAAAAGAATACAAAGAAATAAAGATCTAACCTCTCAAGATAGCAATGCACACTATAGAATTGCTAAAGAAATGACACACAATGTGAGGAGTTGATGCGGATGCCACGCGAGACATATATTAATTTATGTGGCTATTTTAGACAAAAAGAGTGGTTGAGAGATAGTCGCTTCATTTCCGTAGAGGAAAAAATCGCAATGTTTCTTAACATCATTAGTCATGGAAAGTGTTTAAGAATAATAAAGAGAAGATTTCAGCATTCAACACAAACAGTGCATTATTATTTCCATGAAGTACTTGGAGCAATGATGGAGTTTTCAAAGGAAATGATTGTACCGACTACATTCAATCCAGATCCAAATGTCCCAGGCCATCACAAAAAATTACGATAAATTTTCAAGGTAAAATTTATCATTACTATATGTTTTTATATATTTCATCAATGAATTAATATTGTTCTATTATTAATGTTTATTTTATTATGTAGGGTGCTATTGGGGCCTTAGATAGCACTCTTATACATGCTAAAGTTCCTAAAGAAAAACAAGTTCCGTATAGGGGTCGAGGACGAGATGAGTGTTATCAAAATGTTTTGGCAGTATGTGATTTTAACATGATGTTCACTTTTGTTTTTGCTGGCTGGGAAGGGGTTGCTCATGACTCACGAATTTTACACGAGATAGCATACGATGCACAACATTGTTTTCTATTTCCTCCTCCAGGTACCCATTTAATTTTATTAATACTTATTGATGTTATATTTTTAGTTTTGAAATTCATATTATCTTTCTTCGTATAAATATTATCTTTGTGATGTCATGCTTATGCTCATACTAAATACTTTATGACCCCTTATAGAAATGTGCGATATTGGATTAGTGATTTTAGACATCGAGGGCGTGCTCGAGGGAAAGAGGAAATGTTTAATCAAGGTCATGCAAAGCTTAGAAATGTTATAGAACGGGCTTTTGGTGTTCTAAAAGCACGATACCGTATTCTCACCAAAATGTTACCATATTCTTTAGAAGCTCAAAGGGACATTGTAATCAGTTGTTGCGCAATGCATAATTATCTAAGAAAAGAAAAGGTTAGAGACCAATTATTTACATATTATGAGGATCCGGATGCATATATTTCAGAACCATCACAAGTGCAAGTGAGTGTAGATGCAACAATTGAGTCAACTATAGGAGGACTATCAAGACAAGCTGATCAACAATTTATGCATGAGCTACGAGATTATGTGGCAAACAACTTAATAGAAAGTAGACAAGCACAAAGGCGAAGACGACAAGCTTCATAGGTCATGAATTTTGCCTGTAAATCACCCCTGTTTCTACCAGTAAATCACTCCTTTTTCTGTTTGCCTATGAATTGTGTTGTTTGCAGGTCTCCATCATGCAGATTGGTTCCGAGAAGAGAGCTTTTGTTTTTGATTTGATAAAGCTGTACAACAATGAAAAAGAAGAGCTAGATAAGTGCTTAAAAAGGATTTTTCACTCCTCGAATATTTTGAAGATAGGTATTCTCTTGTCAGAAATCTTGCATTTCCCGAAGGGTAACACTGGCATTTCAAGATATAGTGTGAGCATTGTCATGATTCATGAAACGAAGCAAAATCATAAGCATTAATATCCTTTTATAATTTATAAATGTAGGGTACAACATCCATTATGCCGCGACTAGTAAAACCTCGCTTGCTATATCGTATTGATAAATAGGTTGATAATCAAGAACCGGACAATTTGTTGTACTTCTCGCCATTTCTTGACATTAATGTTTTCTCAAGCTTATTAAATCTTGAATAATGACATCTTCTCATCCGCTTAGCTTGTTTTTATTTATTTTTAATTCTCACCTTCTTTCGACCTCATTTTAATGTACAAGAGGGTTGCTACCGTTTATATTGTTTTATTGAATACCATTATTTTTAATTAATGAAATCCAGAAAGGTGATTACTTTCGTTATCTTGCCGAGTTCAAGTCTGATCAAGGAAAAAAGGAAGTCGTGTACGACCTTTTAAAAGCTTATGAGGTATGATTGCAGAAGTGTGTTTATACCGATTCATAGCTTCATGCAATCATTTCTAATTTTGGAACTTACATTCTCACAGTCGCTTCCAAACACAATGAACACAAGATCTTCCCTCAACCCATCCGATCCGCCTTGGTCTTGCACTCAACTTTTCAAGATTTCACTATGAAATTATGAATTCCCCGAAAGGTAGCACCTTTGCGCTTGCTTGTGCGTTTTCTCGCATTCTTGGGTTTTTTATGGCCTAGTTTGTTACCGTATTGAACACTGCGGTATCACTATCAATTTTGAAATTGATATTGATATAAATCATCAATCAGTGTTTGACTATCAATATCAATATTGATACTCTTGGTGTAAACAAAGTATGATATGTAATTACAAGTGTCCCACTCGTATCAATTTTGATATTGGTACTGCTGTCTACAAATATCAATATCAAAATTAATATGGTATCATTTTCGCTACACCAACCAAGCATGGCATTAACATTGGATAAAATTTTCGTGCCTGCCATTTGGCGAAACAAGCGTTTGATGAGGCAATTGCAGAGTTGGACACACTGAGTGAGGAGTCGTACAAGGATAGCACTTCGATAATGCAGCTGCTTAGGGACAATCTCACACTCTGGACTTTTGATCTACCTGACGAAGGAGGTATATTAATCCATAAATGGCGGCTGACATAAAAAATCAGGAGATGACAAGAAACAATCACATGCTGACGATGGGGTTCTTTGATATTTTATGATGAAAATCCTGGAGCAGATTGTGGATTGGATCCTGGAGCAGATTGTGCCGATGGAACCTTCAAGCATGGAGGAATTTTATGATGAAAATCCTGGGTGCTTGAGATTTATTTTGTTAAAGAAAAGGGTGTTTGTATATTTTGTACGACACGGTGGAAATGATACGTATGATCGTAGGTGTACTTTTGTCAATTTATTGTTGTATTCATGTAGGTTTGTCTTAAACAACCTATCATGTTTCATAGGTTGTTTTTCTTGACTACTTCAGCTTGGTAAGTTCTTAAACAAACGTTTTGTTGGCCGATGTCTCCGTTTTTCCGATAGTGACCTTGCTTTTCTATTGTTCTTCAGATCATGGTTATCGCATCAACCAATTTCGGATTGGATTGGATTGATGTCCTTAGATTCAGTCGCTTAAGTGACCTGATATGGTTAAATGTATTTTGTTTTGTTTATTTTAGATGTTATGTTCCGGATTTTCTTTTTAGATTTTGTTTTGTTTATTTTGTATGTTATGTTTATTTAAAAAAGATTAAGAGGATGATTCAGATTTTTTATCAAACAACATAAATCACTTATGTCTTAATCAAAATCAGCACTTTTTTTACCACAAGTTAAGAGGTTAGATGTGGAATTAAGAGTTAAGATTTTCAGATTAAGCTTAATCAAACGCCACCTAAGTATATTAGTGTGGTTATCTGTTGCATTTGATGTTGTATGAGCATTTCTTATGATGCAAAGCGCATGGTCATAAGTCAAAAGGGTATTTTCTAGTTAAATTTGGGTCTAATTCATTGTATCCGAAAATTACTAATTGCAAATTGTTGAGCCTCTTAACTCACTTTGGACATGGTTTCATGTTGTCCGATAAAGGTCAATTACGTTTGATGAGTGTTTGAAATTATTTTAAATCTGTGCGAAACATCTCTACACTGTTATTAACATATTTGTCAATAAAAACGATAAACATTGAACACATTGTTCATATTTTTTAATTGTTTTTGAAGTTGATCATCGATAGTTTAGTTCAAGTGTAAGTGGAAATGTTGATCACTTTCAACAATGTTATTATATATATATCGAACTCATTATATGAGTGTATAAATTATTTTAAAAGATAAATATTTTGTTATTAAATTGTAGCACAGTTTGTTAATTGTAATATTATTTTTAATAAAAATTTATTTATCTAAGATATAGTTATTTTTAAATTTATTTTCATAGTTCCCAACATAGAACAAGTTATCTTGAAACTTTTTCTAACTCAAATCAACATCGTATAGATACGGTTAGTCCCAGATACGGATTCTCTTTGGCTAATCTCCGTACCAACGGGTCTTGATGGCAAAACTTTTTGACTTCGAATATTGTTTTGGATTATCTTAGTCTTTGGATAAAGAGAGTAACTTCAGTTTTCAATAAAAAATAGTCATGATCATAATCTCTAAAGTGATGAGTAACGAATTCTGACTCATTAATTCATTATCGATAAGATTGAATTATTACTGACGTCTTATTAACTTAATATCGAATTTAACATAGTTCATTATCAATGAGTAACAAGTTAGTACGATATTGGTAATAATTTAGTTATTTTCGATAACGATTTACTAAATTTATTATTAAAATTATCATTTAAGTGATTTAAAATTATGATCATTCTTATTTAAGAATTAAGATTATTTTTTGGATCCGAAAATAGAGGCGATCCAAACTCCATTTCTTATAAAGAGAAGGATCACCCGTTATAGTTGGCCAACCTCGATTCGACAACCTACCTACGAGCGATCTGGGATCGAGGGCACGCGATGTGGACCCGGTAGATGCCAAGTAGATCAGATCCGACGGCTTAAATGAGTCCTCATCCCAATGCATCCTTCTCGCGGCCTGCCCTCCCCCTCCCCCTCCCCGGCCGCCACCTCCGCACATGCACCCCGCTGTCGCAGCCCCACCGTCGCCACGTCTGACCCAACTACCCGCTCGTCGGCCGTTATCCGCCTTCTCTGTCCACTGCCTCCGTCGCGGAGCCAGCTTGCATTTCCCACCTTATAGGCTGTTGGGGGTGGAAGGTCCTCTCCTTCTTTTGCCTTATCCGGCGCGGCTCTCTACCCGTCCACCACCACGTGGCCGTCTTCTTCCCGGGATAGTCTACCCGGCGATCCACCTTTATAGATCGTTCAAGAGGCATGGTGTTTCCTCCGTCTCTGCTACTCGCTCTCAGGGGTTCCCAGCCCACGCCCTCCTTTAGTCTTCCGCTACGGCCTCGTTCTCTCGTCCTTCGATATGGAAAAGGAGGGGGGAGGAGGGATGCTGCTCGGGAAGAGGCGGCGGCGTCCAATCAGCAGGACCTGCAGCGTCAGAGAGTTGTCCTCGGAGGCGGGCGATTCAGCGGAAGGCGGCAGGCCGCCCGTGGGAGGAAACCGGCAGAGGAGGCCCAACAGGGCGGCGGCCACGGGCGACGAAGTTGCGGCGGCAATCAGCAGCTTCGACAGCACAAGAGGCGTACTCAGACACCCCCAGCAACAACCCCAGCCACTCTATTGCCTAAGCTCGGATCACATTATCACGGGAGTTCCGCCCGGGAATCCCCCTCGACGCTCCGCCGTCTACGCCCTGAAGCCGGCCCAATTCATGGGGGCCTGCGGCTTCTGCAAGCGGCGCCTCGGACCGGGCAGGGACACCTACATGTACAGGTATAGATACAAATATACGCATACTTGTCGGCCTTCCTCTGTGAACTGTGGCGTTCGGAGATCTGCAGGCTTGACACTGTAACGTCGTAGCAGCGATATTAAAACTTCGCAACAATCAAAGAGTGATCCTTGTAAGCTAGAAATTTCCCCTCATTTACCGGTCAATGGCGACTAGCAAACACTTGTGCTCTTGTCCTTTTCTTCAGGGGCGAAGCCGCTTTCTGCAGTCTGGAGTGCAGGCAGCAGTGGATAAACCTGGACGAGGTGAAGGAGAAGCGCCGCCGCCCTCCGTCGTCCGACTCCTCCGGCGATGGTGAAACTGTTACTGCATGACCTAGCTGGTGACTGTCGCTCGCCCAGCAGAAGTAGATGAGGCAATATATCTATATATTAATATATACATAAATAAATATAACTATAAATACATATATATATTTATATAAAGATGAATAAGAAGATCGAAGTCGTCGCCTCCCATCACCTCGGAAGATGTGCGGAATCTGAGACGGGCTTGTATATGATCTCATCGCGATGGATCGATGCAAGCTTTATCAAATCCCGTAACATGTTCAAATGTATAGCTCTGGGTAATTCATTAAATAAATAATTATTGGCCGTAATCCTGTCATTGACTAGAAATGGTTCTGTAAGAATCTGCTTGAGCTGTGGCCAGCTGCGTGTTGATTCTTCTTGGTGTCATAAAGTAAGTTCTAACAAACCTGATAAAATCAACGTTTGGAGAGAGTACACAGTTCAGTTGTAATTTTTAAGAACTTGATTTATCTCTTTTTTGGTATGAGGATAGTTAAGGATATATCTTCGAATTATTTTATATTACTTATTTAGTATGAAAAATAGTAATTTCTTATTCTATATTATATTATACTATAATAGCCATTAGAATAAGATTATGGTTTAGAATACGATATTTCTACTCTCTACGAAAGAAACTTATACCAAAATTATTGTTGAGCTTTGACAATACATATTTATTTTCGTGATGAGCAAAAAGAAAAAAATATGGATGTCTGAAGTGTCATTGGAGAACTAATTCGGTTGCAATGCTCACAATATTTCAACTTTTACATAACATCGATTCACCCATAACTTACGTCATGATTGGTAACATAATTAAGTACCTCTATCACTATCAATTTTAAAATTAACATTGATAAGAGTTATTAAAAAATGTTTGATTAATTTATCAATTTTAAAATTTATAGTACAAATAAAATATATCATGTATTATTTTTGATTTTGAGATTTCAACATTTGAAATATTAATATCAATATTGATATAGTATCAAAAATGAAACTCTAACTAAATAGAATGTTAAGATTGATAGATCGAATTCAGCAGAATTTTTCAGAACGAAGTCTTATGGGGTGTTTGGTTGCATGATAATTTTTTGTACACTTTCATGATAAAAAAATATATTAAAATAAAAAGTGAACCAACTCATGGCATAAAATTATCATGTTTGGAGGGATGTGATAACAAAAAAGAGTAACTACCATACGTGACCAAACAAAGTAGGGGACCATAAGAAAAAAGAAAGAGGTGAGACCCTTTTTTTGTTTAAGAATAAAATCACTTTCAAAACAAAAAATTGTCATGGTTGTCAAACACCTCTTTTAACAAGTTTTCTTACAATTTTTAAAAATTAAAATAAAAACTTCTATTATCATACAACCAAACACCCCATTAGACAATTTTGAAAGACTAGCTAAGAGCAACAGGTTAACCAAAAGTTTAAGAACCCGTCGAACTGACAAATCGTACATATATACATTCGAATTTCTGACTCTATCAGCTTGTTGGTCAGCCGAAACTTCCAAAATCCACTGAACCAGGGATACTTGGCACTTTGTTTTATAGATCTAAACTATACGGTGGAACAAAATTGACGGAATTGGATGTTTCAGAAAACCGATACTCTTCCAACCTGTCGGCCGAAAGCACTTGAAAATCATTTTCAAAAATCGAAGTCCAGTGGACCACTCGTTCAACCACTAAATACTATTTAATAGTCGGACATCAGTCGATGATTTGCAAACTGTTATGTTTAGATGATTCTTCGGTATCTTGACGGAATGACATTAAAAGTCATTAAAAACACAAATGATTACAAATCCAAAGTTTGATTTGAAATATATATATATATATATATACATAGAGAGAGAGAGAGAGAGAGAGAGAGAGAGAGGGGGGGGGGGGGGGGAATGGTCAGGTCATTGCAATAGGTCATGGCAAGCCCAACCGCATTTGGAATTTGGTGTATATCAATGTTTCGAACAAATCCAAAAGAATCTGATCACCTCATAGCTGTTGAAATAATATTTGATATCTAACATACAACATAGAATTTAGAATTCGGTACCCTAAAATTTGTGATTTCATGTTAATTAGAAACTTGGGTACGTATTACGTTGGATGCAAAATAATCAGAAAAATATAAGTAGATTATATCATTTTTGAGGTGAATGCTTATGGGGTGTTTGGTTGCATGATAATTTTTTGTACACTTTCATGATAAAAAATTATATTAAAATAAAAAGTAAACCAACTCATGACATAAAATTATCATGTTTGGAGGGATGTGATTACAAAAAAGAGTAACCACCGCACATGACCAAATAAAGTGGGGGACCACAAGAAAAAAGAAAGAGGTGAGACCCTATTTTTTTGTTTAAGAAGAAAATCACTTTCAAAACATAAAATTGTCATGGTTGTCAAACACCTCTTTTAACAAGTTTTCTTACAATTTTTAAAAATTAAAATAAAAACCTCAATTATCATGCAACCAAACACCCCATTAATCTCTTCATCATCCCATAAAAAAAAATTATGTAGCTCTCCCCAAGCACATAAGTTAGTTTAATTTTACTTTTACATTCGAAACTTGTGGCTTTTGGCAACTAGGGATGTCAACGAGCCGGTTGGGCCGGATAGGGGTGGGCACGGTTCGGTTTGGTCCGGTTTGGACCATTTTTTTTCAAACTGAACCAAACTGAATCACCCTCTCAAACCGAACCGAACCGAACCGAATCAATTCGGTTTGGTTCGGTTTAAACCGAAAATAAATAAAAATATTTAAATTAATTATTTTTTACATATATACACTAATTTTTAAGTTAAAAATAATGAAAATACATATTATTTTATTAAAATTTATAAAAATACTATTTTTATTAATACTATAATAAATTTTTATATTTTTTGATTAAATCAGTTTAAATGGGTTTGGTTTAAATCGGTTTAGAGATTTTCTAAACCGAACCAAATCGAAAGGGGATCTAAACTGAACCAAACCGAACCAAATGGGCTAGTTCGGTTTGATTTCTCAGTTTGAACCATTTTGTGCCCACCCCTAGGGCCGGGCCAGAAGCTGGCCCAATCCAAACCCAGTTCAAAATATAATGGGTCGGCCTGACCCAACCCATAATATGTTTCTGGCCTAGTCCAGTCTGGCCCACATAAAATTTAAATTTGACTTGACCCAGCCCAGCCCGACCCGATCTTTCTAATATGTAAAAAATTAAAAAATTACGAATGAAAATTTTGTATAAATAGGATAAGAAAACTAAATTTCTACCCAATCAAAACTACGAATGATCTTAGAATTACACAAACTACAAGAATCAAGAGATTCGATGATAATAAAAACAGTAAATTTCTATGAGCCAAACTTTTGAATACCAAAAAACATCAAAAAATTGAAATATGCAAGACTATGATCAACCTCCACAATGCTGCAAGATTGAACTAGGGAACTATATATATATCGAATTGAAGGCCATTCACACCTTACCATGTATTAATATAATTAATACATAGGAGAAAAAAAGGTAAAAGAAGAAGCTTTATGGAGTGTTTGGTTGCATGATAATGGAGGTTTTTATTTTAATTTTTAAAAATTGTAAGAAAACTTGTTAAAAGAGGTGTTTGGCAACCATGACAAATTTATATTTTGAAAGTAATTTTCTTCTTAAACAAAAAAAGAGGGTCTCACCTCTTTCTCTTTTCTTGTGGTCCCCCACTTTGTTTGGTCATGTGTGATAGTTACTCTTTTTTATAATCACATCCCTCCAAACATGATAATTTTATGTCATGAGTTGGTTCACTTTTTATTTTAATATAATTTTTTATCATGAAAGTGTACAAAAAACTATCATGCAACCAAACACCCCATTAGCCTATTCATGATTGGAGGGAAGAGGGGGATCGGTCAGCTTTAGTGGCTCTCCTTTGCATATTTGAATGAAGTAGATGACAATGACGATGAGGACCACCCAAAAAATCAAGCCCTTTTTAACGAGGTTGCGGAGTTCTTGATTCGATCAGTCATTGCTGCCCGCTATCCATATACAACTCGATCTATCACTACGGGAGATTGGCAGTTAGCGGGTGAGCTCAGTGGCAGGCAGCGCTGGGAAACTTTAGGGGTCAGATAATGTGTATTTGGATGTGCCTCACCCACGTCAAGTGATCGATGCCGCTCTTTTGTTGGCCTCGCCGGAATGGTGACTAGCCGATGCTGCGGTGGGAGGGCAGGCCCAGTGGGTTGCGAACAAGTAGGCTGCAATTTCCCGAGGTGATCAATCTGCCCAGCCAGCACACCGCCGTCCTCCTCTACCCATGCGGGCAATGGTAGAACAGTGGGCTAGCATTGGCTTCTCGGCTTCCTGTGTTTTGTGTGGCACATAGTGTCACGACCCGAAAAACGCAGCGGATTTTTTTTTCTCCGGATTATGACAGCGGGATAAAACCCGGAAATAGGGAGGTTTGGTAACAAAAACACAATCACCAAACATAACCAAATTTAACATAAACTAATCCACACATCGAGATCAACACCAAATCACAAACTAAACCGTTCACAACTCCAAGATCAAACTAACAACGTAACATAACTAAAGGTCCAGAATTAAACAATCTAAACAACTCCAATGAGACTTCATTAAGTGCTGAAAAATAATGTTATAGCAACTAAGCGACCATCTCAAAGACCAAGAACACGAAAATCAAGCATCTCCAAGGTCGGTGTAATCCGTCTCCACCAATGGCGTGTCTTCCAAGACCGCTTCAGTATTCTCCTCCTCCTCAAGACCTGTTGAAATAATTAAACCACGGGGTGAGTCATATAAAATGACTCAGGAGGCACTCCATCATCCGCCAGATCGGATAGCCAAAAGGCCCTAGAATGATATTTAAATAAATACCCAGACCTGCACCCTTTATAAACATATAAGTAAAACTAGTCAATACATTAACAATTGACTTAAATCACATCTTTTACACCACCAACCAGCCCTATGTCCACGACGACCAGCACCTATATGAACCATAACTTGACCTAAAAAGAGGGTATGAACGTATGCATAGACACCTGTATATATGCTCCATAAAATGATGAACTAAAACCAAGATATTTACATCACACAATGCAACTTAATATGCTAAGAAATAAACAAGAACACCTATATCATGCTATGAAATAAATGCACCTATCCTCTAGCAAGCACCACACCTTTTTCTTATTAGCAAGGAAAGCGTCGTCTTGCCACCTCAACAAACTACAACCAAATCTATCATATATAGCAGTACCATATAGCTAAACGAAATCCCATAGTGCACCTAGGCAGTGATGGCACAGGGACAAACCGCGGTATCCGGGATCGAAGGATGCACCGGACTGTTCTAACCTCCGCTGCCCTCGGGTCACGACTAACTAGTCTGGTGTAGTTGTTCCATTTACATTCATTAATGCATCATGCATCCACCTAATTATGCCATGCCATAACCGAAATATGCAAGAGATGACATACACCATATCATGCTATGACCAACATGCTATCAATGCAATTGATATGAACAACAATATCTAAATAACCTGCTTATGGTACTAGAACCATGAAATGACAAACATAACTTAAGACTATCATGAATACCACATCAATCACTCAACCAAACATATTGTAACCACCCAATCAGATTTATCTCTTGGTTAAAAGGTCATAACATAACCAAAAATCAGATTTAATATTATTAGAAAAGACATTAACTAATAAGGTTAACATAACACCACGTACAAGGAGAGTAGTTTAAAAAGGGTAACAAAGAGTACTAAGCGAGAACAGGGATGTAATCGACTCAGATCTACCAATCAACATGCTATAAATGTCATATATAATATCATACCAATATCCTTAATTATGCACAAAAGAGGAAGTACTATCTAACCACAACAGTCACACCAACCCCGTTAATAAAATAGGCCAATTACTACAAGTCATGGAGATTTTTTAAAGTATGTGATTTAAATGATAGTAGACACGTCAAGAGTGCCTACCGGAAACCGTGCTGGAGAAATCGGAATTTGGCGACCGAAAAAGATATCGAACGTTGACGACGCAATGTACCGCTTGAACCGGTCGAAAAGGGTTAAATCACACCACTTAGGTTGCTGGAAAAAAAATTATCCAAAAGAAAATAATTTGTTGTATAAAGGGAAAATTTTAGAAAAATAATTGAAGAGGAGAATATCATGATATGGGCAATAGATAAAGGAGAGAGGATGATAGGATAGGAGAGAGAGAGAGGGGCTTACGGCGGTTGATAGGGGGCGGCGCACGGCGGGTCCAAGGCGGCGTACGGCAGCCGGGAGGGGCGCACGGCGACGCTGAGGCGGGGGCGGCCGCGGCGCTGACCGCGCCGAGGGCGGGGCGGCCGCGCGAGAGCGTTGACCGGGCGGCGCTGCTGGCCACGCGGGCGGCGGCTGGCCGCACGAGGCGGGGGCGGTCGCGCGAGTGCGTTGACCGGGGGCGGGTGCCGCACGTGCGCGCGCGGATGAGGGCGGCCGCGAGGCGGCGGACGTCGCCTGGCGGCCGTCGGCGACGGTAGCCTTTGCGGTGACCGTGTAGAGGCGCTCGCGGAGAGAGAAAAGCAGCGACGGAGGGAGGGAGGAACGAGGCGGCCGAACAAAGGTCCGCTCGCGAAGGCGGAGGCGGTTCGCGAGGGGAAGACGGCGACGATCAAACTAGGGTACGGAGAGGGGGAAAAATTGGGTAAAAATAAAGGATAAATGGGGAAGGGTTTAAATAACAATAAAACGCTCATAAAAATTAATTTAAAATATCTTTAACCTATATAATAAAAAAAACGAACGTTACAATCTACCCTCCTAAAAAAAATTTCGACCCGAAATTTAAATCAAGGCTTACCGAACAAAAGGGGATGCTGCCGTCTCATATCTTCCTCCACTTCCCAAGTCGATTCATTCGTCGAATGATGCTTCCATAAGACTTTCACCATCGGAATCACTCGGTTCCTGAGTTGCTTCACCATCCGATCCGTAATCTGAACCGGGTGTTCATCAAAAGTCAAATTGGGCTGCACTTCAATCTCCGCAAAGTTAATGATATGGGTCGGATCCGATACATATTTCCGCAACAAGGAGACATGGAACACGGGATGCACTCTCGACATAGTAGGCGGCAAAGCTAACCGGTATGCTACTTCTCCAATCCACTTCTCAATCTGGAACGGTCCGATATATCTTGGATTCAACTTTCCACGGTGACCAAACCGAATAACTCCCTTGGACGGAGAGACCTTCAAGAACACATGATCACCCTCCTCAAACTGCACATCTCTTCTTTTCAAGTCGGCATAGCTCTTTTGGCGACTCTGGGCTGTAAGTAGCTTTTGCCGAATAACCTGGATCTTCTCGTTACTATCTTGAACCCAATCTGGTCCAATCAAACTCCGTTCTCCCACTTCTTCCCAACAGATAGGCGATCTGCATGGTCTACCATATAAAGCTTCAAATGGTGCCATACCGATGCTAGAGTGATAACTGTTGTTGTAAGCAAATTCTATCAAAGGCAATTGCGAAACCCAATTTTCCTGCCACTTCAAAGCTCCTGCTCTCAACATATCCTCCAAAGTCTAAATGGTTCTCTCAGATTGGCCATCGGTCTGAGGATGATATGTTGAACTGAATTTAAGTTGGGTTCCCAAAGCATCTTGCAAACCCTTCCATACTCTCCCTGTAAATCTGGGATCTCTATCTGAAACATTGGAAACAGGGACACCATGATATTTAACAACACTATCAAAATATAACCTTACCAAACTGTCGGTCGGTTGAGCTTCCTTGATCGGCAAAAAATGGGCTGATTTAGTTAGCCGATCCACCACGACCCAAATAGCATCAAATTGCTTCCTGGTACGAGGCAAGCCTGTAACAAAATCCATGGTAATGTGCTCCCACTTCCACTGTGGAATCTCCAAAGGTTGCAATGGACCCTTTGGTCTCCTATGTTTTACACTGGCATATCAAACACTTGGACACATACTCGCCACATCCTTCTTCATTCCTTCCCACCAAAAATTGCCTTTTCAAATCATGATACATCTTGGTTGCACCAGGGATGAATAGCATCGTGATTTGTGTGCCTCTTCCAAAATCTCCTGCCTCAAGCTAATATCATCTGCTACACATAATCTTCCTTGATATCCCGATAGTCTCATCTGGATACTTGGAAACTTCAGCCCTTTTAAGCAAATTCTGGATGTCAACAATGTCCTTCTGGGCTTCTTTCACCTTGTCAACCAATACTGAGCCAATAGACAACTGGCCCAAGAACGATGTCAGTCGATCAACTGCTAAGCTTGGTGTACAATCAGTAAGAGTTTCCATATCTCTCCATTCTCTATGCATCCGTACATGGACAAGAGCTTCTTCCCGCTAAGAGCATCACTACCTTGTTTGCTTTGCCTGGATGATAACTAAGATTAAAATCATAATCTTTAAGAAACTCCACCCATCTCCTCTCTCGTATTAAGATCCTTCGGGAAAAGATATCTTGCAAGCTTTTATGGTCAGTAAAAACTTCAAACTGTTCACCATAAAGATAATGCCTCCATACCTTGAGTGCATGCACAACTGCTGCCATCTCCAAATCGTGAGTGGGATAGTTCTTCTCATACAACTTCAATTGCCTAGAGGCATATGCAATAACAAGAGCATTCTGCATAAGAACACAACCAAGGCCAAACCGAGATGCATCAAGATACACAACAAATCCTCCGGGGTTCCAGATGGTAGGATAAGGACTGGTGCAGTAGTTAGCTTCTTCTTCAACTCTAAAAAGCTCTTCTCACAATCATCAGTCCACAGAAAACTCCCTTTCTTGGTTAAAGCAGTCAAAGGTGCAGAGATAGATGCAAAACCTTCAATAAATCTCCTGTAATATCCAGCAAGGCCAAGAAAACTTCTTACTTCCGTGGGGGTTGTGGGCCGTTCCCAACTCGCTGCTTCTACCTTGGCTGGATCAACCTGTACTCCTGCACTAGATATGACATGCCCCAGAAAATTAATACTCTCCAGCCAAAAATCACACTTACTGAACTTGGCATACAATTCATGATCTCAAAGTGTCTGCAAAACCAATCTAAGATGCTGACAATGCTCCTCTTTGCTGGCAGAATAAATCAAGATATCATCGATAAAAACTACCACAAACTGGTCTAAATACTCCCTGAATATCTGATTCATCAGACTCATAAATGCGGCAGGGGCGTTGGTAAGACCAAACAGCATAACTAGGAACTCGTAGTGACCGTATCGGGTCCTGAATGCAGACTTTGGTATATCCTCCTTCTTAATCCTGAGCTGATGGTATCCTGTTCTCAAATCAATCTTTGAAAAGATTCTGGCATCCTGTAACTGATCAAATAGGTCATCAATACGGGGCAAAGGATATTTATTCTTAATTGTTACCTGGTTCAACTTTCGATAATCAATACACAACCGTAATGAACCATCCTTCTTTCTCACAAAAGCACGAGGGCACCCCAAGGAGAAACAACTTGGGGCGAATAAAACCCCTATCAAGTAGATCTTGCAATGCCGCTTCAACTCTTTCAACTCGGCCGGTGCCATTCGTATGGTGCAATCGATATGGGAGCAAGACTGAATGAGGTCAATAGAAAAATCTATATCCCTCACGGAGGCAAAACTGTGCAATTCCTCTGGAAATACATCCGCAAAATCACAGACTATCTCCACATCTCCAACTTCTTTCATGCACTATCGGCATCACTAACCCCGGTAATGCATGCTAAGTACATCTCACACTGAGACCTCATCCACTTTGAAATTTTCAGGGCAGAAACCAATAACTTGGACTTAGTGTAATCAGGGCATTTATAAGAAAAATGCTGACTACCAGGGATCTGAAAAGTAACATTCCTTCTATGACAATCAAGAACAGCATGGTGTGATTCTAACCAGTCCATCCCTAGAATGATATCAAAGTCATCCATGTCTAGAACATATACTGCACGTAAGGTGTTCCACCGATATGATTATCTCACAATGGGGCATAACATGAGTAACTTCTATAGTTCGACCCGGAGGGAACACTCACTCCCCGAGAGGGCTACACTCCTCAACTAACAAACCATGGTACTTAAATAAATATGCGGCAAAGCGAGAATGACACAAAGGAATTGGTAGCTCCGAGAATCAAATAAGACACGTGCATGGAATCCGAAACGTGTAAGGTACTATACATCGCAGAGAGCCACGTGGGGAATATCTGTGCGCTCCATGGCAAACACCTTTGCACACAGGTGGGACGTCGTTGCTGCCGCCGCAGCTCTAGGCGCCGCAAGCGCCTTCTTCACCGAGTCCAGCCTCTACCGTGGTGCTGAAGTTCCGTGCTCGGAATGCAGGAGGAGGGGCTGGGGCCCGAAATGGTACCACTGCTGCTGCTGCCTGCCTCGGCGGAAGATAAGGACACTGTGAAACTAGGTGACCAAACTGGCCACAACCAAAGCATGCACCTCTGCCTCTGAAACATGGTCGACCTTGATGAAAATTTCGACACTAGCTACAAGGTGACCTGATTATCCCAGACTGCTGCTGCTGTGATCCTGAAAAATCTGGCATTTTTCTCTTGCGATCCATACCCTGTTGCTGGTCCCGAGCTGGAGCTCTGCTAGAAGATGCTGGTGGCCTATAAGGCCCAAGATCCCCTTCCACCCGACAAGCTGCCTCATAAGCTGAGGCCAAAGTGGCCCAAGGGGTGGACATCAATCTGGTCCTAATGCCTCCTCTGAGCCCATGCACAAACTTTCTGGCCCGATCAGCTTCATCTTCGCAGATATAAGCAGCATAAGACTCTAGCTCCACGAACTTGTTCTCATACTGCATCACTGTCATCACTCCCTGCTCCAACTGCATGAATTCTTGCTTCTTTGCATGGCGAACATGAGGTGGGATGTATTTGTCTTTGAAGGCCCTGACAAACTCCTCCCAAGTAAGCTCAGTCACACGAGCACCTGCAAATTGGGTGCGCAGGGTTGCCTCCCACCACATTGTCGACAAGCGTAGCATGTGAGTCGCTAACTTAACCATATCCTCGGAGGTACTCAATCACGGTGAAGATCTTCTCTATTTCTCGAATCCAGCTATCGGCGATCATAGGCTCCATCTCTCCCTTGAATGCGAAGTGGATCCATCTTGCGAAACATGTCAATCACGGCACCCAGATGTGGTTCCACCCGCGCCTGGGCATTCTGTGCCATGCCCTGAGCAATCATGGCATTGAAGCCCTGCCGAGCCCGGGTGCATTACCATGGTCCGAAGAAAACCACTGAAATGCATTGGCCCAATGACCACCATCCGTGCACATCCGGCACTACTGACTTGCCCTGAATTAGAAGAACCCTGCAAATTGTTATCCACCACTGGAACATCCTGGGGATCTTCATTACCCCTCCTACGATTGTTTCCCCTTCCAGCCATCTCCTGAATAGGCAAAATAACAACTGATAAGTCCAAAAGATCTACACCATCAAGCCAAATAGTATTTAACAAATTACTTAACCACAATTCACAACCTAAAATTCCAAACAATCCAACAAATTGTGTTTTTATTATCTTAACCAAACCTTGGCTCTGATACCAACTCCTGTCACGACCCGGAAAGCGCAGCGGATTTTTTTTTCTCCGGATTATGACAGCGGGATAAAACCCGGAAATAGGGAGGTTTGGTAACAAAAACACAATCACCAAACATAACCAAATTTAACATAAACTAATCCACACATCGAGATCAACACCAAATCACAAACTAAACCGTTCACAACTCCAAGATCAAACTAACAACGTAACATAACTAAAGGTCCAGAATTAAACAATCTAAACAACTCCAATGAGACTTCATTAAGTGCTGAAAAATAGTGTTATAGCAACTAAGCGACCATCTCAAAGACCAAGAACACGAAAATCAAGCATCTCCAAGGTCGGTGTAATCCGTCTCCACCAATGGCGTGTCTTCCAAGACCGCAACAGTATTCTCCTCCGGCTCAAGAACTGTTGAAATAATTAAACCACGGGGTCAGACATATAAAATGACTCGGTAGGCACTCCATCATCCGCCGGTATCGGATAGCCAAAAGGCCCTAGAATGATATTTAAATAAATACCCTGCACTGCACCCTTTATAAACATATAAGTAAAACTAGTCAATACATTAACAATTGACTTAAATCACATCTTTTACACCACCAACCAGCCCTATGTCCGCGACCTCCAGCACCTATATGAACCATAACTTGACCTAAAAAGAGGGTATGAACGTATGCATAGACACCTGTATATATGCTCCATAAAATGATGAACTAAAACCAAGATATTTACATCACACAATGCAACTTAATATGCTAAGAAATAAACAAGAACACCTATATCATGCTATGAAATAAATGCACCTATCCTCTAGCAAGCACCACACCTTTTTCTTATTAGCAAGGAAAGCGTCGTCTTGCCACCTCAACAAACTACAACCAAATCTATCATATATAGCAGTACCATATAGCTAAACGAAATCCCATAGTGCACCTAGGCAGTGGTGGCACAGGGACAAACCGCGGTATCCCGGGATCGAAGGATGCACCGGATCGTTCTAACCTCCGGTGCCCTCGGGTCACGACTAACTAGTCTGGTGTAGTTGTTCCATTTACATTCATTAATGCATCATGCATCCACCTAATTATGCCATGCCATAACCGAAATATGCAAGAGATGACATACACCATATCATGCTATGACCAACATGCTATCAATGCAATTGATATGAACAACAATATCTAAATAACCCCATATGATACTAGAACCATGAAATGACAAACATAACTTAAGACTATCATGAATACCACATCAATCACTCAACCAAACATATTGTAACCACCCAATCAGATTTATCTCTTGGTTAAAAGGTCATAACATAACCAAAAATCAGATTTAATATTATTAGAAAAGACATTAACTAATAAGGTTAACATAACACCACCTGTACAAGGAGAGTAGTTTAAAAAGGGTAACAAAGAGTACTAACCTGACAGGATGTAATCGACTCGCATCTACCAATCAACATGCTATAAATGTCATATATAATATCATACCAATATCCTTAATTATGCACAAAAGAGGAAGTACTATCAACCACAACAGTCACACCAACCCCGTTAATAAAATAGGCCAATTACTACAAGTCATGGAGATTTTTTAAAGTATGTGATTTAAATGATAGTAGACACGTCAAGAGTGCCTACCGGAAACCGTGCTGGAGAAATCGGAATTTGGCGACCGAAAAAGATATCGAACGTTGACGACGCAATGTACCGCTTGAACCGGTCGAAAAGGGTTAAATCTCACCACTTAGGCTGCTGGAAAAAAAATTATACACAAGAAAATAATCTGTTGTATCAAGGGAAAATTTTAGAAAAATAATTGAAGAGGAGAATATCATGATATGGGCAATAGATAAAGGAGAGAGGATGATAGGATAGGAGAGAGAGAGAGGGGCTTACGGCGGTTGATAGGGGGCGGCGCACGGCGGGTCCAAGGCGGCGTACGGCAGCCGGGAGGGGCGCACGGCGGCGCTGAGGCGGGGGCGGCCGCGGCGGCTGCGCCGAGGGCGGGGCGGCCGCGCGAGAGCGTTGACCGGGGGCGGCGCTGCTGGCCACGCGGGCGGCGGCTGGCCGCGCGAGGGCGGGGGCGGTCGCACGAGTGCGTTGACCGGGGGCGGGTGCCGCGCGTGCGCGCGCGGACGAGGGCGGCCGCGAGGCGGCGGACGTCGCTGCTGACGTCGGCGACGGTAGCACTGCGGTGACCGTGTAGAGGCGCTCGCGGAGAGAGAAAAGCGGCGACGGAGGGAGGGAGGAACGAGGCGGCCGAACGGCGCTGCTCGCGAAGGCGGAGGCGGTTCGCGAGGGGAAGACGGCGACGCTCAAACTAGGGTACGGAGAGGGGGAAAAATTGGGTAAAAATAAAGGATAAATGGGGAAGGGTTTAAATAACAATAAAACGCTCATAAAAATTAATTTAAAATATCTTTAACCTACATAATAAAAAAAACGAATGTTACACACAGCCGAACCAACCAAAGCTTTTCTCTGCCGAAGTATGACCCTATAAAAGTATATGAGTTTGCACTGGTTTCTGCACCGGCGATGGAATCACCGACAGACAATCAGGGAGATTTTCAATTGCTGAAGAGCTTTTGCATATATTGTTGCAACGTCGTTGTGCATGGCCCATGCGAAGCAAAGCTATCGATCTTGGCACCCAAGCGAAGACGGAGGAAATCGACATCGGCCTGCCTTCAACCCGAAACACAACCTAGCTTAGGTCCGCGAGCTAATTTCACTGGCCTAAAATCAGGCCCAACGCTAGCCCGGTCCGTAGGTTGGCAGGCCAACCCGATCCAATGATAGCACTATTGGCAACCACATTTTATTCTTTCCAATTCAAAGCCCGTGAACCAATCTTCAATTCACAAGTGATGTAGAGTTCATTCCTTCACAAGGTAGAAGGGCTTCATCTTTCTCCATAACTACATCATTTTGTAGATATGGTGGGACAACTTTTGCAATAAATGCACTAGACCATTTTTTGCACACAATTAACAGACAATCCTAAGGCCGGGGTGCATCCACTTAAAAGCGCCCTAGTCCAAGGCACATCCACATTGTGCTTCTTAGTATGCCTCTACCTAGTTCCTATGTGAATCCCATGTGTTTCGAGGTCATTTCTATGTTTATTAATCATAGAAAGGAGCCTCGTTCCCATATGGATGAATTGATTGAGTTGCTCTGCAATTTGCAACACAAAAGATAGTTGTGCCCTGTGCTAGGGCATGTCTAAACTAATGTGCCCTATTACTAGGGTGCATTAGACAATACTCATGCAATTGCATATTCACATTCATTTTAATGCTTTAGCATCTCTTATTCGATATCATTGCATTGCAAACATCTTCTGTCCCCACGTGGAAAAATCCATGTGTAAACTACTATGTAGATTGCATACTATCCATAGATGTGCCACTCATTATATCTAGTAATAGACAGGCCTTAGCCTAGGGCTCGTCTAGTCAGATGCACCCCACCCTTCATCACATCTACAATTTTGTTGAAAATCATCTATTTTCGGTTTCTATGTGAACTAGTAGCTATTGTAATTTACCAACATCATTTTTAGACTTGTTTAATTTCATAATTTTGTTTATATCATCTTGTTTATCATAATTGTTTTCATACTTTTCTTGAAATCTCATTTACATTGGGTTATTGATTCATTCAATCTATATTAGGTATCTAAGATAGGAGCTCCCTCTCCCAAAACACTAAGATGAGAGCTCTCTCTCAATCCTTCACCTCCAAAACATTCTTCTTGGTAGTTACATACCTCTCTTTTAGGAATTCCCTCTTAGTTGACTTAGTTGTTTCTAGCAAGACCTATGTAAGTCCCTAGATGTGAAATATTTCCTCTTCATTGATCCAACTAGTTTTACCATTTTTCATGAAACCCAAAGTCACCTAAGTTGACCTGTGGTGAAAATTGTGACCCATATGTCACTCAAATTGGTGGAGCTTAAGCCCAAACCCAAAGATGAGTAAAAAACATTTTTTTCAATTCATTTAATCTGTGATTTAGATTAAAATATTGTATTAATTATTCAAAATTCTTTACCAAAATCATCTATCAACAAAATAGTAAAAAAAAAGCTGAAACAAAATTCAAGCATTTCAACAACATTAGGCTAGGAAGAATGATCGACATGACGAGCTACTACACTGAGACATAATAGGAGTACGATTGAGCTTACCACATGCAACAAGGTTGCAATGTCCAAATAGCATGGTCAACCACACTGCCATTGAGCCTGAAGTGCAATAAAAAGATATAGGAACTCCATTGACTGATCTTAGTTCTATCTTGGGATCCTTTGCCTCCCAAATGAATCCTTACCTTCATGGATAGGCAGATCCAATCTAGATCGGTACTAGCTCGGTAGATTTTCTTTGCCATCTTGTCCTTCCTCACCACCTTACAACCATCTCAGTCTTCACTTTTCTCTCTATGACCTTTGAGTCATCCCAACTTTTACAAACAAGCTAATCCAATCTAGATCAAGATCATATTGGCCGGATTGAAATTTTTTCTAAGTCATCCCTATCTTTCTCACCACCTCCAGTCCATTTTGATCATCACCCTTCTCTCCACCACCTCCAGATCATCCCTAACATCAAAGATAGACTAATCCAATCTAGATTTGAATTGGATTAGCAAGATTAGTCAATTTTTTTGGCCATCCCTACTTTCCTCACCATCACTAGGCCATCCCAATCTTCAACCTTCTCTCCACCACCTATGGGCCATCCCAACCTTCATTGATAGGCAAATCCAATTAGTATCGAGGTCTCCTATATCAATCAATATTCCAAACCATCCTAGCCTTCCTCACCAACTCTAGGCCATCCCAATCTTCACTCTTCTTTCCACCACCTCTAGTTCATCCTAGTCTTCATAGATAGGCCAATCTAATCCAGATTAGGATCATATTAGCCAGATTGGTCAATTTTTTGGGCCATCCTAGCCTTCTTCACAACCTTCAATCCATCCCATTCTCACTACAGAAAAGGTTTAATGGCTATGGCTAAAAGCTATAGCCAAAAAGCCAAAAGTCATCATCAATAAAATTCTACAATAGCTTCAAACCCATCGTAGACCCATTACAAATAAGTCCATCTCCAATGGTATTGGTGACAACTAGTCAGAAGCTAGAAATGGTTATAATCAATGGCTTGAATGCTATCATTGTTACTGGCTATGGCTAAGATGCTATCTCCAGCAAAGATAGTAGCAATGACTACCAACTGACACCAATTTATCTTCATGTAAGAGAAGGACACTAGCAATGGCTACAAGCTTTTACCAGTAAAAATGTTGGCGATGGCTCTTGGTTGGCAATGGCACTTGGTTGGTGATGGCTCTTGTTGCCAAACCAGTAAACCCCATCCTTAAAGATATTCTGAGAGCTGGAGTGACTATTTTGGCGATGGCTACAAGTTGTCTCCAATATCTTTACTAGTGATGGCTTGTAGCCATTACCAAACTACTCACTTTAGCTTCAAGAACATCTATGGGGCTGAGGGATGAATGGTTTTCCAATGGCCAAGAATCGTCACCAATATTTTTACTCGTCACTAGCATACTCATTTGTGATGGCTTGAAGCCATTACTAATAATTATTTTAAAAAAATATTTTTAATGTTATAAAATTAAAAATCAATGCATGATTACAACCATCCATGGATATACAATCAACCTGTATAATTTTTAATATATCCCATACACAATTTCACAATTTCATTCCTTCACAATTCTATGCACCATTCTATACACAATTCCATAATTGTTTAGGCCAATTACATTTATCCATAAAACACAAACTACAATTTTTTACAAACCGGTGAATGAATGATATATACAGTTCATGATGTACATCACATATGAATAAAAATAAAAAAGTAGTTGTGTTTAAAAAATAATGATACAAATATGACATTCATCCTCTCCAAAGGGTTTCTCCTCCTCTTCCTCATCCTTATCTATGGTGACAGTGTTCTCTTCAGCATCCTCCTCTCTATATCGAAGGTGACCTCAAACTCAATGGTTCAATGGGTGGGGTGTCTTTGATCAATCTTTGCTAACATTTGTTCTATTAGCTATTTGATTGTCTCCTTAAAGCTTCTTTGTTGGTTGGGCATCTATTGTTGGAGAAAATCGAACACCAAGTTTTGTCTCTCTAACTTGGTGGATTGCTTTACTATTTTCTTCATAAACTCATAAACTAGTGAGTTTGTGGAGGTACTGGCACATCCACCACTTACACCATAATAGATGTTGCGAGTCTATCATCTTCTCCCACATCAGATTCATCTTGGCCTATCTATGTCAAGATGGTGGTGAATGCTTTCTCAACAATGAATAGTTGCTAAGATATCTCAACATTTAATTCTTCTTACTATTGGACATTCATCAATCGCTACATATTATCCTAAAACTATAAATTGTATTAAGATTTATTTGAAATGAATGATGTTATTAACAGAACTAAATTATATATTTACCATCATTTGATAACTTTTTTCATTACTCTAAACAATGGATCCATTTGACTCGTCATGTGCATGGGTCATTTGGGAGACCTCTGGACTAGTAGGACAACATTCTTCCTTTTGTATATGTTCAAAATAATTAAGAGCAATAAAATACTAGCTTGGATAGGCCTAACCAGTCATAGATGGGCAATAACTCTTTTTTTGGGTATCTATGGTTGTTCAAGCCAATTCAAATTGGTTACTAGTTTGGATCAACCTAACTGGCCAAAGTTTGGGTTCCAACCAATTTTTTGGGTTTCGATGGCTATTTAAACCTATCCAAACTAGTTATCGGTTTGGATCAGCTTAATTGGTCACAATTTGGGTTCTAACTCTTTTTTTTTGGTTTCAATGGTTGTTTTGACAATAAACCAGTTACCAGTTAGGATAGGCCTAGCCAGCCATGGTTTGAATTATAACCTTTTGTGTAGCTATGGTCATTTAAGTTAATCCAAATTGGTAACTGGTTTGGATTGACCTAACTAGCTATGATTTAAGCTCTAACTCTTTTTTTTTTGTTTTTATGACTATTTATGCCAATAAAAACTAGTTACCTAATTAGATTGGTCTAACTGACCATGTTTTGAGTTCTAACTCTTTTTTTGTGGCCATTTAAGCCAACTTAAATCAATAGGCAGTTTAGAATGGTCTAACTAGTCATAGTTTAGGTTCTAACCCTTTTTTGGACTTTTATTATCATTTAAGCCAATCTAAACTAGTTACAAATTTTGATTATCTTAACTGGCCGCAATTTTGGTCCTAACTCTTTTTTTAGGTTTCTACTGCCATTTAGGCCAATACAAACTATTTATCGGTTTAGATCAGCCTAACCAGTCGTGTCTTGTATTATAATTCTTTTTTTTTCATTTTATGGACATTTATCCCAACCCAAACTAATAACCAATTTGGATTGGCTTAACTGGCCACATTTTGAGGTAAAACTCTTTTTTTTAGTTTCTATGGTCACTTAAGCCAATCCAAACTAGTTACTAGCTTGGATTAGTCTAGCTAGCCTTAATTTGAGTTCTAACTCTTTTATTAGGTTTTTATGGGCATTCAATCAACGTAGTTACTAGTTTGGATTGGCTTAATTACTAATTAAACTTTACATACGATCTATGGAAAGTTTTTCTTTAGTCCATAAATGAACTTAATACACACTCTTCTTGGATGTAATTGGGACTTGATTCCTAATAGTTGTATCATATACACCTGTTCCTCAAAATACCATAGAGGAACACTATATTAACATCCAATTGGCTTATCTTATAATCATAGTATGCAACAATCAAAATCCAAATGGATTAATTCATGAAATAGGTAAAAGATCTCATCATAGTCAACCATTTGATTTAGATGATATCCTTTTCAACTATTCTCATCTTGAAGGTATTTACCTTCTAATCCACTCCAATATATTCTTTAGTGATCTATTTATTTCTTATGGATACTATACCCTTAGGTGGATCTATTAAGTTCTAAACTTGATTAGAATAGATGAAGTTTATATCAAATTTTATTGTATTTTCCAATTTATGAATCAATATCTCATATTGGTTCTATATAGATCTTAGGATCAATATTCTTATTATCATATGTCTCATTTCATCCATCCGAGATATGTCCTACACATCTCTTAAGTTGAATGGACACAAGTAAAGACCTATGAACTATCCTTGTGTAATAATTAATTGATACCTTAATAGAAGTGTCATTGAGTTGTGGGATTGGAACATCTTTCATATATACCTTGCTCCCACTATCTTTCTTAAGGAGGAACTTTTCCTTTAGAAATATAGTCAGCTGAACAACACATACCCTTATTCATAAAGGTGGTATATTAATTTCCAGAAGTTTCCTTAGGATATCCCACGAGCCAACACTTCATAGTCCTATATTCCAACTTGTTAGGGTTATACTTCTTCATCAGGTCAAACATTCCGAAACCTTAACTTGGTTGAGGTTAAGTTTTAACTCCTTTTCTATATGGAATAATCAGAACAGATTTAGAAGGTACCTATTAAGATCAAGTGGTTATAACGAGTACTTAGCCAAAAATAGACAGAGAAATTTTGCAAAGTTTGTCATTATTCATATTATGTCCTACATAAATAGCTTCTCATTTTAGCTACTCAATTAAGCTAAAATATGTAAAAAGTTGTCCATTAGATTCTATTATCCTTCAATTATATGTAGATTATGTACTTAAGTATTTTCCTTCTTGATCTTATCAAAGAGTTCTAATATTCTTTCCATTAGTATCTCTACTTCACTCTTAATCTCAGATAATTTCTTAAAGGCCTTAGATTTATACTTTATAAAGTACATATATCCATACCTAGAGACATCATCTTTGAAATAATGAAGTAGAAATATTATTCTCTAGCCTTACTAGATATGGGCTAACATACACCTAGATATACGAGTTCTAATAACTCATTAACCCATTCTCCATGTCTACATAAAGCTAAAGTGTAAATTGATCTAAATTAACCCATTTTCTCTTAAAAGGAGTATTCACACATAACATGAGAGCTAACATATCAAATATATTTAAACAATTCATTAAGCTCCTACTGGCATACACTTTGCCCTTCAATCTTTTAGAACATCTATCAATTTCATAGCTTAGAATAAATCAACATTTATTCAAGTAGGAAATCATATAATATTTTTGTAAAAGGATATAATAGCAATCTTAATTATTAAGACATCTCCATAAGGCTATTAAAGAATTGTACCTCCCACTAATAATGATGCAACTTTTACACCATTTCATATGTAAGTCAACATCTTCTTTATTAAGCCTTCATTTACTTGCCATCATCTACAACTCCTTGTAAATATAAGATCCATATCCAGTATCTCATATGATTAGATGCATCCATAGTATCTAATATTATGATATACACATATAGTATCTAATACTATTAAGTGTATATTTACAACAAGCAAATGTCAATGACTTGGTTGCATGAAGCTTCTCAAGCTCCACTTTTGCATTATGTACAATACAGTTTGTACTTCCTCTTCAATTTATCATCATCAAGATAATGGAAGAATTCTGTTTTGACTTTATTATCTTGACCACATTCTTTTACTTTTAACTATCTCCTATTTCTATTCAATGATTTTACTTATTTCTATTAGTCTCACCAACAAGAAGTAATTAAGATGTATTGTTGTTCTAACATGTCCTTAGTTAGCTCATCACTATGAGCCATGATGGATCTCATATCCATCTATCCATGTTGTATCTACAATTTATATCTCATAGAGACTAACATCTAGTTTAAGGCAAACAATGCATCTTGTCTATAAGATAAGATTTTATCTTTCTTTCACATCATTAGATAATCTAGGAGACACCTACTTCTCAAGTAGGATAGTTAATTAGTCAACTATGAGAACAATTCTCTTAGTTCTAAACCGGTCTAAGAAGTGTGAGCTGTTAAGCTATTTGGCATCTAGTATGCCATACTAATGGTGGTTTATCATCATATTCTACAACTGAGATATAATTTTATTAACATAACATTGAAGACATTCATTAAAATTAATATATGATCTTTCATCCTAATTTATACTCCCACTAATTTTCGACGAATTTGCATAACCCTCATTATGCAAAGATGGGATATCATGATGAAATCCTAGTGGGGACTAAGACCCTATTAACTTTATGGTGATGACCTTGTGGTAGCACAACAAATCACCCCCATACTTAATAGGTAGGCAACTATTGTCGGTTGCAACTCTTGCAACTCTTAGTCATTTAGCCTCTAGAGTTATGACCTTGTGGTAGCACAACAAGCCATATACTCTAGTTAGGTCAAACCCACTTGTTATGTTATGAGAATGGATTCTTCACACAGCCTTTATGGTAGAACAACAAAGCCATGCAAATAGTCCACCTCAAGGTTCGGCAAATGCCTTAGCCACGATCACCAATCCCTTGCTGAATGGGTCTTATGGTAGTGTAGACACGCAATTTTGGCCCAGTTGGAGAGTTCAAATTCTTGTTTTCATAAGGAATATTTAAAGCACATCGTGTTTTCCGGACAGATCGAGTTTTGGCACATTCCGAAAGTGGGTCCATCAAGCGACCAGACCGGCCGAATGCCCCAAGAATAGGGCACCTGGCGCCCTGTTTATAGGGCACCAGGCGCCCTATATATAGGGCACCTGGCGCCCTATATATAGGGCACCTGGCGCGCTATAAACAGGGCGCCTGGAACCAAATCCGATCGATTTGACAGCTGATTTGACCCCCGCGGTGACTTGTCTTGTCGATCCGACATATCTCATGATGCTAGCGCCCCATATACAGGCGCTATGCCACATGGCAGAAAATGGCCAAAGTGCCCTCTTTTGGGCTATAAATAGAGCCTCATTTGGAACTTAGGAGAGGTTCCAACTCCGTGCCACCCTAGAGATCATCCAACACTACGATTCCAAGCCACATTCACCCTCCAAAAGCCTCCAAACCGATCCAAAATCTTCCACCAAAAACCCCAAAACCCTCTCGTTTCGTCACCCTAATATGATTTTTCTCCAACTTTGAGAGCTTCTACCCGTCTCTCCTCTTATATCCAGCACCCAAACCCTCTTCCATGGGCTTCATTTGAGTATTGTCTACAAGGAAGAGCCCCTACTTCGTCCTGGAAGCCTCCCAGCACTCCGGAGCAGCGCCGCGAAGAGGAGAATAAAATCTGTTCGGGCCAGACTTAGTGCCCCATATACAGGGCGCTTTGACTTGGTCAACGCGCCCTATAAAGGGGGCACCTTCTCCGGCGCCCTATATACGGGGCACCGGGAAGGACGTGCTTGTTTTCGTTATTTTTAGATTCCGATCGTCCGTTTAATCGAGTTTTGTCTCCCTTTTTCGCTTTTGCATCGATCATCAAGTTATTTAGCACGTCTTAGAGCATCTTTGCATTTCATATACGTTTAAAACCTACCAAAAATAGGGGTTGGGATTTCGTCCCAATCCGGTTAGTCTTTTCCCATTTGCATGTTTGAATCTAAATTCGAGCTCGATGCTATGCTTTCGTTAGAACTAATGAAACCTTCACTTGTCTACATGTTTTCTTATGGACATTCTTAGGTAGATCCGATCGAGGCGGAGCTTCAACCGGATTGAAGGCAAGGGATTCACTAAGCTCTCTTCTTTCGGCCGGCCGAGAGAGGAGAAGTCGGAGCTCAACAATCTCCCCGCTTCCGGAGGTACGACGGTCATCTTTCTATTTCATTTTCTTTCATCCCATCATACTTTGGAGCCTTTGGTTCCTGGCGACCACACACAAAACACACCACCCACCCACCGACGAACACCGAGGCCGGGCGTAAGGGGGTTCCGGGGGGGATCCGCGGATGTCCCGTTCCGGGGGCTTACACCCTTTGGCGACCACGGTGGGACCGACTTTGCTTTAGTGAAATCCCACTTTATTTTCCTAAGAATGTCCATCTGAAAATCATGTTTACTTTCATTTCCATGTGAGTCATTTCCATTTCCTTACATTGTTGCTTGTTTACGTTGCTTACTTTTCTTCGAAGCATCATCTTGTCTCTTCCAAGTTTACTTGCTCTCCGTTTATCTTTTAAAAAAGCATATCCATCTGATTTCCAGCTTTGATAATCAACTTATTTCACCTTAGTATTTTAGATATCATCTTCTTTGCTAAGTCTAGTTCTCCTTTAAATCTTTCAAAGCATGCTTAGTTAAATTAGTTCTTTCTTCCATCCTAGCTTAATTTTATATCATTGCCTTTTTCACTTGCTTCCTACAAACATCTCATTAATCATTGTATGCTTTATTTTTTGGTTGCTTCTTATTCCTTGAAATTTCACTTGCATTTAGTTTGCATCGGAGCTTCGGGTCCGCCCGTCTCCTTAGGACATCCGAGAAGGGAGGCTCTCTCCTCCCAAAGCCCCACACATCCAAACACCCCTCTTGGTGGTTGCCAACTCCTCCTCCGGGGATTCCCTCTCGGAAGGACCGGGTAGCTTCCATCAAGGCCTCCATAAGTCCCCGGACGTGAAGCATTCCCTCTTCACTGATCGGGCTGGTTGTACCACTTTATCCCAAAACCCGGAATACCTATTACCCATCGTTGTGAAAAGAGTGACAACCTTAGATTGCTCGGTGTTGTGAGAGCATAGGGTCCTACCCATTTATTTGAGTGGACAATATTTCTCTTAACAAGCCATTAATTTGAGATTGAAACAAAAAAAATTGCGTTAATCATTCCAAGTCTTTGCTATTACTTGTTTGCAAACAAAAACTGAAAACTAAACAAAAATCCCAAAATCACCTGAAAAGAACCAAAACAAAAAATTTACTTGAGGTTAATTTGCTTGACAACTTGCTTGTCCAAACAAAAGAAAATCAAAACAAAAGAGGTCAAAAATCAAAACCAAAAAATTCTTGAACTTTTATTTGCCAACCTTCTTTTTCTGTCGTGTTTATGAACTTGAGGTCAGGTCGAGTTATCGGAATGGTGGATCAAAGATGCGAGCAACTGCAATTGGAATACGACCAGTCTTGCTTCTACCCTGATGCCGTATGTGCCGTCAACGAACGTTCTCCCTGAACCTAGTCAAACTTCTCCTCGACCCAATCCAAATTCACTTTGGGAGGCATTCTCTCATGCCGACCCTACCCAACTCCAGGCTATCAAAGCCATTCTCAAGGGCAAGTCCCCCACCGACCACATTCCTACCGAATGTGGCCTTCATATCTCTACTCCTCGGTCAGTGGCACACCAACCCAATGTGCCCACCCATGGCCATTCCCATACCGGGCTCCTAGCCCCAATTTCACCTCATCCGGTGGCTAATCTAGATCACCCCCATACGAATGTGGTCGTCCCTTCTAGACCACCAGTTTATTCTTCTAATCATCTCAACCCTACTCCCCCTTTGGTACATCCCCCAATCTACCCTTCTCATCCGGTCACTTCGGCCCACCAAATCCCGATCCCGGTGCACCAAGCACCCGCTCCTCCTCCTCCTCTTGGGGAACCTATGCTCAATAAAATCAATCGCATGGACGAACAATATAGAGAACTCCGACGTTTGATCGACGCCAAGGCAGCCCCCGAAATTTCTCTTCCTTTTCTCCCTACTTTTCATCTACCTCCCTCTGAGATGCCGGTATACCGTCGCTACAACGGAACCGGTAATCCCTTCATTCATGTTAAAGACTTTCTCTATGAGTCGGTAATGTGGCGAACGATCCGAGGGCCCGGCTTTTCTTTCCGAAGATCATTGGAGGGCTCGGCTTTAGAATGGTTTTACTCACTTGACCCTTCGGATGCAAGTAACTTTGAAGTCGTCAAGGCCAAATTTTTGCAAAGATATCAAGATAGGGTCGGACCAACTTATTCCATCACCGACCTCATAGGATGAAGAATGATGAAGATTTTATCGTGTATGCCGGATAGGTGGAGAGCAATGGCGAGAAAGATTGACAAATGCACGAATCGGAACAAGTTAAGATGATCATCACCAACGCCACTCCCGCTTTAAAAAATGTATTGGCATTACATCACCTGCCACGATGAGCGAACTCTATGAGAGAGCACGGTATATCCAAACACGGCTCGAGACTCTCCCATTATGAACCTTTTCGACCCTAGGCCCCGAGTCACCAAAAAACAACCACCACCACTGCGTGGTAACCAACGAACACGTCAATATCCTAGGGAACCCGCCCATCAACCACCAACAGCAATATAGGAATCCCCGGTATAGAAACCCACGCCAAATCCAACCGGCACCTCGTCCAACCCCAACCTTTCCGCCACCAAGCGCCGAACCGGCACCCCCAACAACCAATACGGACACCAATACCTCAACCTCCCCGCCGGCCGACCACCTACAACCGAGGCACCTCCCCCGGCACCTATGTACCACGAAGAGTAGGGCCTAGGAGAAATCATTACCCGCCATTACCATACTCTCTCGTAGATATTTTTAACGCTCTTATGGCGGCAGGCATCTCATTGCCGAGAGAAAAGTTGGAGTGGCCACGGAATGCCAACACGGACAAGTATGATTACATCCATGACCTCCACGAGCAAGGGAGCATTGACCGGGGCCAAATGGGCGAATACATCAAAGCAAGAAAACCAACAACAACAACAGAACCCGGCCTCGGGAATTATTCGTAACCCGCTACCCGCGCACGCACCGGTTAACCCTATCTTAACCTCCACCGATGAACCCCGCGATAGAGGTCAAAATTGGCAAATAGAGGGACTGCTTCCTTCATAAACACCAACCCTCCAAACCACGTTAACCGAACCGTTCACTCCATACCCCGAGTTATCCCCGCCGTAAGAAGCCAACCGCCGATTATCCGCACGCCACTACAACCAACCATAACACCACCAGCCATACAACTCCAACTGGGTAGGACCTTGATCCGCCCAGTCGAGCCCCCACAAATACCACCGCCACTAGGACCCATCATTGTACCACCTCGTGCAACCATGCCACCACAATCCACTCGTACCCCTACAACTCGGACCATCATCACTACACCCCTGCCTAGGCCTCCTATCATCCGACCTAACCCTCCGTCTATCTCCACTACACCAACCATAACTCCCCGGCTCGCCACGGTGCTTAGAAGCGGGCGTATGTTCCAAAGAATTTTTCCCCGGAGCCGGTCAACCGGGACGACCGCAAGAAGAAGAAGAAGAACACCCGGAAGAGCCGGAACATCTTATGATTTGTAGATAAAACCCCTGCGCGAATTTCCATTACGGAGCTAATTAAAAGGTCCAAAGCTCATCAAGAAGTACTTCAACAATATCTGCAAAGAGTGATGGTCAATGAAACTCTAAGATTACATCGAGTGAATATCCTGCTCTCATTTTCACTAATGAAGAATTGGCCGAACCGAAACAAGAAAATATGCACTATGTATCACTATCGGTATCAACGAGTCTTGTCTAGTTGACACCGGTGCATCTATTAATGTCTTGCCACCGAAACACTACGAAGATATTCGGCCATCGCAAATCACCGTGACGTACGATAATTCCAAGAGGCCCGCCCATGGCATGGTCACACTTGAAGTCAAACTCGGACCCCGGGTTGTTACCGTCAACTTCCATGTTTTGGATATGGATCCAACTTACAAAGCCATCCTGGGAAGGCCTTTCCTGGAAGCATTAGAGGCCGTGGCTTCAACCAATCATCAGTGCATCAAATTTCCCTTCAAGGGACAAGTTGTCAAAGTAGTGAGTATGCCCGTGGATTGCTTGGTTACTCTCCCCCGGCTTGCCGAATCAACCAGTATTTACAATCCTTGATAAGTTTGGAGAAAGAAGAAAGATAACGCCAAAACCCTTGGGTGGCGTATGATGGAGAGTCCGGGATATCAAGAAGGCCGAGGACGAAAGAAGCGCAAGGCATCACAGAACCCGTTCAGCTAGTGAAGACGACATCAAGGAATGGGGTAGGGTATGATGGGACACGTGATAATGGCCAGAAAAACGGCGAAAAATACTTCCAAGGATGTCTGCGCAAGTTCTTTGATAAAAGAGAAACAATACAAATGATTGAAGAGCGGGAACCACAAGAACAAGTGAAAAGGAAGAAGGTGGGCGACCTAGGGGATGAGACACATATTGACGTATCATGGTTATTTATCGAAGAAGGGTCAAGTGATGAATCGTTGCAACGAGCCTTCTAAGTCCGGGGCATTCAACGGGTATCACCTTCTCGGATCTAGCGAGACTCATTACGGATGCCCTCTTTACCTATCTTTGCTTGGCTCGTTCCTCTTTCTATCAGTACCTCAACCCCCGTCGGAACCAACAACCAACCAAACTCCCACTGTATTTATGTTTAGTACTTCTCAAAAAGATCAAAAAAACACGTCCTTTTCTCAAACCAAATCTCGCTCGAAGAAACATCCCAACTTGGTCCGAAGGACAACCCGAATCGAGAGGCCACCCGATCTCTCGATCGATCTCCTTTGCCCTTCGTCAATAAATTCCACTCCATCCACCTCCTCCTCACCTCCTTATTTACCTTCTTCTTCTTTAGGTTTAGTTTACGGAAAACAAAAATCGAGAGGTAGAAGAGTTCCAGAGATATCTGCATCGGTTAGCTCGGAAAAGCTTAAAATGCGCCAAGCTACCGGAATATTTAGAGGATGCAATCCGGATAGGAGAAATTCGATATGAGGAGAGAAACAATGTTGATCCAACTTTGGGGGTCTACGAGGTTGTATCAGAAAAGGATCCTGACACCGAGGATGAAGAGGAGGATTTGGCTGATGCCTATGCATCCGGTTTAAGAAGATTCGAAGAACCATCAGCCACGGTGGATGAACCGACTAAGGAACTGAATCTTGGAACACCGGAAGATCCTAAGAATATCCTCATCAATGCCAACCTCGCCCCTTTAGAAGAACAATCTAATGGGGGTATTGCAAGAATACAAAGACACGTTCGCTTGGACATACGAGGATATGCCGGGGCTAGATAAATCATTGGTAGAACATCGACCGACTTTAAAACTCGAGGCTACCCGGTCAAGCAAAGGTTAAGAAGATTCCACCCGGACGTGGCATTAAAGATGAAGGAAGAGGTCGATAAGTTGCACCAAGCAAAATTCATTAGAGTCGTCCTCTATCCACAATGGGTGGCAAATATAGTCCCGGTCATGAAAAAGGATGGAAAGATTCGAATTTGCATTGACTTCGGGGACTTAAACCGAGCGTGTCCAAAAGATGATTTCCCCCTTCCTCATATCGATGTTCTTGTTGACAACACACTGGATACGAAACCCTATCATTCATGGATGGATACTCGGGGTATAATCAAATCCGGTTAGCGTAAGAGGATCAAGAGAAGACCTCATTCACTACACCTTGGGGAACTTATTGTTACGTTGTCATGCCCTTCGGATTAAAGAATGCCGGAGCAACTTATCAAAGGGCCATGGTAGCAATATTTCATGATATGATGCATAAATTTGTAGAGGTGTACGTGGATGATTTAGTGGTCAAATCTCGAACCCAAGAGGAGCATGCGAGGTATTGAAAAGGGTTTTGCAACGAGCCAGGGAATATAAGCTCAAGATGAACCCCAAGAAATGTGTGTTTGGAGTATCGTGGAAAGTTACTTGGGTTCATCGTCAGTAAAAGAGGCATCGAAATCGATCCCAACAAAGCCAAAGCCATTATTGACATGCCTCCACCAAAGAACCTAAAAGAGCTGAGAGGGTTGATTGGCGTTCGCCGGTTTATCTCACGGCACTCCCAAAGGTGCAAACCTTTCTATGAGTTAACCAAGGCGAAGGCCGAATTCGGATGGGATTCGAGGTGTCAAGAGGCATTCAATGGTTTGAAGAAATATTTGTCAAGCCCACCCGTGCTCAAACCTCCGGTTCCCGGCAAACCCATGATCTTATACGTCTCAGTCTTGGAGGGATCCTTGGGAGCAGTGTTCTCCCAATTAGATGATGAAGGGAAAGAGCGAGCGGCATACTATCTGTCCAAAATCTTTGATCCTTGTGAACAAAAGTATACAACCATGGAGAAAACCTGTGCCGCCCTGGTTTGGGTGGTCCAGAAGCTCAAACATTACTTTCTGGCCCACGAGGTTAATCTCATTGCTCGCATGAACCCCATCAAATTTCTCCTTGAAAAATCTGTCCGGACTCCCAATTTGACATCACCTACACCCAACGGAAGGCAATCAAGGGCTATGCAATTGCCGAGCACCTTGCCCATCATCCTATCCCAACCTTTGACCCTATCCGATTTTCCCGATGAAGAATTGATGTCCATTCAATCTTCTAATGCGTGGACTCTATATTTCGACGGGGCATTAAATTCCCGGGGTAGAGGGATAGGGATCGTTCTTCTATCTCCCGAAGGTGTCACCATTCCGCAGCAAACAATATAGCTGAGTATGAAGCCTTGTTGGCCGGACTGGAGGCCGCTCACTTCTATGGTGTCACTAAACTAAGGGTAATCGGTGATAGTCAGTTGATACTTCGCCAGGTACTGGCCAAATATCGCACATCTCATCCTGGGCTCAAACCATACCAAGAACTCACCACTTGCTACATCAAGCTATTCTCCAAACTCGAATTCATTCATGTCCCTCGTGCTCAAAATATTCTCGCCGACGCTCTTGCCTCTCTGGCATCTTCACTATCTGTCCCGCTAGGCAGACAGGTTAGGACGATCTATGTTCGCCGACGTACCATTCCGGCGTAGAAGAGGCGCGGTTCTTGAAGGTTAAGGAGAAGTTTGAAAGGAAAGAGTACATTGAGCAAAAGGAGGAAGTATCTTTAGTCGAGTTGGGAGAACTAGAAGAGGGTGAAAAACCATGGTATCATGAGATTGCGAAGAAGAGAGCCATAAGGAGAGTCTCCCGGAGATACACCATCTTAGGCGGGATGCTTTACAAAAGGAGCTTGGCCGGTGTTCGTTAAGATGCGTAGATGAAGAGGAAGCTGAATTGGTGCTCGCAGAAGCACACTCCGGAGTATGCGGAGGCCATGTAAATGCTCAAGCCCTCGCCAAGAAGATCATCGAGCAAGAAGAAGATTGCTCGATCTTTGTCCGGTCATCAATGTCAACTCCACGCCGACAAGATTCACTCTCCCGCATCTTCCCTTCATCCGATCCACGCCCCATGGCCTTTCGCTATGTGGGCTTTTGATGTTATCGGACCTCTCGGTGACCCAAACTCCACAAACAAAACCAAATCATTCATCCTAACCGCAACGGAGTACTTCACCAAATGGGCGGAAGCATATGCGGAGATCAAGGCATCAACGAATGCACCTTCATCAAGCGCAACATCATTGCTAGGTTGGGGAGTCCAGGGGACATCATCACCGACAATGGACGGCAATTCATCTCTCAGGAGCTACGCGACCTTTGCAACAGGTATTGCATCAATTTGCATCATTCATCTCCATATTATCCTCAAGGCAACGCCACCAATAAAACCCCGATAAAAATCATTAAGAAAACTTGTAAGTCTAGCAAGTTCGCAGGGCCTACCGCACTTCTATTCGAACCCCAACGGGTCGGACCCCCTATGCTTTGGCATTTGGGATGGAGGCGGTAGTTCCATACGAAGTGATCATTCCATCCCTCCGAGTCCGGATCGATCGAGATATCCCGATGGATGAACGCCGAGATTCTCTTCTCGCGCAACTCGAACTCTTGGATGAAAGGAGGGTGCCGCCGAACATGCTAGATCTTACCAAAATAGACTTAAAAGATTTTATCGAAGAGGGTGGTGGAGAGAAAATTTGAAGTCGGTGAGGTTGTGCTTAAAAGAATATTTGTTAAGCCGGGCGGTCCCCGCTCCAAACTTCAACCAAATTGGGAGGGTCCTTATGTTATTTCGGTCATTTATCCCGGTAATTCATATAAGCTGACTAATGCAGAAGGAGAAGAGCTACCTCATCCCTGGAATGGTATCTACCTCAAAAAATATTTCCCTTAGAACAAAAATCACAAAAAAAATTTTAAAATCCAAAGGTGTGAAGTATAATGATAGCATCCAACGCTTACTTGCCCGGAGCATCAACTTGTCGCTTAGGGAAATAAGGATAGGCATCATAATGCACACACTACACACCTAGTTTTGAGATCCGATGATCGCAAGTCAGAGAGAAAGCTAGGCAACGCTTGGCAACGGAAGGTCAACCTAATCCCATTCTCTTCTTGTTTCGGTCCAGAATAGATGAAAGGGGTTAGAATGAGGAGTATCGAAAATGCCCATTGCCTTAGTTGGAAAATGCCTCTGAAGGTCTGACCTTTTTATTAAAAGAAAAGGTGCCAAAAGATGGGCAATGACCCCTCAGGCCAGCAAAAGAATAGACCTGGCTGAAAGTGTACCAACAAGCGTCCAAAAGAAAAGGGCACCAAAAGATGGGCAACAACCCCTCAGGTCAAAAATCAAGCAAAAAAGAAGAAAGACTTGGGCCATCAAAGAAAATGGGCTAGAAGGAAGGACCCGAAGAGGTCAAAACCCAAACGGGCAATGTGGGTATTAGTAGAGAAACAAGTTCGACACCCCCGAATCTTAGTAAGGACTTACCATCGGTCCTCTTCCCTCCTTAACCTTGCGGGTAAGGTTGACCGACTAGACCCAAGAAGAACCATAGCCTATCAAGGGCAAAAGGTCAGGAGATCTCAAGCTAGGCACTTCCTTACACGTGATGCCTACTCTTAACCCTTAGGTAACAATGAGAAGCACCTATGGCAAGCAGGGCAAAGGATGAAATGATCGTGTCCCTCACACCAACAAAAAAAATCAAATACTTTGGAAAATACCAAACGAATCTTAAAAATCAAAATTCTAAAAAAGGAGAGAATATTCAAAAACCCAAACAAATCAAAAAATCCCAAAACAACAAAAATTATAAAACCATCAAAACCCAAACAAATCAAAAATCCCAAAACACCCAAAAATTTGCTTTGCTAGTTGCCTTTGCATTCATGTTTAATTTCAGTCTTGCATGTTTCCTTTCTATGCACACTTATGTTTTTCGTTATAAGGCCTATGTCCCTTGACAAAAGATCAAGGCAATTTCGCCCTTTTCTTGCAAGGGACTAAGCACGAATAAATTTCTAATCGCCCTTCGAGTAAAAGCGAAGTCAACAACCATCACTATGGAAAAACAAAGTACATCGAAGATAGGAGGGGGTCGGCACATCACAAATCGCCGCCTCCCTCTGCGGTGCCCGATCATCCGGAGGTGGCATGGCAAGTCTCTCCTCATCTCGCCTCCTACGACTGTGGTCCCTCGAGAATCGGAGCGGTGGGAGTGGCTCCGAGATCGCAACGCTTGCATCATCAGCCGACGATGCTCAGCCTCCACCCGGTGGAGCTCTGCGGAATGCTCAAGACGAAGAAGGAGGATCCGTGACAACTCGACCACACGAGTCTCCGGTCTCCCAACCTACGAGATGACAAAGAGATACATCGAAGAATCGGACATGTACCTCCCGTGTCGGCTCCTCTATCCTAGGAGACGTCAAAATCATAATAAAAACATCGCACCTCGGAAGTAGAGGAACCAGGATCCGGAATGCCTACGAGGGGCTCGAGCCCGAGCTCCCTCTGTAGCTCCATCACCTACCGGGAAAATGTCAGGAAAGAAAGAAAATGATAACAAGCAGAACAGAAAATTATGTACCTTGTCCTGAAAACCCAAGGGATCATCAGTAGAAGGCGGCTGAAAAGGGAAGATCGTAAATCCTCGCCCAAAGATCCTTGTTCTACAAAAGAAAAATGTTAGAATCAAGCAAAGCGAGTAAGAGAAAGTCAAGGAGATTCACCTCGGTAGTAAGGGCCTCCACCCGTTCCTTCAAAGAAAAGATTAGCAAGGTAAATGAAGAAAGGAGACAATATAAGTAAAAGCAAGTAATCACCTCAAGAAGGAAGCCCGTCTCGAATGAAGGGAGGAGGGTCGACCGGCAAAGGGTGAGAAGGTAACTCGGGACCCGTAGGCTGACCAAAGTCAAACGGCTCGAAGGGAGGCTCATCCCGGATGGGAACCCAACTCCGGTTCGGCCACGCGCTCGCGGAGCCGAGAGATCCGAAAGGAAATAGAGGAGACAACAACAACATTCATTCATGGAATTAAGGAAAAATAAAGAGTGTTACCTGCCGGCGGGAACCTCGGTAGCGACGTCGCCGAAAGAAAGAAGAAAGAAAGGTCGGTTAACCAACAATGGAAAGGTGCAAAGTACGAGAAAATAGCTCCAACTCGGCCTCCAAAGATGCCCCTCAAACGAGACACTCGAAAGCAACATACGGTTAGACATCAAAGCAAAGGAAGAACGGTGGTGAAAACAACAAGTGCGTACCTCTCCACCCTCGGTGAAAAGGTGGGCAAATGTCGCCACATAGCGACGCGTATAGTCATCACTATCGAGGCAGGTGCCACCCCTCTTCCGGATCCGGATCCTTCCTTCTTCCGAACGACCTGTGTGGGTAAGGTGGAAGATCCACCCACTCTGGTGAAGCCCCAATGAGCGCATCGTGAGACGCACCCAAAGTGGCTCTATCTCGTTCATCAAGAAGGTGTCACGGCCAAAAGCCGGACGACCCTCCAAAACCCACGGCTGCTGATCCAAATGAAGATCTGAAAAAGGTTGCCATACCACCTGAAAAAGCAAGGCAGAGCAATAAACAAGAAGAACCAAGAGTTAAGAAGGAGAAAAGTAACATAATACCTCGTGACGAGGAAAGCGAGGATGGGAGGAAGCGGTCGTGTAGCAACCCTACCGATAAGAGGGTACTCGGGGTCATCCTTCAGCGAGCACGACCCGGGGATGTAATAGTAACTCCATACCTGTCAAAATAAAAGCTCGATTAGTCACCAAAAGAGACAAGGCTGATAATGAACAAAAGAACGAGGCATACCCGAAGGAATGGAGTAAAGCCGGCTACCGAAACCGGACCACTCTCCATCGCCGGGCATGGCGGCACCCCACGCATACTCACCAACCTTCGACACGTCAGCAAGAAAAGGGAGGAACCGCAAGTGCACCCTGTCTGTCTTCGCGGCTAGAAGAAGACGGGGGAGGAAGAACAGGAGGCTCCGGCGGAGATCCTGGCCGGCCTCAACAGGGCCCTCCTCACCACCCAGGCATCCCTCGGCGCGTTTCGTCAACTCGTCGAGCACGACCGCCACTACGTCATCCTTACCCACACCGGACCGGATGACCCGACCATGGCCGAGTAATCGCGATAGGTCTTGCCGGTAACGGCACGACCGTGAACACGAAGACCCGTGATCCGGGAGACATCCTCCAAGGAAGGGACCATATGCCCCCGGGGGAAGAGGAAGGAATGGGTGGTGGAGTCCCATCTCTCCCTCAAGGGAGGTCCTCCCGAAAGCCGAGCAACGAAGCAATGGGCCAAAACCCATTGCATCAAGCCGTACCTTCTGAAGTCCTTCAACCCCCGGTAGGCATGGAAGACCATCTCCCGGGATATCCGGGACTTGATCTTCCCCGCACAATCAAACAATCATGTTAGGAACGAAGCAATCATGAATAAATTCAAAAGGGAAAGTCGAGATTCGGTTACCGAGACGGTCGGAGGAGGATGAAGAGTAGGTAGCTCCGATGAGCCGGCACCGGCGGAAGAAGCGCCAGAAGAAGCACCGGCGGAGGAAGAGGCCCCGGCGGCACCCGAAGCGTCAACGCGAGACCTCTTCGTCATCTCGCAAAGCATTAGAATGAGTCAAGAACAGCAAAATGGAGACGATGGGGGCCTGGTGACCAGGTGCCCCATTTATAGGGCGCCATTGATGGGACGCCTAGCGCCCCATCATAGGGGCGCTAGGGGGCTCAGCCCCCTTTTCTCTTCCAATTCCGATCCGGAACGACTCCGGATCGGTTCGGACCCTTCTGCGAAAATGAAGATAACGAAATAAATTACAAGTTTGCAGTTGGAAGGAACTTACTGTGGGATCCGCACGATGCGCTGCACTCCCCGAAAAGGTCCCGCCCAATAGAAAAAGTAGGAAAAGATGATGGTGAAATGAAGAAAAGTGCATGGGTGAAAATATAAAGTGCTTTGGTCAAAATTTTCAAATTTCTTAGAACGTGTCCACAAGCAATATTCTTCGTGAAAAACACAATTTCATTGCCAAAACATTGATATTCTATTACTTTTGCATATTTTGTTGTTCTTCTGACACTGACAGGACTAGGACACAACTGAAAAGAAACTACATCAAGCAAATCCTACACCTACATTGATCAAAGTCCTAGACACAACGAAAGCAAACAAAATACATCTGGACACAACAAAAGCAAACTACAACCGGATACAATCAAAGGGCGAGAGACACATGTCAACCACCGCCACGTACCGGCTCTTCCGGACCTCGTCTTCGTCCATATAAGCACTTGGCGAAAAGCTCTTGCATCGCAAGGATGCTCGGCACTCCTCAACATCTGCCGCCGTGCCCATCCGACGATCCTTGACGGATGAAATATGAGAGAGACGAGGAACCTTGAGCCGCGGTAGGACATCGGTGAGGATTGTAGATAATGAAGGAGGTACCGGTAATCAAGATCCACCCGGGGGTGGGAGAGGCACGAACATTCGGCGCATAACCGCCTCCGCTCATCGCCGAAAAGTACAAACGCCGCCGCACGGGTCTTCACCGAGGGGCACTTGTTCGAACCTTATATTCCATGCAAAGGCGGTTGGTGAGAGGCTGGAGGGGGCTCCGAGCGAAAAGCCGGGAAGCCGGTCCGAAGCACACGTCAAACTTAAAGTGCCGGTACACGAACAAGAGAATGCGCCAAACATAGGCCCATAAAGGTAGGGGCTATGCACTCATTGGACCAAATGCCCCGAATGCAAGGGAGGCAGGTAGGATCAAGCCACCCATCCTCACACAGTATAGGAGCACCGAGGCAAGGCAAGCGGCGACGCCTTTGGCACCGGGCAGCAAAAGGTCCTCATTATCACCGGCGCCTTGAATCACGCCAATGGACCAATCCGCCGGCGCTTCGGTGTAAATACGGCCGCCTACCATGATGGACCGGGCCTCTCCGGTGGTCATAAAGCCGCGGAGGAAGTACGAACCGGTGATCGGTCCGACGGGGATAAACATGGCCCGACCGTACCCGGGCATGGCACGAAGCTCCCCCTCCTCCAAGAGAACGGTACATTCGAAAGAGTCAAAAACAAAGGTGTGTGTATCGGGATGCCACATCTCGAGAAGCGCACCCGCCAAGGAAAAATCCCAGAAATATTTGAGGAGGTGGTTGGCGTGAACGAGGATGCCATTGAAGCCCCACCCGCTAAGAATGGTCCGCACATGAATGTTGACAGCAGCCATTAAGCGGGCTATCCATAGCACCTGGCGGAATCGGCGAGCCCGGGGAAAATTCGGAAGGTCCCGCAAAATAACCGCGCAATTAGAAAGGGTTTTGAGACGAACGAAGAAGGGTGCCTAATAAAGACACTACCACTCCCATGGACACTCGGTTCCGAATATGACACGGCACTTCGGAAAAACTTTTCATCTCATTTGAACCGATCGGGCGGGAGGAGGAAGAAGCCACCGAAGCAAAGGGAGGGGCAAGAGGCACCGGAGGAGAAGAAGGGGGGGACCCCCCTTCTTATAGAAGCCAAAACTGCCTCGGGAAAGAGCAGAATTGAAATCCGCGCAGGTGCCCCACTTATAGGGCGCCTGGCGCCCTATAAGTAGGGCGCCTAGCGCCCTATAAATGGGGCACCTGGTGCTCCATAAATAGGGCGCCTGGAGCCCTATAAGCAGGGCGCCTGGAGCCCAGAATTTTGTATGTATTATCATATATCTCGCATGTATATCGTTGAAGACCTCGAGTCTAAAAGGGCTGAGTCAGAGAACCCCTCCAACAAAATCGATGAAGGATTCAGTCGCCTTTTAGACCCGCGGTTAAGCCAAAGTCAAATGAACGGGGACGACGGTATCTTCACGGATGTCCTAACCCGTTATGTTTGACCTATATCTTCAACTATTTTCTTATGTTTATTTCTATTTCTTTAAACTCAGCATACATCATGCAGCATACATCATGCATTATCATACAGCATACATCATGCATTATCTTTTCCATCACCATCTTTCTATGGCTCCTCGAGAAGGTTTTTGATCTATCCGGAAGATCCAATTTTAATGGTTTCATCAAAACAAGAAGTTTTTTCCATGTCAAACTGAACCAGTATCCTTGAGTAAAACCCAATGAATTTGAAGAACCCGACCTTAGATGATTGGCCTATTTCTCTTTACTTTTCGCAATTTCCGGGATTTTAGTTGTTTACTTAACCAATCAACAAGAGGAAGGGTTTCGATAAGACAAAGGGCGATCTCGGAGTCCGGTAAAGTTTTGTTTTACTCAACTAGGCCAATGAGGGCGTGTCTAAATCTACACCTTGGCGTCACCTTTTCAGTCCATTACCACTTCATTTCGTTACGCCTCATTACACTTCGCTACATTCACCTACACTTCATTCATGTCACTCCCCTACAAAGCCAACGCCAAGGCGAGGCAATAGACACGCAATTTTGGCCCGATTGGAGAGTTCAAATTCTTGTTTTCATAAGGAATATTTAAAGCACATCGTGTTTTCCGGACAGTTTTGGCACATTCCGAAAGTGGGTCCATCAAGCGACCGGTACCGGCCGAATGCCCCAAGAATAGGGCACTGGCGCCTGTTTATAGGGCACCGGGCGCCCTATATATAACCAAATCCGATCGATTTGACGGGCGATTTGACCCCCGCGGTGACTTGTCTTGTCGATCCGACATATCTCATGATGCTAGCGCCCCATATACGTGGCGCTATGCCACATGGCACTTTTCGAAAATGGCCAAAGTGCCCTCTTTTGGGCTATAAATAGAGCCTCATTTGGAACTTAGGAGAGGTTCCAACTCCGTGCCACCCTAGAGATCATCCAACACTACGATTCCAAGCCACATTCACCCTCCAAAAGCCTCCAAACCGATCCAAAATCTTCCACCAAAAACCCCAAAACCCTCTGTTTCTGTCAACCAGAAATATGATTTTTCTCCAACTTTGAGAGCTTCTACCCGTCTCTCCTCTTATATCCAGCACCCAAACCCTCTTCCATGGGCTTCATTTGAGTATTGTCTACAAGGAAGAGCCCCTACTTCGTCTGAAGCCTCCCGGAGAATAAAATCTGACTTAGTGCCCCATATACGGGCGCTTTGACTTGGTCAACACGCCCTATAAAGGGGCACCTTCTGCGCCCTATATACGGGGCAGCTTGTTTTCGTTATTTTTAGATTCCGATCGTCCGTTTAATCGAGTTTTGTCTCCCTTTTTCGCTTTTGCATCGATCATCAAGTTATTTAGCACGTCTTAGAGCATCTTTGCATTTCATATACGTTTAAAACCTACCAAAAATAGGGGTTGGGATTTCGTCCCAATCCGGTTAGTCTTTTCCCATTTGCATGTTTGAATCTAAATTCGAGCTCGATGCTATGCTTTCGTTAGAACTAATGAAACCTTCACTTGTCTACATGTTTTCTTATGGACATTCTTAGGTAGATCCGATCGAGGCGGAGCTTCAACCGGATTGAAGGCAAGGGATTCACTAAGCTCTCTTCTTTCGGCCGGCCGAGAGAGGAGAAGTCGGAGCTCAACAATCTCCCCGCTTCCGGAGGTACGACGGTCATCTTTCTATTTCATTTTCTTTCATCCCATCATACTTTGGAGCCTTTGGTTCCTGGCGACCACACACAAAACACACCACCCACCCACCGACGAACACCGAGGCCGGGCGTAAGGGGGTTCCGGGGGGGGGAGATCCGCGGATGTCCCGTTCCGGGTGCTTACAGGTAGCACAACAAACCCATCCAATCTAAGCTTAACTCATCAAGACCATAACAACGGAAGGCTACATGAGTCATTCTTAATGTCACACGCTTATCGACCTAATTAAAACAAAGAGGGATTTTATTTTAGTCTCATCAATAATATGTGTTAAGTATATATAATACCTTTGGAATATCATATATCTAAGGTGTAACCTATAGTACACATCCACATGTCAAATATGCATAAAAATAGGTGATCATGGACTTATCCCTAAGCATGCACCTATGGCAACCCTATAGGTGCAAATCCTTGCTTCAGATGCTTGAGTTGGTATGCTCCCACTTCAGAAGAGTGCTTCTCCAAGTGGTCCCGCTCTCCAACCTTCCACGAACTGGCTTCTAACTCTTACAAGTGGCTTAAGGGTACACAAACCCACAAATGTACATAACTTAATAAGAAACTTTGGTTTTAACCAAGGGGTTACATTAATGGAGGGAGGTAGAATATACAATCATATTGTATAGAGAGAGAGGAGGCACACGCAAGCCTCATTTAATAACATAACCAACATAATTAAAAAGAAATCACAAGCCAAGCATAATTAAGTCCATGATCACCTCCATACACACAATAACATTCATCACATGAAGGTAAAGCGCATACGTGATAATTTAATAAGATATATCATATATATCAACAAAAAATTTTAAACTTTATTTTTTTAATTTCTCAATTTTATGCATGTCAAATTTTTATGAAATAAATAACATGAAAATAACATGACAACAACATATAAACAATTTATATGAAATAAACATATACATCTAAACTATTTAGAACATTCATGCATTCCCATTACTATGCAAAGTAAAAAAAATTAATGTCCCAATTTCTATTCTATAAAATCTTATTTTACATAATTAATTAAGACACTAATTATTTAAGTTAAACTTTTAAAATATTTTTAAAGTTTAACCCTGAGTGAATCTCTGTAAATAGGGCTAAATATCATCTAACATATTATTAAACACTTTAAAACATGTTAAACAATAATATAAATTTTTTCATAATTTTCTAACAATTTTTTAAATATTTTATGATTTTAAATAATTTAAAATCATAAATATATTATCTGGCGCATTGCGCCGCACATGCCGACACATTGCACCATGCCAGGGTGCGCAGTGTGCGTCGCCGCTGCGTTGCTGGTTTCGGCACGTTGCGTTGTCGTCGTAGCTGCAGCATCTACGTCGCCAGTGCACCCACCTCGGCTCACGCCATCGCACATGAGGCCCCAGTCAAACCAATTGTTTGCCCTGGATCTGGATCCGGGTCTACAGCGGATTCTCCTTCTCTGCCCTATAAGGGTGCGATCGGGCCACTGTTCATCTAGGGGGATAGTTTCCAATAAAACCGGTCCCTATTTCCTATTTTAGGGCTCGAAAAATCAGAAAGAATATGTGTTGGAATCCTCAGCGAATAAGGATTCCAAAAAAGTCAGTCTCATATCCAGGAAAAATCTCAACCGACCATAAAATAAGGAAGAAGAGGTGGCGGTCACCGAGATTCCGTAGCAGAAATCACCATTTTGCAATGAGGATAACTCCTTATCCTGGAAGCCAAAAATTCTCTAAAAATACAATTTAGAATCCTCATCAAATGAAGTTTCCAAATATGTTTATACACATTCATAGAAAATTCTACAACAATAGAAAAATAGGGATAAATAGGTTGGTGCTACTAGACTCCGCAAAACCCTAGTTCGTCGGAAAAATCTAAAATTCTCTTCCTCCGCCGCTGTTCAAAGATGGATATCAAAATAAAAGGTTAGTTAATCACATTACCCATATCCTAAAGCTTTTTACAACCCTCAATTTCGTCTGTGGACGGAGATTTCACAAAATCCCCAAATCCGGGTGATGGTTCGGGCATGACAGAAACACCAACTGTTGGGGCTTCTACCGAAATCTACAAAGATTGAAACTTTGAACGGTTTGTGGCATTGGAAAACCCTATATCATGAGATTATATAGAAACAACAAATCTCTTATCTGAAACACATACAGATTATGGTGGCCTCGACAAAATAGACATTTGCACAGATTCGAGAACACATAAATGACATAAAATAATATCGATTCGATGATGGTTTTGACCGAGACTTGAACTTGGCTCTGATACCATTGTAAGAAATCATCCATAAAAATTTAGTGTAGTGGAAGTGACGATTCCTATGGATTCCTTTAGAATATGTCTCAATTAGAACCAAACGACGAAAACTGAAAACTGATCAAATCGAGTTCAAATATACCTGATAGGGATTCATATAATCTCATGGAAAGGAAGGAGATGAGATTCTCAAGCTCTTCAACCTATTAAAATATCCGATCTCTAGTAGTATCCACACGAACTTCATTCACAATAGATTCTCCCTTCGCACCGACCTCGAGAACTCTTCTCGAACGGAGCTCCATCGACCATGTACACCTTCTAGAGAGAGGAGGAGGTAGGAAGGAGGCTAGGGACATGATTTTCACTCTTAGTTTGGTAGGGTTTGGTTGAAACTATTATTATTTATAGAGAATTTTAGAATTATTCATAAAACTCAAAATCTCCATAAATTATGCCCTTGCCCCTGTACTTGTGGATAAGTCTTTTTGTGTGTGACCCACTAGGCCCAATAGCCTATTTGGTTGAGGCCTAAATAAAATAGAATAATTCTATTTAATTTAATTAAAGCTGTTATTCGATAACAAATTAATCAGCCTACCAATCATGAAGGGTACATACCACATCCCATGATCTCAAATGGCTATGGGGATAATCTCATCTTCATTGAACCTTTCCATCATTAGTTACTGCATAGATATAAACTCTCGTCCATCCAATGTCCTAGTCGGATAGGAATATGGCATCGACTGTCAACTCCTTAGTATACCGACTCTATAGGATCTTGTACTCAAAATTGGATCAATTGAAAAACTCCTTTTCCAATCATCCTATCTACCCTGGCCAACGATTTAGAGTACTATCCCATAGGACATTCACTCTCACTTATCGAGAGTGGATGATCTTTTATTGTCTGCTCAATTGTCTCTATTAGGTTTTTCTTGTACCCGATCCATCGCTATACTAGACCATCTATATGGTGATCCATAAGACAATGGTCAAAGCACAAGTTCCACCCAACAAGGAATATTTGGTGACTCAGGTCAAAGGTCCAACTATGCAACCATGATGATAGAAAACCCTGATTGACAGTTCGGTAAGATACCATTCAAGGTTTCTAATTTGATCAGTTTAGTGAACTCATTCAACTAATGAGCACCTGTATATGTATCTCAGTGTCTCCACACTAATGAATAATGAGATTGATCATCCTCGTCACATGAGAAGATTTCTCATACACTAGTCTATATGGATCCTTGATGTCTCGTCTCAAGTATTGTATGACTAGGAACATTTAGATCAAATATCTCTAGATGATCAATCTCATTATCATGATCTCATCATGATTTAGTCATCATTGCATTTGATCAAAGACTTTATTATGATATTCATATCTAATAAGAGCTTATAATGAAGATTTGCCTAATTAATTGAATGAGATATATCTAGAAATATCGAATTATATTATATATGATTAACTTGTAGGGCATATATTTCTATCAGTTACCAGTTTGGATAAACCTAATCATTCATAGTTTGGGTTCTAACTCTTTTTCTGCATTTCTAGGGCCATTTAGGTCAATCCAAACTGATTACTAATTTGGATTGGCCTAATTGTCCTGGTTTTAAGTTGTAACTTTTTATCGAGTTTCTATGTCTATTTATTGGCCTAGCCAGCCACTGTTTAGGTTCAAACTCCTTTTTTGGTTGATATTGGCTTTTCGGCCAATCCAAACAAGTTATCAATTTAGATTGGCCTAATTAACCACAATTTGAATTCTAACCCTTTTTCAATTTCAATGGCCATTTAAACTAATCTAAATTTCTTACTAGCTTGGATTGGCCTGAATAGCCATTATTTGGGTTCTAACTTTTTTTTTTTTTTGAGTTTCGATAGCTGTTTAGGCCAATCCAAACTAGTTACTAGTTTGGATCAACCTAACTAGTTGTGTTTTGAGTTCTACCTCTATTTTTGGGTTACTATTACTATTTAAGCAATCCAAACTAGTAAGCAATTTGAATCAGCCTAACTGGCCAAAGTTTGAGTTTAAACGCTTTTTTGTTTTTATGGCCGTTTAAACCCATCCAAGCTAGTTACTGGTTTAGATCATCCTAATCTGCCATGGCTTGGTTTCTAACTCCTTTTTTGAGTTCCTATGGCAATTAGGCTAATCTAAACTAGTTATTAATTTGGATCGGCCTAACTGACCACAGTTTGAGTTCTAACTCTTTTTGCCAATCTTTATTGGTTTCTAATTTTGATTGTTCTAACCAACTGTGTCTTGAGTTTTAACTCTTTTTATGACTTTCTATGGCTATTTATGCCAATCCAACTTGTAATTGATTTGGATTGGCCTAACAAGCCACGGTTTGAGTTTTAACCTTTTTTTTTTGGTTTCTATGGGTGTTTATGCCAATCCAAACTAGTTAACAATTTGACTTGACTTTATTGGCCAATGTTTATGTTCTATTCTTTAGTTTTTATGGTTGTTTAAGGCAATCTAAACTAGTTACTAATTTGGAACGACCTAAAGGACAATGGTTTGGGTTCTAACTCTTTTTTTGAGATTTTATAGCTATTTAGTACAATCCAAGCTAGTTACAAATTTGGATCTGCCTAAGCAGTCATGTTTTGATTTCCAACTTGTTTTTTAGGTTTATATGTCCATTTATGCCAATCCAAACTAGTAATTGGCTTAGATCTATCTAATGCACCATAGTTTGGGTTCTAACCCTTTTTTGGTTTCTATGACCATTTAATCCTATCCAAATTGTTTAATGATTTGGATTGGCTTAACTAGCCATAATTTGGGTTCTAATCCTAATCTCTATCCAAATCATTCTCTATCCCTACCTGATCTCACTGTTTATCTCAATCTCGATCTGTCTTAATATCGGTAAAATTCCCACTTTATAACTACTATAACATATTAGAAAATAAAAGTAGAACTATATCAAAAACAATTTCAAGAAATTCAACTAATACAAATATAAATTCTGAATTTTTATCTCTATTGGTTGAATTTCTTGAAGTTGTATCTCTTCATCAATTAAACAAAATGTTATAGGTACATTAAGAAGTTGTTCTTGATTTGGTTTTACTTCTTCACTTTCATTTTACAATATGTTATAATAGTTACAAGGTAGGAATTTTACTGATATCAACTAAAAGAAATGTATGTCTTACAAACCAATCATATATGATATGATTTGACATTTCTATGAATATCTCATTCAAATAATTAGTCTAATCTTTATTATTAACTCTTATTAGATGTGAACATCTTAATAAAGTCATTGATCACATGTGATGAGGATTGAATCATGATGAGATCATGATATCAACTATCTAAAGGTATGTGATTTAAATATTCCTAGTCATAGGATTCTTGAGATGGGACATCAAGGATCAAGATAAACTAGTGTGTATGATGTCTTCTCATATGATGATGATGACGGATCTCATTGGTCATCAGTGTGAGGACACTAAGATACACATATATGTTCTCATTAGTGAAATGAATTCACTGAACTGACCAATTTAGAAAAACCTGATTAGTATCTTACCATAATATCTATCAGGTTATTCTTACATCTCAATAGTACGGTTGGATCCTTGACCTGAGTCACCAAAGATGTCTTATCGGATATATCTTGTACTTTGATTATTGACTTATGGATCGCCATCTTGATGATCCAGTAAAGTTGATATATAGGGTGCAAGAGAAACCTGATAAAGGCAATTGAGTGGACAACAAAGGATCGTTCACTCATGGTAGGAGAGAGAGAGAGAGAATATCTTTTGAGATAGTACTCTAAATTCTTGTCCAAGGTATTTAGTATAATTGAAAAAGGAGTTTTGAATTGATCTAAATGCAAGTACAAGATTCCATAGAGTTGAACTAATTAGGGGTTGACAGTCGGTGTCGACCCCTAACTAACCGAGACATTGTATGAACAAGGATTTGAATGTGTGGTAATTGATGATGGAAAGGCTCAATGGATGTTTTCTAACTCCTCAAAGTCATTTGGGATCATAAGATGTGTATATTATTTATAATCGGAAAGTTATAAAAGATGTTATCGGATAACAGTTTTGATTTAATTTAAAGGAATTATTCTTTCAAATTAATTAAAGATTCAACCATATTGACTATTGAGCTTAGTGGATCACACACATTAAATATGGTCAATAAGATGAAGACAAAGACGTAATTTTATAGAGGTTTTGGTTTTTTGTGAAAAATTTCATCTTCTATAAATGAATGGCTTAAATAGCCAAACCCTAACAATACATAGGGTTATAGCACGTCCAAAGCACCTTATTTTCCTTATCTCTCCTGTCGACTCCAGAAACGGGTTCCAGGTCGGCACCTCAAGAGAAGGTGAAAGATAGAATGGGGGAATGGGAGTGAATCGAAAAACACTTGGAAAGCAGTAAAAGGTCCTCACCTCGGTCCCACACTCACATTGATCCCCGAACTTTCATCTTACGGCGTCGCTCGAGCACCGGAGACGGTTCGGGTCATGTGGGAGGAGAGTGAGGAGGAGATGAACTTAGAACATAAATAAAAGGTGGTCGCCAGGAGCCGCGGGCTCCATTTTATGTAATGTAAATAGAAAGTGGTTGAATTTGACCGTGTGTACCTTAGCGCGGGAGATTGGGATGTGGGTTCAACCTTCTTCTTCTTCGGCCGGCCGATGAAGAAGAGTCCAACCGATGCTAGCTCGATCAACCTGTGCAACTAGAACAATAATAAGACAAGAAAACACATGAAACAAGGATTAGAACTGGGTGAAGTGTAGTAACAGTAAAAACAATAACATAAAGTGGCAATTGGAAACAAACTCACCAGATTCGGGGTTAGCCCTAACCCCTATTTTTTGGTTTTTTATGATATATGAAATGATGCAAAACTGAATAAAAATGATGCTTAAATATGAACTAAATGATATTAATGAAGAGTTAGTAAAGAAAATATGAATGATTAAAGGCAACACAACCCAGGCAAAGTGGCAACCGGGTTGGGCGGATTCAACGTAAACTACGCAGCTCTGATACAGAGATCGTAACGAACAACACCAGTGTCAGAATAAAGTGATGTTTATTTCAAAATAAATAGGACTCACCTAGGGTGGTTTGATATGAAGACAAGTTTTCTTGAATCATATGATAAATCATCTTAATTTACTTGATAAGTTGGATCTTGGACAATGAAGTTCTAGAAACTCCCAGCACAATGTCGATGTAGAATGTGCTATGGGCACCACAGATATCTGAATTGAATTATTCTTGTTGGAGATAAAAAATAACTTACTGGGGAACAATTTATATGAAGGATGTATAGGCTGAATCTACCATTAAATGTACTGAAATTGACTGAGAAGATAATGACTTAAAAGAGAAGACTTCGGATCTGTCTGTGCAGCATCGGTGTTGAAGTCGTAACAAGCCGAGGGAATGTCAGAATTGATCTTTGTTTGTTGGAGATGAAATATATCTTGATGAACCACACTTCCTATGAATTAAGTCAGGCCATAAAATGACTATATAGATCTATTGAGGCTGATGATCAGCAATGCAGCACGTTGGAGCATAGACCGGCTTCTTTCTCACTTTGGGATGATCTCCGGGCACCGGGACGAAGAGAGGACGATTTGGGGAGGTTGGTATGAGTCTAGGGTGGCTGGAGGATGAGGATAATAGTGTTGGAGGATGGGTATGCCCTCTTAGGTCGTTCATATGAGTCTCCCTTTATAGGGGATGAAAAACAGGTCAAAAAATAGCAAGTTTTGATACATCCGACCATAGGTTGCATTTCCTCCATTTAATGTTGCTTATTTTCATCCTAAAGCATCTATAAAATTATATAAATGATTGATAGGGATTGTAAACCGTGGATCACCTTTCCCATGTTCAAAATATGTCTCCACTTGAAGAGGAAACAAATCTAGTCTAAAAATGGCAAGTTTTGATGTATAAGACAACAAGTTGGATTGCCATCATTAGATGATGCTAATTTCGACCATGAAGCTTCCAAATACTATACCAAGTAATATGGAGGAGTAAAATGAAAGTAAGGTCGTGAATTGGTCAGATATGTGCCCAATGGGCTGGGCTTGCATGCAATTGGGCTTGATCGGTGTTGCATGCGGACATAACTGCGCGTCTGACTTCTAAAAGGTTCTGCGGACAAATGGTAAATCAGAATTGAATGCCGTTTATTGCATTGAAAAGAGGACTCATAGAGGAAGATTATTTATGTTGAAGACTTCTTCATTGGACGTTCACATAATCCTATGAAAAATTTTAAATTAGAGCATATGCTGGGAAAAGCATAATCTAGCACACCACCAAGAGTCTCTTATTCGGCAAACACGGATTTGATTAGAAATTAGCAAATCATCCTCATATTTCCAATAAGCACTTCGGCTCATCCAAAAGGGTGGTTCATCATGATTTTTATGGTCTAAAAGAGATGTTGCCAATGGAATAAGAGTCTGGGGCTCTGAATCAGGCCAATTTGGCGTGTTTACAACTTGCCTCGCATTGATGTTGGCTTTGCAAGGGAATGGCATATAGCGAAGCGGAGTGAAACATACAGAAAGCGTAGCGAAGCGAGATGGATCGTAGTGGAACGTAGTAGAGCGAAATGGTGATGGACTAAAAAGGTGGCATCAAGGTGTAGATATAGACACGCTTAACGGCCAGATTTGGCAAGACGAATCTCATCAAGTCTCCTGGTTAACCGCCATGTTTCATTAAGTCTTCCTATGTTCGATTGGTAAGAGATGTGCCATTGGCACGAGAGAAGAATAGCCAACCCCCAACAAGGTGGGGAGTCCCTGAAACCTGGGTTCGTAGGTTCATCATCAGCCGGTAACCCGATCTTTGCGGTGTTCCTATACTGTGATGGGCTAAAGTTTTTTAAAAAAGGTTTGTTTTGAAAAGCAAAAGAATACCAATCGAGTACGTTCAGGCTCTTAGATTCATTTAAGTCTTCCAAGAGACAAGATTTGATTCGGAATGGAATGATCTCGAATTCCAAAAGGCCAATGTTGAAACTCAGACCGTGAAGATAGTGATGGTGCAAGCTCTGATCAAATAGGAGGCCCTTGGCGGAATAAGTTGACTGCCACGATAGGATAAATAGCAAGAATGTTGTTGTAGTGGCCATAGTGGTGATAGAAATGAAGGAGTTGGAGGCACAAGGTGATTACCGAACACGGTGGGATTAACAGACGCAGTGGGATATTAGAAGGATCGGTGGGACTAGAGAACACGGTGGGATTAGAAAACACGGTGGGGTTCAGAATGATCAGAATTAGGATAAAAGATTTAGAGACTAAGGTGCAAAGGTGAAGATTATGAAAGGATGTATGCAAAGAAAAAACCAAATGTAATGCCACTATTGCTACATGATGTATGTTGAGTTCAAGAAAACAAAAAAAAACATGTATAACAAATAGTTGAAGATATAGATTGTCTATGAGGTCAAGATACCCATTCGAGAACCATCGCCCCTCATACACAACTTTGGCTTATCCGTAAGCACAAAGAATGACCCGACCGTCGTGGATTTTGGTGAAGGGGATCTCGGGCCCGGTCTTCTTTACATTCACGGTCTTCAACATCAATGCATAAAATAAATAGTAATGCACCTAATATATGCTAAGAAAGGAAATGATAACGGGGAGTTTGCAGTGTGATGACATGCATTCTCACAAAAGAGTTCATATGTCCTAACGAGGACACAGAGCAAAAGCTTCTCGGAAAAGTTGAGGCCGAGGTTATGATGACACCTCCTCCTGAGAATCCTCAGGGGAGGGAAGTGGTGAGCATTGACTTTTTGAAATTTTGAAAAAAAGGCTCCTCGGCAAAGTTGGGGCCGAGGTCATGGTGACACCTCCTCCTAAGAATCCTTGGGGTAGCGAAGTGGCGAGCATCGCCTTGCTATGCAGTTCTCCTTGTTTGTTCTTCGTGCCTGAAACACTCAGAAAAGGAGATTAGAATGACAAGATGGCTTATCCCCCTTGCAAGTTGCAATCTGCGTTGACCTTTGTCAAGGGGTGTAAAGTTTTTCTTGTGCCTGAAACACTTAGAAGGAAGAGATTAGAACAACAATGTGACTTATCCCCCTTGCAAGTTGCAGTATGCCTTGACCTTTGTCAAGGGGTGTAAAGTTTTTCTTGAGGGTGAAAAAATAAAGCAGCAAATATACAATGAATGTAATGACAAGAATTCAAACCAAGCATGGTGATAATAAATTTTTTTTTTAAAATTTTGTTGGAATTTAAAAATAAAGTTTTCTTTCTTTTTTCTTTTCTTTTTTTTTTGAAAAGATTCAATTTTTTGAGATTTTTGAAAATATTCTTTTTTTGAGTTTTTGAAAATATTTAATTTTTTGGAGTTTTTGAAAATATTCAACTTTTTTTTGAGAGTTTTTTATTTTTGGAGAGAAAATCAGTATTGATACAAGTTCTCATCACTTGGTTATTCTTCTAGGTTCGTTGGTAGACACCATGTGCAAAATGGGGTTCCTTACCCAGAATCTTTTGACCTTCAACCTTTGATCGGCCAAAGTTTAGCTTCGATTTGGTTGGTCCACCCACACCCTGGGGGGTTAAGAATGAAGAATTGATAAGGAAGTCCTTGATAAGCTTTGGAGATGTTGAGAGGGATTTCTCTACTCACACCTAATTGCCCGTTGGGGTTCGGCCTCTTCGGGTCTCTTTTTTTTCTTGTGGCACTCACTTAGACAAGTCTTTGACCTGTGGGGTCATTACCCATCTTTTGGTGCCTTTTTTCATTTTCTACTTTTCTGGGTACTCATTCAAACAGGCCCATATTTGTTTAAACCTGTGGGGTTCATTGCCCATCTTTTGGCACCCTTTTCTTTGTGAAGTTGGACCTTTCGAGATGGCCTCCTACTAAGGCGGTGGATGCTTTCGATACTCTCCCCCTCTAGTCCCCTTTCCCTATCTTGGACCGAACATAAGAGAATATGGTGAGGGTTTTCCTTCCATCTCTAAGGGCCTAGCTTCTCTCGGGTGTTGGGTCATCCGGATTCTGGGATCAGGACGTGTTGTGTGTGTAGAATGGTATCTACCTTCGACTCCTAGACAACAACCTAGAACATGTGGACTTAAGTCATACTAGTAGTTTTCTCCATTTTTGAGGTAGATTACATTCCAGAGGTGAATCAATTGAAAACATGCCTTGCAATGTAAAGAATTTGTTTAATAATAACAAGGTAGCTACAAATATCGTCAATCACGAATTTCTCTCAATTAAAATTGTCATGTGAAATTCAAAATCATCATCATTTTTTTAAAAAATATTGCTTTACAGATGACATAGTGATGATGAATGCAATTTCATGTAATACCTGAGAGAAGAAGAAGTTCATTGCTGATGACGGCTTTGCTTGTGCTTGCCTTGCCTTGTCTGACATGCCTTGCCTTGTCTAACTACTCCCACTGTTGATATGCTCCACATTGAATCGAAAAATAGGACTCATACAGCGAGGTGCAAGATGTGGTAGATTTGATTTGGCATGGTGGAACTAGGATTGTTGACGTAGAAGGCAAAGATTGGGGTATCACCCAGGAAATTTCTCTACCCTCGATTTTTTTTTGTTAAAAGTAAAACTTGGAAAAAGAAAGAGAATTCAAAAAATAAAGAAACATGTTTGAAAACAAAAGTGAGTTAGAATGGGCTCTTGGGCCCGTGAGTTGATAGTGGGCTTGAAAGCCCAGGAAGGGTTGGAATCAGGGGGCACGTGGGCCCAACAGTTGAATGTGGGCCCGAAGTTGAAGGAGTGTGGGCATGTGAGCCCGAGTTTGTTGAAAGGTGGGCACGTGGGCCTGATTTAGAAGAAATTTGGGCACATGGGCCCGGTTGTAGAAAAACATGGGCATGTGAACCTGGTTGAGGTGAATTGCGGGCACGTGGGCCCAATTTAAAAAAATTAAGGGCACATGGGCCCGATTGGGGAGAATTTTGGGCACGTGGGCCCGATGAAAGGAAAGGGGCATGTAGGCCCAATTGGGGAAAAGGGGAATATTGGCCCAGTTGAAGGAAAGGGGCATGCAAGCCCGATTGATTAAAAGGGGCACGTGGGCCCAGTTGAAGAAAAGGGGCATAAGAGCCCGGTTGATTAAAAGGGACACATGGGGCCGGTTGGATAAAGGGGGCGCGTGGGCCTGGCTGATGGAAAGGGGCACATGGGCCCAGTTGATGAAAAGGGGCATAAGAGCCGGATTGACGAAAAGGGGCATAAGTGCCCGAAAATGGGGCATAAGGGCCCAATTGTAGAAGAGGGGCATAAGAGCCCAATTGAGTGGGATGGGGTGTGGGCCATGGCCCTAAGATTGACAGATTTTGGACCCATGGGCCTGATTGATGGTTGTAAGAAGGATAAAGAAAGGGCAGTGGCCCTAAGATTGAGGAATTGTGGGCCCGTTGGCCCAATCGTTGATTTGGAGGAGAATAAAGAAAGGGTCGTGGCCCTAAGATTGATTGATCGTGGGCCCATGGGCCTGATTATTGCTTAGGAGAAGAATGGAGTAAGGGTCGTGGCCCTAAGATTGATGCTAAGGGATTTGCCTGCCTATCTGGAGAAGGTCCTAGTATCCCTTTGTGAAGGTCTACATCCTTCAGGAGGCTTGTCGATTTATTCCCCATTTCACTAATTAATTCGGTCTCCTTACTTCTTAGTTCAGGGTTCAATTCAATCTGACCATCTTCATTGATCAATTCCAATGATGGTAATAGTTGATCAACGCCTGACAAATCCTTACCTAATCCTTGACACTCAACTAAATTTGTGATCCCCTCATCTAAGCTCTCTACAGTAGGCTTCTCCTCAGGTTGTTCTGGGGAAGAGGGCATGCCTAGCTTAGAGGATTCTAGAATGATAGAAGAGTTTGGTTCGACCTCCCCTACTGACTGACTTTGATTTTGAGAGAGAGCAAGGATATGTTGAGGAGTTGATTCTTCTGCCATGGTAGGAGCACAAATGGTTGGAGTTATTAATTCCTCTGCCAGGGCAGGAGCTTGAAGGGTTGAAGTGTCTAAATCATCTACCATGGCAGGAGCATGAATGATCGGAGTGGCTAGTTCCTCTACCATGGCAGGAGCTTGAAGGGTTGAAGTGTTTGAATCTTCTACTACAGCAGGAACAAGAATAGTAGGAGTGATTGATTCCTTTGTTGAGGCAAGAGTAATAGAAGAAATGATTGGTTGTTGTGCAACCAACTGAGGAGGATCCCTATGCGGTGGGATTGGTTGATAAGCCGGGGTTTGCTCGATCGGCTCAGAATGAATGATTGGCCGAGGAACCATTGGTGAAATGGGTTGAGGGGCCAAGGCTTGTGTGGCTAGCCGAGGGGTTGTTGTTGGAATAGGCTGAGAAGTCAATGGTCGGATAATTGGCTGAGGGGCCTTAAGAAATGTTGGTGGAGCCAGTTTAGGTAATGAAGTATTTACACAAGCGACAAGAGGAGCTTTATTAAGCATGGCTGGTTGTGCCATTGGCAAGGGTTGCATGACTGGCTGAGGTTGGGGCATCGGTGGCCTAATCAACTGGCGTCGAGGAGTTGGCCGATGATAATGATCTGGATGGGGTTGAGGAGGGCTCCTAGGTTGGTGCATAGCATCAATGCTCCTCTCAAGCCTGGGCCTCAATTCATTAAAATATTGCATTAATTCCACATTTTCTTTTACTTCCCCAATTATTGAATAGCATGGCCCATCTCGTTTCAAGAATTTGGCCTTGACAATTTCAAAATCCCATATCTCTACTTCATTCAATGAAAAAAGCCAATCTAGGGTTGCACCCTCTAAAGATCTCCTAAAAAGAAAGGCAAGGGTCTTTCTATCATTCTGCCATCGAGATGATTTGCTCAGGAAATCATTGACATGGGTGAAGGGATCACCTGAGCCATTGTAGCGATGGTAGGTTGGCATTTGTGATTGGGGGATGTAAATAGTATAGAGGGGAAATTCAAGGGTTTCATGATCCTTGGCAACAGGTAAGGAGGAATTCACCAGGGGGTGTGCATGTGGCACTTGGATGGGAGGGGGGTGGGTTGGTGTGCAAGCTAAAGAATGACCCACAATGGGGTGAGTAGATGAAGTAACATGGCAGTGCTGCCCAGGTGGGGTTATGGTAAGAGGTTGAACTGCCGATTGGGAAGGTGAAGCAGCTCGGTTGACTTTGGCTGGACCTTGATTAGCAGGCATCTTGCCCTTCACTAAAGATTGTATGAATGACAAGGTATTGGGATCAAGATGAAAAGATAGATCCTTAAGAGCTTGTTCTATACTAAATGAAGTAGACTGATGGGCATCCCCTTGCACTTTAGGTTCCATAGCAGCATTGACATGGCTCTCAGGTTATTGTTGGAGCTTGTAGAGACCCTGCTCATACTCTTGTTGCTTGTAGTAGTCCGACCTCCCGACATGGCCTCCAGGCCTTAGCATCATGGGCATCATGTCGATCTTTCTACAATGATGGCTAAAAAAAGAGCAATCAAAGCACACAATTAAAGATTTTTTGTTATGTTTTGTTTGGTTTGAATTTTTTTGTTTCAATTTGGTTATTTGGAAAACAAATTGAACACAAAATTAAAGAGGTTTTTTTGTTTTGTATTTTTAGATGTTTTGAAAAAAATAAAATTTTGGTTGTTTTCAATTTTTGGTGAGCAAGCAAGTTATGCAAACAAGTTTTTAAAATGACTACTTGATAATTTTTGGGTTGAAACCTTAGATTAGATAGATTGTTAGCAATTGTTCACTCAAATGGGTATGGTTCCTATTGCTTCAATCTTCAAGACCTAAGGTTGTCACTCAATCACCACGAGTAGGTACTTGGGTTCTTCGGGTTTTGGGAAAGTGGTACACCCGGCCCAATCGTGCGCAGAGGAAAACTCCATGGATGGGGACTTACGGAGGTCTTGATGGAAACCACCAAATCAACTAGAAAGGAATATCCTAGAAGAGAGGTAAGAATCCACCAAGAAGGTGTTTGGAGGGTGAGGGTGTGTTGGGAGAGAGAGCCCCCGCCTCGAATGCCCAATGGATCGGAGCAAGTCCAGTACCCGATGCAAAAGCTAATGCAAAAAAGAAAAATGGAGGGTAGGAGGAGAAGAAGCAATCAATTTGCAAACATGAATGAAAGCTATTAAATAAATCAAACAAGTGAATGCAAGCAAGACAAGCAATGATAAAGTAAAACAAATAACTAGCAACTAGCAACTAAAGGTGGTTCGCGCGGGAATCGGCTTGTGATGGAGTGTCCAAGTGGGGACAAATCTGAAGTAAAGGTAAAAGGATAGTCCACGCGGGGACTGATTTGAAAATGAAGTGGCTCACGCGGGTGCCGAGCTTTGAAAAGGTAGGTGGTTCACGCGAGAACCGGTTTTTAAAGGAAAGGGGTGGTTCACGTGGGAACCGGTTTGTTTGGTTGGAAAAAGGAAAGGAGGGCCACTTGGGGCCAATTTAAAGTGGTGCAAAAGGGTGGTCCATGTGGGGACCGATCTGAAAGTGGGTTGGTTCACGCGGGAACCGGTTTAGAAAAGGGGTTGGTTCACACGGGAACCGGTTTTTGTGAAGAAAAGAGTGGTTCATGCGGGAACCGGTGTAAGAGTTGACAAAATAGAAAGAGGGCCACGTGGGGGAAAATATTAAATAAGGAGTAAACAGCAAGTTTAAAGGTAAATTGACATGGAAATGTAAAGGACAAGCCGGTTCACGCGGGAACCAAGTTGGAAAAGAACTAGTTGCATGGATCAATCAAGCTAGCACGGTTGAAGACATTGGTTGTCCCACCGTGGTCGCCAAAAAGCTGTCAACTCCATAAACGGGTTCCAGGTCAGCACCTCAAGAGAAGGTGAAAGATAGAATGGGGGGAATGGGAGTGAATCGAAAAACACTCGGAAAGCAGTAAAAGGTCATCACCTCAGTCCCACACTCACATTGATCCCCGAACTTTCATCTTACGGCGTCGCTCGAGCACCGGAGACGGTTCGGGTCATGTGGGAGGAGAGTGAGGAGGAGATGAACTTAGAACATAAATAAAAGGTGGTCTCCAGGAGCCGCGGGCTCCGTTTTATGTAATGTAAATAGAAAGAAGTTGAATTTGACCGTGTGTACCTTAGCGCGGGAGATTGGGATGTGGGTTCAACCTTCTTCTTCTTCGGCCGGCCGATGAAGAAGAGTCCAACCGATGCTAGCTCGATCAACCTGTGCAACTAGAACAATAATAAGACAATAAAACACATGAAACAAGGATTAGAACTAGGTGAAGTGTAGTAACAGTAAAAACAATAACATAAAGTGGCAATTGGAAACAAACTCACCAGATTCGGGGTTAGCCCTAACTCTTTTTTTTTGTTTTTTATGATATATGAAATGATGCAGAACTGAATAAAAATGATGATTAAATATTAACTAAATGATATTAATGAAGAGTTAGTAAGGAAAATATGAATGATTAAAGGCAACACAACCCAAGCAAAGTGACAACCGGGTTGGACAGATTCAACGTAAACTGCGCAGCTCTGATGCAGAGACCGTAATGAACAGCACCAATGTCAGAATAAAGTGATGTTTATTTCAAAATAAATAGGACTCACCGAGGGTGGTTTTATATGAAGACAAGTTTTCTTGAATCTTATGATAAATCATCTTAATTTACCTGATAAGCTGGATCTTGGACAGTGAGGTTCTGGAAACTCCCAGCACAATGTCGATGTAGAACATGCTATGGGCACCACAGATATCTGAATTGAATGATTATTGTTGGAGATAAAATATAACTTAACGGGGAACAATTTCTATGAAGGATGTATAGGCTTAATCCACCATTAATGTACTGAAATTGACTGAGAACACAATGACTTAGAAGAGAGGACTTTGGATCTGTCTGTGCAGCACCGGTGTTGAAGTCGTAACAAGCCGAGGGAATGTCAGAATTGATCTTTTTTTGTTTTAAATGAAATATATCTTGATGAACCACACTTCTTATGAAGGAAGTCAGGCCATAAAATGACCATATAGATCTGTAGAAGCTGATGATCAGCAATGCAGCATGTTGGAGCATAGACCGGCTTCTTTCTCACTTTGGGATGATCTCCGGGCACCGGGACGAAAAGAGGACAATTTGGGGAGGTTGGGATGAGCCTTGGGTGGCCGGAGGATGAGGATAATAGTGTTGGAGGATGGGGATGCCCTCTTAGGTCGTTCATATGAGTCTCCCTTTATAGGGGATGAAAAACAGGTCAAAAAATAGCAAGTTTTGATACATCCGACCATAGGTTGCATTTCCCCCATTTAATGTTGCTGATTTTCATCCTGAGGTATCTAGAAAATTACCTAAATGATTGAGAGGGATTGTAAACCATGGATCACCTTCCCCATGTTCAAAATATGTCTCCACTTGAAGAGGAAACAAATCTAGTCTAAAAATGGCAAGTTTTGATGTATAAGACAACAAGTTAGATTGCCATCATTAGATGATGCTAATTTCGACCATGAAGCTTCCAAATACTATACCAAGTAATATGGAGGAGGAAAAATGAAGGTAAGGTCATGAATTGGTCAGATATGTGCCTAATGGGCTGGGCTTGCATGCAATTGGGCTTGATCGGTGCTGCGTGAGGACAAAACTGTGTGTCTGACTTCTAAAAGGTGCTGCAAACAAATGGTAAATCAGAATTGAATGTCGTTTGTTGCATTGAAAATATAACTCATAGAGGAAGATTATTGATGTTGAAGACTTCTTCATTGGACGTTCACAGAATCCTATGAAAAATTTTAAAGTAGAGGATATGCTGGGAAAAGCATAATTTGGCACACCACCAAGAGTCTCTTGTTCGGCAAACACGGATTTGATTAGAAATTAGCAAATCATCCTCATATTTCCAATAAGCACCTCGGCTCATCCAAAAGGGTGGTTCATCATGATTTTGATGGTCTAAAAGAGATGTTGCCAATGGAATAAGAGTCTGGGGCTCCGAATCAGGCCAATTTGGCGTGTCTACATCTCCTTCTGAAGGTGATCTCCCATGGTCAAGCTTGAATCTTGAAGGTTTCTCAAGGCCTAGTGGAAGGTAGAACTCATCTATTGAAGCAGATCATGTGAATACTATTAGAGAACATCCACTTAAAAAATTTTCAGAAAGGAGGAATATCCTCTCTTCATCCATGGTGAGAAATTTTGGAAATTTCATGAGGTACTCTCATTCTACTTCATATTCAGTTCTCAGTTTTACTTGTTTGGCATCGACCAAGGCAAATTTAATGGTTAAAGCAATAAAAAAATTCCCTCAGCCATATATTGATTCCTTATAGTGATATTAGAGTCAGGTTGAAGCCTTGGTCAAAGTTGAGTTTTAATTGTCTTGATTTCATGTGTTTTCATGCTTTCCTGAAACTGTGTATAGAGCAGTCAAACACTACAGTGTGTATAAGATACCAAACAATGTGTGATTAGATTCAATTGATTCTTGTGGATGAGATCTTTGGAATGCCACATACCTCATGAATTTTGGCCCACCACAGAGTCTAGTACGAGTTCAGAAAGATGATAAGATGACCATGTCTGAAAAAAGGGCTGAAATTAGGAGAGTTAATAAACTTACTTATTTGGATGCCAATAGATTCATCTAATGATGTCGAAAGGTGAGAAATTAAGTTTTATTAAGTTATTGGACATTGAGCGGCCCTTGGCGGTGTCGGATTTAGAAGGTCTTTGCAGTTAGGGTTAATTCTGGCTATGACTTCTTCCTCCGTAAAATGTGGTCAAGACAGATTTTTTCATGAGATGAAACCTATCTTAATAGATTTATTATTTTTCCAGGATTCCAACGAGTACTTTTATGGAACTTTTAGACTCTGTTTGAAGCCCCTAAAATGGCCCAAAAATTTGGCTTTTCCTAGGGTTTTTGGCGCTACAATATTCCTCCGCCCTTATTAGGTGGAAGAGATGAGTTTGGATAGGATTCGGACTCGCCGGTCGCCGAGGGAGTACGTGGTGGAGTGATGGAGCACTCGGCCATAGGTACATAACCAACACACGTGGCATCGCGAGTGATGAGCGGCACAGGCGAGCGTCGTTGATGCCGATGCACCACACCCGACACATCGGCGCAGCTACTGGGGTACATCGCAGAGTTGCATTGAGGCCGCCAGGGGTCATGGCCAGTGCTGATTGGCCGGCTCTATGCACCGCCAATTAATAAATTTTAAAAATAAGTTTTAAATTATTTAAAATTTATTTTGGACCCAACTAAATTGCCATAAAACTTTATAAAATTTATGAAAAATTGTAACTTTTATTTAATGAGTTATTAAAGTGTTTAATGGCTTATTAAATAAGTTTTGCTATTTTTTCATTAAATTCTATTATTTTTATTTTAAATTTGTTTTAAGATAAAAATTAATGAAATTAATGCCTAAATAAGTTCTAGAAGATTATTTAATAGGTTTATAAGATGTTTATAAAACTGTTAGATATTTTTGGGCTTTTGTTACAATAGATTCATCTTATAAATTGTTTTAAATTTTTTAAAATATTTATTAGTTAAATTATTGCCCAAATTAATTCTGAAAACGTGATTTTGAAGAATTATGATTTGGACATTAATTTAATGCTCTATGAAACTTTTGAAAAGTATAAAACATTTAAATGTTTTATATTGCTTATCTTATGCATTTAAAATGTTTATGTGTGCATTTCATGTTATTTATTTTATGAAAATTTGACAAGCATGAAATTGGAAAATTTAAAAATTACAGTATATAATTTTATAATGGTATATATGATATATCTCATATAATTATTACATATACGTTCTATGTTCATATGATGAATATAGTGTGTGTATGGAGGTGATCATGGACTTAAATATGATTGGCTTGTAATTGCTTAGTTAATTATGTTGGTTATGTTATTAAACAGGGCTTGTGTGTGCCTCTTCTTTCTCTGTACAATCTGATTATATATTCTACCTCCCCCCCATTATGTACTCCCCTTGGTTAAAACCAAGGTTTCTTAGTATGATATGTACATTTGTGGGTCTATGTACCCTTAATCCACTTATAATAGTTAGAAGCCAGTTTGTTGAAGAATGGAGAGTGGGATCACTTAGAGAAGAACCTTTTGAAATGGGAGCATGCCAACTCAAGCTTCTAAAGCAAGTATTTGCACCTATCGGGGTGCCGTAGGTGTATGCTTAGGGTTAAGTCCATGATCACATGTGTTTTAATGCATATTTGATATGTGGTTGTGTGTTATAAGTTATTCCTTAAATATATGATATTCCAAAGTTATATTAATATTTATATGTAGCACATATACTGATGAGAATAAAATAAAATCTCTCATTGTTTTAATTAGGTTGATAAACGTGAGATATTGAGAATGACTCATGTAGCCTTCCGTTGTTATGGTCTTGATGAGCAATCTTAAATTGGATGGGTTTGTTGTGCTACCACAAGACCCATTTAGCAAGGGATTGGAGATCATGGCCAAGGCATTAGCCAAACTTTGAGGTTTAATATTTACATGACTTTGTTGTGCTACCACAAGGGTTGTGTGAAAAATCTATTCTTATAACATAACAAGCGTGTTTGACTAACTAGAGTATAGGGTTTGTTGTGCTACCACAAGATCATAACTCTAGAGGCTAAATTACGGGTGGGCACGGTTCGGTTTGGTCCGGTTTGGACCATTTTTTTTCCAAATCGAACCAAATCGAATCACTATCTCAAACCAAACTGAACCAAACCGAATCAATTCAGTTTGGTTTGGTTTGGTTCGGTTTAAATCAAAAATAAATAAAAATATTTAAATTAATTATTTTTTACATATATATATACTAATTTTTAAGTTAAAAATAATGAAAACAAATATTATTTTATTATACAATTTATAAAAATATTATTTTTATTAATACTATAATAGTTTTTTGATTAAATCGGTTTAAACAGTTTGGTTTGGTTTAAATCGGTTTGGAGATTTTCTAATCCGAACCAAACCGAAAGGGGTCCAAACCGAACCGAATGAGCTGGTTCGGTTTGGTTTCTCGGTTTGAACCGTTTTGTGCCCACCCCTATGCTAAATGACTAAGAGTTGCAATAGTTACAATTGGCAATAGTTGCCTACCTATTAAGTATGAGATGATTTGTTGTGCTACCACAACGTCATCACTATAAAGTCAGTAGGGTTTTCGTCCCCACTAGGATGAAATTAGTGGGAGCATAAATTAGGATAAAAAACTATATCTTAATTTTAATGAATGTCTATAATGTTAATGTAATTATATCTTAGTTGTAGAATATAATGATAAACTACTATTAGAGTAGCATGCTAGACGCTAAGTAGTTTAATGGCTCACACTTCTTAGCCTAGTTTAAAATTAAGAGAATTCTTTTCATAGTTAACCAATTAACTATCCTACTTGAGAAGTAGGTGTTTCCTAAACTATCTAATGATATAAAAGAAGATAAGATCTTATCTCATAGTATAGAAAAAGATGTATTGTTTACATTATACTAGATGTTTGCCTTATATTAGATATTTGCCTCTATGAGATAAAAAAGTTGTAGTGTAAAAATAAAAATATGGATATGCGATCCATCATGGATCATGGTGATGAGATAATTAAAGATAAATTAAAATACAACATCTTAAATACTTCTTGTTAGTGAGACCAATAGAAAGAAGTAAGATCATTAGATAAAATAAAAAAAAGATAGTTAAAAGTCAAAGAAGTGGGTCAAGATATTAAAACCCAAATAAAACAACATTCTTCTACTATCATGATGATGGTAAGTGGAATATAAAGTACAAAGTGTATTACATATAATGCAGAGGAGCTTAAGAAACTTCATACATTTAAATCATTGATATTTACTTGTCTTAAATATATACTCAAATAGTATTAGATATTATATGTGTCTATCATAGTATAAGATACTAGAGATCCATATAATGGTATGATATACCAAATATGCATCATAAATATACAAGGAGTTGTAGATAATAGCAAGTAAATGAAGGCTTAAAGAAGATTGCTTGCCTACATATAAAATGGTACAAAATGTTGCATCATTACTAGTGGGAAATATAAATTTCTATAGCCTTTTAGAGTTATCTTAATTATCCTTATAAAAGAACATTATTTTCATTTCCTAGTTGAATAAATAATAATTTATTCTATGGTATGGAAACAATAATTATTCTATAATAATTGGTAAAGTGTTTACCAGTAGGAGCTCAATAAAGAGTTTATTCATATTCAATATGTATGCTCTTATAATATGTGTGAATTTTTTTTATAGATTAAGTAGATTGATAATGATCAATCTATCCTAAAGTAGTATGGTCATATTAATGAGAAAATACTTATGAAGTACCATTTAGATGTAAACATATGGGTAAATGACTTTGAATCATTAACTATATTTAAGTCTTATCATATTATGCAAAATAACCAACTCTCCATTTGTTAGACATGGAGAAAGGGCTAATGAGTTTATAGAACTCATGCATCTAAATGCATGTTAGCCCATATCTATTAAAGATATATGATAATATTTCTACTTTGTTATTTCAAAAATGATGTCTTTAGGTGTGGGTACATGTACTTTATAAAGTATAAATCCAAGACCTTTGAGAAATTGTTTGAGATTAAGATTGAAGTAGAGATATTAATAGAAAGAGTATTAGAACTCATTGATGAGATCAAGGAGGAGAATACTTAACTGCATAATTCACACATAATTGAAAATTGGTAAAATCTAAATTATTTATAAACACCTTTTTTATGAAGTTCGGTGATGTAGAGCGCACGGATCAAGCCTTCTTCTTCACTCCGGAATCGATCCCTGGACGTCGGCTCATATTTGAATGTCGGGATGAACTCAGGAGGGAGCTTGTATGAACTTAGGACGAGCTAGAGTGTGGGTGGTAACCCTAGGTCATTGGGAATAGCCTTCAATTTATAGAGACGGAGAACCGGTTCAAAATAAGAAAATTGGCCGACCGCACCCTCAGGTTGAGGGCGCGCAGGCCATGCCCTCACCCTGAGGGCGCAGTCAGTGCACCCCCACCTCAGGGGCAAGGTCGACGCGTTAGTTCTAAAAATTCACAGAAACTTCCATAAAATTACTAAAAAAATGACTTGACACAACGAACGTGCCCCTGAGTCAGGGGTGCGGTCAAAATAATCGATTTTAAGCGGGGGAAACCTTCCAAAACATGATTTAGAAGGTTCAAACTAGGGTAGTTTCCAATTTTTGAAATCGATTGTGCCCTCAGACCGGGGGCGCATTGACCGCGCCCTCCCTTTTCAAGGGGGGAAAGGGCGCAGTACACTCTTTCTCCTGTGCATGTGTTCCGCAAGCCGTAACTTGCAAATGGGACATCTGATTCGGCTCCCATTTGTTGCATTGGAAAGAGGGCCTTCAACTACATCCCCTCAAGTCAGTAAACCAACCAGTATGACTCCCGAGACATTCACACGGAGCTTTGACTATCGGTGCCCCCCCCCCCCCGCAAAAAGCCAAAACCGAGACTATAATCCAGAAAGGCACGGTTTCAGTCGAGAAATCTCATGTCAACTCGAGATGACTTAAAATGATAATCAAACAAGTCCGGTATGATTGATAAACTTAAAATCATCAAAAAATCCTAGATTAACCTGGTAAACATGAGACGATCCTCAGAAAAATTGGGAATAACTTGGAAACCCTAAAATCGACTGATATGGCCATGTGGCCCCAGTTGATGACAATGTACGGTTAAGATTGACCCGGACGACCCGTAAAGGCCTAGTGATGACCGGAGAGGCCTAACACGTGGCCTGGGATAGCCGTGTCAACACAGATCGAAAAGCCATAACGAAAAATTGTTATAGACCAACACCTACTGAAATGACTTGTCAAAAATCCTGAATGTTACGGAACACACGCAGGACTCACGAGACCTTCAATTATAGACCATTCAAGGTCGGTCATTGAACAGGCTTTGTGTTTTCATGATTAACATGCTGCTCTCGCTTGAAGGTTACGATATTACTTCAGAAATCATCGGTCCATTACCAACTTACGAGGGTTTCCACCAACATCCCTAACTCATCTCCACAAGGTGATCCAGATCAGATAATGGTCAAATAAAGGATATCGCCCATAGAATAGGAGTCTGGGGCTCCGAATCAGGCCAAATTGGCATGTCTAAACATACTATTCATTAAGAATGAAGTAGGTTTGTTATCATAAGTGAGCCTAGCTATTAAATTAATAATCCAAACTAAATATGTGCTTTAAGATCTATAGAGATAGATCTAAAAGGTTGCTTGGCCTTACCTATTTTATGTACATAGTTACCATAGTCAAAGGGTTTGACAAGGTAAACTTCAAGATAGGTTTCTTACCTATGTAGTGTGGAGTTGATCTCTTTAAAGAGATGTCTTTGTAGACTTATTGAGATGATAAAAATATTACATGAGTAGAGCCCTTATGATTTTGTCATAGGGTAAATTATATTTATGATGCTACCTACATGACTTGATTAATATTCTAAGTGTTATGAGCAATCATTAGGTAGATCTATGTGAGAGTCATTGGATAATTAAGAGATGTGTCCTTGAGTACTTGAGAAGCACTGAGGATGTATCTCTATATTATGAAGGATAAGACTTGACACCTTGTAGTTTTACAAACATATGCTTCTAGTCAAATAAGTTTGATAATAAATCTGAATAATAGTGGTGCATTGAACTAGAAGAGTTCCATGCAATTGAACACTACTAATTCAATTTAAAGTAGATTTAATAATGATTGTATACTACTTCAGAAGCATTATAGATGAAAATGTTCATCTAAATATGAGATTGTCTCAACTTTCTCTGAAAGAGTACCATTGTTTGGAAAAACAATGGGGTAGAGCAAAGTCTCATTAGAAGTTTAAAACTTCTTTGGCAATACCATATAATTAGAGAGAATGTAGCTTATAGGGATATAATTAAAGATAGAGTATTTTTCACTAATAACAGTATAGATCCATTAACTGAAGTAGTTAATCAAAGAGTGTTTGAACTTCACCTTGAGCTACTAAAGATCAGCTAGATGGGTGATTGGCTTTAGTGCAAATGAGAGATTGATAGAAATGTATGCTTACAAGCCAATCATATATGATATGAATTGACATTTCTAAAAATATCTCATTCAATTAATTGGACAAATCTTCATTACTAGCTCATGTGAACATTGTAATGAAGTATTTGATCACATGTGATGATGATTGAATTATGATAAGATTATAATAATGATATCAATCATCTAGAGGTATGTGATCTAAATGTTCTTAATCATAGGATCCTTGAAATGGGACATCAAGATCCTTGAAATGGGACATCAAGGATCCAGATAGATAAGTGTATGTGATATCTTCTCATATGATAGAGATGACCGATCTCACTGGTAATCAGTGTGGAGATACTGAGATACACACATAGGTGTTCATTAGTGGAATGAGTTCACTAAATTGACCAATTTAGAAAAATTTGATCGGTATCTTACCAAACCATCTATCAGGTTATTCTTACATCTCAATAGTACGATTGAATCTTTCACCTGAGTTGCCAAAGTTGTATTATCGAAATGCCCATAAAAGCCCAAAAATGAGCATCAACCCATTCTATGGTTGATTAGGTCAATCGGTTTGGATTGGCCAAAATGGCTATAGAAGGCAAAAAATGAGTATGAACTCATTCTATGGCCACTTAGGTCAATCCAAACTAGAAACTTGTTTGGATTGGCTTAAACAGCCATACTCAATTCAACTCATCTCAATCGAGCCTTAGTACCAAGTTACTTAGTGTCAACCATATAGATTTTCTTTTTCTATTCATGTCAATTTTGAGTTACTTCCTCATATATTTAAATCATTTAAATCATTTTGAATTACCATCCTTTGAGTTAACCTAGGTCTATTATGATCTCTTTTGTTTCTTTTATTTTAATATTTTATACTTTTCTTACTTTAACTTACTTAGGTCTACGTTTAATATGTCCTAACTATCTCAATCTCTCTTCTTTCAATTTATCTACAATTGTCACTACACCAACATTTTCTATAATATATTTATTTTTAATTTTATATAATCTAGTATGGCCACTTTTCCATTTTAACATTTCCATTTCAACAAAACTTATTTTAGAAGTATGTTTTTCTTTTATTGTCCAACATTTATTATAGGTCTTATACTTTTATGATAAATTTTTTTTTCAACTTTAGTGGAATCTTAGAATCATATAGAACCGTTATATCTAATCTCCACTTCATCCAATATGCTTTAATTCGATGATTAACATCTAAAACACATTATCTATCTTTCTTGAATAATCGATCCAAGATACTTAAATCATGTTCTTTTAGTTAATATTACCCCATTTAAATTAACACCATCACCTACTTCTCCTTGATTTTTATTAAATTTATAATACATGTATTCTATTTTAGTTCTAGTTATCTTGAACCCTTAGTATCTAAAATATTTGTCCATGGTTCTAACTTCTTATTCACATATTTGTGTGCCTCATCTATTGATATGATATCATCTGCAAATATCATACACCAAGGTATATCATCTTGTACAGATTTTGTTAATTTATTCATAACTAATGCAAAAAGATAAGGACTTATTGTAGCCGTAGCCCATTGATATAAGCCAATTGAAATGGAAAATTTTTTGTTTCTCCTCCAATTGTGCATATGCTAATGGTCGCTTCATCATACATAGCTTTTATCTTTTGTATATACCTAAAACCTCTATTTGGACTCTACCATAGGCCTTTTCTAGGTCAATAAAAATCATATGTAAATATTTTTTCCATAACTTGATATTTCTCTATTAAAGTTCTAATAAGAAAATTTGCTTCAATTATAAATCAACCTCACATAAATCCAAATAGGTTTGTTGAAACATTTGTACAATTTTGTAATCACCTCTTAATAACTTTTTACCATAGTTTCATAGTATGACGCATGAGTTTGATCCCCATATAATTTCCATAATCTTGTATATTTTCTTTTAAAAGGATATAGGTATAAGGATGCTTTTTTATCCATTCATTCTACATTCTTTTGAATATTAGAATTTTGTTGAAAAGTCTAGTTAACCTTTTCACTCCTAAATCTTTCAAACATTTTCACACTTCAACAGTAATGCTATCTATACCACATGCCTTATTTGTTTCCATCATCTTCAATACTTCTTTAACTTTTAAAAATTGAATTCTCCTATTATAATTCAAATTAAATGTTGTCATATCCTCAATGCCATCTATGTTTTTAGTATAGTTGTCATTAAAAGAAGTGTCAAAATGATTTTCTAAATTTCTTTGATATCATCATCTTTAATCAAAACATTTACTTCTTTATCCTTGGAGCATTTGACTTGATTGAAATATTATCTTTTCTCTCTCATCCTTGCCAATCTATAAATATCAATTTTGCCTTCTTTAGTTCTAGGTTTCTCATACATATATTTAAAAATATCATCTCTTGCTCATCTAACAGTCCTTTTTTCATCCATTTTCGCATTTGTTGTTATCACTCTTTGGCAATTTTTTATACCAATCTATGAGTATGAACTATTCTATGGCCATTTAGGCCAATCCAAACCAAAAATCAGTTTGGATTGGCTTAACTGTCCCCAGAAACCTAAAAATGAACATTAACCCATTCTACAGCCATGTAGACAAATCCAAACTGGAAACTAGTTTAAATTAGCCTAAATGACCATAGAAACCTAGAAATGAATATCAAAGCATTCTATGGCTGTTTAGGCCTATCTAAACTAGAAAATGATTGGATTAGCCTAAACGGCCATAGAAACTCAAAATTGAGTATGAACCCATTATGTGGTTGCTGAACCCATTCAATGGCTATTTAGGCCAATCCAAGCTAGTTCAAGTTTGATTGGCCTAAATAGCCATACAAGGACAAATTTGAGTATGAACCAATACTGTGGCTATTTAGGCAAATTCAAATCGATTTCATATTTGGATTGAACTAAATAGCCATTGAAGCCCAAAAATGAACATCAACCCATTGCCATTGAGCCCAATAAAAAATATGTTTTATTATATGGTATATGAAGGGATTTAGCAAGAGTCAAAAGACATCTCAGGCTGGGAGATCTCAATCTGCTGCCACTTGGCCAGATGCATCTCAGTCTAGTGTTGATTGGTACCTTAGTTAGGTGCTTTTCAACCTACTTCATTCTCAGCACCTCAACATTCTAACGGTCCATCTTCACATACCTTAAGTATATGTTCACCACAATAACAAACACCAATATATATATATATAAATATATATTAACAATGTGTTTATTTCTTGTGTTTAAATAGTTGCATCTACTAGGCATGGGAGACGTCTTGCCAAATGATATAAGGTCATGAAATTAGCACCTGGATAGACCTTTAGGTTGATTTGGTAAGTGGGTTAGCTATTGGCTCTTGTGGATCATATTTAACAATTTATCTCAGAGTTTAAAATAGAGTGCACTATAATTTGTAGCAAAAAAATTGCATCACTCTCTCTCTCTCTCCAAAGAAGAAGGAAAATATCTTTTGATATCTAAAAGTAAATAAATTATTTTTTATAAATACTAATTATGCACAGTAGTTCAAATAATGTTAATGATTCTAAATGTATGATCATTATGCAACAACATTTTAGGTTTCAGTAGGATATATCTATAAATGCCCAAATATTAAGACATATGGGTGAAATACAGAGGAAATAAAGAATTCACTTGAGAAAAAGTAAGAAAGTTATTTAATCTATTTCTTTTCACTATTGTCAATTAGTACTAATAGTTATTATATACTCAGTACTTTGCAGGACGTCTGCAGGAGAAGGCATACCAGTCTATGCCTTCACAAATCGAACTAGAGCAATGGCATCACATATATGACTTATGGGCGTGAGATGATCTTATGGTAAAAATTTCTTCCCACTTTAAAGACTTAATAATATATCTTTTTAAATCTTATAAATTTGATTGTAGACACTCGGTGACAGAAATAAAGGCAATAGAACTTGTATCCCTATGCCTTGTAGAGAAGAAAAGAACAACATTCATTAATTACAAAGAGATTTTGTAAGTATTTATTCCTTATATTTGATTTATTATTTATTCAACATCTCTTAAACTGAGCTAAAATTTATAATCGTAGGTATAAAAAAAGTCATCTTTCTACATATCTAGAAATTTTCTAGATGTCTTAGACTCGTGAAGAGCCTGATGGAAATATTATCTGAGATAATGAAGAAAGTCGTCAATTGATGATAATTTAATTTCAAATTTTATTTTATTTATAATTTCAAATTTTAAATCAAAATCTTGATAGTACGTCTTCTTTAGAATAATATGACACAGTTGATAAGAGTCAAATACTGAAATATCATCATCATTTACCATCAAGTACACTTTTATTATTGTCATGGGTAGAAATATACTAGGTCAGGTATGTTATGTAGGGGAGGACAACCCCTAAAACCAAGTACAGTGAAACCAATAGAGGCACTTTTCAAGTTCTATAGTTCATGAATTGATGGATAAGATGGAGTGTTTATAAAAGCAAACCAAGAGATTCTACGCTTTAAATCTCAAGTTGCCACTTTGTAGCAACAACTATTGGATTAGCACTGGTCATTGGATAACAAGTTTGAATGGTTAACTCAATAAAGACTACCTCATCCATTGACATCGGCACTATTAGTGACACGGAGAGAGGAGGACGAGGACAAGGATGATAACGAAGAGGGGTCCTTTGACGAAGATGATTGATATGCAATCTTCTTTTTATGGTGTTATGAACTCAATTATGTATGTATTTTAAATAATTTCTTTTTGAATGAAATGTATTTGAGGGTCATTGTGGACCTACTTAAATTGTGTTTCATGTAGTATTTATTCATTTCAATGAATGGAATGAATGAAATGCATGATTGGAATGCATAGGATAATTTTATTTAAATGAAATGTGCTTGTAAGGGGCATTGTGAACTCATTTTAATATGTAAACGCATAGGACATGTTTGTGTAAAATCCAAGTCATTGTGGTCCATTTTAACCATTTAAATTATTTTTTATAATTTTATTATCATTGATGATGGTTGCAAGCCATCACTATTTATTAAATACTAATGACAACTATGAGCTGTCACCAAGCCTGATCAGAAAACTCCATGTGAGGGTTCAGCCTAGTTTGGTGACGATTGTAGCCATTTATATACTAACTATGGCTTCAAGGTCATCGCTTATACTAACGACAATGGTAAAAACCATCACTTATAGGTTTAGTAGTGACGGCTATTGGATAGCCATCACCAATATCATTTGCAATGGACTTGTATGGTAGGGTGATGGCTTTGAAGCCATCACCAATAACTTTTTGCAACTACATTTGGCATAGTGGTGACAACTTCTAGTCATCATTATTAACCTTCCTTTTTGTAATGAAGGCAATTTTTATGCAGTGTTTGGTCTTCCTCAATGTTCATCCTTTATATCATGATAAAGTTTGATTTGTCTTCTAGGGTCTTGTTCTCCAAAACAAAGATCATTGGCTCTCCATAAAATAATAAGTGAGGGAAAATGTGTATTGTGATATTACTTTAAATATCTAAACATGATAGTGTTTATAATTAAGATTTTTTTTATTGGTCATATTTTGAATATAATATTACACAGTGTCAAGATATCAAGGGGTTTGCCCATCACAAACACGTGGCATTAAACAAAATAGGATTTATATAATCGATGATGCAAATATTCAAAAGATAATTTTTCTTCATCATCATCTGAGATCTTATGATGCATTGTATCATTCATGATTACAACGTTGATGGAATCTATTGCTATGTCATAGATTTAATTTAAAGAAGAGTTTATTATTAGGCATCAATTAAAATAGATTGGTAGAGTCACTGATTCACTTACAATAGAATCCACCTGCTATGATGGGATTAGATGTGTAAATGGGGTAGATCTTGCATGATCCAAATTCATATTTGATAAGAGAAGCGTCTGAACGATCCGATATCATTTGTCCTGAATCTGAAATTACATTTGAGAATAAATGATCATCAGGTTCGGATTAGCCCCGATGTGCTCGAATGTGAGATTGGGGGCATGCTCTGCCCTAGCCCCGATGTGCCCGAATGTGAACAGGTGGGTGGCGTTCCGCTGCTCCTCCACCAACTGAGAGGGCTGGATCTTGTTCACACTAGTATCACCACCGTGGCCGCCGAGTACAGTAGGACGGACGAGGCCTTGAAGGCCAGGTTGGTGGACTCACCCACCGGAATCGCTGACATCCCCACCACACAGACGCCGCAAGGGTTATGGAGTTCACGACGCCGAGCAAGAGGTTGTTCCAGTTGTCCCGCTGCATCCCGATGTCGTCGTGCATATGCACCCGGTCTACCGCCGCCTCCATTATCGCGTTGAGCTTGGAGGTGATCAGATGATCGCTATCACATGAGCCAAATGTCGACGGCTGTCCCTGATTCCAGCAGCTGGTGGATATATTCTCTCCTTCCTTCTGCAAGACGAACTCCTTGACGAGCATCACCGCCGGCTCCGTGTCGAGAGAGATGCCGTGCATCTTAACTCTAGCGGGGATGTGAATGCTGGTGGCAGCTCTGATAATCCTTCTGCCACCGGCTGCGGACGACGTCAGAGGCACCGGTAAAAGGAAGCTCTGGGCATTCAGGGTTGTCATCTCGATCTAGCTACGATCGGGGTCAGTTCCTTCCTTTGACATGTCTCTTCCATGGAGGGGAGTGGACAAAGAATGGTGGATGGGAGGCATAGCTTCCATCAGAAGATATCGGGCACCCGACAAATATTTCATATGACCCGAAATACAATTACTTGAGCCCGAACCCAATACTGCTTAGTCGGGTTCGTCGAAATCCACTCTAAACCCAGCAATATACATGAAATCGGGTTAGGTTAATGGATATTACGAGTCCATTTACACCCCAAGATGAGATGACAGTTAGATTTATAAAAGTTTTAAAGTTAAATAATAAAATATCAAATTATTATAGATAGCAAATCCTAATGGGCCAAGAAAGCTTTTTGCGATCCACTCTGTTCAGCACCACTACGGTATAGTTTTGTTCAGGTTGAAATTTGAGTAGACATCTTCAGAGACTAAACATTTTAGTTGTCTGATAATGATCGTGGATAATTTTATACTAAATTTTCTCTAGCTTGAAAAGATTATACTAATATCGAAAGGTTATAAACTAACTTGGCAACTGTAGTTTTGTTGGGTAGTTCAACTTTATTGACACAAAGAAAGTGATTCCAGGAATGACCACTTCAATTTACCTCGATTTCTTTTATGGTTGACATCTAAACTTTATCCCATACTACATCCCATGCTACGATTGATTCAGATTGGGATGACAATATTTAAAATAATATTTTATCTCACTCCTTTCGAAAATATGTAAGTTTTGTAAAAGTTGACTATCTTTATAATCTATTTCTTGATAAATTTCGAAAGTGTGCGCGCGCGTGCACGAGAGAGAGAGAGAGAGTAAAAAGTAGCCAATCTCTCGTTTTTCTAAGGGCATGTTTGACACCATAAAATTTTGCGGATAAACCTGATTTATCCCCTAAATTTTGGAGATAACGCAGATTTATCTCCAAGTTATCTTCGTACCAAGCAGCACTTAAAAGTCTAAGTTTAATCTTACAATACCCAAAATATATAAGGTACATTTGGTTGGAATTATATGTTGTTAATAATTTAACGGTTAAAATTCTATTCTATAATCTCAACAAATTGTAACTTATATATATAAGTATATAATCACTGAACATTCACACTTAAATGTGAATATCAAATCTCAATTTTCACACATTCCTAGAATTAAAAAATTTAGGATCAAACGTAAGTTATTTAACATCCCAACCACTGGACGTCCCCAATTCATTCAACTCGAGAAAACATGTGCCTCAGTTTTAACTAATAACATGATTCGTTGTTGACAATTAAATATTAGAATTTATGAGGCACGCAAGCTGCGAATCTAAAATTTATTTTGCAAATTCAAGTTCAAATTCTCTCGAGAGTCCGACATCATTAAAAAAAGAGTCCATTTTTATGAGAGGGTAAAACGTGCTCTTCAACCGAGTTCCAGACAAAATCGAGTTCCAGAGAAGACTTAACTTGCAAATTCTTTCTTATCCGTGGCTCTCTGCTCGTTGGTTCTCAGACCATCGTGCAACTACAGCAACGAGATATACCCGTTGTTGATCATCCACTCGAGGCTCCAGTGGTTCCGCACGTTCCGGAATGTCCAGTACGCCCAGCCGAAAGATGCCTGCCCGAACACCTCCAGCTGCGCCATGGCAAACTTCTGGTAGTCCTCCTTCGTCGCCCCCTGCTCTGCGAACTCCGCCACCCATTCCCCTGCAACAACCAAGCGCTTGACATCGTTAGGGGCATGCCGAAGATGATACACGGAGATCAACTTGAGCAGAGACGGAGGTGCGGTTGGGCTGGCCACCGACCGACGAAGGTGAGGGGTCCGTTGGAGGTGGTGATGGCGCCCAGCTCCTGCCTCCGGGTGCTGCGTACGAAGTCCACGTTCTGCTGCGGTGTCAGGCCGTTGAAGCCGCCGGAAAAGAGATTGTAGTAGTGGACGTCGAGGACGGTCCGGTCCAGGCCTCCGGCGAAGCTGAGGAACTCCCCGGCGTCGGCTGACAACCGGGCAGACATTATGACGTAGGCGCTGCTCGTGTACCTCCGCACCGCATCGTATCCGCCCTGATAATACTTCTTCACGGCCTCGAAGGACACGGCCTCTGCCCGCGGCTCGTTGAGCAGCTCCATGGCCAGCAGGCTGGGATTTGCTCCGTATCTGTGACCGACACGGAGATGTGTAGCTTAATACAGAGGAGAGCAGATCATGTTCATCGAACGATGGGGGAGGAGGGGGCTCCATCTCTCTCGTAAGAAAGATGGGGTCGTTTCTCCTCTTCCATCTCAATTAGGAGAGTTAGGCAGGCCTCACTCCTCTTATGTAGTAGGACTGTTCGCAGTTGGGTTCACCATAGACTCATTATTTTTTGAAATTGAAATCACATCAAAATATAAATGAAACCTCCGAATCAATAATAAACCATACTGATCAGTTCGCTTCGTCACTTAAGATATATTATTTATTTGTAAACGTAAATTTAAATTAAATTAAACTAATTAAAAATTGCATTATTAAGATTAATACTTTATTTGTAAGAAAAAAAACATTTTTAATTCATTCGAAATATATTTTTAATAAATATATTCAATTACAACTAATATAATACACAAATGATCAATTTAATATATATTCAGCTCCTTTCAAAACATCGAACAGACAAATCCCTATTCGATTTAATTTATCATTTTTAGCCGGTTCACTTGAACACCCAAACTCTCAAAGAGAGGGGTAGAAGGTGTGGGGGAGAACGGACGGGATCCAAGCTTTAAGCATACAGGTGAAAGTATCTACCTCCGAGCTAGAAAATCGATGACCGCTACTGTCTGCTGGATACTCTCGTCGGTGGCTCCCCACACACGGCTGCCGTCTCTGGACGCGCTGTGCTCGTCGCCGTTCTGGGATCCGGGCGCGGCGTGCAGGTCGATGATGACCTTGAGACCATACTTCCTGAAAGACAGAGCCATGAGAGGTCATGAACTTAATATAAACAGATCCTCCTCCTCCTTGCTGCCTCATTTGACTGTGGCGAGGCAGATTTCCACCCAAAAAAATTTGCTCACCCAGCCCAAAAGAAGGCATCGTCAAGAGCTCGTAGAGAGCCGCCAACGAAGGGCGGCGGTGGGTAGTCCCCGGCGACGATCCACCAACCGACAGGGATCCTCACTGCGTTTAAACCATGCTCCTTGATGAATTGGAAGTCCTTTTCCACTATGAAAGTCTGCCAATGTTCCTGCAACCAGTCGTGGAAGATCGACTTGAAATTATACTCAATTCAGGAAGATTTTCAGAAAAAAAACGGAAAATTTGACTTTTCGCCTATAAGGACAATTATATTATCAATTCGTTGACCGAATCTCGTAGCTCATCGGACCAATTTTTTCACTCTCTTTCCGTCGACCGGCGCCATCTCACTACCCTTTGGCACGTACATTTTGAAAGAGATTAGATCATTTGTCACATCCCAAATTTTAACAAGCGCAGCGGGATAATTCGACAACGTGATCGAGAAAATTTAATCCCATAAAAATATAGATTTAGGAAAACTGAAGACAACTCATATATTCACAAATTCAAATTAAATATACTACTATGCTACACAATCTAAACAAAGCTAAATACCATTTAAACATAAATATCATCCAAGTGCCTTATCGGGAAAACGATCCACCACATTTCTACTGTGCTAAACCTGATTACCAGAAAATTGATAAGACGATTAGAATGAGTACGACAACTCAGTAGACACCTTATCATCCGTCAAATCGGATAACCAAAAGGCCCTAAATGTTATTTAAATAGCTACCCAGACCTACAACCATTATATGTAAATATAGACTAGTCAATATATTAAATATTTGACTTAATCCATATATTTTAAACTGTCAACCAACACCTATAGACACACCATCCAGCACCTATAAACACTCTAAAATGATATGAAAGCATGAGTAAACATATGCACGATCACCAACTACATGCTTCCTATGATGATACCACTACAAATAAGACATATCGTGCATATGCCATGCACACAAACCCGATAAATGATAATATAACACTAGACCACCTCTACAATATCATGCAATAAGTGTACATATCTTCTAATGAAGGACCACATTCACAAATGCACCTATCCTCTAATAGATGCACATATCCTCTACAAAGATTTTCATGAGCAAGGGATACGTTGTCTTGCCACCTCAACCACCTATATCACCAGATCTATCATATATAAAAGTACCATATACTAATCGAAATCACATAGTGCACCTAGGCAGTGGTGGCACGTAAGATGCCTGCGGGATCTAGGATCGAATGATGCACCAGACGGTTCTAACTCCCGTTGCCCTCGGGTCACGACTAACTAGTCTGGTGTAGCTCAGTCTTCCATTCACAGTTTCAATGCATCATACATCCATATCAATCATGTCATGCCATGACCACAAATATGCAAAATCTATGAACAAAAAATGAGCATACACAACTACTGCCATGCTAAACAACCATGCTAGAAATAAACTAAAATGAGACAACATCCACATATAAACAACTAAACATGATTGAACATGAATATAACTAGGTGCTAGAAAAATTAATCACCATACCATCTAATCTTGTTAACATATCACAATTTCTTAACAAGATTAACTTAATATACTCATGCTAATATGTAACCGGATGACAAGCTAAAAGGAACATATTACACTACTAACTAAGCATTATCTCATACACATAATAGAGACATAAACATATGATATCACATGATACTACGCACCTCTATCTAATTAACTCATGTCAACTCCCAATTTAAGCAATAAAATGTAACTACACATCTTTTAATTAAAAGGTCAAATCTAAGAATCATACAGGATTAAATAGGAATTTTAATGATAATAGACACGTCAAGGATGCCTATCGGATCGATGCTGAAAAAGTCAGAGATCGACAATCGAAAATGATATCGAATGTTGAGGACGCGGCGCACAAATCAAATCATCCAAATAAGAGATCCTCCTCTTTTAAGACTGCTGGAAAAGACATAGAATGGAGGGGTAAGCCATCGGATCAAGGAGAAATAAAGAGAAGATTAAGGAGAAATAATATCATAGATAATAGGAGAGAGAAGAGGATAGAACATGAGAGAGAGATACCACGGATGGGGGGGAGACCGGCGGCGGGGGCGTGGGCGGGCAGACGCGTGCAGGCGCTGACGTCGGCAGCGGCCGACGGGGCTATGCAGGCGGCGATCGGCCACGGGGTGACACGAGGCAGGCTTCATCGGATGGGGCAGGCGACGACTGTGGTGGTTGAGCGTGGGTAGTGGTGCGCGGATGCATGGCACGTGCCCGGACGACCAGCAGGCAGCAACCGCGGGGATGCACACACACACACAGAGTGAGAGGGGGGGAGAGAGCAAGAGAGTGCCACACACGACGAGGGCAAGACGGCGGGTGACAATCGGCGAGGTATGGTGCGGAGACAACGAGCCAAGAGAAGCGGAGAGAGAGAGAGCGGCGGTGCATTTAGGGTTTGAGGGAGAGAAAGATGAAGAGGCAACGATGAGGAAGAGGAGAAGAAAGCGGTTTCGTAAGAGAGGAAATAGGGAAGAAAAATAGAAGGCAACGGTGATGAAGTTATGGTACCGAAGAGATGAGGATAAAAATAATCTAAAGGAAGATATAAATAGGAGATGAAAAAGAAGAAGATAGAATAAATAATTAAATAATATTTAACATAAATAAAATATAACGATCTACTAAATTAATAAGACACAATATAAATAAATAATAATATTTATGTATTTATATAAATATTTTAAAAATAATTTAAATACATTATAAAAATAATTAAAAATATTACGATAATAATCTAAATAATACTACAAAAATCTGAAATATTACATCATTCGGATGGCTGGAGAAAGGAGGTGCCACGGTCTGCATAGGAGACCACGGCGTCACCCATTTGTGGCTCTCGGGGTGACGGTGAGTTCGACTTTCCAAACAAAAAAAAGGCTCTTGTCGTTGCTGCGGCGCCTCCCTCCTCCACCAATCCGAGGTGATCACATCTCTTTTGTAATAAAAAAGAGGCCGAATGTCACGTCGCTTTCTGATCTAGGGATGCCAACACAGAGCAACGCGTCGTACAAGATGCGTAGGAGTCGGTGGCATCCGGGTCAGCCACCGATATGCGTAGGAGGCGGGGAAGGGAGCCGGCTTTTGGCCTGAAGATCCCGTGGCCGTCACCATTTGCCTATTCCCACCGCCCCCCAGCACTTGAACCGGCAGCTGCCAGCGTCACACTTCATCATAGACAGGGAGACAAGCCTCTCCGGAATTCCGTCGAACATCTGGTGAGCAAGACCTAGATGTCCGATATAACCGTAGAAATGGAGGAGAGAGTTAAGCACGTTGACGTCGGAGAGCAACGGCGATATGACGGCGATGCCGTGGATGGCCCTCCCCTCTCTAGAGGCCAGAGCGTCCGCGGCGGCCATGACGGCCAACGAGAAGGTGAACTTCTCGGGGCCGTGAGAGGTGTCCTGGAGGAGCTGGGAGAAGAGGAGGGGGGCAAGATGGAGAAGGCCGGAGGAGGCATGGGTGCGGATGAGGACGTTCCAGGAGTAGACGTCTGGGCGGCAGGGAACGTGCCAGCGGAAAATGCGGACGTCGTAGTCGGGGTCGCGGCAGCAGGGTCGGAGGCAAAAGGCAGAATGAGACGACCGGCTGAGTAGTGGGCGGGAGAACAGACTGAGACGGAGCATGCGATCGGGGACACCACCGAAAAAGAGAACCTCCGCACACTAAAAGGAGATGACTCGGAACCCCACTAAGCAGAAGGGATACGCTCCCCCCACTCCCATCTGCGTCATGGGCAAAAATGTTATTTCTTATACCTTTTAACATTGACAGATCGTGTTTAAATTAGAGCAGACAAATTCAAAAAACTGAACTTTTCGTTGAAGTATTTCTAACATCGGAGTTTTGTTGAAAGCGTCTCTCAAGGAGATCGAAAGTCAATTTCCTCCGAAAAAATATAAATTTCTTATCACTAGGGATTTACTTTTTTTTGAGAGACAAATATATCTATTCATTATAACATAAAGAGAGTACAAACACCAAGACACGACAATAAACTTAAAACTATAAGACATTCGCCTGACACAAAGATAGTTAAAATTTTCTTGGAAATCTTTTCCAAGAAACATAAACATTAGCCACAAATCGACCAACACATTTGAGTGTTTGAAAGGTCGAACAGCAGAGATAGAGACTCCATCAACGGAGTTTGATAACTGCCACGAGATTGGATAATCACATCAAAAAAGTGTGGATATCGCTCAAACTAATGATCTCGAAATAAGGTGGATGACTATGAACATAACAAGGAAAGACATCAAGATGGATCACGACCACGTAGCGACGAATTTAAACAAAACTAAGAATACAAGACACCAACATAGATAAACCGAACTCTCAAGCTCCAGCATGACAAAAAAAACAAAAAATCTAAAAGTGTATTTAGGCAGAGTGCTGGAGCAAGAGGGACACTACAAGCCTTAATTATTTAGGAGGAGGGGGAAACCCCCCCCTCCCAAACCACAAAGTGCTCAAAATAGTAGACAAAAATACCGATGATGGAGATACAATGTTGGAAGCAGAGATTGTTGATCCACGCGAAAGAACCCTGCCTGATGAAGTTGGGAAAGTGAGGAGAAAAACTGATGAAAAGAAGGGGGAGAGAAGCAGACGGCGGGGGAGTATGTAACTAAAGGAGGTTGGAGGGGATTAAGAGATTTCAAACGGGGGAGGGGGCGAGGAGAAGGGGTTGTTGGAGATGGTTTGCAGCAAAGGATTATCCGGAGGGGTTGAAAGGGGGCAGGGCGAGGAGGCACTAGTGACGGGGTGCTGTGCCGACGAGGTGGAGGGGGGACCGGAAAGGGCTGCATAGCAAAGAGGGGGGAAACCGAAGTGGGCGGCGGGGCGAGTGGGGGTCCGCCGGAGAGGGTTGTGGGGCAGGTGGAGGTGGGCTGCAGAGCACTAGAGGGGTACGCGCGTGTTTAGGGGCAGGCGGAGGTGGTCTGCCTAAAGGTGAGGGTGCCGGGGGAGGATCCCTCAAGGGGGAGGGCAGATGGGTGGGGGGGGGGGTCGGAGAGGGTAGGGCGAGGGGGAGGTGTCGGAGAGGACAGAAGGGGAAGGGGGGCGCCGGGGATGCTAGAAGAGAAAGGGATCGAGGGGGTAAGCCGTAGGGGGGGCAAAGAGGATGTGAGGGTTTCTCCGGAAGGAGGGGTCCACCATGGAGGGGTTTCGTCGGGCGGATGGAGTCCGCCGGGCGAGGGCTTCTACCGGGGAGGGGGTCCATCCGCCGACGAGGGCTACCGCCAGCGAGGGCTTCTGCCCGTCCCTTCATACTAGGGATTTACTTTGACTAGTACGCAAGATTGCGGAATCACCGCAAGCGGACTTCAATAGTCGTTGTGAACAAAGAGGAATCACGTTTCCCTCCATTAAAAGAAATGACGTGATTATGGAAGTATTTTTTTCTTTATTAAAAAGTACAATATATTATTAAGAGATACAATTTACTATTAACTTCACATTTTTATTACTAATTCTTGTAATATATCATTAACCCTCGTTAACATTTATTAAGAAAATAAATTATGGAGTGTTTGGTTACATAATAATTTTTGTACATTTTTACAATAAAAAATTAATATTAAAATAAAATATAAACTAATCAATGACAAAAAATTATCATGTGATAACAATAAAAGAGTAACTACTATAGATGACCAAATAAAATGTGAGACCACAGGATAAAATAAGAGGTGAGATTCTTTTTTTTGTTTGAGAAAAAAATCACTTTAAAAATATAAAATTGTCATAGTTGTCAAGTATTTTTTCAACAAGTTTTATTTCAAAAATGTAAAATTATAACCAAAAAAATCAAATAATCATGCAATCAAACACCATATGATAAAACATCATATTAGCATACGTTTTACTAACGAAAAAGTATAGAATGGTTCATCGTAATTATTACTTTTTCGTAGCATTGAAAAAAAGTTCGGATCACCTCAGGTCCCATGGAGAGAGTATCCTCAGTCTTCAATTAAAGTTGGCCATGACACCAGGTCACTTAAGTGGCAGATCAAATAACAAGTTTGGTGAATCTCTACTGAAAAGGGCAAAATCGCTACCAACATCTTACTAACTCGCTACCCATCGGTAGCAGTTGTATTAAGGTCGGTAGTGAATTTGTAAAGGGTCGGTAGAAGTTCAATAATAATTCATTGACTATTAATTCGCTACCAACAAGGTTAAATCGTTACTGACACTTTACTAACTCATTATCTATCACTTAAGTGACTGGTATCATGATTTTTTTTCATTAGAAACTGTGAGTACTTCCTTCACTCCAAAACTTAGGTAACAGAAAAAATATCTTCTCTTGCTCTCGCATCATCATTTTTAACACGTGGATCGAAAAAGGTGACTTTCACCTCACCGGGCCGCGTAAGGCGATCTGCGCAAGATAGCTATGTTTGACTATAATCTTCCTTACCCTCATAATGGCGGGGGCTCTGCCCGGCCCATAACCGTTCGTCACCTGGAACTCCCCCTGCATCGTTGCTACGATCGTCATCAAGAACACCGACGGGTCGTCGTCACCCCAGCTTCCGCCGCCGTTGTGATCCGCTGTCACCGACGTCTCCACCTTGGCCTGGTCAGGATCGGTACGACGAACTAAGCATGCTTACCGGTCCGCGGAAAATTAATGAAGTATGTTCATTTACTCCTCCTAATTAAATTTTTCTGTCTACCTGCAGGAATTGGCCGTTGGGAGCCCTAATGCGAACTCGGTTCTTGTCCCCGGAGGCCCTGACTATCTCGAAGGTTTCCGAGGCGCCGGGCGCCGTTGCCGTAGCCACCGCCTCCGCGCCGCTCCCGGCCGCTTCCAGTCCGATGAACTGGTTGCCGAACACTCGGAACTGGAAATGCGTCGGGTCGACCCTCCACAGCTGTTACAGGCGCAAGCTGATCGTTTATCATGGCGCAGGTCGATCGAAACGGACTAAACGATCAGTATAATTAAGGAGGAGCACGAGAGAGCTGACCCTGAACGTCTCCCATCCGGAGGCAGCAGACCTGTTCGCGACGATGATGCTGCCGCCGCTGCTCTCCGCGCAGAGGTACTTCCCGATTGTCGCGGACTTGAACTGAACTTGGGTCCCGTCCTGCGGGAGAGTCGTCGCCGTCGTCGTCACAGAGACAGAAGGGGGAGACACGGGCTTGATTCGTCAAGGTTGAAAGAATTTGGGGATGGGAAACATACCAACAGATCGTTGTTGATGATTCCGTCGAAGAGAGAAGGCTTGATCCACCCTTCAGTGACCAGCCACCCCCCCAGATTCACAGCCTTGACGGTGGAAGATGGCGTTACTCTCGCAGCCGCGCAGGGGGAGAGGAGAGAAGCCCACAAGAGAAGGCTGAAGACGACTGGGATGAACCACCTGGCGACGTGGTAAGGCGCCATTGCTGTGTGGATGTCCTACCTCGCAACTGTAGATCCAGCGCAAGGAACGGAGGACGGGATCATATAAAGGGAGTCATGCTCAGTGAGGAGATCATGTGCAGTTGAAGATTAGATACCGAGGACGCGTCGGTCCGAAATGCCGGCGGTCGGACAAAGAAAACGGAAGGCGAAATACGAGAAATTAACTTCGTGTGAATCTCTGTTAATGAGAATAGATTTCGTTGGCCAAAATAAAAAGAGAATAATTTAAATCTGATCCATTCGGCTGATCTTCTTCTTTTGTTTGGTCACGATCACTCAGTGGCCAATTATGTAGCTCTTCACAAGAGGAGAGATTGAACAGCACTCGATCCCATGAAAACACTCCCAAAGGGGTGGTCGGGCTCTCCGGCCTATCAAATCCACGTCCTTACTCCTCGTGAGTAGAGAAACGTGTCAATCGACTCACGATCGATCGGCCATTCAGCTGATCTATAGAATTAGGTAACTTTTAAATTTTCAAAAATATTATATATAATTTTTATCATTATTAAAATGTAATCTAGACTATTAAATATAAAGTTTCATGATTTAAATTTGAATGTAATCTAGCCGCCTATGAGATATATATATCATCAAAAGAATGGAACAAAGGTTAAATAAGTTCACAGCTTTCGGCAGTTTGGCGATAAGTTGAATCTCTTAAACATTGTCTAATTTTTTTAAAAAATTTTGAAAATATCTTTTCAGAATAAGTGAAAGAAAATATTATTTTAAAATTCAATATTGAGAATCTTAACATGTCTCTTCGCTGTCACTCATGTTTAAAAGTAGAAGTATTTTTTAATTGCCGTGTTAAGTATTTAATTTTAACACAAGTTATTAACAGGCACAAAATTAATTAAAATTTTAAGATTTTAGATTAAATCAAATCAAATACCACTTAAGACGGGCTCTCAAGTTGAAATGCACATCTTTTCGTCGTAGATGATACGAAGACTTTTCCGTTGAATGAGGTCAAAGTCACCCAGTTTCAAGCAGAAATTGGATCGAGAACACGGAGGCCGTCAAAAATGTCCAGCGGAAAGTGCAAGTTCACGGAACATGCATGATTCGTGGAAGGAGAAGTTTGGGTCAATCACAAGAAGGATGACGTATCTCAGGAATGATTACACAAAAAAAAACGTACGTCAGAGAATTTCAGATCCTAAAATAACTCTGCAGACTGCAGCCTTGTTTGACTTGCAATCAGGACCGCCAAAGGTGCGATTCTGTAGTACGATAGTATTTGGATTCCTATAAACGTTAATAGAGTGTTTGGTAGCTCTTTTAATTTTGAGTCAATCTTGTTTTTAAAATCAAGATTACTTGACTTTTCATTTTTAATTTTAAAATCAAAAGAGTCTAGTCATGTTGTGTTTGGCAAAACTATCACAATTTTTAAAATTTATAAAGTACTGTTTGATTATGATTTTAAAATCAAAATAACTCTATGACACACTGCATGTTAATACAATATAGTATGTCACAACATCTATATTTATTTAATGTCAACTAACATGACACACACTGCATGGTCCCGCTCTCCGGTCACCGCCTTCCTCCCCGACGACAGCTCCACCGGCGCCTCCATCGGCCGAAGTTCACCGGCCGCCGGAGTCCGCCGCCTCCCCCCTGCCCGCCGGTCCGCCCGTCCACCCCTGCCCCGCGGACACCCCCCCCACGGCTGCCGTCGTCCACCGCCGCCCGTCCACGCCCTGTCTCGACGATTCTAGAGAAAATCGGCTCCCCTTTCTGAACCAGGTCAACGGCGGAGATCAGCCGCCGCGGGGGCGGGACCCCTCCGGCGACGGGCCTCTCGCGCTTCCCGCCGGGGTGAGGGAAGGGGTGGGCGTCAGAGAAGAAGGAGTCGGGGGCGGAGCGGAGCAACTGCCAGACACGGGGGTGGCGGAGGGAGGGCCAGGCGGCGAGGCAGAGGTCCACCCCCACCCCACGGACAGCCGTCCAGCTGTCCACCCCTGCCCGGCGGACAGCCGCGCCCCCCCACCCCCCCCACCCCCCCCCACCGTGGCCTTCGTCGTCCACCCCCGCCCCCAGTGGCGGATCTAGAATTTTAATATAGTGGGGTCACCTCTTTTAAAAACATATTAACATAAAAATATTTAATAACTTATAATGAAAATTTCATATTTTAGTGGGGTCACTTGACCCCACTACCTATACCTTGGATCCGCCACTGCCCGCCCCGCGGACAGTCGCGCCCCCCCCCCCCGGGCGCGGCTGCCGTCGTCCACACCCCCGCCACAGCCGCCGTCGTCCACCCCCGCCCCGCGCACAGCCCCCCCACCGCGGCCTTCGTCGTCCACCCCCGCCCCGCGGACACCCCCCCCCCCCGGACAACCGCGCCCCCTGCCAGAGTACAGCCGCGCAGTGGTGTCCGCCGTAGATGTCCGGATGAGGGAGATGATGGGAGACGGGCTGCGGGGGCGGGGGGGGGGGGGGGGAATAGGCCGCGTCTCTCCCGAAAATAAAATAACTCCTCCCAATAAAATAACTCCTCCCCTGTTTTATTTTCGGGAGAGATATTAGGAGTAGGTTTCTTTGTTTCCAAAAAAAGAGAAGCGGGCAGAAGACGTGACCAAACACCTCTCTTTCCCTATTTTCAAATTTTAGGTAAAAAAGGAAAAAACGCTGCCAAACACCCCATAAAGGTTTTTGATTTCATTTTTAGTAATTTTATAATTATTATATTTTAATTTCGATCCGGATTCTAATTATTTTATTAAATTTTATAAATTTTAAAATACATATTGAGTAATAATTTTATTTAAGAATAAGTTAATAATTTACATATAATTACTATAGTTTCATATAATCTCTTAATTCAAAATGTTATTTTATTATTTTTATCCCTTATGTATCATATTTTATTATTTTATTTAAAATTCTTTAATTAATATTATTTTTATATGTTTATTTTTTATTAAAATTGAATAATCAAAAATAAAATCAACTCATTTCAGTGTCAATTCCGATAAATTATTGAAATATTCAATTTTGATTATAAGATACAAAAATTAAATTTTAAACTCAATAATTTTTATCATAATTAAATTAGAATTTTAAAATATCAAATTTCCTTTACATTCTTTCTTGCGATTTCCGTTATGACAAAAAAAAAAGACTTACAACTTTTGCTGATGATGACAATATTTGGCTGGTATTAATTTTCATGCATTACAAAAGTTTCCAGCGGAAAGTGCAAGTTCACGTAACATTGGTCGTAGAAGTGTGGGTCAATCAGGAGTATATGACGTCAGGGAATTTCATATCCAAACTTGTAATTTCCACTGTGCGGAGAGAGAGAGAGAGAGAGAGAGAGAGAGAGAGAGAGACTTGCAACTTTTGCCGATGATGACAATATTTGGCTTGTATTAATTTATATTAATTTTCACGTGTAAGAGGATGATGATAGTATTCGGCTTGTATTAATCTCTATTAATTTCCACATGTAAGCCTAGCATGGCTGCGCCGTTTGATTGTACAAACAAACATTTGATTTCCAATTCGGTCATAGATTTGGATAAAGTGTTTGATTAGGTGTTTTTTTATTTCTAATGTCTCTTATATCTTAATTAATTTCTTAAAATTAAGTTGTTGATTTAATTTTTATTTTTTAGACTTCATCTCTTTATAAAGAATAAACACTATAAAAAACATGCTATTGGCAGTAGGTTAACGGCGACGGCCTCACAATGCCGTCGCTAGTAAGGGTAGTGACAACAATAGTTGAGGAGTCATCACAATTATACAAGAAGAGCTATGACTTGTGTAAGTCATCGTTAAATATAATATTAACAATGACAGAGACCATCATGAAAATAAAAAGAAAACCAAAAATAATTTCAAAGAAAGATTATGTCATTGGTGATGACTCCTGTAAATTGTCATGAATTTCTTTTTGTAATGATGACTTAACTCATTGTTAGTGATTAAAATATGACTGTTCAACTGTCAAATACTAGAGACATCGTCACTAACCATAAATGTACCATTGGAAATGGTTGAAGAAATCCTAACCAATGTTTACAATTTTAAAAATGTCACGTAGCCTATTTCTTTTCCCTTTTCTTCTTTTCTCTCTCTCTCTCTCTCTCTCTCTCTCTCTCTCTCTCTCTCTCTCTCTCTCTCTCTCTCTCTCTTTTTGGTCTTTTCTCTCTCTCACTCGCCGCCGGTGGCCCGGTTGCTACTTCTCTTGCCACTGCTCGCTGCCATTACATCCTTTATCTCTGAATCTTCTCTTTAAGATATATTTTGTAACCCTATCTGTCTACTCTTCCTCTGAATCTCCCCCAATTTATTAGCCTAAGCACAAATGTTATTAAGAACTATTTAAAATAGAGTTAAATAAATTTCTAATTATTTAGAGTAATGTTAAAGTTGTTTATTCAATATTTATATACTTGTTCTTAGTATTAATTTTTTTTTGGTTTAGATGTCTAATTAGATGGGTTGTTAACTTTAAGTGAATATTTTAAGATTTTTTGGGCTTGTAAATCTCTGTTAGTGAGAATCTTGGTTAGTGTCGGTCGAGCATAGCTCGGTTGGCACCCTCTCCTGTTGGGTTTGCGGGAGGGCGGGGGTTCGAGGACGCCGTCTGCGTCCGCCTCTCCCCCTGGGGGCTGAGTTATCATGTGGGGACCGAGCCGCGGGAGCTCGATCCCCCGTCGCCCGCGCGCGCAGCGGACTGCTGACCAACGTGGCCATGTAACCAAAAAAAGAGAATCTCCGTTAGTGAGAATAAATTAACGCCGTGTAAATCTAATAAATTGGTTGACCAAAATAAGAAAATAAATTTAACGCCTGATCCATCTGATCCTCTGCGTCAGGTAACTTTTAAGTTTTCAAAAATATTATATCGATTTTTTATCATTATTTAAGTGTAATATAGACTATCAAATGTAAATTTTCATGATTTAAATTTGAATGTAATTTAGCCGCCTGTAAGATATATATGTCATCAAAACTGGAGCAAAGTTTAAGGAAATTCACAGTTTTTCGGCTAGTTGGCGATACGATGTATCTCTTAAGCATTGTCTAAATTCACTTTTTAAATTTGAAAATATCTTTTAAAAATAAACGAAATAAAATATTCTCTTACATTTCAATGCTGAGAGTACTAACATGTCTCTTCGCTGCCACTCGTGTTTAAAAGTAGAATTATTTTCTAGTTGCTGTGTTAAGTATTTAATTTCATCACAAGTTATTAACAGATTAGACATGAAATTAAGATTTTAAAATTTCGTATTAAATCAAATCGAAGACCACGTAAATCTTAACCTTAAAGATGGGCCTCTCAAGCGGAAATGCAGATCTTTTCGTCATAGGTGATGCGAAGACTCTTCCGTTGACTCACCGGGTCTCTCAAGCAGAAATGTATCCAGAAGTTGGAGGCGGTCAAAAATGTCCAGCGTAACATGGGTCGTGGAGGTAAAGGTGTGGGTCAATCAGAAGAAGTATGATGTACGTAAGGGAATTTCACATCCACAAAAAACAAACTCTACAGCGACGTTTGACTAGCAATTAGGACCGCAAAAGGTCAAATTCTCGGTAGTAGAGTAGGCAGCATTCTTCTTCCGCTCTCTTATCCGTTTTTTACTGTTTCTGTGATTCACCTTCTTCTTCGTCTTTCTTATTTCCTCTTCTCTGTTTAGCTTCTTGACTGAAATTTTTCTTTGATCATCGTCTTCTTGTTAGCTATCGTCTGTCTTTTTCTCTTCTTTTAGGTTTCTTTATCTATTCTTCCGTCTTTGCTCCTGTGTTCTTCTAAAACTCTGCTTCATTTTTGGGTGTTTCTATCCCCTTTTTCTTTTTCTTGTAGGATTCTTTTCCTGTTGTCTGACTTTTCGTCTGATCTACCCTTCGGCCTTCTCCCTCGCTCTGGATTGATTCTCTTCTTAGCTATAGTCTCTACCCTCTTCTCTTTCCAATTTTAACCAGTTGATTTTATTTCGGTTAAATTTTCTTGTCGTCTGTCCATTTTCACCCGGGGTTAAACTTGGGTTACCATCCTATCATGTCTATGGGTTAGGGTTAACCTTTTCCGTCCAGGTCCCTATTTTCTAGGCTCTTCCAGGAGCTTCTTCTATCTTCTCTACGATCCAGCTTTGCCGTCTCCTGCTCGCTCAAGGGAATGGCTAGGTTTTTTCCTTTTCTATTGCACTCGGGGACCCTTCACTTCGGTGTTACCTTTTGTTTTGATCTTTCGGGGAGTTTCGAAGGTAGTTGTTGATCCTCCGATTTCAGAGGTTGCTATTCACTTCCTTTTGGGTTACTAGAAATCTACTTGGCAGTTATTCTGGTGCAGGTTTTTCATTTTCGTCTCTGGTCAGCTGTTTTAATATAACTGTTGGTAATTGGGCAGTCTATTTTGGATTCTCTAGATAGAGACGGTATGGATTTGTCTCCTCCTGAGGAGGAGCATATTGTTTCTCAGTTTCATAAGCTTATGCATGGGCCTATAAATCCACCCGCTCTATCTATTGATTCTTAGAGTGTTTCAACTATCTACCCTTGGAAGAAAATTTTAATACTCAAGGTCTGTTCTTCTATTAAACTCAGATTGGTGGGTCTTAAGAAGTGGATTCATAAATTGTGGAACCCTATATAATACTATGGTCTTTCTTGGATTTTCTCAATGATACTTTAATCTTACATTTTGAGGAGAAAGTGGACAAGGCTTGTAGGAGAGCTCCTTGATTTTACAATAATGACTTGGTCCTTCTTGAAAAAGCTCAACCGTTTATAACCCCCTCTGAATACCAACTAACTCAAGGGGACTTTTGAGTATGCATTTTTGACTTACCTCAAAAACTATTGAATAAAAATATTGTTATACAATTAGCATTCCATATCGGTATTCCATAGGACCCGCCTTCGAAGATTGTGGCGGCTTGGAGTCAATTTGCTCGAATCAAGATCAAAATAGATGTAACCTATTCACTCCATACTGAAGTGTCAGTGATTTTACCAGGGGGAGTTCTCAAATCTTTTGAACTGATGTATGAATGTTTGGTCCGCTTTTGTTATTTTTGTGTTGTCTGGGACATGAGCATGGCGACTGTTCCAAATTAGGTCATCTAAATTCTTTAATTGTATCGACTTTATCTCAAAAATTGCAATCTAAGTTGAAAAAACCAGTTAATTTTCAGATTTGGAGACTGGCTTTCCACGAGGGGCAGAGAAGCAAATAGTGGTAAATGTCCTCTTGAGAAGCATATCAGAGTTGGCGATTACCCTTCATTTTCTACTCTAAAAAAGTTTGACTTAGGACCAATCAATACCTCTTCTAATCTTCTGGCTCTTCCTCCTCCACATATGAAGGTATCAGAGGAAACTTTTTTGATTAATGTACCCATTAAGTTTGATTTTAGCAAGGCTGATTATACTAGTGTACCATTGGATGGATCTCCAGTGTTACCTATTTCAATCATTTCTCATTGTCCAACTAAGCATGATAATGTGATTAGTTCTTTGGGTGATACTGAAGCTACAATTTTGTCTTCCATGAGCTTGTCCGGTCTTGTATCTAAGTCAAAGACTTCTCCATCTAAATCCTCTATGAAAAAGTCTGGTCTTAAAGACAAGCATAAGTGGAAGATGCTTAACCAAGCAGTTAAACTAGCTGTTTTAAAACATGAGCAGATTTATTCCCCTCTGTAAGTAGAATCCTCAGATTATACAGATTCTCTTAAAAAGGGTGCGGCGACTGGCCCTACACAACTGTCGGGGGATCAATGAAGCTAGTGGCTTGAAATTGTCGGGGTGGTAATGGGCCCCCAATAATTCGTCATGTTGATCGCTTAGCCTATTCTATAAAACCTCAAGTGTTTTATCTTGCTGAAACTAAGTGTTCTTTACAAGTTAGTGAAATTTTCTTCTCAAAAAGATCTATCTCAAATTATTACATAGTTCCTTCGCTTAATCAGAGGGGGGGTCTTTGGCTATGACGAGAAGATAGTATTCATCTTCAGATTATCTTCACTTACAGTTCTTGGATTGGGGGTATTGTTAGTGAAGCAAATGTAGCTCAGCACTGGCTTTTAATAGTCACTTATGCTCATGTTTCGGATAAAAGTAGAGTTTTGATGTGGTCAAAGATGTCTCAATTGATTCAAGACGTATCCCTTCCGATTTGTCTTATTGGTGATTGGAATTGTATTCGATTTCCTGTTGAGAAACAAGATCTTAAACCTACTCGATCTCATCTGGATCATTTCGAGTGCTTTATTCAAGATAATCACTTATTGGATGTCAAAAATGAGGGTCCTATTTATACCTAGTCCAATAGAAGATCTTATGCTTTTCATGTCCGAGAAAAATTAGATCGATGCATGGGTTCCACATCCTGGTTTCTTCTTTATCTTTCATTACAATTACATGTGCGCCCAAGTTATATGAGTGATCATGGTCCACTTTATCTTACTACTTTTCCTCCTTCTAGGTAAAAGAATTTTTGGTTCCGTTTAGAAGTTGCTTGGCTAAAATTCCCCTCATTCCATCGCTGGTTCATTCTGCCTGGCATAGCTCCCCATACTTGGCTACTCACTATGGAGCTAAAATGTAGTCTTTGTCTAAGTATATGTCTGTTTGGTGAAGGAAGGTGTTCAGTAGTCTTAAAAACCAGATTAATCAAACTCAAGTGCAGTTGTCTACCACTCAGTCTCTGAATCCTTCAGTGGAGCAACTAGCGGAAGAAAATTTTCTTATCTCTAAACTAAATTAGCTGGAAGATCTAGAAAACATCTATTGGAGGCAATGAGCCAAGGTGTATTGGCACAAGGAGGAGGATAGATGTACTAAGTTTTTCATACAAAAGTTCTAAACAGGTGATGATGGAATAAAATTACTGGTATTTATAAACCAAATGGGAGCTGGTCAACAAATATGTCAGATATTAAACATGTTTTTTCATAGTATTTTAATACTCTTCTCAATGATAGTGTGCTTCCTATTAATGATGATGATCTTCAACTTCTTCATACTTTGCAGTTACCTAAACTATCTCAGCAACAACAGGACTCTCTTCAGGTTGTCCCTTCTTTAGAGGAGGTGCGTAAGGCACTTTTTTCTATGAAACTAAATAAATCCCCCAGGCATGGATGGTTTTCCCCCTCTTTTTCTTCAACATTATTGGTTTTTGCTTAAAGAGGATCTGTATGGTTTCATTTCCCACATGCTTGTGAAGTGTTACATTCTCCCTGAGTTGAACCACACTATACTTACACTTATACTGAAAAAAGCAAATGCTACACTATCGGAACATTTTAGACCTATTAGTTTGTGTAATATCTTGTTGAAAGTTCTTACAAAGGTTATTGCTATTAGATTGAAGCCTATGTTATATAATCTTATCTTAGAGCTACAAACTACTTTTGTTCCTGCCAGACGAAGTTCTAATAATATCATTATCATTCAGGAGATTCATAACCTTTTTAAATGGTCCAGAGGCAAATGTGATTCTTTTATGGTTAAATTGGATATACATAAGGCTTATGATAAATTGCGTTGGAATTTTCTCCAATCAGTACTGAGTTTAATGGACTTTCGTTGTCATCTAATTAATCTCATCATGGTGTGTACTCAATTTGTTTCATACTCTCTGAATATTAATGGGCATTTGTCAGAAAAATCTTCTTCAAGAGAGGTATTCGACAAAGTTGTCCTCTCAGAAGTGTTGTCTTCTATGTTGTCTAGAGCTTTGAATCAAAATCTTTTATCAGGTGTCAAAGTTGCTCGACAGGGCTCCATCATAACTCATGTCATATTTGTGGATGACTTAATCATATGTGGGAAAGCTATAGTTGAGAAGGTTAATTATTTAACCCAGATCCATAAACAGTATGATGAAGTGTCAAGTTAGGCTATCAATTTCCATAAATCCAAAATATGTTTTAGTAAGAATGTTTTTGTTCATTTAGGTGCGAGAATTTGTGATTTAACTAGTTTTCAAATGGCCTCTAAAGAAGACCTATACTTGGGGGTTCCTTGGGACCCTTTGGCAGGTAGAAGTACTCAACAAATTGCTTTGATTGAAAGGTGTTAAAATAAATTGGGGGGATGGAAAGCAAATCTACTGTCAACTGGGGGGGGGGGGAGAACTGCTTTATTTAACTCTACTTTTAGTCATCTTCTTTTACATGCTATGTCTGTTTCCAAATTACCTTCTTCTCTTCTTAAGAAATTAGAATTATTACAATGCAATTCTGGTGGGCACATAAACCAAATTAAAATAAGCGCATACATTTTAGCAACTGGTCTGTTATTGCTCAATCGAAATTGTTGGGTGGAATGGGCATTAGAGATTTACATCTTCTTAACATTGCTTCTGTTATGCGTCTTTTATGTAAATTTTTGCATAAATAGGGTGCTTTGTGGGCCCATGTACTAACTGCTAGATACCTGTATAAAGATACTATTTGGCAGGTTTAGGCTAAATATTCATATTCTTAGGTTTGGAGGTTTCTGCTATCTTCTCATTCTTATTTGGCTAATGGAGCAGTGTGGTGAATTAAAGATGGATCAGTCATACTCCCCTGGCATCCAACTTGGATACTTGATGATAAGGGTCCATTGGTTCTGAGGGAACCAGGTCTTTTCTTTTAGGGTCGGGTAAAAGACCTAATATTGCATGTGAATTGGAATAGATAGATTATTTCTGAATGGTTTGATGATGCTTCGGTCCAGTGCATCCTTGAGACTCCAATTCATTCTCAACTGTCACATGATCTACTTATTTTGACGTTTACCATTGACGGTAGGTTCACTTTAAAATATACTTATAGGTTTCTTGTCGAGAAAAAGCTTCCTCTAGGACCTTCAAACCAAGGGGTATGACGTAAAATATGGCATTCTACTATGACACAATTTTTATCCTCAAAAATTATATTCTGCATTTGGAAGATCTTATGGGTAATCTTCCTACTTACTATGATATCCGTAGAAGATGTTCGTATATCAACCCCATCTGTATGATTTGCGGCCTAGCTGAGGAATCTTCTGATCATTTATTTCTCATGTGTCCAAGAAATAGAGCAGTTTGGATAACTAACCCCATTAGGTAATAATAAAGACTGGGGTACTCTTTCAATTTCTACTCTTTTGGACACTTGGCATTCTTGGATGATATCTAAGGACAATTTTTTAGCTAGATTGGGAGTCATTTCCCTATCTATCATTTGACATCTCTAGCAAGCACATTGCATATTTTCTTTCTAGCATAAGTTGATTCGGCCACATACTATTTTTAATCAAGCTATGGTCAATGTGGATTTGTGCCTGAACAATAGTCCAGTTCTATCTACCGATACACTGATGGTTTGGTCACCCCCTTCTTTTGCTAATCTAAAGATCAATGTGAATTGTGCAACTATAGCTCTTGTAGGTACCATAGCCTTCTTGGTGAGAGAAGAAGTTGGAGGCTTACTCTTCTGGCGTACAAAGTAATACTCAACCAGGAAGCTTGAGGTTCTGAAAGCCGAGGCTATTATGAAGCATGCATCTAGGCTCTTGTAGGTACCATAGCCTTCTTGGTGAGAGAAGAAGTTGGAGGCTTACTCTTTTGGCGTACAAAGCAATACTCAACCAGGAAGCTTGAGGTTCTGAAAGCCGAGGCTATTATGAAGCATTCATCTAGGCATTTTCATCTTCTCAGCATATTTACATTGAAAGTGATGCAAAGGCAGTTGTGGATGATATTACTGGATCTGGTCCAACTCTTTGGAGGGTGGAGTCTACTATCCGCAAGTGCTCTTCCATCTTATCTTCTTCACCTCACATGTCTCTCTCTTTTGTTTATGGATCTTGTAACTATGTTACTCACCTTTTAGCTAGGTGGCCTTTGCAAAGTGACTCTGATCTTATGTTTTCTTCTCCTCTACTACAACATATTTTACATCAGTTATGTAAAGACATGTTGGGTTAATGTAAGTGTTGGTTTTTCCTTGTTAAAAAAAGAGTAGGTAGCATTCGATTTCAATAAAGGTTAAGAGATTTTGATTCTAATTTTGATATTTTGGAATTAGCATATTCTGATTCCAATCCAATTTTGATTATGTTATTGAATTTAAAATTAAATTTGATAATTTTTAAACTAAATAATAATTTTTATTCAAAAATGAGTTAATAATTCACATATTGTTACTAAATTTGATATAGTATCATAATTTATTTATAAATTTTATAACTTATATATTATATTTTAACATTTATATAAATTTATTTTAATTAATATTACTTATATATGCTTATTTTTATCGAAATAGAATAAGCAAAAATAGAATCAATTGATTTCAATTTCAATTTCAACAAACTATCAGAATATCCAATTTTGATTCTGATAGTTTATAAGATACAAAAATAAGTTGTAAACCCATTAATTTTTACCAAAATTTTGGAATATCGAATTCTATTTACACCCCTACTTGCAATTTCCCCTATGGCAAAAAAAGACTTGCAACTTTTGCGAATGATGACAATATTTGGCCAGTATTAATTTCCATGCACTACAAAAATTACCATTATTAGGGACAAGTTAATGGTGACAACAGACCAACGTCTGGCTGGGCACAATTTTCCCTAATGATGATAAGTGGCAATAGCCAGAAAGAAGTCGTTACAACTATAAGTATACTGGCAACGGCTCAACGATAGTCATTGCAAATACACAAATATCAGAAACAACTACTTTATGGCCTGTTTGGTTAGAGTATCAAAAATGATACTATATTAGTATTGATATTGATATTTCTAGAAGATGGAGTATCAATATCAAAATTGATACAAGTTGACACTTGTATTACATAACATGTGTTGTTTGCGTTACAAATTTTAAAATTGTTACTATAAGCCAAACACCTCGAGGTGATTACCAACAATATCAATTTTAAAATTAATAGTGATAGAGATGTCTAATAATGTTATCAAACAGGGCATTAAGTAGTTATTAGAAGAGTTAGTAGTGACAACCTAAGCCATCGCAGAACTAGAGAAAAACCTGCACTTATGCCTTCAGAAGGTCTCTAGCAATGACTTTATAAAGCAATCGCTAATGTATTTTATTAGCGACGACTTAAGTCACCCCAAGTCTATCTTTCAACAGTCGAATGATTGCCACCACCGCTGTCATTGCTGCTTGCCACTGCCAACCTTTTCCATAGTCACTATTGGCTTGCCACTACCTCTCCCTCTCTCTTGCGAGAAGGTATGCCAGCACCATTGTTGACACCACCGGTTGCCACCATCGCCGCAGGCCACCACCACCTACCTCACACCCAAATCCCCTCCTTCAAATCCATAGAAACTCTATTTTTTATTATTTAAGTCTAAGAATATATGGAATACATTGGTTTTGCTTTCAGTTTAAGTGTGAGAATAGAGGGAATAAACCCTTTTAAGTCCTATAACTTTTTATTTATAAAGATAATGCGTAAAAGTTAAAAAAGATAAACATTGTTCATTGTTCAACTTGACATGTTTTTTTTTGTTAAAGTTATATTTATAATATTTTGAAATAGTTGATAAATATGGTAAAGTGTATATCATTGAAGAGTATGTATGTAAATATACTAATTTACAAGAGAAATATAGTTAAACTCAATATTTATTTAATTTAAGCAAATTAACAAAGTTTTTGTACCAATTTGGATTTGCCAGCTAAAATCTTTAAATTAACCAATCTAGACATGTTTGGATTTATCGGTTTGGATTTGTCTAACGGCCATAAAACCCAATAAAAAGGAGTTAAAACCCAAACGGGTGCCAATTAGGCCAATTCAAACTGTTTTTTTGATTTGGATTAGTTTAAATAGCCATAACGCCCAGAAAAAAAAGATAGAACCGAAAACATGGCCAGTTAGGCCACCAGTTTGGATTGGTTTAACAACTATAAAACAAGAAAAAAGAGATAGAGCCCGAAACACAGTAGATTAGTTCAATCCATTCTGGTTTTCAATTTTGATTTCCCTAATGGCCATAAACTAAAAAAAAGAGTTAGAACTCAAATTAATGAAGATTAAGCCAATTAAATGACCATAAAATAGAAAAAATATATAAAATAAAAAATGTGCCCGGTTAGGTCAATCTAAATCGGTTACTAATTTGAAATGTCTAACGGCAATAAAACTCAAAAGAGTTATAACACATATCGGCTCTTATTTGGCTAATCCAAATCAATTTTTGGTTTGGATGGGCCCAAATGACTATAAAATTCAAAAACAATGAGATAAAACCCAAAGCATGACCAGTTAGGTCATTCTAAACTAGCTTTCGATTTGGATTTTCCTAATGGCCATAAAACTTGAAAAATGAGTTAGTACTCAAACCACTGCTAGTTAGGCCAATCCAAATGAGTTTTTTATTTAGATTAGCTTAAACAACCATACAGCTCCAAAAAAGGGAGATATAATTCAAAACATGGTTGTGAGGATTGGTTTATAACCCTTTTAAAACAAGCTAAATTAGTAGACCAAATAAATGAATTATTTTGATTTTCTTGGCCTTTTAATGCCAAACTAATCGCTTGTTTATCTAACATCAACTCTCTTTTTCTTATTTTTAGGAAGTTTCAAACAAGATTCTCGTTTGAGACTTGTTTCATCTAAAGGAGGTTCAATTAGAATTAATTACATATTTCATTTTCTTATACAATTGTTCAAATTTGCGTATATTTTTCTCTACAATTCAAATTTACTTTTTATTGGCATTGGAAGTACATTACATTATGACAAGGTAATGTTTCACAATTTAGTAAATTCTTTACTTATTGGATTGAATGGTTAAGAAATTATCTATGGTTAAACTCTTCACAACTTATCAATAGATAAAACCCTTTTTGATTTGTTTTCTTGTGATAAAAGATTTTATCGATCACAAGAGTTGAAAAACCTTATGGACAATCACTAATTTAGATTAGACATCCCCAATAGATTAGATATTAGGTATCTTCAAAGAATAAAGAAATTTTTATTCATGAATGTAGAACCCGATTTAGACATGGTCAAGGTAAAAATTTAATTCAATGTACTTGTAAAAAGATGTTGCAACATTTTTACTTTTAAAAAGATGTGGTTAAAAATATTTAATATATAATGACATATAGTTAAATTATCAAATGTGGATAAGTCACGGTGAAATCAAAGTTAAATCAACAAATATAATGTCTAAATTAACTGAACCATAAGATAAAAATGTTAATTATAAAGTGATAAAAATGCTTGAAGATATTTAAAATATTTAGGAAACATTTAGACATAACGAGGATGAGCCAAATGTAAAAGCATAAAAATATTATCATTTTTTAAGAGATACCGAAACACCCTTTAAGTAAAGGTTGCAAAGATGTATCTAAGATAAAAATTATTTTAAAGTTGATTTAGTTAAATTCAATAAATGATATAACTTGAAATGTATGAATATTGTACCATTTTTATTTAAGGATGTATTGCCTAAAAATGCAAGTGTTCTTGACACTTTTTATGAACTTCAAAATTTTGTTAAGGACTCAAGACTTAGTTATCAAAAAATAGATGTATGTAAAAATGATTACATTATATTTTGGAAAGAGAACACAGATAAAATAGTGTGCCTACAATGTAAGACTTCAAGATATAAAGATGATTCTAAACATAGAAGTAAGAAGATAGCATGGAAAATATTACATTATTTTCCATTAGAAGATAAGTTGCAATATTTGTTTGTATCAACAAATACCGCTAAGTGAATGACATAGTATAACGAGCCATGCTATTATCAATTGAGTGGTGAAAAGCATCATCCTAGCAATTCTCCTTCTTGGAGATGAGTTGATGAATCCCTTTGGTTGTAGAAACTTAACATTCGAGTTAGTTTGGTTGTAGATGGCTTTAACCCCTTAGGTAGTATGTATTCGTATCAGTGATTTACACTTTACCACTATGGATGTCTATAAAAGTGTTGTACATGATGATTTAGTGTTTAATACTAGGTCCAAGAGCTCCTAGAAATGATATTGATGTATACGTATAATCATTGGTGGATGAGTTAGGTATTTATGAAAGATTGGATTGGAGACATATGATACTTTTGATAAAAATGCATGTTATACAAGTTAATCATATATTATATGATTCAACATTTTTAGAAATATCTTATTCAATTAATTAGAAAAATCTTTATTACTAACTCTTAATAGATGCATACGCCATAATGAAGTCTTTGATCACATGCAATGATAATTGAATCATGATAAAATCATGATAATGAGATCATTCATCTATAGATATGTGATAAAAATGCTCTTAGTCATAAGATCCTTGAGCCGAGACATCAACAATTTGGATATACTAGTGTATGTGATGTATTCTCATATAATGAAAATGACTGATATCATTAGTCATTAGTATAAAGATACTGAGATATATAGAGATGCTCATTAGATAAATAAGTTTATTGAACTGAATGAATTACAAATCCCGAATAATATCTTACCTAACTATTGATCAGGGTTCTCTATCATTACAGTTGCACAGTTTGACTTTTGACCTAAGTCACCAACGATGCCTTGTTGGGAAAATCTTGTGCTTTGACCATTGACTTATGCATCATTGATTCGATGGTCTTGTATAGTGATGGATTCAGTATAAGGAAAACCTAGTGGATGTAATTGAGCCAACAACAAGGGATCATCCACTCTCAATAAGTGAGTTGGAATGTCCTATGAGATAGTATTATAAATCCCTAGCCATAGGTAGAAAAGATAATTGGAAAAAGAGTTCTTTAGTTAATCTGATGCTGAGTATCGGATCCCATAGAGTCGGTACACTAAAGAGTTGGTAGTCAATGTTGTACTCCTATCAGATTGGGACACTGAATGGATGAATGTTTATATCCGTGCGATAACTGACGATGAAAATTCTCAATGGAGATAAGATTATCCCAATAGTTATTTAGGATCATAGGATGTAGCTTGTACCATTAATGAATGGTAGGTCTTTAAATCTGTTATCAAACAACATATTTAATTTAATTAAATATAATTGTTCAATTTTAATTAGGCCTCAACCAAATAGACTACTAGGCCTAGTGCATCACACATATATGGACTGATATGTAAGTATGAGGGCATGGACATATTTTATAGAGATTTTAGCTTTTTATGAAAAATTTCAATTTCTCTATAAATATAAGTGAATTTGGCTAAACCCTAGCATGCCAAGGGAACTAATTTTATGGCTAGTCTCCTCTTGCCTCCTCTTTCTTTGGAGCATGTTTTTCCATGGTGGAGCTTAGTCTAAGGCAAGTCGAAAGGTTCGACGTGCAAGAGAATCTATTTGCAGAGGAAGTTCATTTTTATATTACTTGAGACCATGCACTTGGATGGTTTGAAGATCATCTAAGAGATTAGATTAATCTCTAATAGGTATATTCGAACCCGTTTTATTTGATATATGATTTTTATTGTTCAATTTTGATCAAGACAATATCAATATGAACACAAGAATTGTAGCTTTCTGTTACATCACATTTTATAAGGCGATTCCTTACACCTTTAAGAAAAGAGAGTTTTATCATAAGAGTCATATTGCTAGGTACCATAAATGACTTTTTAAGATATGAAAATCTATCCTAATGGAGTACTAAAAAAATTTAACATGTCCACTTTGTAATGAGGAAACACATTCAGTTTGACTAGTTCATAGTAAAAAAAAATGTTACTTAGGATATCATTGGTTTGTACTAATAGCACATTATTGGAGAAATAACCAATATAAGTAAATTTTTATGGCCAATGGTATGAGATGAAACATCAGATATGCTAACAGGATATGAGATATGGAGATAACAATAGGAGATATAAGCATTAAGCTTTGAAAAACTATTTAAAAAAGAATTAGAGAACTTGAGAAAGAATTTGGCAAGGAAGAAAATTGAAAAAAAGAAGTATTATATTTTCTGAAACTGCCATATTGGGCTTCTTTGATTGTCTATCATGTGTGACAATATTTTTGACATGTTCAACCTATTAAGATCAAATAAAGACAATCTAAACTGAAGAAAAGATTTATTTGGGTTACAAATTCATTTGGAATTGCATCCATACAAGGGGTCCATCTAGGCTTCCAAATGCAGTTTATAAGCTTAGCAATAAACAAAAATCTTAAATACTTTATTTTGTGAAGAATATTTGAGTGTCAGATGGGTATTTCTCAAATTTGAGTAGGTATGTGGATGTAAGAAATAGGACCATTAATGGATTAAAAGCTACAATTGTCAACTCATGATGCAAGTGATTATTTATTTAGTATTTCAAAAGATCGTATCAAAATTTGTACTCAGTCCCATTGTAGAGTTATGCCAGTATTTTAAAATCATTTATGCAAAAGTTTTGAATAGTAACATTTTGAGAAATTAAGAGTCTAACATTGTAATAAAATTATGTAAGTTGGAACAAAAATTTTCACCATTATTTTTTAATGTTATGATTCACCTAGTTGTGCATTTGGCTTATGAGACCAAAATGTCGAAACTAGTTCAATACTAGTGGATGTATCTGTCGACTCTGAAAATTCGACGGGCCTCTCCTTTTCAGGGAAGTCCGTGAATCCAGATCGTCACCTCAAGAGGGGATGATAAAGAAAGGAAAAAAATCAATGGAAAGCAACTCTCACCTCGGTCTCACACTCACATTGATCCCCGAACTTTCATCCCTTGGCGTCATTCGATCACCAAAGAGACGGTTCGGGTAATGTGGGAGGAGGGTGAGAAGAAGGAAATTAAGACATGTGGTCTCCAGGAACCGCGGGTTCCGATTTATGAAATAAAGATTGACCGTGTGTACCTTAGCGTGAAGAATGCGGGTCAAAGCTTCTCCTTCTTCGGCCGGCCGATGAAGAAGAGTTCTCAATGTGTGGGTGCTTGATATTCTGTGAAACTAGACAAAAAAATAAGTGAAAAAGACTATTAGAACTAAACAAAGTGGAGTATATGTAAAGAAAATAACATGAAACACACAATTGACTAGAAACTGACTAGATTCGGGTTATCTTTAACCCCTCTTTTTCTATTTTCGGATTAACAGACTAAAAATAATGCAAAAAATGTAAAAAAATGATAGGAGGATGGAGAATCACTAAACAAAGATATAGGAAAAAGAACATAATGATTCTGATAAGAATAGAGAGAGATATGGCCAAATCTGGGTTGTCGAAAGAGCCGAGCAGCAGTCCAGGATCTGCCAGGTGCGACTTTGCTTCTGTGCTCCTCACGACTAGCCCCGACCTCAGAATCAATTGCCGTTGATTTCAAACTGAATAAGACTTGGAGAGGAAGAACTTTTATGAAGAGAGCTTGGGCAACATACGTCCACACGCTGCTGTAGAGGCCAAAGAAAATAGACCTGACAGATCACCTTCAGACCAGCCTTCCTCTCTCTTGAATCGACTTCTCTCTCTCTAAACTCGAAATTCTCTCTCTAAAAATCACAAAATGGGTGAAGGAGGGATGTTGGACATCTTGAGATGCCTGGGGGGTCGTGCACATGCCTCTGGAACGATCAGAATCAGAGTTTATTTATAGGAGAAAACTGTCGCAATCAACACTACAAAATAGGAGACCTTATGCCCTACCCCAGGGCGCATGTGCCTCCAAGTGGGGGCGCATGCTATCCATTCGAAAATTTTGGTCTCTTCCGGTTCGATTCGTTCAGCGGTGGAGTCCCGGTGAAAAACTGGTTCCCTCGTGCCTCAAGGGTAGGGTGCATGTGCCTTCAAGTCAGGGCAAGAGGTCACGTGCCTCAGGGGTAGGGTGCATGGGCACGTGCCCTGGGTTCCGGGCGCATGTGACCAGGGACCCGGGCGCATGGGACTGTTTTGCACGTCCTTCTTCCGGAAGCCATTGCGAACACTCCCGAACTCGGAATTCGACGCCGTTTGTTGCATTGGAAAGATAACAGGCAGAAGAATCTCTCTATAGCATTGGATCAGCCATCACACCCTCCAAAACTTCAGAATTTTGTCTGGAAGTTAGGACAGTGAACAGAAGATCCGATACTGGTCAAAAGGACTCCGACGGCAAACCAGAAATGCACGGTATGCAACAAAACTTGTATGGGGTGTGAATATGACCATAACCTTCAATGAATGATCATTAAGCATTGGTCATTCAGCCAACTTCTGTGTTTACACGATTTACGTGTGGCTTTCGCTCGGAAATATCGGCTTTTTACGAAAAACATCGGAAAACATCGATTTCATTCGGCGAAGCTCCAAATCAACTTTAAAAGACCCGGAATCATTCTAAGGTCAATCACACATGTTACCCTATAAAACATGAGTTTTATGCTCTGAATTAGGCAAATTTGGCGTGTCTACAGCTTGCCTCGCCTTGATGTCGGCTTTGTAAGGGAATGTCATGTAATGAAGCGGAGTGATTTGGAGTGAACTATAATGGAATGCAAGTGAACGTAGATGAATGTAGCAGAATAGAATGGTGATGGATTGAAAAGGTGGCATCAAGGTGTAGATATAGACACGCTTATCTACCCGATCTAGCAAAATGAATCTTACTAAGTATTCTAGATCGCTTTCATGTTCTATCAAAATCTCATATAATTGATTGATAAAAGACATGCCATTGACACGAGAGATGAAAAATAAAGGATAAAGGACAAAGGACAAAGGATGTAGCCAACCCTCAGCACAGTGAGGAGTCCCCGAATTCGTAGGTTCATCATCAGCTAGCAACCCGAACTTTGCGGTGTTCTTGTACTGTGATGGGCTAAAGTTTTTTTAAAGGAGAAATTGATTTTAAAATGAAAAGAATACCAATCCATCTTATTTGGAATCTCAAGTTCATTCAAGTTTCACCAAAATACTCAGTTTAATTCTGAGTGGAATAATCTCAAATTCTAAAAGGGTTTGTTTAAGTATAACAAAATTGCTCGGGTATCGTAAAAACCATGAATCATGCTCTGGCAGAAAACCGAGTATTTGTAAAACGACAAAACAGACTTAAGCCATAGTGAGTTTGAAAGATAATGGTGGGACTAACATAGAATGAAGGGAAATAAAAAACAATGGCATGACAAATGCCACGGTGGGATAAAATAAAAGACACGGTGGGATAAAAGAAAGGAAAGAATAAAACATGATGGGATAAAATTGAAAAGAATAAAACATGATGGAATAAAATAAAGGAAAGAATAAAACATGAAGGAATAAAATTGGTAATGATGAAGAATGAAAAGGAGATGGATGTGAAAACATAGAAAATTATGTAGAAAATAGTTGAAGATATAGATCGTCTATTGGAGGTCAAGACACCCGATTAGGAACCATCGTCCCTCCAATGTTCAATTTTGGCTTATCCATGAGTGTGAAGAAATGACCAAGTCGTCATAGATTTTGTTGAAGGGGACCTCGGGCCCGGTCATCTTCACGCTCAAGGTCTTCAACCTTAATGCATATAATACATATCAAATAGACCTAACATAACTAAATGACAAATGATAAGAGTGATGTGAAGTGCAAAATGGAGTGATGGTGATGATGTGAGATTGATGAGAATGTGGATGAAATCTTCAGGCATGGTCTATCAACTTGCATCGACTGCCTGATTCATCTGCATCTCTGGTCCATCCTTGTCTTGCTTTCTAACGGAATACAGCTCCACAATAATGTTTAGCTGCGTGGAGCTTCCCCTCTTTTTGCCACAAGGTTGGCATGACGTTCCTTGGGGAACACTGATCTCACCAATTCACCTGTTAGGACTTAAAAGGTTGCCTGCACATTTCTGGTTCGTACCCAACAGACGAAAATTGTCATATGAAGCATATTTTTCTTGAAACGAACAACCGAAGTTTTGACTATTAGAACCATCATTTGGAGGTCAAAAAAAAGTTTTTGATGATGGTTCCTTTAGTAAAAATGTCATTTTCAACATTACGGACAATTTTTTGATTTTTTGAGATTTTTTTTGATTTTTTTTGAATTTTTTGGGTCCATGTGCCCTGGGGTAGGGCACCTAGCCATGCACCCTGAGGTGGGGCACCTGGCCATGCGCCTCCAGATGATGGCACATGCGCCCTAACCTCAGAAAAACTTTTTGAAATCTGAATTTGACTCAAAAATGGATTAATCCTCTCCTATAAATACTCTCTTAAATTCGAAAATTGATTTTATCTCTGTTCAAATGGCTCCTCCTTCTAAGAAAATGTGTTCTGACTTAGGAAGAGCAATTTCAAGCATTCCAGGGCATGTAAAGGGGAGGATTTCAACAAATCTGGTAAGAAAAAAATATTGTTTATCGATTGTAATTTTTTTTGAATTTTTTTTCGAATTTTCAAAAATTTGGGTCCATGTGCCCCTTATCGGGGGCACTTGGCCATGTGCCCCCATGTGAGGGCACATGCGCCCTACCATTGGGCAATTTTTTTTTCATAAAAAGTGCAAATACCTGACAACCTCTTTTGATGGTTTTATGTAGAATTACCCTCTTTTCCCAAGTCCTCGAAGATTCTATTCACCTGTTTGGTTTAAAGATCTGCTTGGAGTGCTTCATTTGTCAGTAAAATCAATCCTGAGTGGCTAGGGCTTGACCGGTCTTCTGGTTCATGCGAAACACTATGCAGAATATCACTTGGATTTTGGATTAATGGGTGCTTTGGCAGAGTTATGGCATCCTGACACACACACCTTTGTCTTTAACTCTTTTGAATGCACCATCTTGTTAGAAGAAGCAGAGTTGTTTCTTGGACTACCACATACTAGAAAAGGCGAGATTGCAAGTATGTTTATTTTTTCTCGATCAGTGTCGTGCCTTGAGTTCTTGCAGGATTTCATGGAGACAGAGCAAATCAACTCCCTCATCACAGGAAAATGGATCCACCTCCAAAAACTGGCAGCTTGGACTATCTCTACTTTGTCTTATCACGGCCTTGATGAGACATAACTTCTTCATGGATCCAAGGGTTTTGCTACTTGCCTTGCTACCGTGTTCTTGTTTCCCACAGAAGATGGTTTTCTGGAGCAGGGACAACTCTCATGTATTCGTGGAATCTGGTGCGGCAAGCGGCTTGGTCCTTCAGTGCTTGGCTTTCTCTATTGTGGCTTGTCTTCTTCTTGCGTGGGACGTCCTATGTTTGGCAGTGCTCTTCTGTTTGCTTGCTGGGCAGATCTTCACTTCAAGTTTGATCCATCAGGCAGTGCTATTACCACTTCATGGCTTTTTCAGCGCAGTCCTTTGTTCCCATATGCTGCAGCTCTCAGTTTTCCTGACACAGTTTCCAACAAATGTGCTTCATTGAAGAAACAGACAGATTGGCGTATCCATCTTGCTTCCATGAGTCATTCAGGCTTTGTGCACAATCCGGTCATTATGCAACAGAGAGATGTTCAGATCTGTTTTGCTCCTGGCGTGGATCTTCGACTAGTTACTGGCTCGGCTTTTGTTTTGTACAATCCGTACAGGTGTCATTCTCAGATTGGTTTGCCTCGCAATGAACTGCTGGTGCTTTCACACTTGACTCTTATCAAAGACAGGAAGCTTGATACAGATGAAGACACGGAGGAAGCTAAGACATCTATTGCCTTGTGGAGTACGAGCCGGCTACAGTGACCTAGCACGCTTACCGAGGAGAGTCCAGATGACCAGCGTCGCTATCTTTCTCAGTTGCAGCTTCTTTGTACCTAATCATCCTTTTATTGCCATTTTATTTCTTAGCTTGTCAAACAAATTTTAGTCATTTATGAATATAAAATGAATTTTGTCATGCGCAATTTCGTAATAAAAATTCACAAAATTTTACCTTATGCCTGAAAAAAATTGTCAATGCATGACCAAAACAATGTATGGAAAAACAACTATTTCACAGCGTAATTTGCAAAATTTAACAGTAAGAAATGAATTTCTTATGAGGTTAAAACATGCATTTTTTCGGTGAATTTTTTTGAGCAATTCAAAATTCTGTTTGGGATTCTCTCAGTGGCATTGTGATCAGCTTAATTTCAAGAGTGGCAAGGTAATTTTTAAAATTTTCATTATTTTGACATATTTTTACCTCTATAAATAGACCAACTGCCCTTATCAGGTCATTTCACTACTCACAGCCTCTCTTTTCACCAGAGCTACTCCAACTTCTTTCACACTTTCAGAGCCCAAATCGTGTTCAAAGGTTAGTACTCCAATTAAATAAAATGTAGATATCTACATTCTCTTCGTTTTGGCTTTGATTTCATGCGATTCTGAGTTTGTTTGTGCTGTTTTTGGGTCAGAAGGAGGTCGGTGTACATCTAGGGTCCATGTGCCCTGGAACCAGGGTGCATGTGCCCTCAAACTAGGGCACAAGGGCACGTGCCCTGGGATCAAGGTGCATGTGCCCTCAACCCAGGGCACAAGGGCATGTGCCCTCAAGTCAGGGCGCATGTGCCCTAAAGTCAGGGCATATGTGCCCTCAAACTAGGGCGCAAGGGCATGTGTCCTGGGGTCAGGGCACATGTGCCCTGGACCTAGGGCGCATGTGCCCACAGACCAGGGCGCATCGGCCTCTGGTCTGGGCACATGTCAGCTTTAGCATTCTTGTATTGGTGATTATTTTAAAATTGAAAACTGATCAATTTTGAAATTTACAGATGCCGAAGAGGGTTTGACGCGCGCGTGCACATGACGATGAGGTTGGTCCTTCTGAGCCGGCAGCCTGACGCGATGTAAATGTCCTTTGAACTGGCTATAAACTCTCTACCAGCTTTGTGATTTAGTTCTTGACCTGAACAACTTTTCCACTTGCAGGGACGGATCAAATCGCGTATATCATGGAAGTTGGTACGATTGGCGTACCAGGGTCTTCAACCGTTCCAACGTCGCCGCCTGGATGAGATGGGATTTGGTCCCATCTTACATTTGTCAGTGCTTTGGGAGGACTTGGCTCTGATCCAAGTTCTGAGAGATCGTTGGGATGCTGCGACTTGTTCATTTCTTCTTCCCTGGGGGCATATGGTCCCTACTCTGGAGGACGTGGCCCATATCACGGGGCTACGGGTCTATGGACGCGTCGTCACCGGTTGCACGTATAGTAACTACGCCGAGATGGCAGCGATGCTTCTTTCTTACTCCCCGCCTCGGTCACATAATGAGGCAGTCCTGTCGATCACTCGGAAGGAGTGTCTCGACCTAGTGGGCCTGACAGAGGCTCAGATGCAGCGGGGCGAGGTGACCAAGGACTACGAGGATCGCCTGATTCGTCAGGTATCTGCGACACTATGCGGTCCTTCTGGATCAGCGGAGGCAGATCGGGATCTCCGCCGATTTCTTCTCTTCTTTTTCGGTCGCTTGTTGCTGGGTAACAAGACCGAGAAGGTTCACCTACGGTTCCTTCCGCTCCTGGCGGCCATGGAGTCCATCGGCGACTATGCCTGGGGTGCAGCAGTCCTCGCACATCTGTTTGCCAGTCTCTCTCCCGACAGTGGTACTGTCTCGGTGGGCGGCTTCACACATTTTCTTCAGGTATTTCTCTTTCTGTGGCTTGCTTTCCTGTTGCATGTTATACTTGTACCAACAGTGTTAATTTTAGGTGTGGAGTTACCTTTACATTCCACTAGGCCGAGGCCGAATAGATCACCCGTTTCGCCTGCCTTTGATGGCGCGCTGATACGCCATCCGTGACACTACGTCCCATTCACACCAACTCCTTCATCTTCAAGGTGAGCTGTTGGGTCTTTCTCCTGCACAGGTACGTATCCCTGTTCTTCCTTGCTTTTGTTTGCTAATTGCTGATCCTTTTCTTTCTTTTAGGTATGCTGGCGCCCATATCTGACTACCGATGATGAGAGTGCCAAGTGGGTGGTGAAGGGTGCCCATCTCTTCGGCCGTGACATTTACCTCCATTGTCTGAACGAGGTGGAGCCACTTTGGGTTCGCCTCGTGATGAGGACATTCGGAGGTTATTAGGAGTGGTGCCCACCTCCTTCGTTCAGACACAGCCATAGAACAAAGGGGTTGACACACTCAGTAAACTGGGCAGCCCGGTACCAATCTGCCTTGGAGGACTAGGAGGCTGAGGTCACCGTGGTTTTATCGACTGCCGTGGATGACACGGAGTTCACGGTGCGGCTTATGGTCATCTTTTTGACTATGCTGGCTAGGTTATCCTTTTGTTTCTGTCTCTTTATTATCAATGCATTGCCTTGTCTAAAAAATTTCTTCTTTTCAGGATTCCTGGGGCATGCTTACCCAGTATCGAGCACAGATTTGCGAGCTGGAGGAGGAGGTGGCCTCCCTGAAGGCAGCTCTACAGGCAGAGGTATGTGTGTGTCTTGTGCTCTTCAATTAAGCTGCCAGATATTTGACTTGCTTTATGTACTGACAGCGCATGGCCCGCTCAGATGGTGTTTCTTCTTCTGAGGAGGTGAGAGCCCTACGAGATGAGCTGGCTGCCACGAAATAGTCTCTGGCGGAGAAGGAGATCATGGTAACATCTTTATAGTTGCTACCAAACTTGTTCTTTCACTGTCTAAGCCTTTTACATTGCTTGTAGGTGGCCGCACTAGAGCGATCAGTTGCTACTTCTTCTTCGGAGTCTTCTTCTAGGATCCAGGCCTTGGAGGCTGAGTTGCAGGCCCGGGTGCCTACTCTTGAGATGGCTCTGCTTCGATTGGACTTTGATGCAGAGCTATTGGCACGTGACCGATGCCACTTTGAGGCTCTTCGTGAGGTGGAGACCCAGCATACAGCTGCCCTTTGTGAGCGAGATGCCGCGATCCGTGCCATGGAGCAGAGGCAATACCAGACGCAGATTGATCTTGTTTCCGCCCAGGCAGAACTACGTTTTCACAGTGAGATGGCCCATCAGTCTACTCGGAGCCGGACCCATCAGAGTGGCACCCATCAGAGTGGCAATCATCAAAGTGGCAGTCATTAGAGTGGCAACCACCAGAGTGGCACACGGACCCACCAGAGCGGCTCGCACCATAGCCAGGGCCGTACAATATGGGGTGGAGTTGATCCAGAGAGGAGCCAGACTCCGAGTGTGGCTGACTACTTAGTTTCTTCTCCTGAGCGTAGGGATGAGTAGGTTTTGATTTGTATGTCCAGTATCATTGTATCAGGCTTTCGTCTTGTATCTTGCTTCATGAATGGATCAGTGTTTGTGTCTTCTTGGCTTGTTTTTTTTTGGTTGTGTTTGCAACATCACTTCGACAATTTTGATTAGTATAACATGGTGGCTTGGCCCTTTGCTTTTGTCAAAGGGCATAGCCTTCTTAACATGGCGAAAAATAAAGAGTGAAAGAAAACAAATGTGGAAAGGGTTAGGAAAACTTACCTGTATGGTGAGAATCCATCCTCCTTGTTATGTAGTGCCTGTCATGGTGTGAATCCTCTCCTCTCCTATATTGAAATGCCTGAAACACCTGATAAAAGGGGATTAGATCTTCACCACGATTCATCCCTTTGCCCATTATGGTCAATTTTGACTTAGGTCAAAGGGAAGAGCCTTCTTAACAAGGTAATTAAAGTAAAAATAGATATGCAATGCAGGAATGGAACTATGCATGACAGTCAAATAAACATGGATGCCACTAAGGCAATGATCATGACTGAGCATTTTTTTAGTTTTCTTAGAAATGTTCTTTTTTTTGGATTTTCAAAAGTATTCAAAAGTTTTTTTGGATTTTTGAAAAATGCAATTTTTTTGGGTTTTTGAAATATTCAATTTTTTTTTGGATTTTTGAAATATGTATTTTTTTGTATTTTTGAAATATGCATTTTTTGGATTTTTGAAATATGTATATTTTTTATTTTTGAAATATGTATTTTTTTGGAGAGAAAATACTGGTATTTGAGACAGTTCATCGGTCTTTGGGGTTTGTTAAGATTCAAGTGGTAGATACCATGTGCAAAATAAAGTTCCCTACCTAGAATCCTTCTAACCTTCTTACTTTGATCGGCTTGGATTCCACCTGGATTCGGTCGGTTTACCCTACCCAAGGGGTTTAAGGAGGAAGAGTATAAAGGAAGTCCTTGATAGGGTTTGAAGATCTTAAGAGGGATTTCTCTACTCACACTCAAATTGCCCATTGGGGTTCAACCTCTTTGGGTCTTTCCTATTTTTTTGCTCTTTTCTATGTGGCACATATTTGGACAGTTTTTTTTTGACCTGTGGGGACATTGCCCATCTTTTAGTGCCTTTTGCCTTGACTATCATTCTGGGTACTCATTCAGACAGGTTAATCATTTTTCTTTTTTCTAACTTGAGGGGTTCATTGCCCATCTTTTGGCACCCTTTTTTACCCTCTGAGACGGCCTCCTACTAGGGTGGCGAGTGTTTTCGATACTGTCCCTCTCTAATCTTTTCTCCCTATCTTGGACCGAGTAGAAGAGAATAAGGTAAGGGTACTCCTTCTGTTTCTAGATTTCTGCCTTGTCTTTCACAAGTGTCAGATTGTCTGGATTCTAGGATCGGGAAGTGTTGTGTGTGTAGGATGGTACCTACGCTTGACTTCTCACGAACAGCCTAGGATCGATGACTTGAGATTATACCAATGGTTTCTCTATTTTTATGGAAAGTACTTTTTGAGGTAAACTCCATTCCAAGGATGATTCAATTTTTCTCCATCTGCATTAGTCAATTCATATGCATTACCTGGATACTTTTCAGTGATTACAAAAGGCCCTTCCCAGTTAGGTTGCAACTTGGAGTGGGGACCCCCTGGCTTAATGAATATGCGTTTGACTACCATCTCACCGATCTCGTATCTTCTCTCGACCACGCTCTTTTGATAAAGCCTTTTAAGTCTTTTCTGATAAGTCCGGGCATGCTCGGCGGCGGCTAGCCTTCTTTCATCCAAGAGTTCAAGCTGTGCAAGGAGAGATTCTCGTCTCTCATCAACAGGAATATCCCTGTCGAGCTGAACTCGGAGAGATGGAAGTAATACTTCGTAGGGACCACTGCTTCCATCCCATATGCCAAAGTGTACGGGGTTTGTCTAGTGGGAGTCCTTACAGAAGTACGATAAGCCCATAGAGCATCTACAAGCTTATCAGGCCAATCGGTAAACTTGATAGACTTACAAGATTTCTTGATGATTTTGATTAAGGTTTTATTGGTGGCTTCTGCTTGACCATTGCCTTGAGGATAGTATGGTGATGAATGATGTAATGTAATGTGATACCTGTTGCAAAGATCGCACAGATCTTGAGAAAGAAATTGTGGCCCATTATCAGTGACGATGTCGCTGGGGATCCTGAACCTTGCTAGGATGTTGCGCTTGATGAGGAGCAGACTGTTGACGCTTTAATCTCCACGAATGCTTCCACTTCTGCCCACTTTGTGAAGTACTCCGTTGCCACCAGAATGAATGATTTTGAGTGCATTTCGGAGTTGTGGTCACTCAAGGGGCCAATGATATCAAAAGCCCACATGGCGAAAGGCAATGGGGCATGAATTGGATGAAGGGAAGATGCGGGAGAGTGAATCTTGTCGGCATGGAGTAGACATGAATGACAATGCCGGACAAAGATGGAGCAGTCTTCTTCTAGAGTTGGCCAATAATACCCTTGTCGGATGATTTTCTTAGCAAGGGCTAGGGCATTAACATGACCACCACAAACTCCAGAATGTGCTTCCTTCAGCACTAACTTGACTTCTTCTTCATCAAGACACCTGAGTAAGATTCCACTTAAGCTTCTCTTGTAGAGCACTCCTCCTAGGATTGTATACCTCTGGGATACTCTTCTAATTGCTTTCTTTTCCTTGGTGGTTGATCCAAGTGGGTATGACTGATCTTGGCAATACCTCACAATCTCGTCATACCGAGGTTTCTCATCTTCTTCTAATTCTTCCAACTCAATTAAGGAGATTTCTTCTTTATGTTCCAAGTATTCCTTTCTGTTGAACCTCTCATTAACCTTCAGAAAATGTCCATCCTCAATTGCTAGAATTTTCCTCTTATAGATGTGGATAGTTCGCACTTGCCTGCCTAGCGGGACAGATAAAGATGAAGCTAGTGAAACTAAGGCATCGGCGAGGATATTCTGAGAATGGGGAACATGGGCAAAAGTGAGTTTGAAGAATAGCTTGATGTAGTAGGTGGTGAGCTCCTGGTAGGGTTTGTGGTTTGGGTGGGAAGTTTGGTATTTGGATAGGAACTGGCGTAGGATCAATTGACTATCACCTATCACCCTCAGTTCGGTGGCACCATGAAAATGAACGGCCTCTAGCCCGGCCAGCAAGGCTTCATACTCAACTATGTTGTTGGTTGCTGAAAAGTCAAGCTGAAAAGCCTGTGGAATGGTGACACCTTCAGGTGACAGAAGGACAATACCTATCCCTCTACCATGAGAGTTCAGAGCCCCGTCAAAATATAATGTCCAAAGATTGGAAGATCGGACTGACATTAGTTCGTCATCCGGGAACTCTGACCGGACTGGGTCAAAGACGGGTATAGGATGGTGGGCAAGGTGTTCAGCAATAGCATAGCCCTTGATTGCCTTCTGTGGGACATAAGTGATATCAAATTGGGATAAGAAACTCTGCCATCGCCCTAACCGATTAGTCAAGACTGTCTTCTCGAACAGAAACTTAATAGGATTGATACGAGCAATGAGCTTGACTTGGTGAGCAAGAAAATAATGTTTGAGTTTTTGAACCACCCAAACAAGAGCAGCACAGGTCTTTTCTACCACAGTGTACTTCAGCTCACAAGCATCAAACATTTTGGACAAGTAATAAGTAGCTCGTTCTTTCCCTTCTTCATCAACTTGTGCAAGGATTGCCCCAAGAGAGTTCTCAAGAACTGAAATGTAGAGGACCAAGGGTTTGTCGAGAATTGGTGGTCTAAGTACAGGGGGACTTGCCAGGTATGTTTTCAACCCATCAAATGCCTCCTGGCACTTCGAATCCCTTTTAAACTCGGCACCCGCCTTGGTTAACTCATAGAAAGGTTTACACCTTTGGGAATGTTGTGAGATAAATCGACGAACAAATTGTAGCCTCCCAATCAATCCTGGAAGCTCCTTCATATTCTTCGGAGGAGGCATACCAATAATTGCTTTGGCCTTGTTTAGGTCGATCTCTATGCCCCTTTTGCTTACTATGAACCCAAGTAGTTTTCCTGATGAAACTCCAAATGTGCACTTCTTAGGGTTCATTTTCAGCTTGTATTCTCTAGCTCGTTGCAAAACTTTTCTTAGTACTTCAGAATGATCTTCCCAACTCTTGGACTTGATAACCAAATCATCCACATACACCTCTACAAGGGTGTGCATCATGTCGTGAAAGATAGCCATCACAGCCCTCTGATATGTAGCACCAGCATTCATTAATCCAAACCAAAGGGCATGACAACATACTGACATAGCAATATGTTCCCCAAGGTGTAGTGAATGAGGTCTTCTCTTGGTTCTCCTCAGCTAACATGATCTGATTGTATCCAGAATAGCCATCCATGAATGAAAGCATTTCAAATCCAGCTGTGTTATCAACCAAAACATCAATATGAGGTAAAGGAAAATCATCCTTAGGACACGCTCGGTTCAAATCCCTGAAATCTATACAAATCCGAACCCGTCCATCATTCTTCATAACAGGGACTATGTTAGCCACCCATTGCGGATATAAGATGACTTAATAAATTTTGCTTGGTGTAGTTTGTCGACCTCTTCTTTCATTTTGAGTGCAATATCAGGGTGGAATCTCCTGAGCTTTTGTTTAACCGGGGTAGTTCTAGCTTTCAAGGTTAATCTATGTTCAACCAATGAATTATCTAATCCCGGCATGTCTTCATACGTCCATGCGAACATATCCTTATATTCTTCCAAAACTTTGATCAAACGTTGTTCTTGTGAGGGAGTGAGGTTTGCACTGATGAGAATAGTCTTAGGATCGTCCAGGGTTCCTAAATTCAGTTCCTTGGTTGGTTCATTCCCTGTTGCTGATGGTTCCTCAAATCTTTTAAGCCCAGATGCATACGCATCGACCAAGTCCTCAATTTCATCCTCAAATTCGGGATCCTTCTCTGATACTACCTCATATGCTCCCAAAGTATGATCTATGTTATGCTCATCCTCATATCGGATTTCATCTAGCTGGATGGTATTCTCTAAAAAGTTTGGCAGCCTTGCACACTCTATGCATTTCTGTGCCAATTGTTGCAGATTCCTACTTGGAACTCGTTTACCCCTAACTTTCCTATTTCCTAACCTAACCTGACCTATTGAAGATAAAGCTGGAAAGGTGGTATTTACAGTGGAAGGAGGATCGAGTAAATCGATCAATGATTCATAAAAGAGGGATCCTTGATTAGGAGCACCCTCTGGGATGAGTAGAGACGTCTCCATAATGAAAATGTGAGTTTCAGAAAAGACGTTTTTTTTTTGTATTTTCAAGTAAAAAGATAGAATAAGTCAGTCAGCATGACTCGGGATTTGCTAGAAGATGACTAAATTAATAGAAAAAAAACTTAAGGATAAAGGGGAAAAAGGGGCTCGTGGGCCCAATGGTAACATAAAGTGGACACATGGGTCCAAAACTGATGAAAAAAGTAAACGGGTATGTGGACCCCGATCTTATAAATGGATGGGCATGTGAGCCCATGTTGGGAAAAGCTCTCAGTCCTGAAGCTGATGAGGGAAGTAAATGGGCAAGCGGGCCCAGTGAGAATAGAAGGCTTAAGAGGGCACATGGGCCCAAAGTGGGTAAGTTTGGTGGAAGAGAGTGGGCTTGGAAGCCCATCCAATAGATCTAAAAATAACGGCACGAGGTTTAAACATGGGATTGTTATGCTCGGGCCTCGCAGAATGGTTCTGACTTGGGTGGTATGCTCAACCAGATGATCCAAGATTGGTCTTCCCTTGAGTGGTTCTTTGTACTCTTCCCCACTTGAGAACAAACAAGTCAAAGATAAGCACAAATCTTCCAATTCTTCTTCTTCATTTAGAGCCTTTGAACTCTTGTCATCTTCAGCCATCATCATGGTCTCCCCTTTGATAAAGAATGCATGGAGTCCCATGGCATATCCTGGCTGGAAGATCCTCCTTGGGATGGAATCCTCTTCGTATCCCAACCCCTGCCTGCGTGGCCTTTTCTCAGTTTGAATCGGCTGAGTGATCCCTTGAAGATCCTTGCCTAAACCTTTTCCTGGTTGATAGCCCAATTTCATCATCATCCGCCATCCCGGTGTGTCTGGTAGAGAGGCGGTCATGCATCTGACTTCTGGAAATTCTCCCACTGAGATCTGGGGCTGTATTGATAGTCCTAAGGGCAAAGAAGCATCATTCATCTCGTCCCTTATAGGCATGCTAGTCACCTTGACCACTTGTCCTTTAAAGGGAAACTTTATGCACTGGTGGTTTGTTGAAGCCACAACTCCTATGGTTTCCAGATAAGGCCTCCCAAGTATAGCCCGAAAAGTTGGATCCAATTCTAGAACATGAAAATCCATTGTGACCGTACATCGTCCAAGTTTAACTTTTAGAGTGACCACCCCATGTGCAGACTTCTTAGAGTTGTCGTAGGCCATCACCATGGCACAGGATGGCTTGATTTGTTGTTCAGAAATGCCGCACAACTGCAAAGTTTCTGGCGGCATAACGTTGATAGAAGCTCCAGTGTCAACCAAACATGATTTCACTTCGACATTGCAAATAATAACAGCCACATGCAAAGCATATCTCCTGACCTCTGGATCTGCTAATTCCTCCTGAGAAAAAGTGAGTGTTGGGTGCTCACTTCTAGGGGCTAACACTGTAGTGATCTTCTCAGGTGGGAGATCTACACTCACCATAACCCTTTGCAAATACTGCTGTAGAATCTCCTGTTGCACCTTTGATCTTTTGATCAACTCAAGTATGGAGATATGGGCCGGTGTCTTATCTAAATGTTTCAACAAATCATACGCCATGCTCGGCAATGGTTCTTCCACTTGTTCCTCCTCCACTGGATCCTGCGGTTGAGTACCGGCTTGGGGAAAGAGCCACTGGAACATCCTCCCACTCCAAAGCACCGGGGCTATCTGGCGGTTGGGTAGAGGTGATGGGTTAACTGGGGTGGGAACAGGTGGTGTAGGCGTAGGTATGATAGGCAATGGGATTGGTGGTTCTGGGATGATTGGGTTTATGGGTAGAGGGGTAGGGTTTGGAGGTGGTAATGATGGTGTTATTGGTGGCCTGATAAGAAGAGGCCGAGGTGCAAGAGTGGTTGATGGGTTTAATAAAGGTATTGGTAATGTGGTAGGTTGTAGGGTTGGTGGTATGATAGGTTGAGGTTTTGGAGTGATAGAGCTCATAGGCTGGGGGTTCAAGTTTGGTGGTGATTGTGGTGGTTGGATGAGCAAGGGTCGGTGTGTAGTACTCGTTGAAGGAGGTGTAGTTAAGGAGGGGGCTGGCCTAATGATGGGTCGGTGAGAAGAAGTGGCAGCCAGTGGTTGGGTTATTGAGCTTGGTGGTGGTTGTGGAGTAGCCGGTGCACGAATTATTTGTCTAGGAGGGTTCCTAACAGGAGGCCTAGTTGGGTTGACTGGCATGGTTGGATTTTGGTTTTCTAGTTGCCAACCTTGAGCACGGCTGGCATCTCCCTGGACAATGAAGTGTAATAGACCAATTCCTGGGTTTGGATGTGCCGGTGCCGGTGCTAGAGCGGGAGCATGTAATGGGAACGGATTATGAACAATCCCCAAGCCAGGTTGTTGTTGAGGTTGAGCCGGTGGACGCTGTAGACACGCCAAATTCGCCGAATTCAGATCATAAAACTCATGTTTTATAGGGTAACATGTATGATTGACCTTATAATAATGCCGGGTCTTTTAAAGTTGATTTGGAGCTTCGCCGAATGAAATCGGATGCTTTCCGAAGTTTTCTGCAAAATGCCATAATTTTCAAGCGAAAGCCACACGTAAATCATGTAAACACGGAAATTGGCTGAATGACCAATGCCTAATGATCATGCATTTAAGGTTATGGTCATATTCACACCCTGGACAAGTTTTGTTGCATACCGTGCCTTTTCGGTTTGCCGTCGGAGTCATTTTGACCTGTATCGGATCTTCTGTTCACGGCCCTAAATTCCGGACAAAATTATGAAGTTTTGGATGGTGTGATGGATGATCCAATGCTATAGAGATATTCTACGGCCTGTTAGCTTTCCAACTCAACAAACGGCGTCGAATTCCGAGTTCGGGAGTGTTCGCAATGGCTTCTGGAAGAAGGACGCGCAAAAATAGTCCCATGCGCCCGGGTCCCTGGTCACATGCGCCCAGGACCCAGGGCACATGCCCATGCGCCCTACCAGTGAGGCATGTGACCTCGTGCCCTCACTTGAGGGCACATGCGCCCTGCCCTTGAGGCACGAGGGAACCAATTTTTCACCGGGACTACCACTGAACAGATGACCGGATAAGATCGATTTTTTGGGAAAAAGTGCCATGCGCCCCCACTGGGAGGCACATGCGCCCCTTAGTGGGGTGCATGCGCCCTGCACCAAGGAAAAGTGTCTAGTTTCTAATTACTTGTTTTGTGTGATTGATTGTTTATTTAAGTTTATGTTTTGCTTATTACTTGCTTTATTACTTGATTGCATTCTCTGCTCCTTCTCTCTACCTCCTTCTTTTACACTTTTTTGAGGTGGGAGCTCACTCTCCCATTTACCCCTCCCATCCAAAACACCCTCTTAGTGGATTCTGACCTCTCTTCTGGGATATTCCTTCCTAGTTGACTCGATTGGCTTTCATCAAGGCCTCCGTAATTCCTCATACGTGGAGTATTCCTCTTCACGATCGGGTTGGTTGTACCACTCCCCAAAACCCGAAGCATCCTAGGTTACCTACACGTGGTGAGATTGTGTGAAACCTAGGTCATTGGAGATTGGAGTTAGGATCCTAACCCATTTGTTGAGAGAATAATTCTTAACAAAATTCATAAACCTAAGGTTTAATCAAAATCATTGCGTAATTTTGCTTTCAAGTCTTTGCATCACTTGTTTGTCAAACAAAAATTCAAACCTTTAACTTTTTGCAAGATACTAAAAAAAACCAGAAAAAGTTCTTTGTTTATTTTGCCAACTTGTTCAATGCAACTAAGGTCTGGAAGGCACGTTGGAATGGCGGAACAAACTGAACATCGAGAGCACGAGATGGGTCACCAACCAATTCCATCAGATGGTCTTGTTAATCCATTGTTTGAGTCAGAAGCGCAAGAGGTCCCTCAACCATCTGCCCCACGTGATGTTGAACAACTCTTTAGGGAGTTGTCTCTCTATACTGACCCAGAAACCTATGCCCGCATACAATCCACGGTGAAAGGCAAAATGGCCTCAGATCAGGCTGAAGCCAATCAAATTGCCTCATCTCCTTATCCTTTGGTTCGACCACCACTCATCCAGTCACCTTTTGTTCAACCACCTGTGATTCAACAATCATTAGCACAACCATCTATAGTTCAACCATCTGTAGTTCAACCATCTATAGTTCAACCATCTGTGGTTCAACCCTCATTTGTTCAGTCATCTTATTTTAACCATGTTACTCCCCTGACCCACCAAGTCATGGGACAATCTTCAAGTCATGCTCCTCAATTCCAGAACCATGCCTCTAACCACATACCCCCACCAGTAAACCAAGAACCTGCTCTCACCTAGGCAATCATGGATCAGATCACACAGATGAATGAACGTTATGAAGAGCTGAGATGTCGCCTGGACTCCAAGTCAGTTCCTGAGATTTCTATTCTTTCTTTGCCAGTTCTCCACTTGCCACCTTCTGAACTACCAGTTTATTGCCGCTACAATGGTACTGGCAATCCTTTTCTCCACCTTAAATATTTTCACTATGAATTCTCATTCTGGAAATATGATCGTAGGGTTCTTGCTTTCTTATTCCGCCGATCACTAGAAGGGTCTACATTGGAATGGTTCTACTCACTCGACTCCTTTGAGGCAGGAGACTTTGATATCGTCAAGACCAAATTCTTGCAGAGATACAGAGACCGGGTGGCACCAGCATGCTCCATTACAGACTTGATTGCTGAAAAGATGAAGCCAGAGGAGCACTTTATAAAGTTTGCTGATCGCTGGAGGGGAATGGCAGAGAAATTGACAGATGTGATTTCTAAAGGGGAACAAGTAAAGATGCTTATCAGCAACACTACACCTGCCTTGAGGAATGTATTGATCATGCACCATCCTACCACCATGAATGAACTCTATGACAGTGCCCGATACTTGCAAGCCCACTTTAAAGATGCCACAATGATAAACCCTTTTGATCCCAAACCTAGAAACTTCAGGAAAACACCCTCTGCACCAGTTGGGCCTACAACCGAGGTAGTGGTCAACAACGAAGCTATAAACATTGTGGGGAACCAGGGAAGGAACCGTAAAAACCAGTATAGAAACCCACCACAAAACCTTTCCTATTACCCCCCTCAACAACAGGTTAGGCCACCACAACCACGACAACCACAACAACCACCTCAGCCAGTAGCACAACCCCATCAACCTCGTCAACCTACCTACAATAGGGCACCGCCACCACCCAATCAGGCACCACGAAGGGGAGGTCCTAGGAAAGAGAATTACCAACAACTCCCTTACTCCTTGACCAACATATTCAATGTACTCATGGCGGAAAAACAATTGAAATTGCCTAAGGAAAGAGAGGATTGGCCAACAAATGTAGATATGTCCTTATACTGTGCTTACCACCAGTGCGCTGGTCACACTGTTGAAGTGTGTTTTCAATTCATGGATTACATCCACGATCTGAATGACCAAGGCAGCATTGATTGGGTTCAAATGGGGGAATGCATACAAGCTATGAAGGCTAGAAAGTAGCAGCGGCAGCGTCCACTGGCTCAACCTCAACAACAACTTGGCTTGGGGATTGTCCATAATCCACTCCCATTACATGCTCCCGCTCCAGCACCGGCACCAGCACATCCAAACCCAGGAATTGGTCTAGTACACTCCAATGTCCAGGGAGATGCCAGCCGTGCTCAAGGTTGGCAACTAGAAAACCAAAATCCAACCATGCCAGTCAACCCAACTAGGCCTCCTGCTAGGAACCCTCCTAGACAAATAATTCGTGCACCGGCTACTCCACAACCACCACCAAGCTCAATAACCCAACCACTGGCCGCCACTTCTTCTCGCCGACCCATCATTAGGCCAGTCCCCTCCTTAACTACACCTCCTTCAACTATTGCTACACACCGGCCCTTGCTCATCCGACCACCAAAATCACCACCAAACCTAAACCCCCAGCCTATGAACTCTATCACTCAAAAACCTCAACCTATCATACCACTAACCATACAACCTACCACATTACCAACACTTTCATCAGCCACTCCTGCACCCCGGCTTCTTATTATCAGGCCACCAGTATCACCATCACTACCACCTCTAAATCCTACCCCTCTACCAACTAACCCCATCATCCCAGAACCATCAATCCCATTACCTACCATACCTGCACCTACACCACCTGTTCCACCACAACCCACCCTAGTTAACCCGTCGCCTCTACCCAACCGCCAAATAGCCCTGGTGCTTCGGAGTGGGAGGATGTTCCAGCGGCTCTTTCCCCAAACCGGTACTCAACCGCAGGATCCAGTGGAGGAGGAACAAGTGGAAGAACCATTGTCGGGCACGGCGTATGATTTGTTGAAACATTTAGATAAGACACCGGCCCGTATTTCCATACTTGAGTTGATCAAAAGATCAAAGGTGCACCAGGAGATTCTACAATAGTACTTGCAAAGGGTCATGGTGAGTGAAGATCTCCCACCTGAGAAGATCACTACGGTGTTAGCCCCTAGAAGTGAGCACCCAACACTCACTTTCTCTCAGGAAGAATTAGCAGATCCAGAGGTGAGGAGATATACTTTGCATGTGGCTGTTATCATCTGCAATGTCGAAGTGAAATCATGTTTGGTTGACACTGGAGCTTCTATCAAAGTTATGCCGCCAGAAACTTTGCAGTTGTGCGGCATCTCTGAATAACAAATCAAGCCATCCTGTGCCATGGTGACGGCCTATGACAACTCCAAGAAGTCTGCACATGGGGTGGTCACTCTAGAAGTTAAACTTGGACCATGTACGGTCACAACAGATTTCCATATCCTGGAACTAGATCCAACTTTTCGGGCTATACTTGGGAGGCCATACTTGGAGGCAATAGGAGCTGTGGCCTCAACAAACCACCGGTGCATAAAGTTTCCCTTTAAAGGACAAGTGGTCAAAGTGACTAGCATGCCTATAAGGGACGAGATGAATGATACTATTTTTACATCACCCCTTGGTTCGTTAATACAACCCCATATCTCAGTGGGAGATTTACCAGAAGTCAGATGCATGACCGCCTCTCTACCTAACACAGTGGGATGGCGGATGATGATGAAATTGGGCTATCAGCCTGGAAAAGGTTTTGGAAAGGATCTTCAAGGAATCACTCAGCCGATTCAAACTGTGAAAAGGCCACGTAGGCAGGGGTTGGGATATGAAGAGGATTCCATCCCAAGGAGGATCTTCCAGCCAGGATATGCCATGGGACTCCACAACTTCTTTATCAAAGGGGAGACCATGATGATGGCTGAAGACGATAAGAGTTCCATGATGACTGTCAAGAGAAGGAAAGCTCCAGATGAAGAAGAAGACTTGGAAGACCTATGCTTATCTTTGACTCGTCTGTTCTCAAGTGGGGAAGAGCACCAGGAACCACTCAAGGGCAGACCAATCTTGGATCATCTAGTTAAGCATGTTACCCAAGTCAAAACCATTCCACGAGGCCCAAATACAACAATCCCATGTTTGAACCTCGTACCATTGTTTCTAGATCTTTTTGGATGGGCTTCCAAGCCCACTTACCCACTTCGGGCCTATGTGCCCTCTTCAACCTTCCACTCTTACTGGGCCAGCTTCCCCATTTGCTTCCCTCATCAACTTCAGAACTGAGGGCTTTTCACAACATGGGCTCACATACCCATTTATTTTTAAGATCGGGTCCACGTACCCATTTACTTTTTTCATCAGTTTTGGACCCATGTGTCCACTTTCTGTTACCATTGGGCCCACAAGCCCCTTTTTTCCCTTTTATCCTTAAGTTTTTCTCTCTGGTAATTCAGTCAGTTTCCAGCAAACCTCGAGTCATGCTGACTCATTCTATCTTTTTACTTGAAATTCCCAAAAAAAAAACGTCTTCTCTGAAACTCACATTTCCATTGAGGAGACATCTCTACTCATCCCAGAGGGCGCTCCCAATCAGGGATCCCCCTTTTCTAAATCATTGATCGATTTACTCGATCCTCCCTCCACTGTAAATACCACTTTTACAGCTTTGTCTTCAGTAGGTCAGGTTAGATTAGGAAATAAGAAAGTCAGAGGTAAACAAGTTCCAAATAGGTATCTGCAATAATTGGCACAGAAATGTGTAGAGTGTGCAAGGCTGCCAAACTTTTTAGTGAATACCATCCAGCTAGATGAAATCCGATATGAGGATGAGCATAACATAGATCATATTTTGAGAGTATACGAGGTGGTATCAGAGAAGGATCATGAATCTGAGGATGAAATTGAGGACTTGGCTGATGCGTATGCATCTGGACTTAGAAGATTTGAAGAACCATCAGCTACAGGGAATGAACCAACCAAGGAACTGAATTTAGGAACCCTAGAAGATCCCAAGCCTATCCTCATCAGTGCAAACCTTACTCTCTCACAAGAACAACGTTTGATCAAAGTTTTGGAAGAATATAAGAACACGTACGCATGGACGTATGAAGATATGCCGGGATTAGATAATTCATTGGTTGAACATAGATTAACCTTGAAACCTGGAGCTACCCCGGTTAAACAAAAGCTCAGGAGGTTCCACCTTGATATTGCGCTCAAAATGAGAGAAGAGGTCGACAAACTACACCAAGAAAAATTCATTAAAGTTGTCCTATATCCGCAATAGGTGGCTAACATAGTCCTTGCTATGAAGAAGGATGGATGGGTTTGGATCTGTATAGACTTCAGGGACTTGAACCGAGCGTGTCCTAAGGATGATTTTCCTTTACCTCATATCGATGTTTTGGTTGATAACACAGCTGGATTTGAAAAGCTTTCATTCATGGATGGCTATTCTGGATACAATCAAATCCGGTTAGCTAAGGAGGACCAAGAGAAGACCTCGTTCACTACACCTTGGGGAACATATTGCTATGTTGTCATGCCCTTTGGGTTAAAGAATGCTGGTGCTACATATCAGAGGGCTATGATGGCTATCTTTCATGACATGATGCACACCCTTATAGAGGTGTATGTGGATGATTTGGTTATCAAGTCCAAGAGTCGGGAAAATCATTCTGAAGTACTAAGGAAAGTTTTGCAACGAGCTAGAGAATACAAGCTAAAAATGAACCCTAAGAAGTGTACATTTGGAGTTTCATCAGGAAAATTACTTGGGTTCATAGTAAGCAAAAGGGGCATAGAGATCGACCTAAACAAGGCCAAAGCAATCATTGGTATGCCTCATTCGAAGAATATGAAAGAGCTTCGAGGATTGATTGGGAGGCTACAATATGTCCTCCGGTTTATCTCACAACATTCCCAAAGGTGTAAACCTTTCTATGAGTTAACCAAGGCGGGGGTCGAGTTTAAATGGGATTCAAAGTGCCAGGAGGCGTTTGATGGGTTGAAAGCATACCTGGCAAGTCCCCCTATACTTAGACCACCAATTCCCGACAAGCCTTTGGTCCTCTACATCTCAGTTCTTGAGAACTCTCTTGGGGCAGTCCTTGCACAAGTTGATGAAGAGGGGAAAGAACGAGCTACTTATTACTTGTCTAAGATGTTTGATGTTTGTGAGCTGAAGTACACTATGGTAGAAAAGACCTGTGCTGCTCTTGTTTGGGTGGTTCAGAAACTCAAACATTATTTTCTTGCTCACCAAGTCAAGCTCATTGCTCGTATCAATCCTATCAAATTTCTGTTAGATAAGACAGTCTTGACTGATCGGTTAGGACGATGGCAGAGCTTCTTGTCACAATTTGATATCACTTATGTCCCACAGAAGGCAATCAAGGGCTACGCTATTGCTGAACACCTTGCCCATCATCCCATACCCGTCTTTGACCCAGTCCGGTCAGAGTTCCCGGATGATGAACTAATGTCAGTCCGATCTTCCAATCTTTGGACATTATATTTTGACGAGGCTCTGAACTATCACGGTAGAGGGATAGGTATTGTCCTTCTGTTACCTGAAGGTGTCACCATTCCACAGTCTTTTCAGCTTAACTTTCTAGCAATCAACAACATAGCTTAGTATGAAGCCTTGCTGGCCGGGCTGGAGGCCGCTCATTTCCATGGTGCCACCGAACTGAGGGTGATAGGTGATAGTCAATTGATCCTACGCCAGGTCCTATCCAAATACCAAACTTCCCACCCAAACCTCAAACCCTACCAGGAGCTCACCACCTACTACATCAAGCTATTCTTCAAACTCACTTTTGTCCATGTTCCCCATTCTTAGAATATCCTCGCCGATGCCTTAGTTTCACTAGCTTCATCTTTATCTGTCCCGCTAGGCAGGCAAGTGCGAACAATCCACATCTGTAAGAGGACAATTCCAGCAATTGAGGATGGACATTTTCTGAAGGTTAAGGAGAGGTTCAACAGAAATGAATACTTGGAACATAAAGAAGAAATCTCCTTAATTGAGTTGGAAGAATTAGAAGAAGATGAGAAACCTTGGTATGACGAGATTGCGAGGTATTGCCAAGATCAGTCATACCCACTTGGATCAACCACCAAGGAAAAGAAAGCAATTAGAAGAGTATCCCAGAGGTATACAATCCTAGGAGGAGTGCTCTATAAGAGAAGCCTAAGTGGAATCTTACTCAGGTGTCTTGATGAAGAAGAAGTCAAGTTGGTGCTGAAGGAAGCACATTCTGGAGTTTGTGGTGGTCATGTTAATGCCCTAGCCCTTACTAAGAAAATCATCCGACAAGGGTATTATTGGCCAACTCTAGAATAAGACTGCTCCATCTTTGTCCGGCATTGCCATTCATGTTAACTCCATGCCGACAAGATTCACTCTCCCGCATCTTCCCTTCATCCAATTCATGCCCCATGGCCTTTCTCCATGTGGGCTTGTGATATCATTGGCCCCTTGAGTGACCTCAACTCCGAAATGCACTCAAAATCATTCATTCTGATGGCAACGGAGTACTTCACAAAGTGGGCAGAAGTGGAAGCATTCGTGGAGATTAAAGCGTCAACAGTCTGCTCCTTCATCAAGCGCAACATCCTGGCAAGGTTCAGGATCCCCAGCGACATCGTCACTGATAATGGGCCACAATTTCTTTCTCAAGATCTGTGCGATCTTTGCAACAGGTATCACATTACATTACATCATTCATCACCATACTATCCTCAAGGCAATGGTCAAGCAGAAGCCACCAATAAAACCTTAATCAAAATCATCAAGAAATCTTGTAAGTCTAGCAAGTTTACCGATTGGCCTGATAAGCTTGTAGATGCTCTATGGGCTTATCGTACTTCTGTAAGGACTCCCACTAGACAAACCCCGTACACTTTGGCATATGGGATGGAAGCAGTGGTCCCTACGAAGTATTACTTCCATCTCTCCGAGTTCAGCTCGACAGGGATATTCCTGTTGATGAGAGACGAGAATCTCTCCTTGCACAGCTTGAACTCTTGGATGAAAGAAGGCTAGCCGCCGCCGAGCATGCCCGGACTTATCAGAAAAGACTTAAAAGGCTTTATCAAAAGAGGGTGGTCGAGAGAAAATACGAGATCGGTGAGATGGTAGTCAAACGCATATTCATTAAGCCAGGGGGTCCCCGCTCCAAGTTGCAACCTAACTGGGAAGGGCCTTTTGTAATCACTGAAAAGTATCCAGGTAATGCATATGAATTGACTAATGCAGATGGAGAAAATTTGAATCATCCTTGGAATGGAGTTTACCTCAAAAAGTACTTTCCATAAAAATGGAGAAACCGCTAGTATAATCTCAAGTCATCGATCCTAGGCTGTTCGTGAGAAGTCAAGCGTAGGTACCATCCTACACACACAACACTTCCCGATCCTAGAATCCAGACAACCTGACACTTGCGAAAGGCAAGGCAGAAATCTAGAAATGGAAGGAGTACCCTTACCCTATTCTCTTCTACTCGGTCCAAGATAGGGAGAGAAGATTAGAGAGGGGTAGTATCGAAAACACTCCCACCCTAGTAGGAGACCGTCTCAGAGGGTGCAAAAGGGTGCCAAAAGATGGGCAATGAACCCCTCAGGTTAGAAAAAGAAAAATGATCAACTTGTCTGAATGAGTACCCAGAATGATAGCTAAGGCAAAAGGCACTAAAAGATGGGCAATGTCCCCACGGGTCAAAAACCTGTCCAAATATGTGCCACATAGAAAAGAGCAAAAAAATAAGGAAAAACCCAAAGAGGCCGAACCCCAATGGGTAATTTGAGTGAGAGTAGAGAAATCCCTCTCAACATCTTCAAACCCTATCAAGGACTTCCTCTATATTCTTCCTCCTTAAACCCATTGGGTAGGGTAAACCGACCAAATCCAGGTGGAATCCAAGCCGATCAAAGGAAGAAGGTTAGAAGGATTCTAGGTAGGGAACTTTATTTTTGCACGTGGCATCTACCACTTTAGTCTTGATAAACCCCAAAGACCGATGAATTGTCTCAAATACCAGCATTTTCTCCAAAAAAAGTGAATATTTCAAAAAATCCAAAAAAATGATATTTCAAAAATTCAAAAAAATTAATATTTTAAAAAATCCAAAAAATTTGCATAAAATCTAAAAAAATTTTGAATACTTTTGAAAACCCAAAAAAATTGAATATTTCTAAGAAATTCAAAAAAAAATGCTCAGTCATGATCATTGTCTTAGTTGCATCCATGTTTATTTGACTGTCATTCATAGTTCCCTTTCTGTATTGCATATTCATTTTTTTTATTCCACCTTGTATGGCCTTTTAGGCCAATCCAAACTGAAAATCAAAATGGATTGGCCGAAATGGACATAAAAGCAAGAAGAAAGAGTTAGTTCCCATTTTATGGCCGTTTAAGCAAGTATAAACCAGTTTCTAGTATAGATTGGCTCAAATGGCCATAAAAAGTAAAAGAAAAAGGAGTTAGATCCCATTTTATGGTTGTTTGGGCCAATACAAACTGGTGAAAGCAAAAAATGAGTTAGATCTCATTTTATGGCTGTTTAGGTCAATCCAAACTAGAAAATGATTTTGATTAGACTAAATGGCCATAAAGGGCAAAAAAAGAGTTAGAAGGCCTTTTATGGCCAGTCCATGCCAAACTCGGTCACTAGATTGGCCCAAACAACCATTAAAATCTAAAGAAAATGTTACAACCCAAACCATGGCCGGTTAGGCCAATCCATTAAGTTTGGATTGGCCAAATGGTCATACAAGCTCAAAAAAAGAGTTACAACCCAAACTGTGGCCAGTTAGACCAATCTAAAATACGAAACTAATTTAGATTGACCTAAACAGCCATAAAAATAAAAAAAAGAGTTAGAACCCAAATAATGACTAGTTAGGCCAATCAAAAATGAAAACTGGTTTGGATTGGTCCAAACAGCCATAAAAACCAAAAGAAGGAGTTAGAACCCAAGCCATTGTAAGGAATCAATCTATGGCGGTAAAATATTTTTGGTTCCTCAAATTCAAGATCTTGGCCTTAGTTGAAAGTAAATGATAAAACTAAGAATCGAATAAGAAAAAAGTTTAATATACCTTCTTGGGATTTGAAAAATCTCTCACCAGAGATGAAGAGCAGACAATCCTTCCTGCTCTAAAGTGTTCAAGTGGACAGTCTCTAGCAGTGTCAACATGAACTTCTTCAAAGGATTGGTTCTTCTTCACTCCAACCTCAAAATTCCTTCCAGAATGGAGTTGGACCATGTGAGGATGCCTTCTAGAGAAGAGAGGAGAGAGGGAGGCTACTGAGGACATGTTCCAACATTTGGCTTGTTAGGGTTTGACTGCTCAAGCCTTTTATTTATAGAAGATGTATTTTTTCTCAAATACCTAAATCTGATATAAATTTACATCCTTGCCCTTGTCCTTGTGGATCAGTTCTAATATGTGTGACCCACTAGGCTCAATAGTCAATTTGGTTAAAACCAAAATTAAAAAGAACAATTCTTTTAAATTAAATCAAATCTATTATCTGATAATAGATTTGATAACTATCTGATCACGAAGGGTACAAGTCAAATTCTATGATCTCAAATGACCTCGGGGAGTTAAATAACATCTCCATTGAGTTTTTTCATCATCAATTACTGCATGAATTTAAATCCCTGTTCACCTAATGTCCCGGTCGATTAGGGGTTCGACACCGACTATCAACCCCTTAATATTTTGACTCTATGGAATCTTGTACTTAGAATTGGATCAAATAGAAAACTTTTTTCCAATTATTTTATCTACCTTAACCAAGGATTTAGAGTACTATTCCATAGGTAATTCTCTCTCTCTCTCTCTTACAAAGAGTGAACGATCTCTTGTTGCCTTCTCAATTATCTCCACTATGTTTCTTTTGCACCCGATACATTAACTATATTGGACCATCAAGATGGTGATCCATAAGTTAATAATCAAAGTACAAGGTACATCCATGAAGACATCTTTTGTGACTCAAGTCAAACATTCAACCGTGCCACAGTGATGATAGAATACCCTAATAGATAGTAAGATAAGATATCAATTAAGTTTCTAAACTGGTTAGTTCAATGAACTCATTCTACTAATGAGTACATGTATGTATATCTCAATTTCTCCACACTAATGATCAATGAGATCGGTCATCCTCATCATATGAGAAGATATCAAATACATAAGTCTATCCGAATCTTTAATGTCTTATCTTAAGGACCTATGACTTGGAACATTTAGATCACTAACATCTACATGATTGATTTCATTATCATGATTCAATCATCATCGCATGTGATCATGAACTTCATTACAATATATGTATCTAAAGATAGATGGTAATGAATAAATGTCATTTATATTGAATAAGATGGTACAAGACATGTCTAGTCATATTATGTATAATTGACTTGTAGGACATACATTTTTATCAACCATGGTTGATTAGGCAAATCTAAACTGAAAATTGGTTTGGATTGGCCCAAATGGCCATGAAAACCCAAAAAAGTGTTAGAACCCAAATGGCTACAAAATCCCAAAAAAGGAGTTAGAACCCAAACTATGGCCAGTTAGTCCATTCTAAACCAATTTGGATTAGCCCTAACGACCATAAAACCCCAAAAAAGGATTAGAACCCAAATGGTGACCACATAGGCCAATCCAAATTGGAAATTGGTTTGGATTGGCCCAAATTGCCATAAAGACTCAAAAAAAAGAGTTTAGAATCCAAATGGTGGATAGTTTGGCCAATCCAAATAGGTTATAGGTTTGGATTGGTCCAAATGGTCATTAAAACCTAAAAAAGGGTTAGAACCCAAATAGTGGTTGGTTAGGCCAATCCAAACCTATTCCAACCCTCACCTTATTACCCACGTAGTTTTTGAGTTTCTTCAAATATCTTTTGACTAGAACCATCCATTGGTACTGAACTAGTCTATACATTCTTGCCTCGTACAGCTAGATCCATCTTTCAACTCTTGAGCTAGGTGGATCATAACATTAAAAAGTCATGGTGAAAGATTTTATTTGAATTTACACAATGTTATTGCAATCTTAGACTCCTAATCACTTTTTAAAGAGTGAGGAGGATCTCTTCCAAGGATTTAGAGTACTATTCCATAGGTAATTCTTTTTCTCTCTTTTACAAAGAGTGAACGATCTCTTGTTGTCTTCTCAATTGCCTTCACCAGGTTTCTTTTGCACCTGATACATTAACTATACTAGACCATCAAGATGGTGATCCATAAGTTAATAATCAAAGTACAAAGTACATCCATCAAGACATTTTTTATGACTCAAGTCAAACATCCAACCGTGCCACAGTGATGATAGAATACCCTAATAGATAGTAAGATAATATATCAATCAATCAAGATATCAATCAGTATGAAATTGAGATATACATACATGTGCTCATTAGTAGAATGAGTTCATTAAACTAACCATGATCAAGAACTTCATTACGATATATGTATCTAAAGATAGATGGTAATGAATAAATGTAATTTATATTGAATAAGATGACACAAGAAATGTCATCTTATTCTTGTATCATCTTATTTAAACACAAGAATTATCTTAAATTACTGACACAACTTAATTATAGGATTGATTACATCATTCGATATGATGTCTTGAAGTGCTAACAGAATAATAACATGCATCATTACATGACAATTGACTTTTTAATTCACTACTCTTTTTAATTGATACATCTACACACCTACCTAAATTTGAAGAATAGACATCCAACACTCGAATACTCTTAACAAAAATCAAGTAGATTTTTAACATTACTAATTTTATAAACAACATCTAGAAGCTGTAATGAACCCTCATAGAGATGTAATTTTAGATGAATATCTTTCATCATGCTAAGATTGTCCTTAACATTTCTAGAGAGATTGAACATATCAAGTATATTGTCACACACATTCCTCTCAATGTGTTAATAGAAATGTATGTCCTACAAGTCAATCATATATAATATGTTTCTACATTTGTAGAAATATCTCATTCAATTAATTAGGCAAATCTTTATTACTAGGTCTTATTATATGTGAATATTGTAATGAAGTCTTTGATTACAAGCACTGATGATTGAATCATGATGAGATCATGATAATATGATCAATCATCTAAAGATATGTGATCTAAATATTTCTAGTTATAAGATCCTTGAGATGGGACATAAGGATCCAGATAAACTAGTGTATATGATGTCTTCTTATATAATAAAATGACCGATCTCAATGATTAGTAGTGTGGAGATATTGATTTACACATACAAGTGCTCATTAGTCCAATGAGTTCATTGAACTAATAGAATTATAAACATTGAATGGTATCTTACCGAACTATCAATCAAGGTTTTCTATCATCACAGTTACATAGTTGGACCTTTGACTTGAGTTGCCAAAGATGCCTTCTTGGGTGAAACTTATGCTTTGATCATTGACTTATGGATTACCGTTTAGATGGTCTAATATAGTGATGGATTGGGTACAAGAAAAACCTAATGGAGGTAATTGAGTAGACAACAATGGATCATTCATTCTTAGTAGTGAGAGTGAATGCCCTATAAGATAATAGTCTAAATCCGATGTTAGGATAGAGAGGATAATTGGAAAAGAAGTTTTACAAGTGATTTGATCTTAAGTACATGATCCTGTATAGTCAATATACTAAGGAATTAACAATCAATGCCATACTCCTTTTGATTGGGATATTGAATGGACGAGGTTTTATATCCATATGGTAATCGATAATGGAAAGGCTTAATGAAGATAATATTATCTCCATAGTCATTTGGAATCATGGGATGTAGCTTGTACTCTTCATAATTGATAGACCAATTAATTTGTTATAGGATAACATATCTATTATAGAATTATTCTATTTTAAATAGGACTCAAGCAAATAGGCTATTGGGCCTAGTGGGTCACATGCATAAGGACTTATCCTTAAGTACAGGGGCAAGGGCATAATTTATGAAGATTTTGAATTTTATGAAAAATTCCAAATTCTCTGTAAATACCAATGGTTCCAGCCAAACCAAAGGGTGAAAACCATGTTCTCAGCCTCCTCCCTATCTTCTCCTCTCTATAGAAAGTGTCTATGGATGATGGAGCTTTATTCAAGATGAGTTCTTGAGTTCAAAGTGAAGAGAGAACCTCATATGGATGAAGCTCGTGAATATTACTAGAGACCGAATGTTTGAATGGTTTAAAGAGCTTGATAAAATTTTCTACGTCTTCTTCAAATGATTAAATGAATCCCTACCATGCATATTTGAACTCGTTTTGATCAGTTTTTAGTTTTCGACGTTTGGTTCCAATATAGACAAGATTAACATGAACCCATAGAAATCATTATTTACGCTACACTAAATTTTATAGGATGATTTCTTACATGTGTATGGCATCCAAATGATGACGAATAATTAAAGAATCTCAATATGGAAAATTTTCAAAGCAAATGCTTCTTTTCTGTAAATTTTTGTTTATCGTTAAATTCTTTTTTTAAATTCTCTTAAATGGTTTTCCAAATCTTATTTCATCCATATCCTATTGTTGTCTCCATATCTCATATCCTGCTAGCAGGGGTGTAAACGGAATCCGATATTTCGATATTTCGATTCGATTTCGATAAAAATTAACGGGTTTGGAACTTGTTTTTGTATCCTATAAGCTATCGGAATCGAAATCGGATATTCCGGTAGCTTATTGGAATCGGAATCGGAATCAGTTGGTTCCATTTCCGTTAATCCGATTTTGATAAAAAAATAATTATATATAAATAAAATTAAATAAAACAAAGTCAAATAAATTATAAAATAAAATATATAAATTGTTAAAATAATAAAAATAAAAATTTTAAGAAGATTATATCAAAATTTATTAATTATATGTAAATTATTGACTCACTTTTGAATAAAAATTAATATTTAATATGCATTTCGGATTTTATCGGATTCGGTTCCGATTTTGATAACGGAATCGGAATCGGATCGAAATTGGAACATAGTGAATCCGAAATTATCGGAATCGAAATACTGAACCACTTAACCCTTATCGGAATCGGAATCCGATTCTGGTGAATCCACTATCGAATCCGACCCATTTACAGCCCTACCTGCTAGCATCTTTAGTATTCCCTTCTCACATCATCATCCATTAAAAGGATGCCTATATTCGTTCCTTCTCCAAAGATGTGCTATTGGTAGGAATCATCAATGTCTTAAGTAACACTGTTATCAACTATGAACTAGTCGAGCATAACGTGTTTCCTCATTACAAAGTGAACATATTAGTTTTTCTTTAGTACTTCATCCATATAGATTCACATATCTAGAAAAATCATTTATAGTTCTTAGTCATATGGCTCTCATGAATAAGTTCTCTTTGAAACATTGTACGTATCTAATCTGATCTCCCATAAGTACCTTAACTCTTCCACCAATGGTTGTAAAAAGATATCAATATCATTTTTGGGAGCTCTTGGACCTAGTATTAAACACCAAATCATTATGTATGATACTTTCATAAACATCCATGATGGTAAATTTTAAACCACTATAATGACAGACCACACATTGTACTTTCAAGATATATTACCAAAAGGGTTAAATACATTTGCAACCAACCCAAGTTAAATGTTGCATTTCTCCAATGCAAAATTGGGATATAGCTCTTCAACTTTTCTCAAATAGGGAGAATTGGCATGATGGCACATTTCACCACTCGATTTATAAGAGCATGACTCGCTATGACATGTCATCCACTTAGCAGTGCTTGTTGATATAAATAAATGCTGCACCAATATCTTAATAAAAAATAGTTTAATATTTTTATGACATATTTTTACTTTTTTGTTTAGGAATATCTTTGTATCTTGGAGTCTTATATTATGGGCATGCAATTTTTTTGCATTCTCTTTCTGGAAGAGAATACATTCATCCTTATATGCATCTATTTTTTGATAACTAAGTCATAAGTCTTTGACAATTTTTTAAGTTCATACTAAGTGTCAGAACACTTACATTTTTAGGTAATATAGATTTAAATGAAGATAGAAGGGTATTCATACATTTTAATGAGACCATTTATTGATTTTAATTAAATCAACTTTAAAATAAACTTTAATATGGAAACATCTTTGCAACTTAATATTTTTGTGCTTCTATATTTGGTTCATCCTCATGTGGTCTAATTGTTTCCTGATTATTTTGAATATCTTGGAGCATTTTCATCACTTTGTCATCTACACCATCATCTTGTGGTTTATTTAATTGTACACCATCTTCATTAATTAAATTAATTTCAACTTCACTATGACTAATCTACATTCAATAATTGATCATATACCATCTACTATTAAATGTTCTTTTACAACATGTATTTTTACAATGAAAGTGTTACATCTTTTACAAGGGCATTGGATTAAATTATTTTTCTTGACCATGTCTAAATTGGGCCATACGTTCATGAAAAGTATAATTTAACAATTCTTTATTTCTTGAAGATACCTAGGATCTAATTTATCGAGGATATCTATCCTAAACTTGTCTAAGTTACACATATAACTTAATGGTTTTCCTAAAATTATAGATAGAAATATATGAAAAATTGAAAAATCTATGTGAAAATGAAATATGAAATACACAATACCAGTAATTCTAACCTGACCTTCTCTAAGAAAAAATAAGTCTCGAATGAGGATCTTGTTTGAAACTTTCTAAAAATAAAGAAGAAAAATATGATCAGATAAATATGTTTATTTAGGTTACCATCTTGTTTTGGTTTGAATCACCTTCCATTTACTAGTTTAGTTTCAATTTGATCCCAAACAAACCAAGCTACCTTATTCCATTCACTGGTTTGATTTGGTTTGAAAAATCTTAGAAATCAAACTATTTTATTGGTTTATTTCATTTTCCGGATTGGTTTGGTTTAAAAGGGCTTAGAAATGAAATCAAACCAATTTATTCCATTTAATGATTTTGTTTGGTTTGAAAGGCCTTAGAAATCAAACTTAACCATTTCATTCGGTTTATCGATTTGGTTTGGTTTGAACTTTGAACAATCGTAGAAATTATCGGTTTGGCTTGTTTTGAATGACCTTAGAAATTATCAATTTGGCTTGGTTTGAAAGACCTTAGAAACCCTAATACACTTGTTATCAATTTAGTTTAACGATTTAGTTTGGTTTGGAAGGTCATTTAGAAATCAAACCAAATCAGTTTATTTAGTTTACCGTTTTGGTTTGGTTTGAAAGGGGTTAGAAATCAAACTAATCTAGTTTACCTATTTGGTTTGATTTGAAAGGCCTTATGGGGTGTTTGGTTGCATGATAATGAAGGTTTTTGTTTTAATTTTTAAAAATTGCAAGAAAACTTGTTAAAAGTGGTGTTTGGTAACCATGACAATTTTATGTTTTAAAAGTGATTTTCTTCTTAAACAAAAAAGAGGGTCTCACCTCTTTCTTTTTTCTTGTGGTCCCCCACTTTGTTTGGTCATGTGTGGTAGTTACTCTTTTTTGTAATCACATCCCTCCAAACATGATAATTTTATGTCATGAGTTGGTTCACTTTTTTATTTTAATATAATTTTTTTATCATGAAAGTGTACAAAAAATTATCATGCAACCAAACACCCCATTAGAAATCAAACTTGATCAATTTATTTGATTTAGTGGTTTAGCTTAGTTTGAAAGACCTTGAAACCACCAAATTGGTTTGTTTTGAATGGCCATATAAATGAAACCAAACTTGTTTACCCATTATTCTATTTAGTAGTGTAGTTTAAATGGCCTTAAAAACTAAAGTAAACCAATTTATTGATTTATTCAATTGATTGGTTTGGTTTGGTTTGAACAGCCTTAGAATTAAAGCAAACTAGTTTATTAGATTTGAAAGTTTGGTTTGGTTTAAACGTGCACACTTAAATATTTGAGCATAATTAATTGTATTAATTACATATATTTTTTTAATAGTATTTCTTTCTTGTCTTTCCTACACTCTCTTTTTTTATTTAAAAAATAGGACATGTTTTCCAATAAATAAAAAAACTTATAAATTTTTTGGGATATATTTATATATACAAATAATTACAAAGATTAATATGTAAAATTCTCAAGCCAAGCATAAAATTTTTAGTTTGTCTCTAAACTAAAATCTTTGAGATTATAATCTCTAAATTGTAAACCCAAAAATAAAAACACTAAGTCTTATTTTAAAAAATCTAATAGATAAAAAGGGGTTAGACACTGAAAAAACTATGAAGACAAAGTTAGCATTTAAAGAATTTTTAACAAAATAAACATTTATAAACAATGTCATGGCATATTTAAATCATTTCACATAAATCAAATTACTAAAATAAGATAAATCCTCACACAAACAAATCTTAAGCCAAAGAAATTCATCCAAACTACATTTAAAAAATCATAAACTAACTAGTTTGAGTTAGTTGGAACCAAAAGGAGGAGATTTGGTAGTAGAAGGTAGCGATCTTGTGTGTGAGAGAGAGAGAGAATCAGTGGCAACAGTAGTGGTGAGAGAGGGAGAGACAGCATGGCGGGGTAGAGAGGGAGAGAGAGTGTGTGTGTGATGGCAAAAGGAGTTGGGGGAAGGAGGAAGGGGCTCTACGGGATTAAAATAGAAGAAACATTGGTGAAGTTGATGGTGCATTTAAAGCCAGCACCACTGATAATCGACCATTTAACAGTCACCTTTTGACATTGTTGATAGATTAAGCTGTCGCCAGTATATTATATTCGCAATAACTAATTTAACTATCACCAATAGACATGTAAATATGCCTAGGAGAGGCTTTAGCATTTTTATCTTACTTCAGCAATGGCTTAAGCCATTGCCAGCATATGTATTGGCAATGGCTCATGACCATCATCACCAATGTTATAATGGCAATGGGTACAAGCTATCACTAGTACCTCTGTTACGATAATTTCTCTTTGCCATCACCAATTTACACTCATTTGCGATGGCTATTTGGAACCGTCACCAATATCTCTTCTCTTTGTAGTGATATGAGATACAACCATTCATTGTGGAAGGTTACGACATACTTGTAAGAAATAGGATGGTGGAACAAATGGAAATAGGTCTAGCTCCAAGAGTTAGTACTTACAAAATATTCTTATGAATATGAGATTTTAAAAATGGAATAAATAATTGAATATCAAAAAAATCATTTCAAGATATGTTTTAAATGTATAATAAAAAAGATACTTGAAACGTAAAATCAACTCGCCACTCAAAGAGATAAAGAGACAACCAAAGCAATGCCATGCTTAAGGGTGGAGGATAGGGAATACGATGATGAAGAGTATTTTGAGGAGAACACGTAATTTTCATTATCTTTGTGTGATATTTATAGTTAATATAACATTTTTATAAGAATTTATGGGGTGTTTGGTTGCACGATAAATTTTTATACACTTTCATCATAAAAAGTTGTATTAAAATAAAATGTAAGACATAAAATTGTCATGTTTGGGAGATGTAATAACAAAAAAAGTGTCATATATGACCAAACAATGTGGGGGGACCAAAGATATCAAAGGAGGCGAAATCCTCTTTTTTTGTCCAAGAAAGAAATTCCTTTCAAAATATAAAATTGTAAGGTTGCCAAACATCTTTTTTAACAAGTTTTATTAAAAAGCATAAAATTATAATAAAAATACAATTTATCGTGCAACCAAACACTCCATTAGACATCTTTGTTTTCATTACTATGATGTACACAAAAACATTATTTATTTTTATAAATTTTTAGCTGTACATGATGTTTGTATGAAAATGTTGGCTGTAGAGGTTGTACGAATTATCGGAATTGTAAGTTATTTTTTGTATATATTATAAATGTTATATGAGTTGTAAAGGTTATATGAATTATAATGATTGTATGTACAACTTGTAACATAAATTTATAAGTTATATATACAAGTTATTTTAATTATATACTAGACGAACATGTTGTATAAATTACAAGTTATATGAATCACATGTTATACGTACATATAAGAGTCATATGTGAGAATTATAAGTTGAATATATAAGTTTGTATAAATTATAGGTTGAATGAATATGACAGTTTGGACAAATTGAAATGTTAGATGTACACATGAGTTGTATGAGTTTGTAAGAGGTCGAAGAGTTACACAGGTTTTGGGGAACAAATTTTATTTTTGATTTTTTTTAAATAACTTATTGGTGTTGACTCCGATAGAGACATCACTAAAGAGGTTATCAGCATAGGTTGACCGTCCCCAATGATATTATGAGCGGTAAATTAGATCTGTCGTCCTTACAAGAAGCTAAAAAGAAAATCAAAGATATTGTCAATAAGTTATCCGTGATGACTTCAAATTTTCTCAAATAAAGTCGTTATCAATAATTACATTTTCAGATGACTTGCAAAGCCGTCCCAAATGAATGATTAGTGGTGGCTTTAGAAAACTTTGCCAATGACTTATCTGGGACAACTACCATAGTCGTCCTCCATAATTGTTTTTACCACCACCTTTTGAGCCATCGTTGATAATCTCTCTTAGCTAGGGAGGGCTTTTGTTTTTTAACCGTCATTAATCCAATTCATAATGGTTTGCTACAATTTAGTGGTTTGGTATTAAAAGACAACCTTAATGGGGTGTTTGGTTGCATGATATTTTTTTTGTACACTTTCATGATAAAAAATTATATTAAAATAAAAAGTGAACCAACTCATAACATAAAATTATCATGTTTGGAGGGATGTGATTACAAGAAAGAGTAACTACCACACATGACCAAACAAAGTGGGGGACCACAAGAAAAAAGAAAGAGGTGAGACACTCTTTTTTGTTTAAGAAGAAAATCACTTTTAAAACATAAAATTGTCATGATTTCCAAACACCTCTTTTAACAAATTTTCTTAAATTTTTTTTTTTAAAAAAAACTTTCATTATCATACAACCAAACACCCCCTGAGGTTAGCCATCACTAATATTTTTTTACATAATTTTATTTTTAGATTTTTTAAAATATTTTAACATTATAATTGTTCTAAAACTTTCTCAAGCTACTTTGAACATCCTGACAAACTCAAAATTTTCATCCTTCAGAGAAATTTATGTTTAAAAGAGTTGATTTTATTTTGTCACTTACATATTTTAAAAATGACAAGTACTTTAATATACATATAAACTCATTTTCATTTGTTAAAATTATAGTGATTATACATGTCAGTCTTCAAAAGTATTTATATTTTTAAATATATTCTCACAAAATTAATAAATGGTAAAACATTTTCAAATAATGTTTTCTTACAAATACATGAATGCACCTAAAACAGAAAATGCTGTTATCAAGTATTTTTATATTATTTTTCAGAAAAACTTGCATTTTTAGATGAGAGGGGAAGGGGGAGAGAGAGAGAGAGAGAATATTTTCATCCCAAAAATTTAAAACTAATTAACTAATATTACTTTAAGGAAATTCACACCGTGCAGATGTCTTTTGGTACCGACAGACTTTAGGAAAAAAATTAGACTTTTAATTTGTTTAAGAATATATTTAAAAATATAAATAAACCGAGGCACCAATACATAACGCCCTATTTGGTAACACTATTAAGTACTTGTCACTATCAATTTTAAAATTGATATTGATATGAACTATTAAGAGGTGTTTGATTAATTGTATCAATTTTAAAATTTGTAATGCAAACAAGACATATCATGTAATACAAGTGTCAACTTGTATTACTTTTGATATTGATACTCCAACATTTGAAAATATTAATATCAATATTAATTTAATACCAAAAATAAAACTCTAATCAAACAGGGCATAAGAATCCTAAATTATAATATGTGCTCTAAAAATATTGGCCGCCCCCTTAAATTCTATTGCAGCGTGAACTTCACAGCCATCACTTGCTAATGCCTTGTTTGATTAGAGTTTATTTTTAGTACTATATTAATATTAATATTAATATTTTCAAATGTTAGAGTATCAATATCAAAATTAATATAAGTTGATATTTGTATAATATAATATGTTTTATTTACATTACAAATTTTAAAATTAATATAATTAATCAAACGATTCTTAATAATTTCTATCAATATCAATTTTAAAATTGGTAACGATAGAAATATCTAATAGTGTCACCAAACAAAGCGTAAAAGTGGCGATAGCAGAAAACATACATACGCCAAAATCCCAATTTCAAGCTGGACGAAAGGCAAATTTATATTGATTGCATTCTACCGGTAGCAGATAAAACATGTTGATCAAGAGATCAGGAGAAGTTGTCGCCAATAGTTTATTTTACATGGAACCAGATGAACCTTAGTTAAGCCCAACCAAGAGGCCATTTTGGTTTGATCTAAAATTTTATTTCTTTATCACATGCTAGCAAGTACTTAATTTATTTACGGCATTATAATCATTAATCAGTAAGCTTGTTTAAATTACGCTTTATACGCTGTCTTCTCAGTTCTCTCAGATAGAAGAAAAAAAAATGTAGGCAACATCGAAATCCGATCAAACATATAACCTGAATCAATCGAACACTCGACTACGTCTTAGAAATGAATTAAAGATTATGTTCGTTTTGGCTGAATAAGAGTCTCCTCACTCATTCTAATTCGTTCAGTAATCTGTTTTATTAGAGTATCAAAATAATATTATATTAATATTGATATCGATATTTAAAAACAATATTAATATCAAAATTGATATAAATTGATATTTATATTATATTACATAATTTATTTATACCATAAAATTTAAAATTAATATTATTAATAAAATACCTGTAGATGATTATTATCAATATCAATTTCAAAATTGACAATGACAAAGATATTTAAAAATATTATGGATCACAGTCTTAGTTATGATTATTTTTTTACATATGTTATTTTACAACTGAAAATAACAAAATATCTTAAAATATTTTAAAATTTTAAGCTACAAAAGGTACCCATTATTTTAGTATTTAGTTAAAGACAAGTTCAATTAAATTTCAATTAAACTTCGAACATTTCAGTATATAATATTATTATACATTATTTTAGATATCGGAAAATATATTTAAGATTTATAAAATACCTCTTTGACTGTCACACCCCAATACTGGAATGTCGTCTGGCATGCCGTATGCGCGTATAAAAAACTTTTTCTTCTCCGACAGAAAAAGAAAAAAAAAAAAAGAAAAAAAAAAACACTCCTGCCTGGCGGGTCACCATGGCCACCTGGCGTTTCACGTGATAAAGAAGACGGTTCCACCAATTGCCATGCCATAACCAGTGATCCCGTCCAATAGTAAGCTACCACGTCTCATTCTTCACATGGCGGACTACAGAACCTCAAAGGTTAAGGACGGATGTTCTATCTCACCGACCGCTCACCGGTCCCACTTACCTTCATGTTCACGGACGCACTCGCACCTGCTCTCTTTACTCTCCCTTCTATACCTGCGGCTGGGCTGTGCCGGTGGCGGTGTGGATGTTCCTACCAAGTGATAGTGAGTGGTGCGGCTCCAGATCCGGATCTCCCTACCTCACTCCCGACGAGTTCCGGCAATGGCCTCGGTCGCCGCCTTCCGCCTGCTGCTAGCGCTTGCCGTGTGCGGTCTCGCTTGCGCCGCGCGGTATCAGAAGACGGCCTTCACCGTTGAGGGTGGCGTCTTCTGCGACACCTGCCAGGCCGGCTTCGAGACCCCCGCCACTACTTACATTGCCGGTCAGTCTTCTTTCTGCTATCGATCCCTCCCTCTCTCGCCGTTCTTCGCGGCCTACCGAGCTGTGGTGTATAGTCTAGGGCTTGGCTCGATGGCACGTCGGCCGCTCCCACGCCATCGTTACTTCGCGCTCTCAGGAGTTATTCTATGAAAACGTGGCGGAGACTACTACCTTAGATTTCCTTGGATTTTGGAGTTCTCTGTTGCCTTTTCCGACACCCCTGTGGCGCTTGTGTATTCGGGCGGCCTTATGAATCTGCGCCATGGAGTGAGGAAACTAATCTACCACTCAGGTAGCCGAACATACGAATTTTCAACTTGTGACTCTTTATCGTAATACCCCGATTATTTAAATAAAAAAGTAGTTATTATATTTATTATGAGTTGATTTATATTATTCTACTTTCCTTCTTTATCCCTTCCAAATTTCTCTCCATCACGATAATCTTCCTTAACCGCCGCCTACTCCTCTTTGATCGAAACCTAATTCTAGTTCCCGTCGGACTCCTCCTCCTCCCCCTCTATTTACGTATCTTTTCCCTCCGCACCCTACCTTCCACCCGCGGGCGCACACAGCAGCAGCCGGCCCTCGCCTCCCTCTTCCCTCCCGCGAGTACGGGTGCAGCAACCCCGCGCCGCCCTCCTTCTTCCTCTTCTCTCCTTGCGCACACCGTCGGCCAGCCGCCGCCGGCCGCCGCACGTCGCGCCTGCACCCTCCCGCGGTTGCCACCATTCCGCCGCCATCGCCTGAGCACCCCCCTCGTCAACCTCCCGCGCTGCACCTTCCCCGGCCGCCGCCCGCAGCGCCGTCTGCCCGCCGCGCGCCCAGCTCCGACGCCAGCGCCGCCAGCCCGCCGTCCTTCCCGCGCGTCGCCGCCGCCCGGGACGCCGCTGCCCCCCCTGCAGCCTCCGCCGGCGCTCCTTCTCCGCCGGCCACGCGGCCGCCCACCACCAACGTCGCCGGCGCCACCCCGGCCACCGTGACGCCGCCGGCGTCCCCCTCCGGCCGCCCTCCCGCGACAGCCACCTCCGCCGTCGACGCCGCCGGCCCCGGCCTCCCTGCGCCGTCGACGCCTTCTGCCACCCTGCACCCTCCGCCGCCCACCACCTGCTGCCGCCGCCTTGACCCCCCCCCCGGCCGTCCCCCGCTAGCACCAGCCGGCGCCGCCCCCGCGCGCGCCAGCCCCCGCCACCTGGGCCGCGCGAACCACCGTCGCCGGCCACCTCCGCCGTCGCCGGCCACACCGACCCCGCCGCCGCCGCTCGCGCTCTCTCCGCCGTCGCCGTCCGTCCGCCGTGAGCAGCCACGGCGACGGCGCTGCGCCCTCCGCCGGCTTCCCGCTCGCCACCGGCCGGCCCCCGGCGCTGCGCCACCCGTGCGCCACCCTCCGCGCGTGGTCCGCGCGTGCGCCCCCCTGCGCCCCGGTGCGCCAACCGGTTCCCCCTCCGCAGTATCCCCTCTCTCCTCTCTCTCCTATCGCTCTCCCTCCCTCTCTCTCATATCCCCTCTCCCTCTCTCTCTCTCTCTCTCTCTCTTCTATTCTCTCTATTATTTCATTCAATATTCTTCTCTATTTCTTCTATGTTATTCTATTGTCTCTTTATCAGTAGATTGTCAAGATATCATTCGATTCGGCTTTATATCGCCGTCGTGACCGCGGCAACACACTCGTCACCGGATCGATTCGTTGGAATTCCGTGCGCCTTTCGCCGTTGCCGTTGAGGTAGGCGTCTCGGCTATCCTTAGCACTCTAATATTTTGATTAAATCGTAATAATCATGTTTAGATCACCAGGATTAGAATATTGTAGTTAATGGGCTGTTTTGGATTTATTAGCATGTTTAGTTAGAGTTAGATTAATTTGTCTGGATTGTGCGTACTTAGATTAATTCGGTTATTCATGTATGATAGACATCATGATAGGTTGTATATGTTTAGTTTAGCTAGTTTAGCATTGCTTGCATCGCGGTGAACCTTAAATGTATATACCCCGATTTGTTAAAAAAGCCGATGTAAGGTGTAGGCATATGTTGATAGAATTCAGTTTATTTTTATTTTGTGTAGTAGATAGTCTTGTTTAATCATGTAATTGTCATGCTTAGGTTGTAAATTGCATAATCTCGTTTACGTACATTAGTTTGTGATAGATTGTGGTGTGGTATGCAAATATGTGGTGCATAGAACCATGGGTGTTCATCTATGTATTTCATGTTTGATTGCCAATTTCATGTTCATGTTTTACTGTCTGAGTTAATTATATGCTTGCATGGTGTGGAATGTGGTTAGTGCAGTGAGCTGCAATGTGGTTGTTTTGTACTACACCAGACTAAATTAGTGGCCCGTGGGCAGCGGAGGTTAGTTGAATCTGGAGCATCCTTCGATCCCAGATACCGCGGTTCATCCTAAGTACTCCCCTGCTAGGGGTACTATGGGATTTAGTTACTATATGTTACTTCCTACTATATGGTAAATACAGTGCTAGTTTTGTGATGTGACTGCATTTATCAGATGGAGCATGATATTTACTCAGACAGGTGTCTAGTTGCGTATTTTGGCATAGATGTTAGTGTTCTAGATGTGTCCTTGATTTTATGTCAGGTCTATGTGTTATGAGCATACCTAGAGTAGTCTAATGTGTAAGGTATGTTGGTCTTAATGCATATAGAGTCTTGTTATCATATGGGGTAGTAGAATGACCTTTGTAATCAATTAATTAAAGATATATGATTAGTTAAATCCTATGTATTAAATCTAATTTTTAGGCTTATTATTCTATTATACCATTAGAAATCATTATTATAATGGGGTAGTTCGGGTGTAAGTCCTACTGGGTCTATTGTGACTCACCCCTTCCGTTGTTAATATTTTCAGGATTACAGGTTTAGCGCAGCAGAAGCGTAGTGGTGTTGTGGAATTCGAGGAACTAGTGCAGTATCATTCAATGTTGGTATTTAATTTGTCTAGATAGGTGTTTGTTTATGGTGATATTATGTTGTAAAGTTTGGATTTATTTAATTGGATTGTGAATTTTGGTATTATTTGGCTCCAGACCGATATCCTTTCCCGTTACGTCGCCGGATTATCTTCCGCTGTGCATGTTAAAAATCCGGGTCGTGACAGCTTGGTATCAGAGCATTAACTCGGCCTGAATGTCTATTTTGACATGCCCGGGTTCTTGATATCGGTTTGGATTAGATGGAATTGATGATTGGAGGATCATGATCTTAGATAGAGAGAGTAATTTAGATTGTCTATTAGATTAAGAATATTTTGATGGCATTGGAGTTTGATATTAGATGGGTATTTTAGATAGATTAGAATGAGCTAGATGGATAGATTGATGATAGATAGATATGTAGACAGATAGATAGATAATTGATAAGTAGATTGATGTAAGAATTGTTAGTTACAATTATGTTAGTTTGTTAGATAATTAGATAGATAGATGATGTAGATATGTAGATAGATAGTTTGATAGATAGATGTGTTTAGGAAGAATGGTAGATGATGAGTAGATTAGATAGAGGAGAATACTTAGATAGATTGAAGGATGCAATTGTTCGGTGAGTTCGGTTGAATTTTCGAGGACGAAAATTTTTGTTAGGAGGGTAGATTGTAATACCCCGGTTATTTAAATAAAAAAGTAGTTATTATATTTATTATGAGTTGATTTATATTATTCTACTTTCCTTCTTTATCCCTTCCAAATTTCTCTCCATCCCGATAATCTTCCTTAACCGCCGCCTACTCCTCTTTGATCGAAACCTAATTCTAGTTCCCGTCGGACTCCTCCTCCTCCCCCTCTATTTACGTATCTTTTCCCTCCGCACCCTACCTTCCACCCGCGGGCGCACCACAGCCCGGCGGCCGGCCCTCGCCTCCCTCTTCCCTCCCGCGAGTACGGGTGCGGCAACCCCGCGCCGCCCTCCTTCTTCCTCTTCTCTCCTTGCGCGCGCACCGCCGGCCAGCCGGCCGCCGCCGGCCGCCGCACGTCGGCGCACACGCACCCTCCCGCGGTTGCCACCATTCCGCCGCCATCGCTGAGCACCCCCCCCCTCGTCAACCTCCCGCGCGCACCTTCCCCGGCCGCCGCCCGCAGCGCCGGTCTGCCGCCGCGCGCGCCCTAGCTCCCGACGCCGGGCGCCGCCGGCCGCCGTCCTTCGCGGCGTCGCCGCCGCCGGACGCCGCTGCCCCCCCTGCGGCCTCCGCCGGCGCTCCTTCTCGCCGGCCACCGCGCGCCATCTCCTCCCGCGCGGCCGCCCACCACCACGCGTCGCCGGCGCCACCCGGCCACACCGCGCGCCGCCGGCGTCCCCCTCGGCCGCCCTCGCGCGACGACCACCTCCGCCGTCGACGCCGGCCGCCAACCCTCACTGCGCCGTCGATGCCTTCCGCCACCTGCACCCTCCGCCGCCCACCCTGCCCGCCGCCGCCTTGACCCCCCCCCCCGGCGGGTCCCCTCGCGCGCGGGGCCCGGCGCCGCCGCTCGCGCCCGCCCCCGCCACGGGCCGCGCGAACCCGCGCGTCGCCCGACCACCTCCGCCGTCGCCGGCCACCACCGGCCCGCCGCCGCCGCTCGCCCGCTCTCCGCCGCCGTCGCCGTCCGCCGGCCAGGGCAGCGACGGCGACGACGCGCTGCGCCCTCTCCGCCGGCTTCCCGCTCGCCACCGGCCGGCCCCCGGCGCGCCACCCGTGCGCCACCCTCCGCGCGTGGTCCGCGCGTGCGCCCCTACGCCCGGTGCGCCAACCGGTTCCCCCCTCCGCGGTATCCCTCTCTCTCTCTCTCTCCTATCGCTCTCCCTCCCTCTCTCTCATATCGCCTCTCCCTCTCTCTCTCTCTCTCTCTCTTCTATTCTCTCTATTATTTCATTCAATATTCTTCTCTATTTCTTCTATGTTATTCTATTGTCTCTTTATCAGTAGATTGTCAAGATATCATTCGATTCGGCTTTATATCGCCGTCGTGACCGCGGCAACACACTCGTCACCCGGATCGATTCCGTTGGAATTCCGTGCGCCTTTCGCCGTTGCCGTTGAGGTAGGCGTCTCGGCTATCCTTAGCACTCTAATATTTTGATTAAATCGTAATAATCATGTTTAGATCACCAGGATTAGAATATTGTAGTTAATGGGCTGTTTTGGATTTATTAGCATGTTTAGTTAGAGTTAGATTAATTTGTCTAGATTGTGCATGCTTAGATTAATTCGGTTATTCATGTATGATAGACATCATGATAGGTTGTATATGTTTAGTTTAGCTAGTTTAGCATTGCTTGCATCGCGGTGAACCTTAAATGTATATACCCCGATTTGTTAAAAAAGCCGATGTAAGGTGTAGGCATATGTTGATAGAATTCAGTTTATTTTTATTTTGTGTAGTAGATAGTCTTGTTTAATCATGTAATTGTCATGCTTAGGTTGTAAATTGCATAATCTCATTTACATGCATTAGTTTGTGATAGATTATGGTGTGGTATGCAAATATGTGGTGCATAGAACCATGGGTGTTCATCTATGTATTTCATGTTTGATTGCCAATTTCATGTTCATGTTTTACTGTCTGAGTTAATTATATGCTTGCATGGTGTGGAATGTGGTTAGTGTAGTGAGCTGCAATATGGTTGTTTTGTACTACACCAGACTAAATTAGTGGCCCGTGGGCAGCGGAGGTTAGTTGAATCTGGAGCATCCTTCGATCCCAGATACCGCGGTTCATCCTAAGTACTCCCCTGCCTAGGGGTACTATGGGATTTAGTTACTATATGTTACTTCCTACTATATGGTAAATCTGGTGCTAGTTTTGTGATGTGACTGCATTTATCAGATGGAGCATGATATTTACTCAGACAGGTGTCTAGTTGCGTATTTTGGCATAGATGTTAGTGTTCTAGATGTGTCCTTGGTTTTATGTCAGGTCTATGTGTTATGAGCATACCTAGAGTAGTCTAATGTGTAAGGTATGTTGGTCTTAATGCATATAGAGTCTTGTTATCATATGGGGTAGTAGAATGACCTTTGTAATCAATTAATTAAAGATATATGATTAGTTAAATCCTATGTATTAAATCTAATTTTTAGGCTTATTATTCTATTATACCATTAGAAATCATTATTATAATGGGGTAGTTCGGGTGTAAGTCCTACTGGGTCTGTTGTGACTCACCCCTTCCGTTGTTAATATTTTCAGGATTACAGGTTTAGCGCAGCAGAAGCGTAGTGGTGTTGTGGAATTCGAGGAGCTAGTGCAGTATCATTCAATGTTGGTATTTAATTTGTCTAGATAGGTGTTTGTTTATGGTGATATTATGTTGTAAAGTTTGGATTTATTTAATTGGATTGTGAATTTTGGTATTATTGGGCTCCAGAGCGATTCCCTTTCCCGTTACGTCGCCGGATTGTCTTCCGCCGTGCATGTTAAAAATCCGGGTCGTGACATTTATGTTCTTGGTTTATGTACGTCGTCTTCCAAACTAATTCAATAAGTGCCCTGAACTGTCGTTGCTAATCTGAAACTTCGAAAGAGATGCAAAAGTTCTAGATCTGTGTATTATACATTTTATCACTTGTTAATGTTTAATGTTATGCTCGTCTTGATTTGATCCATTCTACTCGCGATCGGAGAAAGGGGCTTAGGGAAATATGAGCTGTGGGTTCTTTCATGCCGGTTACAAAAGATCCGATACTAACTTCCGTCTTCTCTCTTGAGATCTGCAGGTGCAGAAGTGCGAGTGGAATGCCGTGACAAGATCACCGGCGTAGCGAAATATACTGCCTACGGCGTTACAGACGCTAAGGGTAGGTACAGCATACCGGTAGACGGCGATCACGAGAATGAGATCTGTGAATCTGTGGTGATCAGCAGCCCGGAACACCACTGTAAATCGCCACTAGTCGGCCGTGAGCGGGCGCGCGTGGTACTCTCCCACAACAACGGCGTTGCATCCAACAAGCGCGTCGCCAATAATCTCGGCTTCCGCAGGGACAGCGTGGTTCCCGGCTGCGCCGAGATCATGAAGATGTATCAGCTGTATGAAGAGGAAGACTAATCCGGTACCTTAGGTGGCTATCTGATACAGATGGCATTTAATTATGCCCTTTCTATTGTGCTTCTTCTCCTACATCGTTTATCCGGTGTGTGCAACAAGGTTATTAAAAGGCGTTGCTTGAGTTGTCTGTGACTCTGTGTAAAACATGTCCTGGTAATTGTTTGCTGGTTTAGCAGGGATTGTTATGCACTGTGCTATCAAGACTACTTTTATGTGGTAGTCAGCGTGTTGATGATGATATTTTGCCTGCCTGTTTCTGTATTCATATAGATTCCTGGGTGGTGTCTTGGCAATTAGCAAGGATGTACTTGTCTTCTTCAGGAAAATCGAATCTGTTCATAACGGTTGATTAGGGTGCTATTGGATCCCTAGAGGAATTGTTCACCATAAACATAGTTTTCTACGAAAAGCATGAGAAATTTCTTCATTAGGATACATCTTATTGATGTGAAATCAATTTGGCTACCGTTGCAAAATACCGTGTTATGTTGTGGTTAGTTTTGCTTTATTTTTCCTCGAGTTTGAAATCCAGCTCACTATAATGCCTCATCGATCACCTTTCTTGCCTTCATATATCAGGAGGCTTGCAAGCAACAGAACGGCTAGTCACTGTGGTTTTGAGCGACGAGTGTGTTCTTTTCTGCCTATTTGTTCTTCACATTTTAACAAAAATGGCAAGCATCCTCTGTTTCTAAACAGTGGTGAGTGGTGGGAGATGCTTCAAACGTCAGTGTTAATTCGTATGACTTGGTCGTGGAATCTAGCATGCGGGTCTCATTGCTCAAGCTTTTCGGTTAGCATTGGAACCCTGTTTTCTTGACTTCAGCAACTGTTGGATTCTGACAAGCACTGACGTACCCAAGATTGCCTAATCCTTATATTTTGTGGACATTTCTATACGGAATGTTAAAGCGAAGTGGGCTGTTTATTTGATGCCAGTAAGAGAAAGAACTCGGTTCTAAAATCTCTGTTATTCATTGAAATTTTTCCACTGGCATGAAATATTGTGGCAGCTGCTCTGTTTTGAGGCATGACGCATTTGGGCGTGGTGAACTGCGTTCTTGTAACATGTAGCATATTCTTGTATCCATGGCGGTTAAAGATGCCACGTTGACTCCCTTTTGATCCCGTTTTTGGCATCGGCAAGAATCCAGCGCATGAGTGGGAGGTCTAGTTAGACCTTGATGATAAATATATACACATATATGTTTGACTTATTTGAATAAATAAAATATTTTATTTAAAATATATATTTGACATTTCAATGAACTTGATTATTGAAAGGAGCATTTCATTTATGATTTATGTCATTACATGAAATTATTTTCATAAGCTCGAATAATAAATAGATCACATATTAAAGATTTCACAAAAATATTTACAAATATAAACAGTAATTTCTAGCTAACTAAAGAATAATAAATATGTTGAGAAAATTATCTTCAAGTGAACCAAATAAGGGAATTGTATTTTTTCCCTGAAAAGAGAACTTTTTGGTAAAACATTTTCAAATATTTTCACTTTTACATGGATCCAAGTGTAGACGCCAAGAGAGTAAGTACCATAGAAGTAAAGAGGGAACCAATCTGGAATCATGCCGCCTCACGAGGGCAAGATAGCTCCCCTTCAGCAGTTTCTCCATGACCTTCTAGGAAGCATAAGGTTGAGCGTCCTGGCGGCCGTGGTCGTGGGCGAAGTGAATGCAGTGGTCTTCTTGGAGATACTGTTGTAGCTTGGGCTGCCAGAAATGAGTAGTTGCTCCAGCACAGGAAACTACGTGTACGTGTCAAGATTTTCGTTACATAGTCCCTTCGACTTGTCAATCGGATTACGCTAGCATTTAGGGTCTGTTTGGTTACCAGTAAAACCGGCTGCATGCCTAGGTTTTCTCGATTTTTTTTTACATCGTGTCATTTGTTTACCCGTAAAATACAATGTCAACGTAAAACATGATCCTTTGACCGTCTTATCTAGGGAATTCGGCCTCCGTAAAATTTGAGCCGACGCCGTTTTCCGCACATGGCCTTTTCGACGAGGGATTGAGGGCTTTCACGAGGGGGCTCGAGGTATCGGCCAGGGGGCGACGAGGAGGAGGGCTCGATGAGGAGGTATCAGCCAGGACGAGGAGGTATCCGCCCACCATGATTTTTCTATTTTCCTCTCCCTCCTTGCGCGCTCGCGTGCGCTTTCTGCGGTGCTCGTTTACATTCGGTCTTGTGTGGCAAAAATCAGCCGCTTGTGTTGATCTTCTTCTATGTATTTCATCTTCCTCATCGCGTTGATCTTCTTCCGGTTTTGTGTGGCAAAAATCAGCCACTCGTGTTTTCCTCGCGGACTCTTACTCATGCTTCCAAATTTTTGGCGATCTAAAAATGAATCCTGAGAGATTTTTGCTTTCTTCTTTGAACCTCTTTTCCCCTTGCTTCTATTATCGGTATAACCTGTCCGTGGATGCTGTTAGTGTCAATTTTTTTTTTACATACAACTGTTGTTGCTGTTGCTAGGCTCCTCATCAAGGGTACATATCGATCCTCTATTTGTGTCTATTTGGTTTTTCTTAACCATAGGCTATTCTGCCCTTCCCCATCCCTTAATAATCCTCTTCTCTTTCGTCATATTGTTGGCATCCTCTATAGGAGGAGAGGTATTTGGACCAATTCTTTTAGCTTCATCAGTGCAGTCTTTTCTCTTATCTTTTTTTTTGTATTTCATTTTTTTAAAGGTCCTACCTGGGGAATTCTCCTCCTTAGGATCATTTGACTTGGATAGACTTGCCCAAAAGCATATTGGGGATCGGCTTGAAAATTAACAGGATCCTTTTTTTGTCTTGAAAAAAGAAAAATCTGGTAATCGGCCCGCCATAGGGAATTTTGGACTGTCAAAGGTATATGTATATATGACATTTGATAGTATGCCAAGGACCAGCACTTGGAAAGGTCTTAGGGATCGTTGAAGATCCACCTCAATAGATTTTGGAATCTATAATAAGTGAAGGGCAACTCTCTTTCATACTTGTCTTTAATGCCCAATTGAGGCAATATCAAAGGGCATTCTGGGGAGTGGGTTTTGGCCTATCCTTTGAAGGTTGGGACAGAACATGGCTACAGGGCAGTTGTCTCTTTTTCTTTTTCCTTGAGTGCCCCATTTCTTTTGAAATGTGGGAAGAAATTAGGTGTCAATGGGACGGTTTACTAAAGATTTTAATTTTATGTGGGCATTATAAATACAATTGATGATATAAATTCGAATGCAAATTCTCTTGATATAGTTATTTAACTTATTTTTGGTGGCCAAACTTGAGAAATGAACATTCCTTCTGGAAGAAGACCTGAATCAGATCACAGTTCAAAGTGCTATCTGGAGAATTGATTTCTCTTTAAACCCAAACTATGAGCATAACAGGTGTATTACTCCAAGATCTCTGGGTATTGTTTGGCATAGGAATGATATGGATTTTCCTTTCTATGTGGATTTTGAATGTGTTCCGTAATATAGTGATGTCGGTAACTATTCAAGGTTGTTTATTTCTACTCCTACATAACTACATTGCATGTATAATGTTGTGTATAGAAGAGAGCAGATATGTGATAAAGCTAGTTGTTTGTGTTTACTCTGCTCCCAGCTTGTTGGATAGAGTTTATCTTGGATACAATTCTTATGACATGAATTTTGTTGTTGATTATAAACTCAACTTTTAATAAGTGACCCTTATCTTTGTTTTGTAATTTATTTTTCCTCGCTTTTGCTTGTAGGTTCTACAATCATGCTGTCTTCTTCGTGACTAGGTGGGAAGTATAGGGTCCATGGCTCTCTGAGGATTGCTGCGTGCTTACCTGTGGAGTCTCCAAATTTTAATATTTTTCTCTTTTATGTCTTATATTGTACTGCTCTTAGATGTCTTGATGATGCAAGCTGTATCTAATTGTGCATATTTTTGACTCAAAGGATTATATGGGAGTTTCAAAGTTAAACAGTACATACTGCAAGTTGTATTTAACTTTTAATATGTAAGAATGTTTATCTTTATCTGCCATAGTGGTTAACTACGTGTTGCTGTTTGATAGAGCAGATGCTTCTCATGTTTAATGCTGTTCTTTCTTCAACAGATTATGTAACACAGTAACCTTGGTAGATATAACTTGTTGTCTTGTTCTAGATGTCAATGCTTGTCTTCTAACTTTTATATCTCTACTTCATGTTTTTCCAAATTTGAAACAAGGCATTGGTTAGGTTGTACTTAAACGAAGGTACATATTATTATTATAATTTTGAAGGGTTATGAGTTAGCTTTATAGTAGTTAGTTCTCTTTCATTTTAATTAAATATTATGTTCTTAGGTTCGATAAACAGTAGGGTATTATCATTAGTTTTAATTTTTAGTGAATTATCTTAGGCCTGCAATTTTAATTTCAAAACGTAAAATATTTTTTTACTTTAATTATGTTGAAAAATTTTAAATTTTAAAATACCAACTTATGATTTTTTTAGATAATGTGATATTTTATTAAATTTATAATAATAGATATGATAGTTAGTTGTTATAAAAATTACTTTCCAGGTATTTTTTTTATTACTTTATAACTTTTTTATATAAAATTATTTAAATAGATTTACATACAACTAAATGAATGAAAATATTTTCGGGAAAATAATTTGCGAACCACCAAATGGCCGAAAATGTTTTCAAGGAAAATAAATTACAAGGAAGCAAATGATAAATGATGTGTTTGGTTTCCTTGGAAAGTGATGCTCCATGAAAAACATTTTCCATGATTTTTTTTTACTTTTAGAGGGAACCAAATGGGACTCTTAGTTGAACTCATGGATACATGATTCTTGTCAGGAATTCTCAACAAGCTTTTAGCCAACCAAATGGAGTCTATACTTACACTTTCTTGTATAAAAATAGAGATTTTGGTAAAAGGAGATACCTATATATATCAAAAAAAATGAAAAAAAAATCTTTGAAAGCACACTAAAGTTAGTTTCTGGGGATTTTTTTGCAGAGGAGAGTCTTTACTCCCCAACAGAGACAAAATGAAACTCTTAATGGGAAATTTGGTGGTCAGATAATTTTATTCACTTTCATGATAATGTTTTATATTAAAATAAAATATAAAATTACTTAAGGCATAATAATAGTTATGTTAAAAAGATATAAACCATACATAACTATTTTTTATCTAAATAGAAATGCTCTATACAAGTATATCTTCATAGTAATCTCTGAACACCAATTCTATCACCTTTTGTTATAAAAATATATTTTTGTAAACAGACAATTAACTTGTTATGCAACCAAATACCCTGGCCACTATGCTTCTTCAGCCAAGTAAACTATCTTTTTGTAAAAGTTGACTTAGTCAAATTTTAAATATCTTTTTGAAGCAATTTAGATATATTTAGAAAGAACTATCTTCCAAGTACATCTATAAAGTGTTTAAATATTTTCTAAAGATATCCAGAACATATCTTCTATGCATATCTAAAAAATTATTATAATTTTAATATAAGAAGGTAAGTGGAGGGGACAAGGACCAACAAGCAAGAAAGACCAACAAGCAAGTGAACCACCACCACATCTTACACCCTATTCTCTTCTTTCTTTCTATTCCTTATATTCTCTTTGAAAGATGTTATAAAGATAGTTTGTGAGTATAAAGTGCTTCGGTATTTTCGGAATTTCTTCATCCATTATATTTGAATTCTCGTATAATGAAAGTCATTCGTCTTCGCCCGTAAAATATAAAAAGACTTATTATTTTCAAACCACGTAAATCTCAGATGTGCTACCTCTCTTGTCTCCTACTTCTTTTATATATTTTACTTTATTTATTGGTTGCAAAGTCAGCATTCAATTCCTACAGTGATATTTGTTACGATCTTCAATAGCTTTTAATCCTACTTTCCCACATGTGCAACAAGTTCCAATTTAGTAAACGGAAATTAATAACCGTGAAGATTTTCAAGCTATCTTTACTGGCAGCAAAACTAAGAAATTTAACCAAATGTTCGTCAGAATTCAAGTTGCGTGGAGGTTAAGATGAAGGCAGGTTTTAGTCATTGAAAGTCTTGACAAGATATAATCTCATCCAAATGCATTTCTTTTCTTTTTAAGTTTCCGATCTTAATAATATATTAAGTTTAGATTTTTTAAGATGAACATACTCTTTTTTTTGTCTCCACTTTCAAAAACTATCTACAGATATATTATAGAGATCATCAATTATTACAAAATTCACATCTTACAAAAATGAAAAGCAAAATGATTATTTTCATACTTTTTCAGCCTTCTGAAAGCAATCCCAACTAAATGCAACTTCAGTGAAAGGTAGTAATGCATGCACATGGTCTTTTTGTCAAACATAAATGCCATGACGATCATCAAATGTCTTTTTTCTAGGGATTTCTTTCACTTTTTCTTGGTCATAATTTTTTCTTTAACAAAAACAAAGATTAAATCAATTTGATATAATTGGCTTAGAGCAAAACCGAAGTATACTGAAGTAGTGAACTACCTGATTCAGTTTGTTCATGTGTCTTAACCAAATTTGTGTTAGGTAAGTATTTTGGATTGAATGACTTCAGGTAGGTTTTCTCTAAAAAAATTTATTGTTACAAAACTTATCAAAACAAAGATGTTGGTAATTACACTAAAATGGACTCTAAAGGGAGTTTCTTCTTGAATAAAAATGTGAGACTTGCGTTTTCTTTCTTTATTGTAATTCCACAACCTTTTTTTTGTCATACATGGTCCCATCTCGTGAGATATTAGCCTCTAACTAAGCATGATGATTTTAAACTTTCTAACTACCTTGGATTTTATCATAGTATATCATATTTTCACAAAATGTATAAAATTGAGCCTGCGTAACTAAACATCTCATAGACGTATTGTCACCCAAAGTTAAGATTAGATGATTGTGCCAAGAGAAATTATGTTCGCCTGCATGTACCTTTTATTTTCTTGTCGTGAAAACATTCTAGCATCTTCCCTTCACTTTAAACGTTGACTTAGGCTAGGATTCATAGATCATATAAGCAGGATGATTGCATGGGACGTTCTCGACTATAAGACATAATACCATGCATTAATGTAATTTACAGTACATCAATTTTTGACCTTGTAATTTTGACGATAATTTTTTTCAAATATTGTATTGCTTTAATAGAAACAAATAGTGAAAAGCCATAGCATCTTTAGCAAACCTTGCATCTTTTAGCCAATAACTTTTGGAAGGAGCATATTTACATACATACGGCAGAGGCACCAAAAAAGAGAAAGAAAAGGAAATCTGGTGATAAAGGAAGATAGGAGTTCTTCCTTGTGACCAAAAGAAAAAAAACTGTCTAGTTCATCTGACTGTTTCTACCTTTTGCCTCTGACCTTTGATAACAAGGGAAAATGAATTCTCCATCTACCGTCACTCGTGGTAGTTGAAAGCCTCTGAGGAATGCAGTCGTCGCGAGAAGCCTGGAGCCGACGCTTGAGTTCCCCTTCCAGCCTCTGCCGCTTCTGCTCATATCTACCTCCATAAAGAACTCAGCACACACTGGTCTGTGATCGGAGAACCGTGATTCCCCTCTTGATGTATGACAAGAGTTCTATCTCCATCTCCACGCCAGAGTATGCGATCGCACCTGAGATTAATCCCTGTAACAATCTTTATTTTTTATTTTACTTCCGGGTGTCACGAATCCATGTAAACAAAATCAGGTAAAGCTATTTATAAGACTTTACTTTTCAATTTCTCACCACCAAAAACCAAATCCTTAAGTGTTGGATTTAGTTCTACATCATTTTAAAACAAAACAAACAAAGTTTATGCATATGAAATTCGAAAATCAAAAAAAAAAAGATCGTATACTTCGAAAAAAATGAAACGCAGATAATCAAACAGCTAGATAAAAAACACTAATCATGCCTCCGGAGAGAAAATTCAGTGGCGGACCTACGTAGATTCGATTGATGTCACGTGACCAAACTATTTTGAAAATTTTATAATTTGTTATTAAAAAAACTTGTATAAAAATATACATACAGCACTGAAATCTATTGAATTTTGTGAGTAATCACCGACTGAATGAACTTGTTATCTACATCACAAGTCTAAGAGTGCGGATTTTCTCAAACATCCCTCTGGAAGAACACACTTTTGCTCTGGATACAAAAAATGTGAAATTCATCTCTGCTATATAGGTCTTATGAGTCAAATCAAATAATTAATCATGATAAATTTCACATCTTTTGTGTCTAAACGGAAGATGTTCTCTCAGACGAAGTGATGGGAGAAAATCAATGCTCCAGGTGTAGTTATACTTGCAACGAAATCACCTAGTCGTTTTGGAAGGCTGTGTGCCTAAAGTATCGGATGTGATCTAAGGCTGCGAGCAACAAGAAAAATGCATACTGATCATTAACTATATATTATTTCCCAGTACCAGGCTGGAGTTCTCTCTCTTCTTTCTTGGATTTAACGGTCTCCCCGGCATAGCTGTCGGAGTTGCGGGAGTACTTGCAGGTGGGGGCGAAGAAGGTCTCCCCCTCTTTCCACCCCCCGGACACCCTTCCCGCTACCTTCTCGACCCTCAGCTGCGCCGAAGCCGTCCACAGGTCCAGTCGTCAGTCCCAAGGAAAAATTGCTGGTGAGCACCCAGGGGGAGATCGATCGTTCTCGATCTATATCTATGTACCTGGTCCCTCTTAAGAAGAGCCGCCCAGTCGTTTTACTCCAGGAGTGCCTTCGCTTCCGCGTAGCTCAGGGAGATCCGGTAGTTCAGGTCGCCCAGCCAGATCGCGACTGTTCACGGAAGTAGAAACAGTGGAGTCTTTTCTCGTAAGCCAGAAATGAGAGCCAAACTGATCTCCCTACCGTGCGCACCTAAAATAGAGAATGAAGTCATAATTAATATAGAAAGTTAAGCGTGCATATTAATTATGCGGATTCTACGTACCATCATCAAAAAGTTCTAGACTTCTCCGGAGTGCAGGTAAAAAGGAAAAGCAAATTGTCTACATTTTTTTTGGGTTACCGGGAGATATTCCAGCAAAATTTTGATTCCAAATAATAAATAACAGATTCCGAATTGGTTACAGCATGGAAACAGAATATTATAATTAATATATCGGAGCCAGTTAGTCCAGTTTTTGTGTTCACTAAATTTTGAAAAGAAAACTAATATATGTATATAAAAACAGAAATAATTAAAATTAAAATTAAATTAATCATACAACACAACATATCAGAGATTGTATTAAATTTTAGTTACTCATTATACGTAAGTCATTAACTATTTTAAATAAAAATGAATGTGTAATTTATGATTTCAAAAACTGTGGAAATCGGTCCGGAATAAAAAATCCGTCACCGAAATCAAAGTTGGACGGGATCAAAATGAAAACATAATAATCCTAAAATTATCGTAATTAATCAGAATTCCAAACACTTCAACCTTTCAAGTTGGAATCGATACATTATCCGCAACTGGATACAAGAATTTTGGGCACTTACTCGTGCTGTAGAATGTTTTTCCGGTATCCGAGTGTCCAGGGACCTCGCAAATCCTCGGGAACTGGGTGTTCTTTAGGATCTCCGTAACGTCCATGTTCCTCCTGAGCTCATCTCCTTCCTTCTCGCCCGACGCCAGATGGCTGCAGACGAAGCAGAAGGTGCTCCTGTACACCGACATGCTTATTGCTATGCAGCCCTGCACCGGGAAGCTTTCTCAGAGGACGAAGGCAATCGACATACATTAGTAAATGGATATGTAATGACTTGTTGACGCGGAGGGATCTCTCATCTGACCTTGTTCCCAAAGCAACCCATGATCCCTCGCCCGACGGTCGACGACCGGAGGTGCCCGACGTGCGGCACGAGGTCCCGGCGAACCCAGACGGAGAGGAAGATGCCCACCATCTGCTTGCTGGACACGAGACAGTAGTTCATCTGGGGGGGCCGAGTCATCGGCGGCGACTCCTCGTCCGACACGTCCTCCACGGTGCTGAGCATCTCCCTCAGCCTCCTCATGGGGTACAGCCGCGGCGCACTCCGGAAAGGCAGTTGCAGTGTCTTTGGGGAAGGCGCCGCCGGCGCGGTAGCCTTTGAAGCCGACGACCTTGAGGGACGGCTTCTGGAAGAAGAGGCGGCTGCCGCCGGCGGGCTTGGCGTTCTTGGTGCCCGCCGGCTTTGCGGCGTAGGAATCGGGTGAGAAGTCGTAGAGGGCGGCGCCACCGCCGGCGGGCTTGTTGAGCGCCTGACTTATCAGGGAGAGCCATCTGGCCGCGGGCTTGCGCTGTCTTCCGGCTGACGAAGACATAGCCCCTGCATTTAGAGGCACGATTTCCTGAAACCTGGGGAGATTACAGGCAGAAGGAGAACACCCTCGTTACCGTGGTGGATGACAGAAATCGGTGCAGAAGAGGGTGTTGTTTCTTTTCAAAAGTACATATCTGTTTCATTAGAGTATCCAAATTTATAATATATTAATATTGATATTAATATATTTATATTATATTACATATTTTATTTACACTGCAAAATTTTAAAACTTGATATCAAATATTTTTACGTGATTACCATCAATATTAATTTTAAAATTGATATTTTTACATCGCTATGCATGCAAATGTGAATGAGGAAAAAAGAGATCACGTTTCTTAATTTCCATGGATGTTTTTGTTAATAAAAGAAATCATAACTCAGGGGGTGAGTTTTGCTGATTATAGAAAAAGAAGTTATGGAATAATGTTTATCTCCACTTTTTAAAAGTTGCGCTTGTAACAGACTGATAATGTATACATAATCCATTTCTTGATGGCTTTTTAAAGTAGAAGGAAGCAAGAGGATACATACATGTGTGCTATCGGTCTCTCCCCTCTTAGAAATAAAAAGCTCAAACGTTACAATCTAAGAGTGTGTTTGTTTGGGATTCTAATCATTGAAATTTCAAGCATCACCCTAAAATATCAATCCAAATGCACCTCATTTGGAATGTAATGATTAGTTTAAATTTGAAGGAAGCAAGAGGTACACTGGCAGCAGTGATCTTCTCTCTTAACTTTTAAATGCCATAAAAAGATAAATTATAAGAATTATCAATTATCAAAAAAAAATCTAAAGTTATAAAAATGGAATTATTTTATACTTCTTTTTTTCCCTATAATCTCAACCAAACACACCCTAAAAATTCAAGGAAAACCTTGTACAATTGGATGGGATTTTGTGAGATGTTACCCTGGTTAGAGATTTGAATGATTGAGGTTTCTTTTTTAATCTCACCAAAGCACACCCATTAATGTATGAAAAAAAAATCCTCTTTCCGCTTTCTTCTCACCACCATTAAAACTTGAATGGGATTTATCAAAACCAATAAAGCATGGGGGACAAAATCAAAGTGTTTAATCCATGCAGTAGTTCACAGGTGTTTGATTATGCTTAATCTAAAAGTCATAACCCTTGATGTCTAAGTTCTTAGTTTGTGATAAAATTAAGTACTTAATTTGATTAAGGGATTTTAACTCTAACATGTTTGATAATTTATCTAAAGGGAAAAATCTCAAAGTAATGTCAACTATCAAAGGTGTTCACATTCCCGCAAGCTCTTAATGAAAAACAAAATCTATTTTGATTCACTTATTTCTTTAGGGGTGTTTTCAGACACTAGAAGCTCATATAAGTCTTAATTAAGTGTCTTTGCCAAACATTAAAAATGGTAATCGAACTAGACATTAGAGGGCCAATAAGCGTTTATTCAAACGGTGCCTAAGATTGGATTAGGTGCGTGGATGAGTGGAGCAATGGCCAGTCCATTAAATTTTGAGCCAGCCTAGGTCGTCTGCAATATATTGTTGATCCGGTTCCAACGTGACTTGCGGAGAATTTTAAATGAATCAAGTTCGTAGTTCAACCTACTTTGCTTCTAATATGCATAAACTTAATGATTAAAATAATATTATTAAATTGACAATTAAAATTATTAAATGTTTTTATTAAGTACAAGTGACATGTTCAAAGAGATCATATCATAAAATTTTCGTTAGTTTGGCCTATTATGCCCCCACCTTGACGTTGAAATGAGCCCATTTAAGACTTCGGAGCTGAAGCCCTCAAGCCCAAAACTGATCCAGCTCTGTTACACCCTATATGGAATCCAAGATCCACAATATTTGTTCATACGCGCTAGCTGGTCCAATACTAGCTCACAACGTCCAGTAACCACATACTACAGATAAATTTCTACAATTGGCTTGATGGAAATACTAAAATCACGAGACCTCTCCAGTTCCCCACTCTTTTTTTGCTATCACATCTCTGCTAAGCATGGCAATTTTATTTCAATGGTTAGTTATCTCTTCATGTTATTATAATCCTTTTATCATGGAAAAGTGTAAAAAAATTTATTGTGCAACCAAACTCCACATAAATAAAAATCTATTATGCAAGTAAAAGAGAGAACTGGCTTGATAATTAACTCTTACCCGATGACGTAGATATCCGAGGAGCCTTCTGCATTTAAAAGCCTTCCTTTCAGGTTCAGCCCACTGTGCGGCGTCCCTGCCTCCCACATTCCAGGTTGTCACAAATATCCTGGGACGAAATAAAAAAAAAACAAAAAAGGGACGATTACCTTCCTCTAGATCCATTACACAAACTAGAGAAAAAAAGAGCACCCTCACTGGACACCCTGCCGTTTCATGCTTTCCCGCATTGGCTTGTCGAAGCCATGTAGGTTGGGATCATCACCCTTGGAACTTGCCTGCCTTTCTGTTCATTTTCACGGGAAAGAAAAAAAAGGAAAGAGAAGGTTTAAAGAAATATTGAATAAAAGGAGACAATATTTTCAAACAAGGTAAACTCTCTCCCTCTCTCCCCCCCCATCTGTCTCTCTCTGAATATATGTGTGTGTATTTCAGAGATACCAGAAACTCGAGACTCGAAAAGTGCGGCATCGTGGCGAATGGAGGGAGCGGTGGGGATTCGTGGCATGGGTCTTTTGAACCGGGTCCCATTGTCGCCCCGAGGATTGACATATCACCCAGGCGACTTGGCACGAGTCTAGATAATGTGTTGCCATATCTCACTTATCTACTTATATGACGCGTCT